>CAWUFW010009977.1:0-716042 GCA_963921515.1 Calotriton arnoldi | reverse complement strand
GGCACTTTCCAAAAAAAGGGTCAGTTTTCACTGTGAAAATGTGTTGTGTCCAAGTTGCGTTTTGGGCCGTTTCCTGTCGCGGGCACTAGGCCTACCCACACAATTGAGGTACCATTTGTCTCGGAAGACTTTGGGGAACGCAGGGTGGGTGGAATTTTGTGGCTCCACGCAGATTCCAGAACTTTCCACCACAGAAATGTGAGGAAAATGTGTTTTTTTGACACATTTTGAGGTTTGCAAGGGATTCTGGGTAACAGAACCTGGTGAGAGCCAGTCAAGTCACCCCATCCTGGATTCCCTGGGTGTCTAGTTTTCACAAATGTATAGGTTTGCTAGGTTTCCCTAGGTGCCGGCAGAGCTAGCGTTCAAAATCTACAGCTAGGCACTTTGAAAAAAAGGGTCAGTTTTCACTTTGAAAATGTGTTGAGTTCACGTTGCGTTTTGGGCCGTTTCCTGTTGCGGGCAATAGGCCTACCCACACAAGTGAGGTACCATTTTTCTCGGACGAATTTGGGGAACACTGGGTGGGTGGAATTGTGTGGCTCCACGCAGATTCCAGAACTTTCCACCACTGAAATGTGAGGAAAATGTGTATTTTTGACAGATTTTGAGGTTTGCAAGGGATTCTGGGTAACAGAACCTGGTGAGAGCCAGTCAAGTCACCCCATCCTGGATTCCCCTGGGTGTCTAGTTTTCAAAAATGTATAGCATTGCTAGGTTTCCCTAGATGCCGGCAGAGCTAGGGTTCAAAATCTAAAGCTAGGCACTTTGCAAAAAAAGGGTCCGTTCTCACTGTGAAAATGTGGTGTGTCCACGTTGCGTTTTGGGCCGTTTCCTGTCGCGGGCACTAGGCCTACCCACACAAGTGAGGTACCATTTTTCTTGCAAGACTTTGGGAAATGCGGGGTGGGTGGAATTTTGTGGATCCACGCAGATTCCAGATCTTTCCACCACAGAAATGTGAGGAAAATTTGTTTTTTTTACACATTTTGAGGTGTGCAAGGGATTCTGGGTAACAGAACCTGGTGAGAGCCAGTCAAGTTACCCCATCCTGGATTCCCCTGGGTGTCTAGTTTTCAAAAATGTATAGGTTTGCTAGGTTTCCCTAGGTGCCGGCAGAGCTAGGGTTCAAAATCTACAGCTAGGCACTTTCCAAAAAAAGGGTCAGTTTTCACTGTGAAAATGTGTTGTGTCCAAGTTGCGTTTTGGGCCGTTTCCTGTCGCGGGCACTAGGCCTACCCACACAATTGAGGTACCATTTGTCTTGGAAGACTTTGGGGAACGCAGGGTGGGTGGAATTTTGTGGCTCCACGCAGATTCCAGATCTTTCCACCACAGAAATGTGAGGAAAATGTGTTTTTTTGACAAATTTTGAGGTGTGCAAGGGATTCTGGGTAACAGAACCTGGTGAGAGCCAGTCAAGTCACCCCATCCTGGATTCCTCTGGGTGTCTAGTTTTCAAAAATGTATAGGTTTGCTAGGTTTCTCTAGGTGCCGGCAGAGCTAGGGTTCAAAATCTACAGCTAGGCACTTTCCAAAAAAAGGGTCAGTTTTCACTGTGAAAATGTGTTGTGTCCAAGTTGCGTTTTGGGCCGTTTCCTGTCGCGGGCACTGGGCCAACCCACACAATTGAGGTGCCATTTGTCTCGGAAGACTTTGGGGAACGCAGGGTGGGTGGAATTTTGTGGCTCCACGCAGATTCCAGAACTTTCCACCACAGACATATGAGGAAAATGTGTTTTTTTTACACATTTTGAGGTTTGCAAGGGATTCTGGGTAACAGAACCTGGTGAGAGCCAGTCAAGTCACCCCATCCTGGATTCCCCTGGGTGTCTAGGTTTCAAAAATGTATAGGTCTGCTATGTTTCCCTAGGTGCCGGCAGAGCTAGGGTTCAAAATCTAAAGCTAGGCACTTTGCAAAAAAAGGGTCAGTTTTCACTGTGAAAATGTGTTGTGTCCACGTTGTGTTTTGGGCCGTTTCCTGTCGCGGGCACTAGGCCTACCCACACAAGTGAGGTACCATTTTTCTTGTAAGACTTTCGGGAATGCGGGGTGGGTGGAATTTTGTGGATCCACGCAGATTCCAGATCTTTCCACCACAGAAATGTGAGGAAAATGTGTTTTTTGGGACAAATTTTGAGGTGTGCAAGGGATTCTGGGTAACAGAACCTGGTGAGAGCCAGTCAAGTCACCCCATCCTGGATTCCCCTGGGTGTCTAGTTTTCACAAATGTATAGGTTTGCTAGTTTTCCCTAGGTGCCGGCAGAGCTAGGGTTCAAAATCTAAAGCTAGGCACTTTGCAAAAAAAGGGTCAGTTTTCACTGTGAAAATGTGGGGTGTCCACGTTGAATTTTGGGCCGTTTACTGCCGCGGGCACTAGGCCTACCCACTCAAGTGAGGTACCATTTTTCTCGGAAGCCTTTGGGAAACACGGGGTGGGTGGAATTTTGTGGATCCACGCAGATTCCAGATTTTTCCACCACAGAAATGTGAGGAAAATTTGTTTTTTTTACACATTTTGAGGTGTGCAAGGGATTCTGGGTAACAGAACCTGGTGAGAGCCAGTCAAGTCACCCCATCCTGGATTCCCCTGGGTGTCTAGTTTTCAAAAATGTATAGGTTTGCTAGGTTTCCCTAGGTGCCGGCAGAGCTAGGGTTCAAAATCTACAGCTAGGCACTTTCCAAAAAAAGGGTCAGTTTTCACTGTGAAAATGTGTTGTGTCCAAGTTGCGTTTTGGGCCGTTTCCTGTCGCGGGCACTAGGCCTACCCACACAATTGAGGTACCATTTGTCTCGGAAGACTTTGGGGAACGCAGGGTGGGTGGAATTTTGTGGCTCCACGCAGATTCCAGAACTTTCCACCACAGAAATGTGAGGAAAATATGTATTTTTGACAGATTTTGAGGTTTGCAAGGGATTCTGGGTAACAGAACCTGGTGAGGGCCAGTCAAGTCACCCCATCCTGGATTCCCCTGGGTGTCTAGTTTTCAAAAATGTATAGGTCTGCTAGGTTTCCCTAGGTGCCGGCAGAGCTAGGGTTCAAAATCTAAAGCTAGGCACTTTGCAAAAAAAGGGTCCGTTTTCACTGTGAAAATGTGGTGTGTCCACGTTGCGTTTTGGGCTGTTTCCTGTGGCGGGCTCTAGGCCTACCAACACAAGTGAGGTACCATTTTTCTTGTAAGACTTTGGGGAATGCGGGTTGGGTGGAATTTTGTGGATCCACGCAGATTCCAGATCTTTCCACCACAGAAATGTGAGGAAAATGTGTTTTTTTGACAAATTTTGAGGTGTGCAAGGGATTCTGGGTAACAGAACCTGGTGAGAGCCAGTCAAGTCACCCCATCCTGGATTCCCCTGGGTGTCTAGTTTTCAAAAATGTATAGGTTTGCTAGGTTTCTCTAGGTGCCGGCAGAGCTAGGGTTCAAAATCTACAGCTAGGCACTTTCCAAAAAAAGGGTCAGTTTTCACTGTGAAAATGTGTTGTGTCCAAGTTGCGTTTTGGGCCGTTTCCTGTCGCGGGCACTGGGCCTACCCACACAATTGAGGTACCATTTGTCTCGGAAGACTTTGGGGAACGCAGGGTGGGTGGAATTTTGTGGCTCCACGCAGATTCCAGAACTTTCCACCACAGAAATGTGAGGAAAATGTGTTTTTTTTTACACATTTTGAGGTTTGCAAGGGATTCTGGGTAACAGAACCTGGTGAGAGCCAGTCAAGTCACCCCATCCTGGATTCCCCTGGGTGTCTAGTCTTCACAAATGTATAGGTTTGCTAGGTTTCCCTAGGTGCCGGCAGAGCTAGGGTTCAAAATCTACAGCTAGGCACTTTGCAAAAAACAGGGTCAGTTTTCACTGTGAAAATGTGTTGTGTCCATGTTGCGTTTTGGGCCGTTTCCTGTCGCGGGCACTAGGCCTACCCACACAAGTGAGGTACCATTTTTCTCAGATGAATTTGGGGAATGCGGGGTGGGTGGAATTGTGTGGATCCACGCAGATTCCAGAACTTTCCACCACAGAAATGTGAGGAAAATGTGTTTTTTTGGACAAATTTTGAGGTTTGCAAGGGATTCTGGGTAACAGAACCTGGTGAGAGCCAATCAAGTCACCCCATTCTGGATTCCACCGGGTGTCTAGTTTTCAAAAAAGAATAGGTTTGCTATGTTTCCCTAGGTGCCGGCAGAGCTAGGGTTCAAAATCTAAAGCTAGGCACTTTGCAAAAAAAGGGTCAGTTTTCACTGTGAAAATGTGGGGTGTCCACGTTGCGTTTTGGGCCTTTTCCTGTTGCGGACACTAGGCCTACCCACTAAAGTGAGGTATCATTTTTCTCGTAAGCCTTTGGGAAACGCGGGGTGGGTGGAATTTTGTGGCTCCACACAGATTCTAGGACTTTCCACCACAGACATATGAGGAAAATGTGTTTTTTTTACACATTTTGAGGTTTGCAAGGGATTCTGGGTAACAGAACCTGGTGAGAGCCAGTCAAGTCACCCCATCCTGGATTCCCCTGGGTGTCTAGGTTTCAAAAATGTATAGGTCTGCTATGTTTCCCTAGGTGCCGGCAGAGCTAGGGTTCAAAATCTAAAGCTAGGCACTTTGCAAAAAAAGGGTCAGTTTTCACTGTGAAAATGTGTTGTGTCCACGTTGCGTTTTGGGCCGTTTCCTGTCGCGGGCACTAGGCCTACCCACACAAGTGAGGTACCATTTTTCTTGTAAGACTTTCGGGAATGCGGGGTGGGTGGAATTTTGTGGATCCATGCAGATTCCAGATCTTTCCACCCCAGAAATGTGAGGAAAATGTGTTTTTTGGGACAACTTTTGAGGTGTGCAAGGGATTCTGGGTAACAGAACCTGGTGAGAGCCAGTCAAGTCACCCCATCCTGGATTCCCCTGGGTGTCTAGTTTTCAAAAATGTTTAGGTTTGGTAGGTTTCCATAGGTGCCGGCAGAGCTAGGGTTCAAAATCTACAGCTAGGCACTTTGCAAAAAAGGGTCCGTTTTCACTGTGAAAATGTGTTGTGTCCACGTTGCGTTTTTGGGCCGTTTCCTGTCGCGGGCACTAGGCCTATCCACACAAGTGAGGTACCATTTTTCTCCTAAGACTTTGAGGAAGGCGGTGTGGGTGGAATTTTGTGGATCCACGCAGATTCCAGAACTTTCCACCACAGAAATGTGAGGAAAATGTGTTTTTTGGGACAGGTTTTGAGGTTTGCAAGGGATTCTGGGTAACAGAACCTGGTGCGAGCCAGTCAAGTCACCCCATCCTGGATTCCCCTGGGTGTCTAGTTTTAACAAATGTATAGGTTTGCTAGGTTTCCCTAAGTTCTGGCAGAGCTAGAGTTCAAAATCTACAGCTAGGCACTTTGCAAAAAAAATGTCAGTTTTCACTGTGAAAATGTGTTGTGTCCACGTTGCGTTTTGGGCCGTTTCCTGTCGCGGGCACTAGGCCTACCCACACATGTGAGGTACCATTTTTCTCAGACGAATTTGGGGAATGCGGGGTGCGTGGAATTGTGTGGCTCCACGCAGATTCCAGAACTTTCCACCACAGAAATGTGAGGAAAATATGTATTTTTGACAGATTTTGAGGTTTGCAAGGGATTCTGGGTAACAGAACCTGGTGAGGGCCAGTCAAGTCACCCCATCCTGGATTCCCCTGGGTGTCTAGTTTTCAAAAAGGTATAGGTCTGCTAGGTTTCCCTAGGTGCCGGCAGAGCTAGGGTTCAAAATCTAAAGCTAGGCACTTTGCAAAAAAAGGGTCCGTTTTCACTGTGAAAATGTGGTGTGTCCACGTTGCGTTTTGGGCCGTTTCCTATCGCGGGCTCTAGGCCTACCCACACAAGTGAGGTACCATTTTTCTTGTAAGACTTTGGGGAATGCGGGTTGGGTGGAATTTTGTGGATCCACGCAGATTCCAGATCTTTCCACCACAGAAATCTGAGAAAAATGTGTTTTTTTGACAAATTTTGAGGTGTGCAAGGGATTCTGGGTAACAGAACCTGGTGAGATCCAGTCAAGTCACCCCATCCTGGATTCCCCTGGGTGTTTAGTTTTCACAAATGTATAGTTTTGCTAGGTTTCCCTAGGTGCCGTCAGAGCTAGGGTTCAAAATCTACAGCTAGGCACTTTGCAAAAAAAATGTCAGTTTTCACTGTGAAAATGTGTTGTGTCCAAGTTGCGTTTTGGGCCGTTTCCTGTCGCGGGCACTAGGCCTACCCACACAAGTGAGGTACCATTTTTCTCAGAAAACTTTGGGGAACACGGGTGGGTGGAATTTTGTGGCTCCACACAGATTCTAGGACTTTCCACCACAGAAATGTGAGGAAAATGTGGTTTTTTTTACACATTTTGAGGTTTGCAAGGGATTCTGGGTAACAGAACCTGGTGAGATCCAGTCAAGTCACCCCATCCTGGATTCCCCTGGGTGTTTAGTTTTCACAAATGTATAGTTTTGCTAGGTTTCCCTAGGTGCCGGCAGAGCTAGGGTTCAAAATCTACAGCTAGGCACTTTGCAAAAAAAGGGTCAGTTTTCACTGTGAAAATGTGTTGTGTCCACGTTGCGTTTTGGGCCGTTTCCTGTCGCGGGCACTAGGCCTACCCACACAAGTGAGGTACCATTTTTCTCAGACGAATTTGGGGAATGCGGGGTGGGTGGAATTGTGTGGCTCCACGCAGATTCCAGAACTTTCCACCACAGAAATGTGATGAAAATATGTATTTTTGACAGATTTTGAGGTTTGCAAGGGATTCTGGGTAACAGAACCTGGTGAGAGCCAGTCAAGTCACCCCATCCTGGATTCCCCTGGGTGTCTAGTTTTCAAAAATGTATAGGATTGCTAGGTTTCCCTAGGTGCCGGCAGAGCTAGGGTTCAAAATCTAAAGCTAGGCACTTTGCAAAAAAGGGTCCGTTTTCACTTTGAAAATGTGGTGTGTCCACGTTGCGTTTTGGGCCGTTTCCTGTCGCGGGCACTAGGCCTACCCACACAAGTGAGGTACCATTTTTCTTTTAAGACTTTGGGGAATGCAGGTTGGGTGGAATTTTGTGGATCCACGCAGATTCCAGAACTTTCCACCACAGAAATGTGAGGAAAATGTATTTTTGGGGACACATTTTGAGGTGTGCAAGGGATTCTGGGTAACAGAACCTGGTGAGAGCCAGTCAAGTCACCCCCTCCTGGATTCCCCTGGGTGTCTAGTTTTCAAAAATGTATAGGTTTGCTAGGTTTCCCTAGGTGCCGGCAGAGCTAGGGTTCAAAATCTACAGCTAGGCACTTTCCAAAAAAAGGGTCAGTTTTCACTGTGAAAATGTGTTGTGTCCAAGTTGCGTTTTGGGCCGTTTCCTGTCGCGGGCACTAGGCCTACCCACACAATTGAGGTACCATTTGTCTCGGAAGACTTTGGGGAATGCAGGGTGGGTGGAATTTTGTGGCTCCACGCAGATTCCAGAACTTTCCACCACAGAAATGTGAGGAAAATGTGTTTTTTTTTACACATTTTGAGGTTTGCAAGGGATTCTGGGTAACAGAACCTGGTGAGAGCCAGTCAAGTCACCCCATCCTGGATTCCCCTGGGTGTCTAGTTTTCACAAATGTACAGGTTTGCTAGGTTTTCCTAGGTGCCGGCAGAGCTAGGGTTCAAAATCTACAGCTAGGCACTTTGCAAAAAAAGGGTCAGTTTTCACTTTGAAAATGTGTTGAGTTCACGTTGCGTTTTTGGCCGTTTCCTGTTGCGGGCAATAGGCCTACCCACACAAGTGAGGTACCATTTTTCTCGGACGAATTTGGGGAACGCCGGGTGGGTGGAATTGTGTGGCTCCACGCAGATTCCAGAACTTTCCACCACAGAAATGTGAGGAAAATGTGTATTTTTGACAGATTTTGAGGTTTGCAAGGGATTCTGGGTAACAGAACCTGGTGAGAGCCAGTCAAGTCACCCCATCCTGGATTCCCTGGGTGTCTAGTTTTCAAAAATGTATAGCATTGCTAGGTTTCCCTAGATGCCGGCAGAGCTAGGGTTCAAAATCTAAAGCTAGGCACTTTGCAAAAAAAGGGTCCGTTCTCACTGTGAAAATGTGGTGTGTCCACGTTGCGTTTTGGGCCGTTTCCTGTCGCGGGCACTAGGCCTACCCACACAAGTGAGGTACCATTTTTCTTGCAAGACTTTGGGAAATGCGGGGTGGGTGGAATTTTGTGGATCCACGCAGATTCCAGATCTTTCCACCACAGAAATGTGAGGAAAATGTGTTTTTTGGGACAAATTTTGAGGTGTGCAAGGGATTCTGGGTAACAGAACCTGGTGAGAGCCAGTCAAGTCACCCCATCCTGGATTCCCCTGGGTGTCTAGTTTTCACAAATGTATAGGTTTGCTAGGTTTCCCTAGGTGCCGGCAGAGCTAGGGTTCAAAATCTAAAGCTAGGCACTTTGCAAAAAAGGGTCAGTTTTCACTGTGAAAATGTGGGGTGTCCACGTTGCGTTTTGGGCCGTTTACTGTCGCGGGCACTAGGCCTACCCACTCAAGTGAGGTACCATTTTTCTCGGAAGCCTTTGGGAAACACGGGGTGGGTGGAATTTTGTGGATCCACGCAGATTCCAGATCTTTCCACCACAGAAATGTGAGGAAAATGTGTTTTTTTGACACATTTTGAGGTGTGCAAGGGATTCTGGGTAACAGAACCTGGTGAGAGCCAGTCAAGTCACCCCATCCTGGATTCCCTGGGTGTCTAGTTTTCACAAATGTATAGGTTTGCTAGGTTTCCCTAGGTGCCGGCAGAGCTAGGGTTCAAAATCTACAGCTAGGCACTTTGCAAAAAAAGGGTCAGTTTTCACTGTGAAAATGTGTTGTGTCCACGTTGCGTTTTGGGCCGTTTCCTGTCGCGGGCACTAGGCCTACCCACACAAGTGAGGTACCATTTTTCTCAGAAGAATTTGGGGAACGCGGGGTGGGTGGAATTGTGTGGCTCCACGCAGATTCCAGAACTTTCCACCACAGAAATGTGAGGAAAATGTGTATTTTTGACAGATTTTGAGGTTTGCAAGGGATTCTGGGTAACAGAACCTGGTGAGGGCCAGTCAAGTCACCCCATCCTGGATTCCCCTGGGTGTCTAGTTTTCAAAAATGTATAGGATTGCTAGGTTTCCCTAGGTGCCGGCAGAGCTAGGGTTCAAAATCTAAAGCTAGGCACTTTGCAAAAAAAGGGTCCGTTTTCACTGTGAAAATGTGGTGTGTCCACGTTGCGTTTTGGGCCGTTTCCTGTCTCGGGCACTAGGCCTACCCACACAAGTGAGGTACCATTTTTCTTGTAAGACTTTGGGGAATGCAGGTTGGGTGGAATTTTGTGGATCCACGCAGATTCCAGATCTTTCCACCACAGAAATGTGAGGAAAATGTGTTTTTTTGACAAATTTTGAGGTGTGCAAGGGATTCTGGGTAACAGAACCTGGTGAGAGCCAGTCAAGTCACCCCATCCTGGATTCCCCTGGGTGTCTAGTTTTCAAAAATGTATAGGTTTGCTAGGTTTCCCTAGGTGCCGGCAGAGCTAGGGTTCAAAATCTACAGCTAGGCACTTTCCAAAAAAAGGGTCAGTTTTCACTGTGAAAATGTGTTGTGTCCAAGTTGCGTTTTGGGCCGTTTCCTGTCGCGGGCACTAGGCCTACCCACACAAGTGAGGTACCATTTTTCTTGTAAGACTTTGGGGAACGCAGGGTGGGTGGAATTTTGTGGCTCCACGCAGATTCCAGAACTTTCCACCACAGAAATGTGAGGAAAATGTGTATTTTTGACAGATTTTGAGGTTTGCAAGGGATTCTGGGTAACAGAACCTGGTGAGAGCCAGTCAAGTCACCCCATCCTGGATTCCCCTGGGTGTCTAGTTTTCAAAAATGTATAGCATTGCTAGGTTTCCCTAGATGCCGGCAGAGCTAGGGTTCAAAATCTAAAGCTAGGCACTTTGCAAAAAAGGGTCCGTTCTCACTGTGAAAATGTGGTGTGTCCACGTTGTGTTTTGGGCCGTTTCCTGTCGCGGACACTAGGCCTACCCACACAAGTGAGGTACCATTTTTCTTGTAAGACTTTGGGGAATGCGGGGTGGGTGGAATTTTGTGGATCCACGCAGATTCCAGATCTTTCCACCACAGAAATGTGAGGAAAATTTGTTTTTTTGGACAAATTTTGAGGTTTGCAAGGGATTCTGGGTAACAGAACCTGGTGAGAGCCAGTCAAGTCACCCCATCCTGGATTCCCCTGGGTGTCTAGTTTTCAAAAATGTATAGGTTTGCTAGGTTTCCCTAGGTGCCGGCAGAGCTAGGGTTCAAAATCTAAAGCTAGGCACTTTGCAAAAAAAGGGTCAGTTTTCACTGTGAAAATGTGGGGTGTCCACGTTGCGTTTTGGGCCGTTTCCTGTCGCGGGCACTAGGCCTACCCACACAAGTGAGGTACCATTTTTCTCGGAAGCCTTTGGGAAACGCGGGGTGGGTGGAATTTTGTGGATCCACGCAGATTCCAGAACTTTCCACCACAGAAATGTGAGGAAAATGTGTATTTTTGACAGATTTTGAGGTTTGCAAGGGATTCTGGGTAACAGAACCTGGTGAGAGCCAGTCAAGTCACCCCATCCTGGATTCCCCTGGGTGTCTAGTTTTCAAAAATGTATAGGTTTGCTAGGTTTCCCTAGGTGCCGGCAGAGCTAGGGTTCAAAATCTACAGCTAGGCACTTTGCAAAAAAAGGGTCCGTTTTCACTGTGAAAATGTGGTGTGTCCACGTTGCGTTTTGGGCCGTTTCCTGTCGCGGGCACTAGGCCTACCCACACAAGTGAGGTACCATTTTTCTTGTAAGACTTTGGGGAATGCAGGGTGGGTGGAATTTTGTGGATCCACGCAGATTCCAGATCTTTCCACCACAGAAATGTGAGGAAAATGTGTTTTTTGACAAATTTTGAGGTGTGCAAGGGATTCTGGGTAACAGAACCTGGTGAGAGCCAGTCAAGTCACCCCATCCTGGATTCCCCTGGGTGTCTAGTTTTCAAAAATGTATAGGTTTGCTAGGTTTCCCTAGGTGCCGGCAGTGCTAGGGTTCAAAATCTACAGCTAGGCACTTTCCAAAAAAAGGGTCAGTTTTCACTGTGAAAATGTGTTGTGTCCATGTTGCGTATTGGGCCGTTTCCTGTCGCGGGCACTAGGCCTACCCACACAATTGAGGTACCATTTGTCTCGGAAGACTTTGGGGAACGCAGGGTGGGTGGAATTTTGTGGCTCCACGCAGATTCCAGAACTTTCCACCACATAAATGTGAGGAAAATGTGTTTTTTTGGACACATTTTGAGGTGTGCAAGGGATTCTGGGTAACAGAACCTGGTGAGAGCCAGTCAAGTCACCCCATCCTCGATTCCCCTGGGTGTCTAGTTTTCACAAATGTATAGGTTTGCTAGGTTTCCCTAGGTGCCGGCAGAGCTAGGGTTCAAAATCTAAAGCTAGGCACTTTGCAAAAAAAGGGTCAGTTTTCACTGTGAAAATGTGGGGTGTCCACGTTGCATTTTGGGCCGTTTCCTGCCGCGGGCACTAGGCCTACCCACTCAAGGGAGGTACCATTTTTCTCGGAAGCCTTTGGGAAACACGGGGTGGGTGGAATTTTGTGGATCCACGCAGATTCCAGGACTTTCCACCACAGAAATGTGAGGAAAATGTGTTTTTTTTCGACAAATTTTGAGGTTTGCAAGGGATTCTGGGTAACAGAACCTGGTGAGAGCCAGTCAAGTCACCCCATCCTGGATTTCCCTGGGTGTCTAGGTTTTCAAAAATGTATAGGTTTGCTAGGTTTCCCTAGGTGCCGGCAGAGCTAGGGTTCAAAATCTACAGCTAGGCACTTTGCAAAAAAAGGGTCAGTTTTCACTGTGAAAATGTGTTGTGTCCACGTTGCGTTTTGGGCCGATTTCCTGTCGCGGGCACTAGGCCTACCCACACAAGTGAGGTACCATTTTTCTCAGTAAGACTTTGGGGAATGCGGGGTGGGTGGAATTTTGTGGATCCACACAGATTCCAGGATCTTTCCACCACAGAAATGTGAGGAAAATGTGTTTTTTTGACACATTTTGAGGTTTGCAAGGGATTCTGGGTAACAGAACCTGGTGAGAGCCAGTCAAGTCACCCCATCCTGGATTCCCCTGGGTGTCTAGTTTTCACAAATGTATAGGTTTGCTAGGTTTCCCTAGGTGCCGGCAGAGCTAGGGTTCAAAATCTAAAGCTAGGCACTTTGCAAAAAAGGGTCAGTTTTCACTGTGAAAATGTGGTGTGTCCACGTTGCATTTTGGGCCGTTTCCTGTCGCGGGCACTAGGCCTACCCACTCAAGTGAGGTATCATTTTTCTGTTAAGCCTTTGGGAAATGCGGGGTGGGTGGAATTTTGTGGATCCACGCAGATTCCAGGACTTTTCACCACAGAAATGTGAGGAAAATGTGTTTTTTTGACAAATTTTGAGGTTTGCAAGGGATTCTGGGTAACAGAACCTGGTGAGAGCCAGTCAAGTCACCCCATCCTGGATTCCCCTGGGTGTCTAGTTTTCAAAAATGTATAGGTTTGCTAGGTTTCCCTAGGTGCCGGCAGAGCTAGGGTTCAAAATCTACAGCTAGGCACTTTCCAAAAAAAGGGTCAGTTTTCACTGTGAAAATGTGTTGTGTCCAAGTTGCGTTTTGGGCCGTTTCCTGTCGCGGGCACTAGGCCTACCCACACAATTGAGGTACCATTTGTCTCGGAAGACTTTGGGGAACGCAGGGTGGGTGGAATTTTGTGGCTCCACGCAGATTCCAGAACTTTCCACCACAGAAATGTGAGGAAAATGTGTTTTTTTGACACATTTTGAGGTTTGCAAGGGATTCTGGGTAACAGAACCTGGTGAGAGCCAGTCAAGTCACCCCATCCTGGATTCCCCTGGGTGTCTAGTTTTCACAAATGTATAGGTTTGCTAGGTTTCCCTAGGTGCCGGCAGAGCTAGGGTTCAAAATCTACAGCTAGGCACTTTGCAAAAAAGGGTCCAGTTTTCACTGTGAAAATGTGTTGAGTTCACATTGCGTTTTGGGCCATTTCCTGTCGCGGGCACTAGGCCTACCCACACAAGTGAGATACCATTTTTCTTGTAAGACTTTGGGGAATGCGGGTTGGGTGGAATTTTGTGGATCCACGCAGATTCCAGATTTTTCCACCACAGAAATGTGAGGAAAATGTGTTTTTTTGACACATTTTGAGGTGTGCAAGGGATTCTGGGTAACAGAACCTGGTGAGAGCCAGTCAAGTCACCCCATCCTGGAATCCCCTGGGTGTCTAGTTTTCAAAAATGTATAGGTTTGCTAGGTTTCCCCTGTGCCGGCAGAGCTAGGGTTCAAAATCTACAGCTAGGCACTTTGCAAAAAAGGGTCAGTTTTCACTGTGAAAATGTGTTGTGTCCAAGTTGCGTTTTGGGCCGTTTCCTGTCGCGGGCACTAGGCCTACCCACACAATTGAGGTACCATTTGTCTCGGAAGACTTTGGGGAACGCAGGGTGGGTGGAATTTTGTGGCTCCACGCAGATTCCAGAACTTTCCACCACAGAAATGTGAGGAAAATGTGTTTTTTTGACACATTTTGAGGTTTGCAAGGGATTCTGGGTAACAGAACCTGGTGAGAGCCAGTCAAGTCACCCCATCCTGGATTCCCCTGGGTGTCTAGTTTTCACAAATGTATAGGTTTGCTAGGTTTCCCTAGGTGCCGGCAGAGCTAGGGTTCAAAATCTAAAGCTAGGCACTTTGCAAAAAAGGGTCAGTTTTCACTGTGAAAATGTGGTGTGTCCACGTTGCGTTTTGGGCCGTTTCCTGTCGCGGGCACTAGGCCTACCCACACAAGTGAGGTACCATTTTTCTTCTAAGACTTTGGGGAATGCGGGGTGGGTGGAATTTTGTGGCTCCACGCAGATTCCAGAACTTTCCACCACAGAAATGTGAGGAAAATGTGTTTTTTTACACATTTTGAGGTTTGCAAGGGATTCTGGGTAACAGAACCTGGTGAGAGCCAGTCAAGTCACCCCATCCTGGATTCCCTGGGTGTCTAGTTTTCACAAATGTATAGGTTTGCTAGGTTTCCCTAGGTGCCGGCAGAGCTAGGGTTCAAAATCTAAAGCTAGGCACTTTGCAAAAAAGGGTCAGTTTTCACTGTGAAAATGTGTTGAGTCCACGTTGCGTTTTGGGCCGTTTCCTGTCGCGGGCACTAGGCCTACCCACACAATTGAGGTACCATTTGTCTCGGAAGACTTTGGGGAATGCAGGGTGGGTGGAATTTTGTGGCTCCACGCAGATTCCAGAACTTTCCACCACAGAAATATGAGGAAAATGTGTATTTTTGACAGATTTTGAGGTTTGCAAGGGATTCTGGGTAACAGAACCTGGTGAGAGCCAGTCAAGTCACCCCATCCTGGATTCCCCTGGGTGTCTAGTTTTCAAAAATGTATAGCATTGCTAGGTTTCCCTAGATGCCGGCAGAGCTAGGGTTCAAAATCTACAGCTAGGCACTTTGCAAAAAAGGGTCCGTTTTCACTGTGAAAATGTGGTGTGTCCACGTTGCGTTTTGGGCCGTTTCCTGTCGCGGGCTCTAGGCCTACCCACACAAGTGAGGTACCATTTTTCTTGTAAGACTTTCGGGAATGCGGGGTGGGTGGAATTTTGTGGATCCATGCAGATTCCAGATCTTTCCACCACAGAAATGTGAGGAAAATGTGTTTTTTGGGACAACTTTTGAGGTGTGCAAGGGATTCTGGGTAACAGAACCTGGTGAGAGCCAGTCAAGTCACCCCATCCTGGATTCCCCTGGGTGTCTAGTTTTCACAAATGTATAGGTTTGCTAGGTTTCCCTAGGTGCCGGCAGAGCTAGGGTTCAAAATCTACAGCTAGGCACTTTGCAAAAAAAGGGTCAGTTTTCACTGTGAAAATGTGTTGTGTCCACGTTGCGTTTTGGGCCGTTTCCTGTCGTGGGCACTAGGCCTACCCACACAAGTGAGGTGCCATTTTTCTCAGAAGACTTTGGGGAACGCGGGGTGGGTGGAATTTTGTGGCTCCACGCAGATTCCAGAACTTTCCACCACAGAAATGTGAGGAAAATGTGTATTTTTGACAGATTTTGAGGTTTGCAAGGGATTCTGGGTAACATAACCTGGTGAGAGCCAGTCAAGTCACCCCATCCTGGATTCCCCTGGGTGTCTAGTTTTCAAAAATGTATAGGTTTGCTAGGTTTCCCTAGGTGCCGGCAGAGCTAGGGTTCAAAATCTAAAGCTAGGCACTTTGCAAAAAAAGGGTCAGTTCTCACTGTGAAAATGTGGTGTGTCCACGTTGTGTTTTGGGCCGTTTCCTGTCGCGGGCACTAGGCCTACCCACACAAGTGAGGTACCATTTTTCTTGTAAGACTTTGGGGAATGCGGGTTGGGTGGAATTTTGTGGATCCACGCAGATTCCAGATCTTTCCACCACAGAAATGTGAGGAAAATGTGTTTTTTGACACATTTTGAGGTGTGCAAGGGATTCTGGGTAACAGAACCTGGTGAGAGCCAGTCAAGTCACCCCATCCTGGATTCCCCTGGGTGTCTAGTTTTCAAAAATGTATAGGTTTGCTAGGTTTCCCTAGGTGCCGGCAGAGCTAGGGTTCAAAATCTACAGCTAGGCACTTTCCAAAAAAGGGTCAGTTTTCACTGTGAAAATGTGTTGTGTCCAAGTTGCGTTTTGGGCCGTTTCCTGTCGCGGGCACTAGGCCTACCCACACAATTGAGGTACCATTTGTCTCGGAAGACGTTGTGGAACGCAGGGTGGGTGGAATTTTGTGGCTCCACGCAGATTCCAGATCTTTCCACCACAGAAATGTGAGGAAAATGTGTTTTTGGGGACAAATTTTGAGGTGTGCAAGGGATTCTGGGTAACAGAACCTGGTGAGAGCCAGTCAAGTCACCCCATCCTGGATTCCCCTGGGTGTCTAGTTTTCACTGTGAAAATGTGTTGTGTCCACGTTGTGTTTTGGGCCGATTCCTGTCGCGGGCACTAGGCCTACCCACTCAAGTGAGGTATCATTTTTCTCAGAAAACTTTGGGGAACACGGGGTGGGTGGAATTTTGTGGCTCCACACAGATTCTAGGACTTTCCACCACAAAAATGTGAGGAAAATGTGTTTCTTTTTACACATTTTGAGGTTTGCAAGGGATTCTGGGTAACAGAACCTGGTGAGATCCAGTCAAGTCACCCCATCCTGGATTCCCCTGGGTGTTTAGTTTTCACAAATGTATAGTTTTGCTAGGTTTCCCTAGGTGCCGGCAGAGCTAGGGTTCAAAATCTAAAGCTAGGCACTTTGCAAAAAAAGGGTCAGTTTTCACTGTGAAAATGTGGGGTGTCCACGTTGCATTTTGGGCCGTTTCCTGTCGCGGGCACTAGGCCTACCCACTCAAGTGAGGTATCATTTTTCTCGGAAGCCTTTGGGAAACACGGGGTGGGTGCAATTTTGTGGATCCACGCAGATTCCAGGACTTTCCACCACAGAAATGTGAGGAAAATGTGGGGGTTTTTTAACAAATTTTGAGGTTTGCAAGGGATTCTGGGTAACAGAACCTGGTGAGAGCCAGTCAAGTCACCCCATCCTGGATTCCCCTGGGTGTCTAGTTTTCAAAAATGTATAGGTTTGCTAGGTTTCCCTAGGTGCCGGCAGAGCTAGGGTTCAAAATCTACAGCTAGGCACTTTCCAAAAAAAGGGTCAGTTTTCACTGTGAAAATGAGTTGTGTCCAAGTTGCGTTTTGGGCTGTTTCCTGTCGCGGGCACTAGGCCTACCCACACAATTGAGGTACCATTTGTCTCGGAAGACTTTGGGGAACGCAGGGTGGGTGGAATTTTGTGGCTCCACGCAGATTCTAGAACTTTCCACCACAGAAATGTGAGGAAAATGTGTTTTTTTTTACACATTTTGAGGTTTGCAAGGGATTCTGGGTAACAGAACCTGGTGAGAGCCAGTCAAGTCACCCCATCCTGGATTCCCCTGGGTGTCTAGTTTTCAAAAATGTATAGCATTGCTAGGTTTCCCTAGATGCCGGCAGAGCTAGGGTTCAAAATCTAAAGCTAGGCACTTTGCAAAAAAAGGGTCCGTTCTCACTGTGAAAATGTGGTGTGTCCACGTTGCGTTTTGGGCCGTTTCCTGTCGCGGGCACTAGGCCTACCCACACAAGTGAGGTACCATTTTTCTTGTAAGACTTTGGGGAATGCGGGGTGGGTGGAATTTTGTGGATCCACGCAGATTCCAGATCTTTCCACCACAGAAATGTGAGGAAAATGTGTTTTTTGGGACAAATTTTGAGGTGTGCAAGGGATTCTGGGTAACAGAACCTGGTGAGAGCCAGTCAAGTCACCCCATCCTGGATTCCCCTGGGTGTCTAGTTTTCACAAATGTATAGGTTTGCTAGTTTTCCCTAGGTGCCAGCAGAGCTAGGGTTCAAAATCTAAAGCTAGGCACTTTGCAAAAAAAGGGTCAGTTTTCACTGTGAAAATGTGGGGTGTCCACGTTGCATTTTGGGCCGTTTACTGCCGCGGGCACTAGGCCTACCCACTCAAGTGAGGTACCATTTTTCTCAGAAGCCTTTGGGAAACACGGGGTGGGTGGAATTTTGTGGATCCACGCAGATTCCAGGACTTTCCACCACAGAAATGTGAGGAAAATGTGGGTTTTTTTTTACAAATTTTGAGGTTTGCAAGGGATTCTGGGTAACAGAACCTGGTGAGAGCCAGTCAAGTCACCTCATCCTGGATTTCCCTGGGTGTCTAGGTTTTAAAAATGTATAGGTTTGCTAGGTTTCCCTAGGTTCTGGCAGAGCTAGAGTTCAAAATCTACAGCTAGGCACTTTGCAAAAAAAATGTCAGTTTTCACTGTGAAAATGTGTTGTGTCCACGTTGCGTTTTGGGCCGTTTCCTGTCGCGGGCACTAGGCCTACCCACTCAAGTGAGGTACCATTTTTCTCGGAAGACTTTGGGGAACACGGGGTGGGTGGAATTTTGTGGCTCCACGCAGATTCCAGGACTTTCCACCACAGAAATGTGAGGAAAATGTGTTTTTTTACACATTTTGAGGTTTGCAAGGGATTCTGGGTAACAGAACCTGGTGAGAGCCAGTCAAGTCACCCCATCCTGGATTCCCCTGGGTGTCTAGTTTTCAAAAATGTATAGGTTTGCTAGGTTTCCCTAGGTGCCGGCAGAGCTAGGGTTCAAAATCTACAGCTAGGCACTTTGCAAAAAAGGGTCAGTTTTCACTGTGAAAATGTGTTGTGTCCACGTTGCGTTTTGGGCCGTTTCCTGTCGCGGGCACTAGGCCTACCCACACAAGTGAGGTACCATTTGTCTCTGAAGACTTTGGGGAACGCAGGGTGGGTGGAATTTTGTGGCTCCACGCAGATTCCAGAACTTTCCACCACAGAAATGTGAGGAAAATGTGTTTTTTTGACACATTTTGAGGTTTGCAAGGGATTCTGGGTAACAGAACCTGGTGAGAGCCAGTCAAGTCACCCCATCCTGGATTCCCCTGGGTGTCTAGTTTTCACAAATGTATAGGTTTGCTAGGTTTCCCTAGGTGCCAGCAGAGCTAGGGTTCAAAATCTAAAGCTAGGCACTTTGCAAAAAAAGGGTCCGTTTTCACTGTGAAAATGTGTTGAGTTCACATTGCGTTTTGGGCCATTTCCTGTCGCGGGCACTAGGCCTACCCACACAAGTGAGGTACCATTTTTCTCGGACGAATTTGGGGAACGCCGGGTGGGTGGAATTGTGTGGCTCCACGCAGATTCCAGAACTTTCCACCACAGAAATGTGAGGAAAATGTGTATTTTTGACAGATTTTGAGGTTTGCAAGGGATTCTGGGTAACAGAACCTGGTGAGAGCCAGTCAAGTCACCCCATCCTGGATTCCCTGGGTGTCTAGTTTTCAAAAATGTATAGCATTGCTAGGTTTCCCTAGATGCCGGCAGAGCTAGGGTTCAAAATCTAAAGCTAGGCACTTTGCAAAAAAAGGGTCCGTTCTCACTGTGAAAATGTGGTGTGTCCACGTTGCGTTTTGGGCCATTTCCTGTCGCGGGCACGAGGCCTACCCACACAAGTGAGGTACCATTTTTCTTCTAAGACTTTGGGGAATGCGGGGTGGGTGGAATTTTGTGGATCCACGCAGATTCCAGATCTTTCCACCACAGAAATGTGAGGAAAATGTGTTTTTTGGGACAAATTTTGAGGTGTGCAAGGGATTCTGGGTAACAGAACCTGGTGAGAGCCAGTCAAGTCACCCCATCCTGGATTCCCCTGGGTGTCTAGTTTTCACAAATGTATAGGTTTGCTAGTTTTCCCTAGGTGCCGGCAGAGCTAGGGTTCAAAATCTAAAGCTAGGCACTTTGCAAAAAAAGGGTCAGTTTTCACTGTGAAAATGTGGGGTGTCCACGTTGCATTTTGGGCCGTTTACTGCCGCGGGCACTAGGCCTACCCACTCAAGTGAGGTACCATTTTTCTCGGAAGCCTTTGGGAAACACGGGGTGGGTGGAATTTTGTGGATCCACGCAGATTCCAGGACTTTCCACCACAGAAATGTGAGGAAAATGTGGGGTTTTTTTTTTACAAATTTTGAGGTTTGCAAGGGATTCTGGGTAACAGAACCTGGTGAGAGCCAGTCAAGTCACCTCATCCTGGATTTCCCTGGGTGTCTAGTTTTTAAAAATGTATAGGTTTGCTAGGTTTCCCTAGGTTCTGGCAGAGCTAGAGTTCAAAATCTACAGCTAGGCACTTTGCAACAAAAATGTCAGTTTTCACTGTGAAAATGTGTTGAGTTCACGTTGCGTTTTGGGCCGTTTCCTGTCGCGGGCACTAGGCCTGACCCACACAAGTGAGGTACCATTTTTCTCGGACGACTTTGGGGAACGCCGGGTGGGTGGAATTGTGTGGCTCCACGCAGATTCCAGAACTTTCCACCACAGAAATGTGAGGAAAATGTGGGGGTTTTTTAACAAATTTTGAGGTTTGCAAGGTATTCTGGGTAACAGAACCTGGTGAGAGCCAGTCAAGTCACCCCATCCTGGATTCCCCTCGGTGTCCAGTTTTAAAAAATGTATAGGTTTGCTAGGTTTCCCTAGGTGCCGGCAGAGCTAGGGTTCAAAATCTACAGCTAGGCACTTTGCAAAAAAAGGTTCAGTTTTCACTGTGAAAATGTGTTGTGTCCACGTTGCGTTTTGGGCCGTTTCCTGTCGCGGGCACTAGGCCTACCCACACAAGTGAGGTACCATTTTTCTCGGACGAATTTGGGGAACGCCGGGTGGGTGGAATTGTGTGGCTCCACGCAGATTCCAGAACTTTCCACCACAGAAATGTGAGGAAAATGTGTATTTTTGACAGATTTTGAGGTTTGCAAGGGATTCTGGGTAACAGAACCTGGTGAGAGCCAGTCAAGTCACCCCATCCTGGATTCCCCTGGGTGTCTAGTTTTCAAAAATGTATAGGATTGCTAGGTTTCCCTAGGTGCCGGCAGAGCTAGGGTTCAAAATCTAAAGCTAGGCACTTTGCAAAAAAAGGGTCCGTTTTCACTGTGAAAATGTGGTGTGTCCACGTTGCGTTTTGGGCCGTTTCCTGTCGCGGGCACTAGGCCTACCCACACAATTGAGGTACCATTTGTCTCGGAAGACTTTGGGGAACGCAGGGTGGGTGGAATTTTGTGGCTCCACGCAGATTCCAGAACTTTCCACCACAGAAATGTGAGGAAAATGTGTTTTTTTTACACATTTTGAGATTTGCAAGGGATTCTGGGTAACAGAACCTGGTGAGAGCTAGTCCAGTCACCCCATCCTGGATTCCTCTGGGTGTCTAGTTTTCACAAATGTATAGGTTTGCTAGGTTTCCCTAGGTGCCAGCAGAGCTAGGGTTCAAAATCTACAGCTAGGCACTTTGCAAAAAAAGGGTCCGTTTTCACTGTGAAAATGTGTTGAGTTCACATTGCGTTTTGGGCCATTTCCTGTCGCGGGCACTAGGCCTACCCACACAAGTGAGGTACCATTTTTCTCGGACGAATTTGGGGAACGCCGGGTGGGTGGAATTGTGTGGCTCCACGCAGATTCCAGAACTTTCCACCACAGAAATGTGAGGAAAATGTGTATTTTTGACAGATTTTGAGGTTTGCAAGGGATTCTGGGTAACAGAACCTGGTGAGAGCCAGTCAAGTCACCCCATCCTGGATTCCCCTGGGTGTCTAGTTTTCAAAAATGTATAGCATTGCTAGGTTTCCCTAGATGCCGGCAGAGCTAGGGTTCAAAATCTAAAGCTAGGCACTTTGCAAAAAAGGGTCCGTTCTCACTGTGAAAATGTGGTGTGTCCACGTTGCGTTTTGGGCCATTTCCTGTCGCGGGCACTGAGGCCTACCCACACAAGTGAGGTACCATTTTTCTTCTAAGACTTTGGGGAATGCGGGGTGGGTGGAATTTTGTGGATCCACGCAGATTCCAGATCTTTCCACCACAGAAATGTGAGGAAAATGTGTTTTTGGGACAAATTTTGAGGTGTGCAAGGGATTCTGGGTAACAGAACCTGGTGAGAGCCAGTCAAGTCACCCCATCCTGGATTCCCCTGGGTGTCTAGTTTTCACAAATGTATAGGTTTGCTAGTTTTCCCTAGGTGCCGGCAGAGCTAGGGTTCAAAATCTAAAGCTAGGCACTTTGCAAAAAAAGGGTCAGTTTTCACTGTGAAAATGTGGGGTGTCCACGTTGCATTTTGGGCCGTTTACTGCCGCGGGCACTAGGCCTACCCACTCAAGTGAGGTACCATTTTTCTCGGAAGCCTTTGGGAAACACGGGGTGGGTGGAATTTTGTGGATCCACGCAGATTCCAGGACTTTCCACCACAGAAATGTGAGGAAAATGTGGGTTTTTTTTACAAATTTTGAGGTTTGCAAGGGATTCTGGGTAACAGAACCTGGTGAGAGCCAGTCAAGTCACCTCATCCTGGATTTCCCTGGGTGTCTAGTTTTCAAAAATGTATAGGTTTGCTAGGTTTCCCTAGGTGCCGGCAGAGCTAGAGTTCAAAATCTACAGCTAGGCACTTTGCAACAAAAAGTGTCAGTTTTCACTGTGAAAATGTGTTGTGTCCACGTTGCGTTTTGGGCCGTTTCCTGTCGCGGGCACTAGGCCTGACCCACACAAGTGAGGTACCATTTTTCTCGGAAGACTTTGGGGAACGCCGGGTGGGTGGAATTGTGTGGCTCCACGCAGATTCCAGAACTTTCCACCACAGAAATGTGAGGAAAATGTGGGTGTTTTTAACAAATTTTGAGGTTTGCAAGGGATTCTGGGTAACAGAACCTGGTGAGAGCCAGTCAAGTCACCCCATCCTGGATTCCCCTGGGTGTCTAGTTTTCAAAAATGTATAGGTTTGCTAGGTTTCCCTAGGTGCCGTCAGAGCTAGGGTTCAAAATCTACAGCTAGGCACTTTCCAAAAAAAGGGTCAGTTTTCACTGTGAAAATGAGTTGTGTCCAAGTTGCGTTTTGGGCCGTTTCCTGTCGCGGGCACTAGGCCTACCCACACAAGTGAGGTACCATTTTTCTCGGACGAATTTGGGGAACGCCGGGTGGGTGGAATTGTGTGGCTCCACGCAGATTCCAGAACTTTCCACCACAGAAATGTGAGGAAAATGTGTATTTTTGACAGATTTTGAGGTTTGCAAGGGATTCTGGGTAACAGAACCTGGTGAGGGCCAGTCAAGTCACCCCATCCTGGATTCCCCTGGGTGTCTAGTTTTCAAAAATGTATAGTATTGGTAGGTTTCCCTAGGTGCCAGCAGAGCTAGGGTTCAAAATCTAAAGCTAGGCACTTTGCAAAAAAGGGTCCGTTTTCACTGTGAAAATGTGGTGTGTCCACGTTGCGTTTTGGGCCGTTTCCTGTCGCGGGCACTAGGCCTACCCACACAATTGAGGTACCATTTGTCTCGGAAGACTTTGGGGAACGCAGGGTGGGTGGAATTTTGTGGCTCCACGCAGATTCCAGAACTTTCCACCACAGAAATGTGAGGAAAATGTGTTTTTTTGACACATTTTGAGGTTTGCAAGGGATTCTGGGTAACAGAACCTGGTGAGAGCCAGTCAAGTCACCCCATCCTGGATTCCCCTGGGTGTCTAGTTTTCACAAATGTATAGGTTTGCTAGGTTTCCCTAGGTGCCAGCAGAGCTAGGGTTCAAAATCTAAAGCTAGGCACTTTGCAAAAAAAGGGTCAGTTTTCACTGTGAAAATGTGTTGAGTTCACGTTGCGTTTTGGGCCATTTTCTGTCGCGGGCACTAGGCCTACCCACACAAGTGAGGTACCATTTTTCTCGGACGAATTTGGGGAACGCCGGGTGGGTGGAATTGTGTGGCTCCACGCAGATTCCAGAACTTTCCACCACAGAAATGTGAGGAAAATGTGTATTTTTGACAGATTTTGAGGTTTGCAAGGGATTCTGGGTAACAGAACCTGGTGAGAGCCAGTCAAGTCACCCCATCCTGGATTCCCCTGGGTGTCTAGTTTTCAAAAATGTATAGCATTGCTAGGTTTCCCTAGATGCCGGCAGAGCTAGGGTTCAAAATCTAAAGCTAGGCACTTTGCAAAAAAAGGGTCCGTTCTCACTGTGAAAATGTGGTGTGTCCACGTTGCGTTTTGGGCCGTTTCCTGTCGCGGGCACGAGGCCTACCCACACAAGTGAGGTACCATTTTTCTTCTAAGACTTTGGGGAATGCGGGGTGGGTGGAATTTTGTGGATCCACGCAGATTCCAGATCTTTCCACCACAGAAATGTGAGGAAAATGTGTTTTTTGGGACAAATTTTGAAGTGTGCAAGGGATTCTGGGTAACAGAACCTGGTGAGAGCCAGTCAAGTCACCCCATCCTGGATTCCCCTGGGTGTCTAGTTTTCACAAATGTATAGGTTTGCTAGTTTTCCCTAGGTGCCGGCAGAGCTAGGGTTCAAAATCTAAAGCTAGGCACTTTGCAAAAAAGGGTCAGTTTTCACTGTGAAAATGTGGGGTGTCCACGTTGCATTTTGGGCCGTTTACTGTCGCGGGCACTAGGCCTACCCACTCAAGTGAGGTACCATTTTTCTCGGAAGCCTTTGGGAAACACGGGGTGGGTTGAATTTTGTGGATCCACGCAGATTCCCGGACTTTCCACCACAGAAATGTGAGGAAAATGTGGGGTTTTTCTTACAAATTTTGAGGTTTGCAAGGGATTCTGGGTAACAGAACCTGGTGAGAGCCAGTCAAGTCACCTCATCCTGGATTTCCCTGGGTGTCTAGTTTTTAAAAATGTATAGGTTTGCTAGGTTTCCCTAGGTTCTGGCAGAGCTAGAGTTCAACATCTACAGCTAGGCACTTTGCAACAAAAATGTCAGTTTTCACTGTGAAAATGTGTTGAGTTCACATTGCGTTTTGGGCCATTTCCTGTCGCGGGCACTAGGCCTGACCACACAAGTGAGGTACCATTTTTCTCGGACGAATTTGGGGAACGCCGGGTGGGTGGAATTGTGTGGCTCCACGCAGATTCCAGAACTTTCCACCACAGAAATGTGAGGAAAATGTGGGGTTTTTTTAACAAATTTTGAGGTTTGCAAGGGATTCTGGGTAACAGAACCTGGTGAGAGCCAGTCAAGTCACCCCATCCTGGATTCCCCTGGGTGTCTAGTTTTCAAAAATGTATAGGTTTGCTAGGTTTCCCTAGGTGCCGGCAGAGCTAGGGTTCAAAATCTACAGCTAGGCACTTTCCAAAAAAAGGGTCAGTTTTCACTGTGAAAATGTGTTGTGTCCAAGTTGCGTTTTGGGCCGTTTCCTGTCGCGGGCACTAGGCCTACCCACACAAGTGAGGTACCATTTTTCTCGGACGAATTTGGGGAACACTGGGTGGGTGGAATTGTGTGGCTCCACGCAGATTCCAGAACTTTCCACCACTGAAATGTGAGGAAAATGTGTATTTTTGACAGATTTTGAGGTTTGCAAGGGATTCTGGGTAACAGAACCTGGTGAGAGCCAGTCAAGTCACCCCATCCTGGATTCCCCTGGGTGTCTAGTTTTCAAAAATGTATAGCATTGCTAGGTTTCCCTAGATGCCGGCAGAGCTAGGGTTCAAAATCTAAAGCTAGGCACTTGGCAAAAAAAGGGTCCGTTCTCACTGTGAAAATGTGGTGTGTCCACGTTGCGTTTTGGGCCGTTTCCTGTCGCGGGCACTAGGCCTACCCACACAAGTGAGGTACCATTTTTCTTGTAAGACTTTGGGGAATGCGGGGTGGGTGGAATTTTGTGGATCCACGCAGATTCCAGATCTTTCCACCACAGAAATGTGAGGAAAATTTGTTTTTGGGACAAATTTTGAGGTGTGCAAGGGATTCTGGGTAACAGAACCTGGTGAGAGCCAGTCAAGTCACCCCATCCTGGATTCCCCTGGGTGTCTAGTTTTCACAAATGTATAGGTTTGCTAGGTTTCCCTAGGTGCCAGCAGAGCTAGGGTTCAAAATCTAAAGCTAGGCACTTTGCAAAAAAAGGGTCAGTTTTCACTGTGAAAATGTGGGGTGTCCACGTTGCATTTTGGGCCGTTTACTGTCGCGGGCACTAGGCCTACCCACTCAAGTGAGGTACCATTTTTCTCGGAAGCCTTTGGGAAACACGGGGTGGGTGGAATTTTGTGGATCCATGCAGATTCCAGGACTTTCCACCACAGAAATGTGAGGAAAATGTGGGTTTTTTTTTTACAAATTTTGAGGTTTGCAAGGGATTCTGGGTAACAGAAGCTGGTGAGAGCCAGTCAAGTCACCTCATCCTGGATTTCCCTGGGTGTCTAGTTTTTAAAAATGTATAGGTTTGCTAGGTTTCCCTAGGTTCTGGCAGAGCTAGAGTTCAAAATCTACAGCTAGGCACTTTGCAAAAAAAATGTCAGTTTTCACTGTGAAAATGTGTTGTGTCTACGTTGTGTTTTGGGCCGATTCCTGTCACGGGCACTAGGCCTACCCACTCAAGTGAGGTACCATTTTTCTCAGAAAACTTTGGGGAACACGGGGTGGGTGGAATTTTGTGGCTCCACACAGATTCTAGGACTTTCCACCACAGAAATGTGAGGAAAATGTGTTTTTTTTTTTACACATTTTGAGGTTTGCAAGGGATTCTGGGTAACAGAACCTGGTGAGAGCCAGTCAAGTCACCCCATCCTGGATTCCCCTGGGTGTCTAGTTTTCACAAATATATAGTTTTGCTAGGTTTCCCTAGGTGCCGGCAGAGCTAGGGTTCAAAATCTACAGCTAGGCACTTTGCAAAAAAAGGGTCAGTTTTCACTGTGAAAATGTGTTGTGTCCACGTTGCGTTTTGGGCCGTTTCCTGTCGCAGGCACTAGGCCTACCCACACAAGTGAGGTACCATTTTTCTCAGAAGAATTTGGGGAACGCGGGGTGGGTGGAATTGTGTGGCTCCACGCAGATTCCAGAACTTTCCACCACAGAAATGTGAGGAAAATGTGTATTTTTGACAGATTTTGAGGTTTGCAAGGGATTCTGGGTAACAGAACCTGGTGAGGGCCAGTCAAGTCACCCCATCCTGGATTCCCCTGGGTGTCTAGTTTTCAAAAATGTATAGGATTGCTAGGTTTCCCTAGGTGCCGGCTGAGCTAGGGTTCAAAATCTAAAGCTAGGCACTTTGCAAAAAAAGGGTCAGTTTTCACGGTGAAAATGTGGTGTGTCCACGTTGCGTTTTGGGCCGTTTCCTGTCGCGGGCACTAGGCCTACCCACACAAGTGAGGTACCATTTTTCTTGTAAGACTTTGGGGAATGCGGGTTGCGTGGAATTTTGTGGATCCACGCAGATTCCAGATCTTTCCACCACAGAAATGTGAGGAAAATGTGTTTTTTTGACACATTTTGAGGTGTGCAAGGGATTCTGGGTAACAGAACCTGGTGAGAGCCAGTCAAGTCACCCCATCGTGGATTCCCCTGGGTGTCTAGTTTTCAAAAATGTATAGGTTTGCTAGGTTTCCCTAGGTGCCGGCAGAGCTAGGGTTCAAAATCTACAGCTAGGCACTTTCCAAAAAAAGGGTCAGTTTTCACTGTGAAAATGTGGTGTGTCCACGTTGCGTTTTGGGCCGTTTCCTGTCGCAGGCACTAGGCCTACCCACACAAGTGAGGTACCATTTTTCTCAGAAGAATTTGGGGAACGCGGGGTGGGTGGAATTGTGTGGCTCCACGCAGATTCCAGAACTTTCCACCACAGAAATATGAGGAAAATGTGTATTTTTGACAGATTTTGAGGTTTGCAAGGGATTCTGGGTAACAGAACCTGGTGAGAGCCAGTCAAGTCACCCCATCCTGGATTCCCCTGGGTGTCTAGTTTTCAAAAATGTATAGGATTGCTAGGTTTCCCTAGGTGCCGGCAGAGCTAGGGTTCAAAATCTAAAGCTAGGCACTTTGCAAAAAAAGGGTCAGTTTTCACTGTGAAAATGTGTTGTGTCCAAGTTGCGTTTTGGGCCGTTTCCTGTCGCGGGCACTAGGCCTACCCACACAATTGAGGTACCATTTGTCTCGGAAGACTTTGGGGAATGCAGGGTGGGTGGAATTTTGTGGCTCCACGCAGATTCCAGAACTTTCCACCACAGAAATGTGAGGAAAATGTGTTTTTTTGACACATTTTGAGGTTTGCAAGGGATTCTGGGTAACAGAACCTGGTGAGAGCCAGTCAAGTCACCCCATCCTGGATTCCCCTGGGTGTCTAGTTTTCACAAATGTATAGGTTTGCTAGGTTTCCCTAGGTGCCGGCAGAGCTAGGGTTCAAAATCTACAGCTAGGCACTTTGCAAAAAAGGGTCAGTTTTCACTGTGAAAATGTGGTGTGTCCACGTTGCGTTTTGGGCCGTTTCCTGTCGCGGGCACTAGGCCTACCCACACAAGTGAGGTACCATTTTTCTTGTAAGACTTTGGGGAATGCGGGTTGCGTGGAATTTTGTGGATCCACGCAGATTCCAGATCTTTCCACCACAGAAATGTGAGGAAAATGTGTTTTTTTGACACATTTTGAGGTGTGCAAGGGATTCTGGGTAACAGAACCTGGTGAGAGCCAGTCAAGTCACCCCATCGTGGATTCCCCTGGGTGTCTAGTTTTCAAAAATGTATAGGTTTGCTAGGTTTCCCTAGGTGCCGGCAGAGCTAGGGTTCAAAATCTACAGCTAGGCACTTTCCAAAAAAAGGGTCAGTTTTCACTGTGAAAATGTGGTGTGTCCACGTTGCGTTTTGGGCCGTTTCCTGTCGCAGGCACTAGGCCTACCCACACAAGTGAGGTACCATTTTTCTCAGAAGAATTTGGGGAACGCGGGGTGGGTGGAATTGTGTGGCTCCACGCAGATTCCAGAACTTTCCACCACAGAAATGTGAGGAAAATGTGTATTTTTGACAGATTTTGAGGTTTGCAAGGGATTCTGGGTAACAGAACCTGGTGAGGGCCAGTCAAGTCACCCCATCCTGGATTCCCCTGGGGGTCTAGTTTTCAAAAATGTATAGGATTGCTAGGTTTCCCTAGGTGCCGGCAGAGCTAGGGTTCAAAATCTAAAGCTAGGCACTTTGCAAAAAAAGGGTCAGTTTTCACTGTGAAAATGTGTTGTGTCCAAGTTGCGTTTTGGGCCGTTTCCTGTCGCGGGCACTAGGCCTACCCACACAATTGAGGTACCATTTGTCTCGGAAGACTTTGGGGAATGCAGGGTGGGTGGAATTTTGTGGCTCCACGCAGATTCCAGAACTTTCCACCACAGAAATGTGAGGAAAATGTGTTTTTTTTTACACATTTTGAGGTTTGCAAGGGATTCTGGGTAACAGAACCTGGTGAGAGCCAGTCAAGTCACCCCATCCTGGATTCCCCTGGGTGTCTAGTTTTCACAAATGTATAGGTTTGCTAGGTTTCCCTAGGTGCCGGCAGAGCTAGGGTTCAAAATCTACAGCTAGGCACTTTGCAAAAAAAGGGTCAGTTTTCACTGTGAAAATGTGTTGTGTCCAAGTTGCGTTTTGGGCCGTTTCCTGTCGCGGGCACTAGGCCTACCCACACAATTGAGGTACCATTTGTCTCGGAAGACTTTGGGGAACGCAGGGTGGGTGGAATTTTGTGGCTCCACGCAGATTCCAGAACTTTCCACCACAGAAATGTGAGGAAAATGTGTTTTGTTTTACACATTTTGAGGTTTGCAAGGGATTCTGGGTAACAGAACCTGGTGAGAGCCAGTCAAGTCACCCCATACTGGATTCCCCTGGGTGTCTAGTTTTCACAAATGTATAGGTTTGCTAGGTTTCCCTAGGTGCCGGCAGAGCTAGGGTTCAAAATCTAAAGCTAGGCACTTTGCAAAAAAAGGGTCAGTTTTCACTGTGAAAATGTGTTGAGTTCACATTGCGTTTTGGGCTATTTCCTGTCGCGGGCACTAGGCCTACCCACAAAAGTGAGGTACCATTTTTCTCGGACGAATTTGGGGAACGCCGGGTGGGTGGAATTGTGTGGCTCCACGCAGATTCAAGAACTTTCCACAACAGAAATATGAGGAAAATGTGTATTTTTGACAGATTTTGAGGTTTGCAAGGGATTCTGGGTAACAGAACCTGGTGAGAGCCAGTCAAGTCACCCCATCCTGGATCCCCCTGGGTGTCTAGTTTTCAAAAATGTATAGCATTGCTAGGTTTCCCTAGATGCCGGCAGAGCTAGGGTTCAAAATCTAAAGCTAGGCACTTTGCAAAAAAAGGGTCCGTTCTCACTGTGAAAATGTGGTGTGTCCACGTTGCGTTTTGGGCCGTTTCCTGTCGCGGGCACTAGGCCTACCCACACAAGTGAGGTACCATTTTTCTTGTAAGACTTTGGGGAATGCGGGGTGGGTGGAATTTTGTGGATCCACGCAGATTCCAGATCTTTCCACCACAGAAATGTGAGGAAAATGTGTTTTTTTGACACATTTTGAGGTGTGCAAGGGATTCTGGGTAACAGAACCTGGTGAGAGCCAGTCAAGTCACCCCATCGTGGATTCCCCTGGGTGTCTAGTTTTCAAAAATGTATAGGTTTGCTAGGTTTCCCTAGGTGCCGGCAGAGCTAGGGTTCAAAATCTACAGCTAGGCACTTTCCAAAAAAAGGGTCAGTTTTCACTGTGAAAATGTGTTGTGTCCAAGTTGAGTTTTGGGCTGTTTCCTGTCGCGGGCACTAGGCCTACCCACACAATTGAGGTACCATTTGTCTCGGAAGACGTTGTGGAACGCAGGGTGGGTGGAATTTTGTGGCTCCACGCAGATTCCAGATCTTTCCACCACATAAATGTGAGGAAAATGTGTTTTTTGGGACAAATTTTGAGGTGTGCAAGGGATTCTGGGTAACAGAACCTGGTGAGAGCCAGTCAAGTCACCCCATCCTGGATTCCCCTGTGTGTCTAGTTTTCACTGTGAAAATGTGTTGTGTCCATGTTGTGTTTTGGGTCGATTCCTGTCGCGGGCACTAGGCCTACCCACTCAAGTGAGGTACCATTTTTCTCAGAAAACTTTGGGGAACATGGGGTGGGTGGAATTTTGTGGATCCACGCAGATTCCAGGACATTCCACCACAGAAATGTGAGGAAAATGTGGGTTTGTTTTACAAATTTTGAGGTGTGCAAGGGATTCTGGGTAACAGAACCTGGTGAGAGCCAGTCAAGTCACCCCATCCTGGATTCCCCTGGGTGTCTAGTTTTCACAAATGTATAGGTTTGCTAGGTTTCCCTAGGTGCCGGCAGAGCTAGGGTTCAAAATCTACAGCTAGGCACTTTGCAAAAAAGGGTCAGTTTTCACTGTGAAAATGTGTTGTGTCCACGTTGCGTTTTGGGCCGTTTCCTGTCGCAGGCACTAGGCCTACCCACACAAGTGAGGTACCATTTTTCTCAGAAGACTTTGGGAACGCGGGGTGGGTGGAATTTTGTGGCTCCACGCAGATTCCAGAACTTTCCACCACAGAAATGTGAGGAAAATGTGTTTTTTTGACAGATTTTGAGGTTTGCAAGGGATTCTGGGTAACAGAACCTGGTGAGAGCCAGTCAAGTCACCCCATCCTGGATTCCCCTGGGTGTCTAGTTTTCAAAAATGTATAGGATTGCTAGGTTTCCCTAGGTGCCGGCAGAGCTAGGGTTCAAAATCTAAAGCTAGGCACTTTGCAAAAAAAGGGTCAGTTTTCACTGTGAAAATGTGGTGTGTCCACGTTGCGTTTTGGGCCGTTTCCTGTCGCGGGCACTAGGCCTACCCACACAAGTGAGGTACCATTTTTCTTGTAAGACTTTGGGGAATGCGGGGTGGGTGGAATTTTGTGGATCCACGCAGATTCCAGATCTTTCCACCACAGAAATGTGAGGAAAATGTGTTTTTTGACACATTTTGAGGTGTGCAAGGGATTCTGGGTAACAGAACCTGGTGAGAGCCAGTCAAGTCACCCCATCCTGGATTCCCCTGGGTGTCTAGTTTTCAAAAATGTATAGGTTTGCTAGGTTTCCCTAGGTGCCGGCAGAGCTAGGGTTCAAAATCTACAGCTAGGCACTTTCCAAAAAAAGGGTCAGTTTTCACTGTGAAAATGTGTTGTGTCCACGTTGCGTTTTGGGCCGTTTCCTGTCGCAGGCACTAGGCCTACCCACACAAGTGAGGTACCATTTTTCTCAGAAGAATTTGGGGAACGCGGGGTGGGTGGAATTGTGTGGCTCCACGCAGATTCCAGAACTTTCCACCACAGAAATGTGAGGAAAATGTGTATTTTTGACAGATTTTGAGGTTTGCAAGGGATTCTGGGTAACAGAACCTGGTGAGGGCCAGTCAAGTCACCCCATCCTGGATTCCCCTGGGTGTCTAGTTTTCAAAAATGTATAGGATTGCTAGGTTTCCCTAGGTGCCGGCAGAGCTAGGGTTCAAAATCTAAAGCTAGGCACTTTGCAAAAAAAGGGTCAGTTTTCACTGTGAAAATGTGGTGTGTCCACGTTGCGTTTTGGGCCGTTTCCTGTCGCGGGCACTAGGCCTACCCACACAAGTGAGGTACCATTTTTCTCGGAAGACTTTGGGGAATGCAGGGTGGGTGGAATTTTGTGGCTCCACGCAGATTCCAGAACTTTCCACCACAGAAATGTGAGGAAAATGTGTTTTTTTGACACATTTTGAGGTTTGCAAGGGATTCTGGGTAACAGAACCTGGTGAGAGCCAGTCAAGTCACCCCATCCTGGATTCCCTGGGTGTCTAGTTTTCACAAATGTATAGGTTTGCTAGGTTTCCCTAGGTGCCGGCAGAGCTAGGGTTCAAAATCTACAGCTAGGCACTTTGCAAAAAAGGGTCAGTTTTCACTGTGAAAATGTGTTGTGTCCAAGTTGCGTTTTGGGCCGTTTCCTGTCGCGGGCACTAGGCCTACCCACACAATTGAGGTACCATTTGTCTCGGAAGACTTTGGGGAACGCAGGGTGGGTGGAATTTTGTGGCTCCACGCAGATTCCAGAACTTTCCACCACAGAAATGTGAGGAAAATGTGTTTTTTTACACATTTTGAGGTTTGCAAGGGATTCTGGGTAACAGAACCTGGTGAGAGCCAGTCAAGTCACCCCATCCTGGATTCCCCTGGGTGTCTAGTTTTCACAAATGTATAGGTTTGCTAGGTTTCCCTAGGTGCCGGCAGAGCTAGGGTTCAAAATCTAAAGCTAGGCACTTTGCAAAAAAGGGTCAGTTTTCACTGTGAAAATGTGTTGAGTTCACATTGCGTTTTGGGCCATTTCCTGTCGCGGGCACTAGGCCTACCCACACAAGTGAGGTACCATTTTTCTCGGACGAATTTGGGGAACGCCGGGTGGGTGGAATTGTGTGGCTCCACGCAGATTCCAGAACTTTCCACCACAGAAATGTGAGGAAAATGTGTATTTTTGACAGATTTTGAGGTTTGCAAGGGATTCTGGGTAACAGAACCTGGTGAGAGCCAGTCAAGTCACCCCATCCTGGATTCCCCTGGGTGTCTAGTTTTCAAAAATGTATAGCATTGCTAGGTTTCCCTAGATGCCGGCAGAGCTAGGGTTCAAAATCTAAAGCTAGGCACTTTGCAAAAAAGGGTCCGTTCTCACTGTGAAAATGTGGTGTGTCCACGTTGCGTTTTGGGCCGTTTCCTGTCGCGGGCACTAGGCCTACCCACACAAGTGAGGTACCATTTTTCTTGTAAGACTTTGGGGAATGCGGGGTGGGTGGAATTTTGTGGATCCACGCAGATTCCAGATCTTTCCACCACAGAAATGTGAGGAAAATGTGTTTTTTGGGACAAATTTTGAGGTGTGCAAGGGATTCTGGGTAACAGAACCTGGTGAGAGCCAGTCAAGTCACCCCATCCTGGATTCCCCTGGGTGTCTAGTTTTCACAAATGTATAGGTTTGCTAGGTTTCCCTAGGTGCCGGCAGAGCTAGGGTTCAAAATCTACAGCTAGGCACTTTGCAAAAAAGGGTCAGTTTTCACTGTGAAAATGTGGGGTGTCCACGTTGCATTTTGGGCCGTTTCCTGCCGCGGGCACTAGGCCTACCCACTCAAGGGAGGTACCATTTTTCTCGGAAGCCTTTGGGAAACACGGGGTGGGTGGAATTTTGTGGATCCACGCAGATTCCAGGACTTTCCACCACAGAAATGTGAGGAAAATGTGGGTTTTTTTTTACAAATTTTGAGGTGTGCAAGGGATTCTGGGTAACAGAACCTGGTGAGAGCCAGTCAAGTCACCCCATCCTGGATTCCCCTGGGTGTCTAGTTTTCAAAAATGTATAGGTTTGCTAGGTTTCCCTAGGTGCCGGCAGAGCTAGGGTTCAAAATCTACAGCTAGGCACTTTGCAAAAAAAGGGTCAGTTTTCACTGTGAAAATGTGTTGTGTCCACGTTGCGTTTTGGGCCGTTTCCTGTCGCGGGCACTAGGCCTACCCACACAAGTGAGGTACCATTTTTCTCAGAAGAATTTGGGGAACGCGGGGTGGGTGGAATTGTGTGGCTCCACGCAGATTCCAGAACTTTCCACCACAGAAATATGAGGAAAATGTGTTTTTTTGACACATTTTGAGGTGTGCAAGGGATTCTGGGTAACAGAACCTGGTGAGAGCCAGTCAAGTCACCCCATCCTGGATTCCCCTGGGTGTCTAGTTTTCAAAAATGTATAGGTTTGCTAGGTTTCCCTAGGTGCCGGCAGAGCTAGGGTTCAAAATCTACAGCTAGGCACTTTCCAAAAAAGGGTCAGTTTTCACTGTGAAAATGTGTTGTGTCCACGTTGCGTTTTGGGCCGTTTCCTGTCGCGGGCACTAGGCCTACCCACACAAGTGAGGTACCATTTTTCTCAGAAGAATTTGGGGAACGCGGGGTGGGTGGAATTGTGTGGCTCCACGCAGATTCCAGAACTTTCCACCACAGAAATGTGAGGAAAATGTGTATTTTTGACAGATTTTGAGGTTTGCAAGGGATTCTGGGTAACAGAACCTGGTGAGGGCCAGTCAAGTCACCCCATCCTGGATTCCCCTGGGTGTCTAGTTTTCAAAAATGTATAGGATTGCTAGGTTTCCCTAGGTGCCAGCAGAGCTAGGGTTCAAAATCTAAAGCTAGGCACTTTGCAAAAAAAGGGTCAGTTTTCACTGTGAAAATGTGGTGTGTCCACGTTGCGTTTTGGGCCGTTTCCTGTCGTGGGCACTAGGCCTACCCACACAAGTGAGATACCATTTTTCTTGTAAGACTTTGGGGAATGCGGGTTGGGTGGAATTTTGTGGATCCACGCAGATTCCAGATCTTTCCACCACAGAAATGTGAGGAAAATGTGTTTTTTGACACATTTTGAGGTGTGCAAGGGATTCTGGGTAACAGAACCTGGTGAGAGCCAGTCAAGTCACCCCATCCTGGATTCCCCTGGGTGTCTAGTTTTCAAAAATGTATAGGTTTGCTAGGTTTCCCTAGGTGCCGGCAGAGCTAGGGTTCAAAATCTACAGCTAGGCACTTTCCAAAAAAGGGTCAGTTTTCACTGTGAAAATGTGTTGTGTCCAAGTTGAGTTTTGGGCTGTTTCCTGTCGCGGGCACTAGGCCTACCCACACAAGTGAGGTACCATTTGTCTCGGAAGACTTTGGGGAACGCAGGGTGGGTGGAATTTTGTGGCTCCACGCAGATTCCAGATCTTTCCACCACAGAAATGTGAGGAAAATGTGTTTTTTTGACAAATTTTGAGGTGTGCAAGGGATTCTGGGTAACAGAACCTGGTGAGAGCCAGTCAAGTCACCCCATCCTGGATTCCCCTGGGTGTCTAGTTTTCAAAAATGTATAGGTTTGCTAGGTTTCCCTAGGTGCCGGCAGAGCTAGGGTTCAAAATCTACAGCTAGGCACTTTGCAAAAAAAGGGTCAGTTTTCACTGTGAAAATGTGTTGTGTCCACGTTGCGTTTTGGGCCGATTTCCTGTCGCGGGCACTAGGCCTACCCACACAAGTGAGGTACCATTTTTCTCAGAAGACTTTGGGGAACGCGGGGTGGGTGGAATTTTGTGGCTCCACGCAGATTCCAGAACTTTCCACCACAGAAATGTGAGGAAAATGTGTTTCTTTTGACACATTTTGAGGTTTGCAAGGGATTCTGGGTAACAGAACCTGGTGAGAGCCAGTCAAGTCACCCCATCCTGGATTCCCTGGGTGTCTAGTTTTCACAAATGTATAGGTTTGCTAGGTTTCCCTAGGTGCCGGCAGAGCTAGGGTTCAAAATCTAAAGCTAGGCACTTTGCAAAAAAGGGTCAGTTTTCACTGTAAAAATGTGGTGTGTCCACGTTGCGTTTTGGGCCGTTTCCTGTCGCGGGCACTAGGCCTACCCACTCAAGTGAGGTACCATTTTTCTCAGAAGCCTTTGGGAAACACGGGGTGGGTGGAATTTTGTGGATCCACACAGATTCCAGATCTTTCCACCACAGAAATGTGAGGAAAATGTGGTTTTTTTGACAAATTTTGAGGTTTGCAAGGGATTCTGGGTAACAGAACCTGGTGAGAGCCAGTCAAGTCACCCCATCCTGGATTCCCCTGGGTGTCTAGTTTTCAAAAATGTATAGGTTTGCTAGGTTTCCCTAGGTGCCGGCAGAGCTAGGGTTCAAAATCTACAGCTAGGCACTTTCCAAAAAAAGGGTCAGTTTTCACTGTGAAAATGTGTTGTGTCCAAGTTGCGTTTTGGGCCGTTTCCTGTCGCGGGCACTAGGCCTACCCACACAATTGAGGTACCATTTGTCTCGGAAGACTTTGGGGAACGCAGGGTGGGTGGAATTTTGTGGCTCCACGCAGATTCCAGAACTTTCCACCACAGAAATGTGAGGAAAATGTGTTTTTTTGACACATTTTGAGGTTTGCAAGGGATTCTGGGTAACAGAACCTGGTGAGAGCCAGTCAAGTCACCCCATCCTGGATTCCCCTGGGTGTCTAGTTTTCACAAATGTATAGGTTTGCTAGGTTTCCCTAGGTGCCGGCAGAGCTAGGGTTCAAAATCTACAGCTAGGCACTTTGCAAAAAAAGGGTCAGTTTTCACTGTGAAAATGTGTTGAGTTCACATTGCGTTTTGGGCCATTTCCTGTCGCGGGCACTAGGCCTACCCACACAAGTGAGGTACCATTTTTCTCGGACGAATTTGGGGAACGCCGGGTGGGTGGAATTGTGTGGCTCCACGCAGATTCCAGAACTTTCCACCACAGAAATGTGAGGAAAATGTGTATTTTTGACAGATTTTGAGGTTTGCAAGGGATTCTGGGTAACAGAACCTGGTGAGAGCCAGTCAAGTCACCCCATCCTGGATTCCCCTGGGTGTCTAGTTTTCAAAAATGTATAGCATTGCTAGGTTTCCCTAGATGCCGGCAGAGCTAGGGTTCAAAATCTAAAGCTAGGCACTTTGCAAAAAAGGGTCCGTTCTCACTGTGAAAATGTGGTGTGTCCACGTTGCGTTTTGGGCCGTTTCCTGTCGCGGGCACTAGGCCTACCCACACAAGTGAGGTACCATTTTTCTTGTAAGACTTTGGGGAATGCGGGGTGGGTGGAATTTTGTGGATCCACGCAGATTCCAGATCTTTCCACCACAGAAATGTGAGGAAAATGTGTTTTTTGGGACAAATTTTGAGGTGTGCAAGGGATTCTGGGTAACAGAACCTGGTGAGAGCCAGTCAAGTCACCCCATCCTGGATTCCCCTGGGTGTCTAGTTTTCACAAATGTATAGGTTTGCTAGGTTTCCCTAGGTGCCAGCAGAGCTAGGGTTCAAAATCTAAAGCTAGGCACTTTGCAAAAAAGGGTCAGTTTTCACTGTGAAAATGTGGTGTGTCCACGTTGCATTTTGGGCCGTTTACTGTCGCGGGCACTAGGCCTACCCACTCAAGTGAGGTACCATTTTTCTCGGAAGCCTTTGGGAAACACGGGGTGGGTGGAATTTTGTGGATCCACGCAGATTCCAGGACTTTCCACCACAGAAATGTGAGGAAAATGTGGTTTTTTTGACAAATTTTGAGGTTTGCAAGGGATTCTGGGTAACAGAACCTGGTGAGAGCCAGTCAAGTCACCCCATCCTGGATTCCCCTGGGTGTCTAGTTTTCACAAATGTATAGGTTTGCTAGGTTTCCCTAGGTTCTGGCAGAGCTAGAGTTCAAAATCTACAGCTAGGCACTTTGCAAAAAAAATGTCAGTTTTCACTGTGAAAATGTGTTGTGTCCATGTTGTGTTTTGGGCCGATTCCTGTCACGGGCACTAGGCCTACCCACTCAAGTGAGGTACCATTTTTCTCAGAAAACTTTGGGGAACACGGGGTGGGTGGAATTTTGTGGCTCCACACAGATTCTAGGACTTTCCACCACAGAAATGTGAGGAAAATGTGTTTTTTTTACACATTTTGAGGTTTGCAAGGGATTCTGGGTAACAGAACCTGGTGAGATCCAGTCAAGTCACCCCATCCTGGATTCCCCTGGGTGTTTAGTTTTCACAAATGTATAGTTTTGCTAGGTTTCCCTAGGTGCCGGCAGAGCTAGGGTTCAAAATCTACAGCTAGGCACTTTGCAAAAAAAGGGTCAGTTTTCACTGTGAAAATGTGTTGTGTCCACGTTGCGTTTTGGGCCGTTTCCTGTCGCGGGCACTAGGCCTACCCACACAAGTGAGGTACCATTTTTCTCAGACGAATTTGGGGAACGCGGGGTGGGTGGAATTGTGTGGCTCCACGCAGATTCCAGAACTTTCCACCACAGAAATGTGAGGAAAATGTGTATTTTTGACAGATTTTGAGGTTTGCAAGGGATTCTGGGTAACAGAACCTGGTGAGAGCCAGTCAAGTCACCCCATCCTGGATTCCCCTGGGTGTCTAGTTTTCAAAAATGTATAGGATTGCTAGGTTTCCCTAGGTGCCGGCAGAGCTAGGGTTCAAAATCTACAGCTAGGCACTTTGCAAAAAAAGGGTCCGTTTTCACTGTGAAAATGTGGTGTGTCCACGTTGCGTTTTGGGCCGTTTCCTGTCGCGGGCTCTAGGCCTACCCACACAAGTGAGGTACCATTTTTCTTGTAAGACTTTGGGGAATGCGGGTTGGGTGGAATTTTGTGGATCCACACAGATTCCAGATCTTTCCACCACAGAAATGTGAGGAAAATGTGTTTTTTTGACACATTTTGAGGTGTGCAAGGGATTCTGGGTAACAGAACCTGGTGAGAGCCAGTCAAGTCACCCCATCCTGGATTCCCCTGGGTGTCTAGTTTTCAAAAATGTATAGGTTTGCTAGGTTTCCCTAGGTGCCGGCAGAGCTAGGGTTCAAAATCTACAGCTAGGCACTTTCCAAAAAAGGGTCAGTTTTCACAGTGAAAATGTGTTGAGTTCACATTGCGTTTTGGGCCGTTTCCTGTCGCGGGCACTAGGCCTACCCACACAATTGAGGTACCATTTGTCTCGGAAGACTTTGGGGAATGCAGGGTGGGTGGAATTTTGTGGCTCCACGCAGATTCCAGAACTTTCCACCACAGAAATGTGAGGAAAATGTGTTTTTTTGACACATTTTGAGGTTTGCAAGGGATTCTGGGTAACAGAACCTGGTGAGAGCCAGTCAAGTCACCCCATCCTGGATTCCCTGGGTGTCTAGTTTTCACAAATGTATAGGTTTGCTAGGTTTCCTAGGTGCCGGCAGAGCTAGGGTTCAAAATCTACAGCTAGGCACTTTGCAAAAAAAGGGTCAGTTTTCACTGTGAAAATGTGTTGTGTCCAAGTTGCGTTTTGGGCCGTTTCCTGTCGCGGGCACTAGGCCTACCCACACAATTGAGGTACCATTTGTCTCAGAAGACTTTGGGGAACGCAGGGTGGGTGGAATTTTGTGGCTCCACGCAGATTCCAGAACTTTCCACCACAGAAATGTGAGGAAAATGTGTTTTTTTTTACACATTTTGAGGTTTGCAAGGGATTCTGGGTAACAGAACCTGGTGAGAGCCAGTCAAGTCACCCCATCCTGGATTCCCTGGGTGTCTAGTTTTCACAAATGTATAGGTTTGCTAGGTTTCCCTAGGTGCCGGCAGAGCTAGGGTTCAAAATCTACAGCTAGGCACTTTGCAAAAAAAGGGTCAGTTTTCACTGTGAAAATGTGTTGAGTCCACGTTGCGTTTTGGGCCATTTCCTGTCGCGGGCACTAGGCCTACCCACACAAGTGAGGTACCATTTTTCTCGGACGACTTTGGGGAACGCGGGTGGGTGGAATTGTGTGGCTCCACGCAGATTCCAGAACTTTCCACCACAGAAATATGAGGAAAATGTGTATTTTTGACATATTTTGAGGTTTGCAAGGGATTCTGGGTAACAGAACCTGGTGAGAGCCAGTCAAGTCACCCCATCCTGGATCCCCCTGGGTGTCTAGTTTTCAAAAATGTATAGCATTGCTAGGTTTCCCTAGATGCCGGCAGAGCTAGGGTTCAAAATCTAAAGCTAGGCACTTTGCAAAAAAGGGTCCGTTCTCACTGTGAAAATGTGGTGTGTCCACGTTGCGTTTTGGGCCGTTTCCTGTCGCGGGCACTAGGCCTACCCACACAAGTGAGGTACCATTTTTCTTGTAAGACTTTGGGGAATGCGGGGTGGGTGGAATTTTGTGGATCCACGCAGATTCCAGATCTTTCCACCACAGAAATGTGAGGAAAATGTGTTTTTTGGACAAATTTTGAGGTGTGCAAGGGATTCTGGGTAACAGAACCTGGTGAGAGCCAGTCAAGTCACCCCATCCTGGATTCCCTGGGTGTCTAGTTTTCACAAATATATAGGTTTGCTAGGTTTCCCTAGGTGCCGGCAGAGCTAGGGTTCAAAATCTACAGCTAGGCACTTTGCAAAAAAGGGTCAGTTTTCACTGTGAAAATGTGTTGTGTCCACGTTGCGTTTTGGGCCGTTTCCTGTCGCGGGCACTAGGCCTACCCACACAAGTGAGGTACCATTTTTCTCAGAAGAATTTGGGGAACGCGGGGTGGGTGGAATTGTGTGGCTCCACGCAGATTCCAGAACTTTCCACCACAGAAATGTGAGGAAAATGTGTATTTTTGACAGATTTTGAGGTTTGCAAGGGATTCTGGGTAACAGAACCTGGTGAGGGCCAGTCAAGTCACCCCATCCTGGATTCCCCTGGGTGTCTAGTTTTCAAAAATGTATACGATTGCTAGGTTTCCCTAGGTGCCGGCAGAGCTAGGGTTCAAAATCTAAAGCTAGGCACTTTGCAAATAAAGGGTCAGTTTTCACTGTGAAAATGTGGTGTGTCCACGTTGCGTTTTGGGGCGTTTCCTGTCGCGGGCACTAGGCCTACCCACACAAGTGAGGTACCATTTTTTTTGTAAGACTTTGGGGAATGCGGGTTGCGTGGAATTTTGTGGATCCACGCAGATTCCAGATCTTTCCACCACAGAAATGTGAGGAAAATGTGTTTTTTGACACATTTTGAGGTGTGCAAGGGATTCTGGGTAACAGAACCTAGTGAGAGCCAGTCAAGTCACCCCATCCTGGATTCCCTGGGTGTCTAGTTTTCAAAAATGTATAGGTTTGCTAGGTTTCCCTAGGTGCCGGCAGAGCTAGGGTTCAAAATCTACAGCTAGGCACTTTCCAAAAAAAGGGTCAGTTTTCACTGTGAAAATGTGTTGTGTCCAAGTTGCGTTTTGGGCCGTTTCCTGTCGCGGGCACTAGGCCTACCCACACAATTGAGGTACCATTTGTCTCGGAAGACTTTGGGGAACGCAGGGTGGGTGGAATTTTGTGGCTCCACGCAGATTCCAGAACTTTCCACCACAGAAATGTGAGGAAAATGTGGTTTTTTTTACACATTTTGAGGTTTGCAAGGGATTCTGGGTAACAGAACCTGGTGAGAGCCAGTCAAGTCACCCCATCCTGGATTCCCCTGGGTGTCTAGTTTTCACAAATGTATAGGTTTGCTAGGTTTCCCTAGGTGCCGGCAGAGCTAGGGTTCAAAATCTACAGCTAGGAACTAGGCAAAAAAAGGGTCAGTTTTCACTTTGAAAATGTGTTGAGTTCACGTTGCGTTTTGGGCCGTTTCCTGTTGCGGGCAATAGGCCTACCCACACAAGTGAGGTACCATTTTTCTCGGACGAATTTGGGGAACACTGGGTGGGTGGAATTGTGTGGCTCCACGCAGATTCCAGAACTTTCCACCACTGAAATGTGAGAAAAATGTGTATTTTTGACAGATTTTGAGGTTTGCAAGGGATTCTGGGTAACAGAACCTGGTGAGAGCCAGTCAAGTCACCCCATCCTGGATTCCCTGGGTGTCTAGTTTTCAAAAATGTATAGCATTGCTAGGTTTCCCTAGATGCCGGCAGAGCTAGGGTTCAAAATCTAAAGCTAGGCACTTGGCAAAAAAGGGTCCGTTCTCACTGTGAAAATGTGGTGTGTCCATGTTGCGCTTTGGGCCGTTTCCTGTCGCGGGCACTAGGCCTACCCACACAAGTGAGGTACCATTTTTCTTGTAAGACTTTGGGGAATGCGGGGTGGGTGGAATTTTGTGGATCCACGCAGATTCCAGATCTTTCCACCACATAAATGTGAGGAAAATGTGTTTTTTCTGGGACAAATTTTGAGGTGTGCAAGGGATTCTGGGTAACAGAACCTGGTGAGAGCCAGTCAAGTCACCCCATCCTGGATTCCCCTGGGTGTCTAGTTTTCACTGTGAAAATGTGTTGTGTCCACGTTGTGTTTTGGGCCGATTCCTGTCGCGGGCACTAGGCCTACCCACTCAAGTGAGGTATCATTTTTCTCAGAAAACTTTGGGGAACACGGGGTGGGTGGAATTTTGTGGCTCCACGCAGATTCTAGGACTTTCCACCACAAAAATGTGAGGAAAATGTGTTTCTTTTTACACATTTTGAGGTTTGCAAGGGATTCTGGGTAACAGAACCTGGTGAGATCCAGTCAAGTCACCCCATCCTGGATTCCCCTGGGTGTTTAGTTTTCACAAATGTATAGTTTTGCTAGGTTTCCCTAGGTGCCGGCAGAGCTAGGGTTCAAAATCTAAAGCTAGGCACTTTGCAAAAAAGGGTCAGTTTTCACTGTGAAAATGTGGTGTGTCCACGTTGCATTTTGGGCCGTTTCCTGTCGCGGGCACTAGGCCTACCCACTCAAGTGAGGTACCATTTTTCTCGGAAGCCTTTGGGAAACGCGGGGTGGGTGGAATTTTGTGGATCCACGCAGATTCCAGGACTTTCCACCACAGAAATGTGAGGAAAATGTGTTTTCTTTTACACATTTTGAGGTTTGCAAGGGATTCTGGGTAACAGAACCTGGTGAGAGCCAGTCAAGTCACCCCATCCTGGATTCCCTGGGTGTCTAGTTTTCAAAAATGTATAGGTTTGCTAGGTTTCCCTAGGTGCTGGCAGAGCTAGGGTTCAAAATCTACAGCTAGGCACTTTGCAAAAAAGGGTCAGTTTTCACTGTGAAAATGTGTTGTGTCCATGTTGCGTTCTGGGCCGTTTCCTGTCGCGGGCACTAGGCCTACCCACACAAGTGAGGTACCATTTTTCTCAAAAGAATTTGGGAAACGCGGGTGGGTGGAATTTTGTGGCTCCACGCAGATTCCAGAACTTTCCACCACAGAAATGTGAGGAAAATGTGTATTTGTGACAGATTTTGAGGTTTGCAAGGGATTCTGGGTAACAGAACCTGGTGAGAGCCAGTCAAGTCACCCCATCCTGGATTTCCCTGGGTGTCTAGTTTTCAAAAATGTATAGGTTTGCTAGGTTTCCCTAGGTGCCGGCAGAGCTAGGGTTCAAAATCTACAGCTAGGCACTTTGCTAAAAAAGGGTCAGTTTTCACTGTGAAAATGTGTTGTGTCCACGTTGCGTTTTGGGCCGTTTCCTGTCGCGGGCACTAGGCCTACCTACACAAGTGAGGTACCATTTTTCTCGTAAAACTTTGGGGAACGCCGGGTGGGTGGAATTTTATGGCTCCACGAAGATTGCAGAACTTTCCACCACAGAAATGTGAGGAAAATGTGTATTTTTGACAGATTTTGAGGTTTGCAAGGGATTCTGGGTAACAGAACCTGGTGAGAGCCAGTCAAGTCACCCCATCCTGGATTCCCTGGGTGTCTAGTTTTCAAAAATGTATAGGTTTGCTAGGTTTCCCTAGGTGCCGGCAGATCTAGGGTTCAAAATCTACAGCTAGGCACTTTGCAAAATAAGGGTCCGTTTTCACTGTGAAAATGTGGTGTGTCCATGTTGCGTTTTGGGCCGTTTCCTGTCGCGGGCACCAGGCCTACCCACACAAGTGAGGTACCATTTTTCTCATAAGACTTTGGGGAATGCGGGGTGGGTGGAATTTTGTGGATCCACGCAGATTCCAGAACTTCCCACCACAGAAATGTGAGGAAAATTTGTTTTTTGGGACAAATTTTGAGGTTTGCAAGGGATTCTGGGTAACAGAACCTGGGGAGAGCCAGTCAAGTCACCCCATCCTGGATTCCCCTCGGTGTCTAGTTTTAAAAAATGTATAGGTTTGCTAGGTTTCCCTAGGTGCTGGCAGAGCTAGGGTTCAAAATCTACAGCTAGGCACTTTGCAAAAAAAGGGTCCAGTTTTCACTGTGAAAATGTGGTGTGTCCACGTTGTGTTTTGGGCTGTTTCCTGTCGAGGGCACTTGGCCTACCCACACAAGTGAGGTACCAAATGACAGCTAGGCACTTTGCAAAAAAGGGTCTGTTTTAAATGTGAAAATGTGGTGTGTCCACTACCTATGCACTCATGCAATCACCCTGGAATTACCCATGCACTCCTTCAATCACCCAGCCACTACCCATGCACTTATATAATCACTCAGGCACTACCCTTGCACTCCTCCAATCACGCATGCACTACCCCTGTACTTATGTAATTACTCAGCCAGTACTCATGCACTTATAAAATCACCCAGGCACTACCTTTGCACTCCTCAAATCACTCAGGCACTACCTCAGTACTCATGCAATCACCCAGGCAGTACCTATGCACTTATATAATCACCCAGGCACTTCCTATGTACTCCTGTAATCCTCCAAACATTATCCCTGCACTCAGGCAATCACCGATGCATTAGCTATACAGTGCTCAATCACCCAGGCTCTATCCTTGCAATCCTCCAATCACCCAGGCACTACCCCTGTACTCTTCCAATCACCTAACCTGTAGCCATGCACTTAAAAAATCTTCCAGGCACTACCTATGCACTCATCCAATCACCCAGGCACTACCATTATACTCATACAACCACCCAGACATTACCCCTGCACTCATGAAATTACCCTGACATTGCTCATGCATTCCTCCAATCACCCACACATTACCCCTGCACTCATGCAATCACATAGGCATTACCCAGGCACTTCTTCAATCACCCAGCCACTACCTATACACTTATATAATAACCCAGGCACTACCCTTGCACTCCTCCAATCACCCAGGCACTATTCCTGTTCTCATACAATTACCCAGCCAGTACCCATACACTTATAAAATCACCCAGACACTACTTATGTACTACCCCTGCTGTCATGCAATCACGCATGCTTTACATAGGTTGCAACTTTATATTTGTCTGTGAATGGTATGAATGACATACACCACATGATTTTAGGTCTCTACTTGAAATGAGAAGTGCAACTTATTTAGTTTTAATGTGTGCAGAAAGAAGGAACAGAGGTGCAGAAAGAGGCAAGAGGGGTGCAGAAAAAGGGAAGAGGGGTGTGAAAGAGGCACAAGGGGTGCAGAAAGAAGCAAGAGGGGTGCAGAAAGAAGCATGAGAGGTGCAGAAAGAAGCAACAGATGTGCAGAAAGAAGCAAGAGGGAAGAGGGGTGCAGAAAGAGGCACAAGCGTTGCAGAAAGAAGGGACAGAGGTGCAGAAAGAGGCAAGAGAAGTGCAAAAAGAAGAAACAGAGATGCAGAAAGGGGGAGGAGGGGTGGAGAAAGAGGCAAGAGGGATGCAGAAAATAGCAAGAGGGGTGTAGAAAGGAACAAAAGAAGTGCAGAAAGAAGCAAGAGAGGTACAGAAAGAGGGAAGAGGAGTGCAGAAAGAGGCATGAGGGGTGCAGAAAGAAGCAAGAGAGGTGCAGAAAGAAGCAAGAGAAGTGCAGAAACAGGCAAGAGAGATGCAGAAAGGGGGAAGTGGGGTGGAGAAAGAGGCAAGAGGGAGACAGAAAGAAACAAGAGAGGTGCAGAAAGAAACAAAAGAAGTGCGGAAAGAAGGAACAGGGCTGTAAAAGAGGCAATAGGGGAGCAGAAAGAGGGAAGAGGGGTGTGAAAGAAGCACAAGGGGTGCAGAAAGAAGCAAGAGGGGTGCAGAAAGAAGCAAGAGAGGTGCAGAAAGAAACAAACGAAGTGCAGAAAGAAGGAACAGAGGAGCAGAAAGAGGCAAGAGGGGTGCAGAAAGAAACAAAAGAAGTGCAGAAAGAAGCAACAGAGGTGCACAAAGAGGCAAGAGGAGTGCAGAAAGAGGGAAGATGGGTGCAGAGAGAGGCACAAGGGGTGCAGAAAGAAGCAAGAGAGGTGCAGAAAGAAGTAAGAGAAGTGCATAAAGAAGCAACCGAGATGCAGAAAGGGGGAAGTGGGGTGGAGAAAGAGGCAAGAGGGATACAGAAAGAAACAAGAGAGGTGCCGAAAGAAACAAAAGAAGTACAGAAAGAAGGAACAGAGGTGCAGAAAGACGCAAGAGGGGTGCAGAAAGAGGCACAAGGGGTGCAGAAAGAAGCAAGAGAGGTGCAGAAAGAAGCAAGAGAGGTGCAGAAAGAAGCAAGAGAGGTGCAGAAAGAAGTAAGAGAAGTGCATAAAGAAGAAACAGAGATGTAGAAAGGGGGAAGTGGGGTGGAGAAAGAGGCATACAGAAAGAAACAAAAAAAGTACATAAAGAAGGAACAGAGGTGCAGAAAGAAACAAAAGAAGTACAGAAAGAAGGAACAGAGGTGCAGAAAAGGCAAGAGGGGTGCAGAAGGAGGGAAGAGGGGTGTGAAAGAGGCACGAGGGTTACAGAAAGAAGCAAGAGGGGTGCAGAAAGAAGCAAGAGAGTTGCAGAAAGAAACAAAAAGTACAGAAAGAAGGAACAGAGGTGCAGAAAGAGGCAAGAGGACTGCAGAAAAAGGGAAGAGGGGTGCAGAAAGAGGCACGAGGGTGTAGAAAGAAGCAAGAAATGTGCAGAAAGAAACAAAAGAACTGTAGCCAGCCAGTACCCATGCACTTATAAAATCACCCAGGCACTACCCTTGCATTCCTCCAATCACTCAGGCACTACCACAGTACTCCTCCAATAACCCAGGCAGGACTCATGCACTTATAAAATCATCCAGGCACTTCCTATGTACTCCTGTTTTCCCCAGAAATCGCTCCAATCACTCAGACACTACCCTTGCACACTTCCAATCACCCAGGCAGTATCTATGCACTCCTCCAATCACTCAGCCAGTACCCATGCACTTATAAAATCACCCTGGTACTACCTATGCACTTATGCAATCACCCAGGTACTACACCTGCAGTGATGCAATCACGCAGGCTCTAACTATGCACTCATGTAATAATCCAGGCAGTACCCTTGTACTCATAGAATCACCCAGGCCCTACTGTTGCAGTCATCTATTCACCTATGCACTACTCATGCAGTCATCTATGCCTTCAGGCACTATTCATACACTTATCCATGCACTCAAGCTCTATGTGTGCACTCATGCAATCAGCTAGTCACTATACATCCTTTTCTTCAATTACCCAGCCACTACCCTTGCACTCATACAATCACCCAAGCACTACCCATGGAGTTATCCAATCACTCATGCAGATCTATTACATGTCTCAGTTGTAGGTTTCACCATATTCCTGAAATATTGTATACATATTTCTGTGCGTTTTCCTAGCAAATTCATATATAAAGGTAATATATAAATAGATGTATACCTGTGTTTTATATGTCTATCAAATTCACATGCATGATATGTATGAAAATTCATATGCAAGTAGAGACATACCTCAGTTATAAAACTATTAAGGCTTTAAAACTTGACAGATTGTACTTTACGTTTCAAACACACACCTATATTTATGTGGCATACTTCAAGTGAACTTTTCTACAGACTCATACAAAGTAGTGTAATAACTAATCCATCTCCTAACATGCCTTAAACCTCACTTTTGTGCTGCTGCTTCACCATTCTAGTAATGCTCAGGGTGTTGGGCCTAGGCAAATATAAAGCAAAAACCTCTGACATGTCTCAGCTGTAAGTCTCCCTATATTCCGAAAATTATATATGCATATGTCTGTACCTTTTAAATTGAAAGGTATTTCTTTATTCATAGATGAGAATATTTGTATATAATTATTTTAATAATATTAAATAATTTTTAGAAAGTTTTTAAACTTTTCTATTTTTCAGATATTCTCCATTATTATTAAGAAAGATTCAGTATGACAAGAAAAGTTCAAAAGAAAAGACAACAAAAAAACAGTACTATTTAAAGGAGAGAGAAAAGCAGAAATTAGATGAAGTACAACATGTGGCATTGAAGAAAAAGACTTCTGGTAAGAGAACTAAAGAATTTGTTAAAAGACTTTTAAAGAAGGTAATGAATTTTCAAAATGGGGAAAAGAGAAAGAAAAGTAGTACAACCAATCAGAAGGAAATGAAAAAGGACAAATTAATGGAAAATCAGGTTATGGGAAAACAATCTATGTTGAAAGAAGGATGAAAGAATATAAAGACATTAGGAAGAGAATGTTTACAAGTAGAGTACTACAAAATGTATTGAAAGATTGTAAAAATATAAAAGAAGATCAGCATCTTACAAAAAAAACAACAGATTGAAAGTGTAGTCGAAAAGGCTTTTGAATTGAAAAGAAGATTGTTTATATTAGTATTGAAGAGAATGAAAACATTGAATAAAACAATGCACTTTATGAAGGAGAAAAGTAAAAGAAAAAGACTGGCTAATCGAACTAACTTTGCAAAAAAAAATTGTGTGAATGGAAGCACACTTCTAGTACTGAACCTTTTTTTAATGAAGAAAGCTATTTTCAACAAAAATACATTAGTTCATGCAGTTGATACCAGTGGTAATTGTAATGAGGTTAAAAATGGTTGTCCAATTGAAAAAGAAAAGATGGTTCCTAGAAATGGGAAAGAAGTAATAGCTGCAGAAGTTCAAGGGAGATGTACACAAGCTCCAGTGTATAAGTGGGACTGTAGTAGTATTTCATACAATTACCCAGGCAATACCCATGCACTTATAAAATCACCCAGGCACTAGCTCTACACTCATGCAATCAGCTAGACCTTACCCCTACACTCATGCAATTACCCAGGCATTACCTATGCACTCCTCTAATCTCCCATGCTTTACCCCTGCACTCATGGAATCACCAATGAATTAGCTATGCACTGCTCCAATCGCCCAGGCACTACCCTTGCACTCCTCCAATCACCCAGGCACTACTTATGCACCCGTGCAAACACCCAGGAACTACCACTACAGTCATGCAACCACCCAGACATTCCTCCTGCACTCATGCAATCAGCCAGACATTACTCATGCACTCCTCCAATTACCCACACATTACCCCTGCACTCATGCAATCACTTAGGCATTACCCATGCACTCCTCCAATGACCCAGACATTACCGCTGCGCTCATGCAATCACCTAGGTATTACCCATGCAGTCCTTCAATCACTCAGGCAGTACCCATGCACTTATAAAATCATCCAGGCACTACCTATGCACTCATGCAATCACACAGTCACTACTGATGCACTCATCGATGCACCTAGGCATTACCCATGCACTCCTCCAATCAGCCATGCACTATCCATGTACTCCTTAAATCACTCAGGAACTACCCTTGCACTCCTCCAATAACCCAAGCACTACGCCTGTACTCATATAATTACCCAGGCAATACCCATGCACTTATAAAATCACCAAGGCACTACCTAGGCACTCCTCTAATCACCCAGGCTCAACTTCTGCACTCATGCGATCACCCAGGTTCTACCTATGGATTCCTCCAATCACCAAGGCACTACCCCTACACTCATGCAATCAGCTAGACATTACCCCTACACTCATGCAATCACCAAAGCATTAGCTATGCACTGCTCTAATCACCCATGTACTACCCTTGCACTCCTTCAATCACCCAGGTAGTATCTATGTACTCCTTTAATCTCTCAGTCAGTACCCATGCACTTATAAAGTCACCCAGGCACTACCACTGCACTCATGCAATCACCCAGGCTCTACTTGTGTACTCATGCAATAACCCAAGCACTACCCTTACACTCGTGCAATCACCCAGGCACTATCCATGCATTCCTCCAATCATCCAGCCAGTACCCATACACTTATAAAATCACCCAGGCACTACTTATGCACTCTTCCAATCACCCAGGCACTACCACTACAGTCATGCTACCACCCAGACATCACTCCTGCACTCATGCAATCAGCTGAACATTACTCATGCACTCCTTCAATTACCCACACATTACCCCTGCACTCATGCAATCACTTAGGCATTACCCATGCACTCCTCCAATGACCCAGACATTACCCCTGCACTCATGCAATCACCTAGGTATTACCCATGCAGTCCTTCAAACACTGAGGCAGAACCCATGCACTTATAAAATCAACCAGGCACTACCTATGCACTCCTCTAATCACCCAGGCACTACCCCTGCACTTATATAATCACGCAGACACTACCCTTGCACTGCTCCAATCACACAGGCACTACCGTTGTACTCATGCAATCACTCAGGCACTACCTAAGCAGTTATGCAATAACCCAGGCAGCACCCTTGCACTCCTCCAATCACCCAAGCACTATCCATGCAGTCCGCCAATCACCCAGGCAGTACATATACTCTTATAAAATCACCCAAGTATTACTTAAGCACTCTTCCAATCACCCAGGCACTACTGATGCACACCTCCATGCACCTAGGCATTATCCATACACTACATCAATCACTCAGGCAGTACCCATGCACTTATAAAATCACCCAGGCAGTATGTATGCACTCCTCTAATCACCCAGGCACTACCCGTGCACTCATGCAATCACCCAGGCATTACCTATGCATTCCTCTAATCACCCAGTCAGTACACATACACTTATAAAATCATCCAGGCACTACCTATGCACTCATGCAATCACCCAGGCAGTACCCCTATACTCATGCAATCACCCATGCACTACCTATGAACTCATGCAATAACCCAAGCACTACTCTTGCACTCCTCCAATCACCCAAGCACTATCTATGCACTCCTCCAATCGGCTATACTTTACCCTTGCACTCATCCTATAACCCATGCAAGCGCTATGCACTCCTCCAATCACCCACACACTATCCTTGAACTTCTGCAATCACCCAGGTAGTATCCATGCAGTCCTACAATCTTTCAGGCAGTACCCATGCACTTATAAAATCATCCAGGCACAACCTATGCACTCATGCAATCACACGGGCACTACTGATGCACTCCTCAATGCACCTAGGCATTACCCATGCACTCCTCCAAATACCCATGCACTCCCATGCACTCCTTCAATCACCCAGGCACTACCCTTGCACTCATCCAATCAGCAAAGCACTATCCATACATTCCTTCAATCACCCAGGCACTACCCTTGCACTCATCCAATCAGCAAAGCACTATCCATACATTCCTTCAATCACCCAGGCACTACTCTTGCACTCCTCCAATCACCCAAGCACTATCCATGCACTCCTCCAATCACCCAGGCACTACCCTTGCACTCCTCCAATCATTCAGGCACTACCCATGCACTCTTGCAATCACCAAAACATTACCCATGGACTCCTTTAATCACTCAGGCACTATCTATGCACTCATGCAATCATCCAGCCACTACCCATGCACTCTTACAATCACCCAGGCATTACCCATGTACTCATGCAACCACTCAGGTAGTACACATGCACTTCTCCAATCACCCAGGCACTACACATGCACTCATGCAATCACACATGCACTACTCATACACTTCTCCATATATCACACTTGCCACAATTCATACAACACTCACAAATTTGTCTATTTTTAACCAAATAGGCAGTTCTAAAAAGAACCATTTTTTTCTTTTATATTTTTTTTGTGTTTTTTCAACTCTTTTTTGTATTTTGTTTGTGTTTTTTTATCAAAAAATTAACAGAACCAACGGTGAAAACTTTGAAAACATTATGCAATTACAAAGTCATTGCAAAAAAAAAAAAAAATTAGCAATGGTGGTTTTTAATAGCAACCACAATGTCATCCACTGATTGCTCACCGTAACATAAAACTTTTTACATTTGACACAATGCTGCTCCACTCTAGTAAATTCAGGAATTATGTGAGGTCTTGTTGTTGCTGAGGAACCAGATGAAGTACTTGGTCCAGCACCGTCGTCCTGACTTGCCTGTTTCTGTAGGTCTCGTCGCTGTTGTTCCCTTGCGAGACGCCGTGGATGCATTGTTTGTAAATGCTTGAGCATTGAAGAGGTGCCGCATGAATATTTCTTGTCAAATCCTCGTGACAGGACCTTCTCACATATTGTGCACGTAACCTTTTGTGCATTTACCTTCTTCTCCCCAGCTGGAATTGAGAAGAAAGCCCAAACTATGCTCTCGTACCTCACTTTCACCGGTTCTTCCAACTCTTCTTCATCTTCAGGTGGAAGCTGTTGTGCTGGATTGGAAGCAGCCATTTTTTTTAATGGAAAAGAACACCAAAATAACCCAAAGAAGAAGAGCAAAACACAAGAGCTGTGTCTCTAGAGATGCAGTTGAAAGAATGAAAAAATGGGGTAGGGTCCTTCAAGTTCTAGAATCAAAAGCTTCTTAACCAATTAAATACTTTCTTTTGAAGTCACATGGGATTCGTGCACCGGGCGCGCAAGCAGCGTTCACCCAACACGGAACCGACGAGCAACCGACGCGCACCCGACGCAATTTCTGAAAACTATATTTAACAATAATATATCTTTATTGCAGTTACAAATATATGATATTTACAATTATGTTAAATAATCTCTTGGTATAATATACATAATAAAGTTATATACATATACTTTAAAACTTAAAAATTTGCGTTGGATTCGCGCACCTGAAACGACCCCCGGAAATCCGTACGTGACGTTGGGCGGGGCCGAGAACCGTGCACCCTTCGCATACCGAAAGCGCATCGTACACGACTTAACTAATATGGTGGCAAAATTCTTGGATTCGCGCACCCACCGTGACTGGTACACGATCGGTACGCAAATCCACTTTTAAAAAAAATTTAATAAAAATGTAAATTCATATTTTAGAAAAGAGAAAACATCACATTATTTTTATAAAAGTTTAAAAATTTTGAAAAAGCAGTTTGTGGACATTACAATTAGAAATTAGCATTTTAAAAACATTTGAAATTCACTGAAAAAAACATAAATTTCAGGGATGTTATAGTTAGAAATTAACATTTAAAAAACCTTTGAAGTTCACTGAAAAAACCACAGGTTTCAGGGACGTTATAGTTAGTTGGACATTTCACTCGTACAAAACCAGAGAAATTCGGCCGTTATATTTAGTTGAGCTAACTATAACTCACACCCCCTCAATGCACTGCTGATGACTGACAAGGTCAGTGACATCACTGATGACATCTCAAATGACATCACTGATGACATCATCCAGTGCCCGAGTGTTTCTAAAAAGTTGTCTGGGTGCTTAGATCAGTGCATGGGTAGTGCCTAAGTAAAAGGATGACTGCAAGAGTAATGCCTGGGTCATTGGATTAGTGCATGGGTAGTGTCTGACTGGATGGATGAGTGCATGGGTAGTGCTTGAGTAAATGGATGAGTGCAAGGGTAGTGCCTGGGTGATTGGATGAGTGCATACCTACTGCCTGAGTGAAAGAATGAGTACAAGGGTAAATTCTGGGTCACTGGATAAGTGCATGGGTAGTGCCTGAGAGAATGGATGAGTACATGGGTAGTGCCTGAGTGATTGCATGAGTGCATGGGTAGTGCCTGGGTGATTCCATAAGTGCAGGGGTACGGTCTGGGTGATTGGATGAGTGCATGGGTAGTGCCTGAGTGACTTCATGAGTGCAAGGGTGATGTCTGGGTGCTTAGATCAGTGCATGGGTAGTGCCTAAGTAAAAGGATGACTGCAAGAGTAATGCCTGGGTCATTGGATTAGTGCATGGGTAGTGTCTGACTGGATGGATGAGTGCATGGGTAGTGCCTGAGTAATGGATAAGTGCAAGGGTAGTGCCTGGGTGATTGGATGAGTGGATACATACTGCCTGAGTGAAAGGATAAGTACAAGGGTTATGCCTGGGTCACGGGATGTGTGCATGGGTAATGCCTGGGTGAATAAATGAGTACATGGGCACTGCTTGAGTGAAAGGATGAATACAAGGGTAATGCCTGGGTCACTGGATGACTGCATGGGTAGTGCCTGAGAGAATGGATGAGTACATGTGTAGTGCCTGAGTGAATAATTGTGTGCAAGAGTAGTGCCTGAGTAATTGCATTAGTGCATGGGTAGTGCCTGGGTAATTGTATGAGTGCAAAAATACTGCCTGGGTGATTGCATGAGTGGAGGGGAACTGCCTGGGAGATTGCATGAGTGCATGGGTAGTGCCTGGGTTAATGGATGAGTGCAATGGTAGTGCCTGGGTGATTCAATGAGTGCAGGGGTGCTGCCTGAGTGATTGGATGAGTGTAAGAGAAGTACTGAGTGAAAGTAAGAATGTAAGGATAATGCATGGGTGATTTCATGAGTACATAGGTAGTGCCTGAGTGAATAGATGAGTGTATGGGTAGTGCCTGAGTGAATAGATGAGTGCATGGGTAGGTCCTGAGTGAATGTTTGAGTGGAAGTGTAGTGCCTGGGTGATTGCATGAATGTATGGTTAATGCCTGAGTGATTAGATATGTGTATAGGTAGTGCCTCCTTGATTGTACAAGTGCGTGGGAGAGCCTCACTGAATGCTTGAGTGCAAGAATACTTCCTGAGTGATTGCACGAGTACATGGGCAGTGCATGGGTGATTCTATAAGTGCAGAGGTACTGCCTGGGTGATTGCATAACTGCAAGAGTAATATGTGAGTGCTTAGATCAGTGCATGGGTAGTGCCTTTATAAAAGGATGACTGCAAGTGTAATTCCTGGATGATTACATGAGTACATGTCTAGTGCCTGAGAGAATGGATGAGTGCATGGGTTGTATCTGAGTGAAATGTTAAGTGTAAGAGTAGTGCCTGAGTGAATGTATGAGTACAGTAGTACTGCCTGGGTGATTGGATAAGTGTATATATTGTGGCTGTCTGAAAGGAAGAATGTAAAGATAATGCCTGGGTTATCCTATTAGTGCAAGAGTTGTGCTAGAGATACATGAGAGCACAGGTAGTGTTTGCGTGAAAGGATGACTGTCTAGTGATTACATCAGCAACATGATAATAGTTTGCAAATAGTGTAAAAGTTCAACATTATTTATATTAGAAACAAAGAACAAATAATTAAACTTTAAACATTTTTTCACGTTATCATGCATATTATATTATGTATTCTTACCTTTTAAGTAATTTAGATACGTTACTCAGTAGAACTATTTTAGAATAGTATTCTCCTAAACATCAGTAAAACTCTTTTCAAACTTCAACAGTACCTACTATAAAGAAGAAAAAGAAACACAGTTATTTAATGACAATATATTACAGAAATCATAATATTAGATTTTTCAGAACTCAACATAAATTTAAAATGACATAACATTTTCAGATTCTCTTTTATACTGTTCTCAGATTCCCCTTAACTTCATCATACACAGTGATTTTAATGTAGTATCATCATTGAACAGCGGGGGAAAAACAATCAAATTGATTGTAGAAAAAACCCTAGATCACCATAGAGCATCATCATCAATATGTGTAGCTATGTGTTTTCCTATCTACACTATTGTTAATTACTTCCTTCTTGTACATTAACTCTATTTTTTTCAAATACATTTCCCAAAATGTAGACTCTCATTTACATCTGGTACAATATAGACAAAAAATATATAAAGTATTTTCTTTTAAACACAATTTTCCAAATGCAATATCAATTAGCTCAAATAATATTCCAAACACTAATTATAAATACTAATAGTTTCCAGTCCTGTCTACTTTCAGTTCATATCTTCCCAATAGGCTGAATGATGCACTCAAAACCTTGGCTTCAAAAATAACAAACATGAATTTGGTAACTCATAAGGCAATCTAGGTTTGAAATCCAAGTGGGCATCATTGCAATGTGTCCATCCTTTAATACACTTTAAATAAACCATATAGTGTCCTGATGTTGTAGTAGGTCCATCATGGAAAATAATAGCCACTGCTGTAAAAGTTCTTCCTGAAATAGATCTTTGGCTTGCATTAAAATGTTTAATTTAGGTTTCCAATTTTCTTCCATTTGCTCTACAACGTTGTAGCATTAAAATGAGACATTTTCCAAATCTTTCTATATGTAATGTGGACAACATCTCTGATCTACAATGTGAACATCTCATGTCCTGATTAGCTGTTTTTATCAATTTGTTAAAAAGTACTGATTTGCAGTCTGGTATTGTCAAGTATATGACTCGTTCTTTTTGTATTTCCACGGTAGAAGTAAATGAACACTCTTCACATTTATGATCCCATCGATAACTTAGTCCAAAAAAGTTTTCAATTTGTATTCCTTCATGTTCTAATATTCCAAGCATAAGGATTAGAAATTCTTGTGCATCTTGTTGTATATTAAGAGTAAGTGTTAAAGAACCAGTACAAATATCCAAAGATGCCGAATGCCAGAAGCGGTATGAATTTTACTTCTGTCAGTTACCAACTGTTGAAATACATGATGCAGTAAAGAACAGAATCTTTTTCACGATTTCCCATGATTTCATGATGAAGATCTTGTAGATAAAACACAACATTCAGAATCAAATTAGCATTACAGTTGATACCTGAACTATTTTCTAACTGGTATCCTACAATGTCATCAAAACTTTCTATTTTCTTTTTCTTTACACGTTCAAACTTCTCTTTATTTGTTTTCTTGTTTTGAACCTTAACTGCATCTTTGACATATTTACGTTTTGGACACACTACACCTTTCTCATATATGGGATATTCACCTAAATCAGGAGCATAAAGTCTTCTTAAACAATTGTACTCTCTTACACAATTTGCATCAGCACTAATCCTTTTCTCATCAAAATCTATCAAATACAAACCAGACAATGTTCTTACTCGAGATAATGCAACATATGCCATTCCCTCTTTCAATACTGTGCTTCCGATATTTACAAAAGCAGTGTCTATACTTAAACCTTGAGATTTATGAATAGTTACTGCAACTGCTAAAGACAGAGGAAACTGTTTACTGCGAACATATAAACCTTTTACAAGCAAAAAACCTACAAAACAACGCCCAATCTGTCTTACCTCTTTAATATTATCAATTTTTATAACCAAAAATTCTATTCCATCTCTGTTCTGAAATTTTACAAAATCAGCAACTTTTCCCATTGCTCCATTTACTAAACCTTCTTCTATATTCAAATTACGCCGTAAAATTACCCGACAGTTTATACATACATGTAAAGTCTTTTCTAAGCCTGCAGTTTAAGATGCAGACTTTTCCAAAGAATGTAATTTAGCCTGTAGTTTCTCTGTAGGATGAATAGTCACTCCCTGGTGTTCAATTTTATCAATAGCTTCAATTTCCACTATTTTTTGTTTTTCCAGTTTCAAAAGTTCTTGATTAAATGTAGAACACTCTTGCAGTGTAGGCATTAGGCAAACTATAGACTTCTTTTCTCCAAGCTTATTGTACATTACTTCAGCCGCTGTGTTTCCAGTTGTAAACAAGTTCCTTAGTAGCCGACTTTCTAAAGCTTGTTTACCATGTTTCGTCAAAACACCAATTCTTATGTCTTGAAGAATATTTCCATAATCTTCATCACTTGCTTGGCGCATATTTTTAACAAGTTCTTTATATTCAAAATGTAACCAAATGTTCACATTTCCAATATTCCCAAAGCTTTCCTAGTGTCTTCCTAGACAAGTGTTTTAAAAACAGGTTGTCCTTTTCCTGGAGTAAGTTGTAGTAGATCTCCGAACACAATTAAGTGTTTTCCTCCAAACAGAACATCGAAATGTGTTTTTAAAATCTGTTACATTCTTAAATGTACAAAGGCAAGCATTAAGTTTGAGACCATGCTCACCTCATTAATGACTAAAAGTTTCATTTTCTTCAGTACCTTGAGACTTCATAACAAGCTTCTCCAGATAGCTTCTGATATTCCAATTGATTATCATGTTCAACTGGTAGCATAAGTAATCGATGTAAAGTAATTCCTTTAATGGTGTGGGCTGCTATTCCAGTTGGAGCAGTTACAACACAAGATAAATGTGATTCTGTAGTCTTGTGTAGATACCTGGTCAAAACTTAAATTAAGAAACTTTTTCCTGTTCCAGCTTGACCACTGATGTACATTAGAATAGGTTTAAATGATGAACATTGGCATTTTTTTTTATGTAGCAAACCATGTTGTATCTGTTCTTTTACTTGTAGATATATTTCTTTCTGTTCAATATTTAGTTGTTCTTCTAACTTTTCCAACTGAATAATATACTGTTGTGCTTGTTGCATTGCAGTTTCTACCTCATTCATGGCTATTGTTGCTTCATTTTCGATTATTGGTTGTCCCAGTGGATCTTGACTTAGTGGACCAGAACTTTGACTATCTTGAGAACTTTCTCTAGTAATTTCTGCTGCAATAATACTTTCTTCAATCTCATCATTTAATATTTGTAGATATATAGGAAAAATTGTGCACTGAATACTATCTTTACTTGCATTAAAAGAATCTTCATAGCAGTCGAAATCTCCAAGTAATTCCGTTTCACTACGCCAAGGCTTGAACAGTTGCAGAAGTGCTAAATAGAAAAATTCCCTCTTATCTGGACTTTCACAACTTAGGGGCCGATTCCGATTCTGGCCGGAAATCTCTCCGACCGAGCCGGACCCGGAGAGAATTCCGACCGAGCCGGACCCGGAGAGAATTCCGACCGAATCGGACCCTAGCAGTCCGACCGGACGAGTACGATGCATTCGCATGCCATCGGACTCGATTCGGTCGGACTCCCATTGAAGTCAATGGGAGCCGGTCGTACAACGCGTACGCTGGCTCCCATTGACTCAATGGGTGCGAGGCGAACAAGGGCGCCCCTACAGCGGGTACGCGTCCATGCGCATCGCGGCGTACATGCACAGGCCCCTGTGTGCGACTCGCGCGCCTACGCATACAGGGGGGTCCGACGCGGACCCCCAAAGTCCGGCTCCGACAGCTCTTTTGAGCCGGACGGCGCGTGTCGGTCGGACTGCTCGCGGCGCGCATCGTACTTACCCGGCCGGGAAACGTCTCCATAGCGCGGTGCGAGTCGTGTCCGTGCGAGTCGGTCGGAGCGTGTTGAAGCCGCGTACGAGTCAGTCGGCGATTTCGCGGGAGCTTGCATCGTACTCGCTCGGCCGGACCCGCGTACGATTCGCTCGGGAAACAGGGCTCCGAATCGGATCCGGTAAATCCGAATCCAATTCGGAGCACTACCGGCCGAGATCGGAATCGGCCCCTTAGTTTTCTGTGGTTAATAAGATTTTCTTTGGCATGTTTTACCAAACATCCGTCGCATCCAATTATTGCATATTTTTCTTCTTTTAGATTTTCTTTAACTTTTCTTTTAAACCTGTAATGTTGAAGTACTTCATACAGACATAGATTTTCAAGATGTGGACTCCTTTTCGTATAGTATGTATCCAACATATTAGTTTTAACAATATCAGTACTTTCTGGTTCATTCAGTGCTAAGTATTCGATTTATTGTAATGTTTTCAATACTCTATTTTGTGTGGCAGCAAGACCTAGACTAACCCAAATGATTCCTCTTGACTTTGAATATAAACTGGCAGAGCTCAAGCGATCCGAACATTCATAGAATCCAATCTCTCAATGAGAAAGCATTTTCAAGCTGAAGCTGTACAATTTCTTGCTAAGACGCTTTTCTTGTGAAATCTCTTCCCACATTTCTTTCATCAGATTTGGTTATATATGATCTAACATAGCGAGTAACAGCAATTGAATTATCTGCAACATATTGAATATCCATGTTTGCATTCCACATTTTCAAAATCACTAGATTGTAGTCATTAATATACTTTGAATCTATGGTTCTTTTTAAGTTGTATGTATTCTTCGGAGATTTCCGAGTTATTGTATGCCTTACTGCTGACATAAAACTATTTACTCTTCCTTTAGAAATTATTGGACGTGGGAATCCAAAAATGACATTTTGTATAAAATTTCCCTTTAGACTTGTATTATCATCGACAGTATTTTCCACATCGATGAGTTTGAAACCGTAAAACTTGTTGTCTCAAGCTTTTTTCTCCTCCTTCTCTTGGAATGGCACAGGTAACATACTGTTCGATAAGAGACAAAACACTTTCATCAGTATCTGTTCCAAATTTTGGAGCATTCTTGATCCTTAATAGCATGTTTATATGAGGAGCACCTCCGGCTTGGTACTCCTTTCTCCAAAAGAAATCTATTACTTCTCCAAGAGGTGGAATATTTTTACTGCAGATAAATTATATAATAGCTTGAAACCTATGGTTAAAATACCTGCAGACATTGACTTTGAAACCGTAAAACTTGTTGTCTCAAGATTTTTTCTCCTCCTTCTCTTGGAATGGCACAGGTAACATACTGTTCGATAAGAGACAAAACACTTTCATCAGTATCTGTTTCAAATTTTGGAGCATTCTTGATCCATAATAGCATGTTTATATGAGGAGCACCTCCGGCTTGGAACTCCTTTCTCCAAAAGAAATCTATTACCTCTCCAAGAGGTGGAATATTTTTACTGCAGATAAATGATATCATAGCTTGAAATCTATGGTTAAAATACCTGCAGACATTGACAGGATCCAAGGAACAGAGTTCTCCAGCTGTCTTCAATTCAATGTTTTTAACATATGAATTTGCTTATCGCAGAAATTCAAGTAAATCGTCCCACGCATATTCAGCACAGCTAAGTGTTACAAACCATGTAGGAGTACCTAAGTTTCTTAACATGCATTTAAGTTCTCCGTGACGACGATACCAATACTCATTGGTACCACGTTGACACGCCATCAAATTAATTAACTGAGATTCTAAATGTTCATCACTTTGTTGAACTTTGTCAATGAATTCCTTTGCAGAAACATGTGGAAGATGAACTCCTGTTTTTAATATTTGGTTCACTGCATATGAAAATGCAGACAAGTCACTTTCAAACAGAAGATGAAATATATATGGAATGCACTGTTCTTGGATCTTCAGAGTATAATCTTGTCGAGCTGTATTCTGAAGCTGGAATCTGTACAGCTCGCTCATCAAATCGTCCACCTTCTCCAGTAGGGAATAACTGTGGAAAACAACGAGCTTGTAAACTTTTTTACCATACACTCATGGGAGTTCTCTTTGCTTTCTTCATTTGGAATAATTCAATACTGTTTCCTATCACTTCTTTTGAATGTAGAGGATGTATAGTGTAATGTTCATAAATCTCTTCACTCCTGGACTTGTCCACTTTTTCTATTTGGCCACTTGAAATATCTGTTTCATCTTCTCAGCATGTTACCTTTTTCATCAACATTTACATTCTTATAATAAATATTATTCTGTACCAGATATAATGTAGCCTTTTGAAATTTATTAACATCTACAAACTCTTGCCATATTTTTTTACTCTTTGTTGGTACACCATTAACAAAAATAACTACTGCCTCATTTTCCTCCCTGTCTACACCAACAGTTTCAATATTTTTCTTAAAATCTAAAGGTAAGTACACAACTCTTCCTTTGAGACCTCTTTGTAAATCTGTTGGTGACAGCTTACCTGTTTAAGGCTCCATACGAACTATAGTCTGAAATGGGTGAACAGATTGAATAAGAATGGACTCATATGCATTTAAATCTGCCAGTTCCTGAGGAATAGCTACCAACTTTAACTTGTTATGTAGTGCTCTAGCTGGCATTTTGTTCTCTTCTAATTTGTTGTAACAATATTTACAAATAAGTTGATCAGTAGCCAACTCAAACTGACCTTCTACCAACAAATAAGCACCAAATTGCTGCCACTTATCATTGTTTTCCTTTTCACTTTTTAAATATAAATCAGCATTCCTAGTTTGATTTCTATAGTGAGTACGTCAACAACAAATATGAATATAGTTTGGCTTTTCAGATGAAACTGTCTTAAACTTTGCAATTTCCTCTGCAAACTCATCAATACTAATATCTTCAACCTATCTTCAGCACCTACACTTATCAAGCTCTCACTTTCTATACACTCTTCTTCTTTTTGTACATCGGATACTAAACCGTGTAAAAGAGCAGTGTTCATTTCACTTAAACATAATGCAGGACTTTTTACATAGTAGAGTCTCCTTACTAACTTCCGCATTTCTGAGTGGTGTACTGCTAACATTCTTAAATGATGGAAAGTACTGTGACACACTTTTCTTGAAAGACAAGCTAGAGAATGACCCTGCAAGTTAGTATCTTTTCTTACTTTACATGGATCTAGTCCTTGTAACATCTTAATCTTCTGTTTAATACTTTTTTGGGCATATCCATGTATAAAATTCGTAATATGCCAATAGATTCCTGTGGAAACTGCAAATATTACTACAATCCCACTTATTTACCGGAGCTTTTGTACGCCTCCCTTGAACTTCTTCAGCTATTACTTCTTCTACATTCCTAGGAACCATCTTTTCTTTTGGAATGGAACAGCCATCTTTCATCTCATAGCATCGACCACTATTATCAACTGCATGAACTAATGTGTTCTGTTGAAAATAGCTTTTGTCATTAAAGAAAAGCTCAGTACTAGAAGTGTGCTTCCATTCACCAGAGAAAGTTTTACAAACGTTGCTTGTATTATTCAGTTTTTTTCTTTTCCTTTTGTCCTTCATAAACAGCGTTGTTTTATCCAATGTTCTCATTCGCTTTAATACTAATATAAATCATTTTCGTTTCAATTTAAAAGCAGTATCTGCTACACTTTCAATGTGTTGCTTCTTCTTATACGCTGCTGATCTTCTTTTATACTTTTTACAATCTTTTAATAAATTTTGAATTACTCTACTTCGAAACATTCGTACATGTATTTGTTTAAACTGTTTTTGTTTTTTTGTGACATATGTTCTTTTTCAAAAAAATAAAAGTTTTTTTCCATGACATCTCTTTATTTGCCTGTGCTTTGTTTTAGAAATTTCCTTTTTGCTTTAATTTTTATTGTCTTTCTTTAATCTCTCTAGAAGTGTTTTAATACATTGTTTAGTACTCTTACCAGAACAGACTATATCCTCAGTAACATTTTGCTCTTTTTCAAGTGCACTCTTTTTTATTTTTATTTAAGTACTTCTGTTTTCTTTGTTCTCTTCTCTTTTCATGTTTTCTTGCCATCTTCAATTTATAATCCAAACAAAATAATTTTCTAAAAACCAAAGAATAGTTTGAATGGTTTGTTTCATCAATTAACAGTTTTAAATTAATTACATCTCAATATTAATAATGACTAGTAAGCATTTAATTACAATTACATTCCTATTCTAGTTATAACAAATACAAAAAAGAAAAGTGTAGAAACAAGCAACACAACTGCAGAAAGAGAAGAAAAGGTGCTGACAGAGAAAGAAAGGGACAGAAAAAAAGAAAGGTTTAAAAACAGCGAAAAGAAATACACAAACATACAAATACATGTATACCTGTGTTTTAAACCTCTACCATCTTCATACTCATAACACATGTCATAACACATGTACAAGTAGAGATATACCTCAGTCACAAAACCATAAAGGCATTTAAACTTGTTATGTTATGTTAGAATACTTGTATAGCGCATGGCTGCCCCAACATCGAGGCGTCCCAGCACTGAAGCAGAACACTGAGTAAGGAGGCAGGGCGGGACAATTAGCAGTGGGAAAAGAGCCAGGTCTTCATCAGCCTTCTGAAGGTCAGGTGATCAGGGTTGCTACGAATATGTAGAGGGAAGGAGTTCCATAAGGCGGGAGCCAGCCGTTTAAAAGATCGACCACCCGATCTGACCCTCCGTATTCGTGGGATTCTGGCAAGGAGCAGGTCTGCCGAGCGCAGCGCTCGTGTGGGTACATAGTAGGAGCATAGATCACTCAGGCTTCCTGGGCCGATGCCTGTGAGAATCTTATGTGTGATACATAATGCTTTAAAACAAACTCTTTGTTCAAGGGGTAGCCAGTGTAGGCGGTGGAGGAGGTTAAAGACATGACAGTGTTTAGGGAGGGCAAAGATAGCACGGGCCGCAGCGTTCTGGACACGCTGCAGTCTTTTAATCACTGATTTATTGGAACCCAGAAGTAACACGTTACAATAGTCCAATCTGGCCAGGATGGAGGATTGTCAGACTCCACTTCCCCATTTGAAAGAGACACCTAAATTTAAACGGCGTTTTTCAAGTGTACTTTTTCACAGACTCATACAAGGTAGCCTAATCACTAATCCCTCTGCCAACATATCTTAAACCTTACTTTTGTGCTGCAGCATCATTATTCAGCAACTGCTGAGTGTGTTGGGCCTAGCCAAATATAAAGCAGCAACCCTTTGCATGTGTGTATTGTAACTCTCACTATATTCTAGAAAGCAAGCATGCATGTGTCAGTACCTTTTCCTAGTGGCATCATATATAAAAGAAAGAAACATACAAATAGATGTATACCTTTTTTTTATACCTCTACCATCTTCATAGGCATACCACATGTCAGAATACACGTGCAAATAGAGACATACCTCAGTCACAAGACCATAAAGGACTTACAACTTGTCATACTCCATTTCCCATTTGAAAGAGACACCTAAATTTAAGCAGCGTTTTTCAAGTGTCCTTTTTCACAGACTCAAACAACATTCTCTAATCACTATTCCCTCTCCCAACATATCTTAAACCTCACTTTTATGCTGCAGCATCAGTATTCAGCGACTACTGAGAGTGTTGGGCCTAGCCATATTCCTAAAAGCATGCATGCATGCATATGTCTTTACCTTTTGCCAGTGTCATTTTCAGATGCATAACACACGTGAAAATACATGTGCAAGTACAGACATACCTCAGACAGAAAACCAAGCAGACCTTAAAACTTAACATACTGCAGTTCTCATTTCAAGAACACACCAACAATTATGTGGCATACTTCTACTGTACCATTCACCAGACTCATACAAACTACCATAATCAGTAATCCCTCTGCCAACATGTCTAAAACCTCACTTTTCTCTTGCAGCTTCACTATTCTGCGACTACTCAGAGTGTGGGGCCTAGCCAAATATAAACAAGCAACCCTTCATATATCTCTTTTATAAGTCTCACCATATTATCGAAAGTATGCATGCTTGTGTCTGTACCTTTCCTTCTCTTATTATATATAAAAGAAACATACAAATAGATGTATACCTGTGTTTTATACATCTAATATATTCAAATGCATAACACATATGACAAATACATCTGCAAGTAGAGACACACCTCAGTTACAAGACCATACAGACCTTAACACTTGACAGACTGCACTTCCCATTTTAAAGAGACACCTAAAATTATGCAAACAGTGAAGCACTACTGCATAATACATAACACACCTTACAAATTTGTAACTCACCTTTGAAATAGTATTGCAGAATTTCAAATATCAGAAACTCATTAAAGATTTTCTTATGCACACAATAAATGTAATGCAGCACTCTCAACAAGGTAAAACCAGTAATGGCAAACTTTCCCTCTCTTTCTGCACACAAATAAATGTAAGTAACAAATCACATTGCTTCCTACATTATTTCAAAATGTAAAACACATTTCTATTGGTAAGACATATTAACCCTTTCTAACTGTCTTCTAAAAGTGCCCAAACTGGTTCTGTAACTTTCTGGAGTCGGGACTCCACCGCGGTGCCTCAGTAAAGCATCGCAATGGAGCCGCAAACCTTACAGGAGTTCAAAAACCTATTTCTAATAATACTAGTACTTTTTTAACAACACACTACTTCTACACATACTACTGACTTAGAAAAACTTAATTTACTAACATATCACTTATATTTAAGTTTCCAATTCACATTTTAAATCCACAGTTAAATTTCAACCCTTCCCCCATTCTGCTTAATCCCAGTTTCCATAGTAACAGTTACTGCAACATTCAACTGTAGCATGCAGTTCCCTTTTCCCAAAACAATCCTGCTTCGCTTCATGGAAGTGAGAGCAGTTTTTCTGCTCTCGCTTCCATGAAGCGAAACAGATGTTTGCCATGACAGGGTGGGAGCAGTGCTCCCACCCTGCCATAGCAAACTGCAATGTCCCGGGGGTGGGCACCCCGGGACATTGCTGGAGCCGGCCCAGGGTGGGTGGCAGTCCCCAGGGCCAAGGAGGGCTCCACAGGAGGTGGCGGTCCCCCGGGGCACAGGGAGGCCCACGAGGCCCCCCAGACTATTGATAAAGCCCCGAGGAGGTGGCAGTCCCCGGGGCAGCGTGGGGGGGGCAGAAGCCCCCTTCCCATGCTATTTTTTTTCAAAAAGCTACAGGGAGGTGGCGGCCCCCCGGGCATGGGGGGCCCGTGAGGCCCACCACCCATTATTTAAAAAGCCCTGGGGAGGTGGCGGTCCCTGGGGCAGCGGGGGGGGTAGGAGCCCCCATGCTATTTTTTTTCTAAAAAAGCCCTGGGGAGGTGGCAGTCCCGGGGGCCGCATAATCAACCATTGCCCTTAGGATATTGCCCACCCAGGGGCTTAAAAGAAACAAAGCGCTGGAGACCGTGTATCATTTTTAAAAAAAAATCGGTGGGATTTGCGGACCCTACGTGAATCCCGCCGAATTCTTTTTAAAAAAACCTACCTCTCTGCCAAATTTGGTGTAATTCCGTTCAGCAGTTTGGGCTGTAGCCGCGACAAAAGATTCCTGTGGAAATTAACATGGAGAAAACGTGTTTTGGGACCCCCCTTTTTTCTCGGACCCTGCTTGATGAATCACCCCGAAACTTTCAAGACAGGAGCTAACCTGAGCAGGGCATTAGTTTTGAAAATTTCGCAAAGATTCGTCAATCGGCACTAAAGACAGAAGAAGAAGGTCCTAACTATAACTACCTACTGGCGACCGCCAGTAGGTATATATATATACATATAGGCCATAAATTAATATATATATATAAAAGCAATATTAAAATATTGTAAATATTAAAATTCATATCAAACAGCCACCTAACTATTTATTCTCAAAAAGCATACCTACATTGAAAATGCTACAGCTAGCAACCTAAACATCCAAATAAAAATCAGATCAAACCATTGCACTACCAATACAATGCATGTATGGTACTGACCCAAAATCTATGACATAACAATAGACTCTAAAAATGCCAAATTAGGTAATCAAAAAATCCTAGTGTAATCACAACATTTCACATTAATAATCCCATAAAACAAAGAGATTAATCAAATATTTCTACTCACTTGCCATAAGCATTAAAACTCTAAAAATAAGTAGATATAAATGAATGTAACTCAAAAACCAAAAATAATACAAAACGCACCACGAGTGACGTTACCTTACTACATCAAACATACGCTTCACATAAAGTTCTCATAAGTCATACTAACATAGAGAATTGAACAGAAGACATTCACTAATAAGTGATAGTAACAGAAAATAATGCAATAGTGGGCATTCTCTACATAAAATACAAAATCACACCATAGTCCTTGAACTCTCTTTTTGCTTCAATTTATTGTTTTAATATGCAATCGGCCTCCTGGGCCTTTGCATACAGACTAACAAATAAAATGATAAAGTATGGACAGAGTAGGTCACTGTACATGTTACTTATAGTCCTGTTTATAGGAGAAAGCAAGGGATTGCAATGTTTTCTTGTCCTGAAAAAGCCATTAATGTCCATGGTAGACTAGCTTGTTTGTAATTAGAACCACTAAAACTCTTATTTGGAATGGGCAAGTGCTTAGTTGGCTGGAGTAGCTCATATCTAGGCGATAAACTGCTTTGGCGCTGCTTTACAATCTCATTTCCAACCCACTGTGGGCTACTCTGTTCCACCAATCTAAAAGTCACATATCAACATGAACAGACACAAACAACATGTATGTACATATGAAAAGAGTCAAAAATCAAAAAACGAATTCAAAAATCTACCTAGAAAATCCTGCATTATGATCTCAAATGTAACACATGACTTATAAATAGATCAAATTTATGAATACAATCATATAATAAATTTTCAGGTTTTTTACAGCTTATGCTAACTCTTTGTGGTTGAAAATTGTACATCTTGTGTGAACTGCATTTGAAAGCTGTCGACTCTTTTTTCCAGGTCTGCTGTATATTTTTGTTGAGCCTCTGCTTTTTTTTAGATTTTCACCAAGCACAATTATCTGTGGAATTCTTTTCTGTGTTACAGTAATAGGATCAATGGACTGGATAGCTTCACCATTAGAGCAGGAAATTAGGACAATATGGATGTAGTCATTTTAAGCTTTTCGGAGGGTTCTATCAATGCTGCTCCTCAGCCTTTATACAGCCCCCTCTGTGCGTAGTTGTTTTTCCCATGAGATTTGTGGTTCCAAATTTCAGGCTGCAGATCTGTTAATTTGCAGGTAGAGACACGCATTTTTTCTTACAAATTCAATATTTGTTTTTTTAAACTTGAAAGTGCCAGGAGTCCACAGTGCATGGCCAAAAGCTGTGCACAGTTGGTTCAGTGGCAGGACTTGTGCCCAAAGTATGCTGTGGACTGTCAAAGCCATAAACAATTATTTCAGTGGCACGGGAGCTAGCACAGAGCATGTACCCAGTGACCAATGCTAACAGCTGGGCACATGCCTGTCCATTATGCAGCACAGGCCGGTTGGATATTTGGGAGGTAGGGCATGTGACCTGTGGCCAACCTGTGCTCATACTCAAGAGATTGGCACATGGTCCAAGCATAGACCCTGCAGTTGGCTCCTCCTAAACCTGATCAAAGTTGAACAGGAGGTTTGGTGCAGGACATCTCTGTAAGCTAGGCTCTGCAGCAGGGCCGAACTGGCCGTAGCGGGCACCGGGCATTTCCTCAGTGGGCCGCCAGGGTGGGGGCCAGTTTTGGGCCCCTGGGGGGCCATTTTTGTTGCTGGGGACCGGTTTTGCAGCAGAGCTGAAATCGACCAAAACCGGCCCTGGCAAACAGCTCAGCCGCACTCCACCCCCCTCTCCCCGGGGGGCCGGCCAAGCAGTTTGCCAGGGCAGGTTTCGGTTCCCAGTCCGACCCTGCTCTGCAGCCAACATTGTTATGCCCGGCAAGATTCTGTGTGCAGCTGCAATGAGGTGCAGAGGTGATTGGGCATAGTGCCTGTTCGTGTATGTATGTATGTATATGGACCGGTTTATAGGGTCAAGCCTGCGAGAGCATGAGCTAGCACATAAGTCTTCCTTGCAAGACACTCTTGTATCCAGAAAGGGCTTGGAGCCTACCAGTTGCTTATCCATTTGTTGTCTTGCGTGGCACTCTTTTTTTTTTTTTTTTAGTTTTATATAGCACAAACTTGACCCGAAGGTATCGGGTATCCGAGAGCTTTACATGAGCATCAGTTGCATTACACAAGGACACATTCATTTTTGTTGGCACAGGGACATTAAGTGATTTGCCCAGAATCACAGGATGTTTAGTGTCATTGCCAAGACTCGAACCCGATTCCACAGATTTGAGATCGACCACCCTAGCCGTTAGGCTACATCCTCTCTACAGCCTCGTAATTTGTCACTGCAGGCCTAACATCATTTCTGTTCCTCTCTGTGGAGCAGGGACCAAACACTGATTGATTCAAATTAATCACTGCCCATCCGCTGCTCCTGACATGATTCAGGTACTATTTTGTACTTTTTAACTTACTGTGCTCTGCATATAGAAGGAGTGTGACTTGCGAAAATGTAGTAAGCAGGACAAAAAAAATAGCAAAGTGTTATTTTCTATAGCTAAAATTCTTTTAGTTTGCTAGTCTTCTTTTACTAGTATGTACTTATATTTTCTTTTGTTTTTGCTCGTGGGCGCTGTTCTTAAAAGATCCAATCCACCCACTCTACCCCAATCTACCCCACTCAATTCAATCCATCCAGCACACCACACTCCAATCCATTCCACTCCAATCCAATCCACCCCACTCTAGTCCAGTTCAATCCATCACACTCAAATGCACCCAACTCTAATCCACCCCACTCCAGTCAAATCCACCCCCTTCCGCTCCACTGTAATTCACCCCACTCCAAACCACCCTACTCTAATCCATTCCACCTGACCCCATCCCTATCAACCTCACCCCAAACCAATCCAATCCACCCCACTCCAATCCAAACCAATCCAATCCACCTCACCCCACTGCAATCCAACCCACTCCTATCCAATCTGCCCAAATCCAATTCAATCCACCCCATCCAGTCCACCTACTCCAATCCACCCAAATCCACTCAATCTAACCCACTCTGCCCCAATCCAATCCACCATAATCTACTCCAATGCAATCCATCCCACTACCTCAGTCCACTCCAACCCACTGTACCCTATTCCACCCCACTCCACTCTATGACATTGCACTCTTTGACACTGCACTCTCTGACTCTCTGTACCACTGAACTCTACTCAACTCCGCAACACTCTACTCACCCTACTCCACTCTACAACACTCTACTCCAACAAATCCAGCCTAGGACACTCTACTCTCCCACTTTACTCTAAGACACTCCACACCACTAACTTTTAGCCATGCTGAACAGCAGCCACACTGGTGTACAACATGGCCAATGCCAATAGCTCTTGTAAAGAAGCGACCTATTGGCTTTGCCAATGCTTGTTTTTAATAGCGTTGTGACGACGAAGGACCGACCACGGACGCGGATACACAAGGGATGGAACGCTTTCCTGCTCACCTTTCTCCCTGTCCCCTTCTTTATTCACAGAATGTCCCGTCGGAACGCTGCCTCTTTAATCCTGTGTCTGTTCCGGGTCACGTGACTGAGTCAGGTGACTCGCTCAGATTTAAAAACGACGAAATCAAAGAAGGGTCGTTCTCGTTTGGAGTACTGGAAGAGGAGAACCGAGGATCCGAGGAAGACGACCTCCGCGTTCAGACCTTCGTCGTCAGGCCCCAGCTTGGAGAACGCAGGACCATCGCGGCAGACATAGATCCCCAGCCGGAAGCAGGAGCCCGACGCTCGGGAGTCGAAGGAGGAGAGAGAGATGGGACGCCGGACCCCATCCGGCAACACGAGGAAGCCAGCCACGGCCCAGGAGGGTCGTGGCTTGACAAGGTATGGCGATGCCTTGGGGCGGTGTGGCGCCGTACGGGTGAGGGTGAGAGTCGTAGGGGAGGCAGTATAACTGGGACGGGAAATTGAAGGGCTCCACTACACCTGGAGCGCTTCCTGCTGTAACTGCGACTGCCTCACTGGTGATGGTATCGGGTGTGAACCCCTGACACTTCCCCTGCTCCCCACGCACAGATACCCAGACGAACACATTGCCCTTACCGGGTGTTTTCTTTTGTTTTCTCCCCCCCCCCTACATGCTTCACTGAGTCTCAACGAGGCACTCATCCCAAGCCTGAAAGAAGAAGAAGGCGGAAGCCCCTTCCCACCTATCCTCAAAGGACAAAGAGGAAAAGAAGACCGGGACCTAGCCTACACCTCCCATGATTCCTTGTTTCAGTTCCAAATAAAACAACACATAGTGAACAAGTACTTGTTTGTCCGGGTCTGCTTCTCCACCACGCCACACGTGGTGTCAGAAGTGGGATCTTGTACGCCTCCACCCTATTGGCCATGGAAAACCTGATTCAACAGTTGATCCGCGGACAAGAAAAGTTGGAATGGGCGGTAGAGAAGCAGATGAACTCTGCCCAGGCAGACCGGGCATTATTGAAAGACAGTATGGCAAATCAAGCCGAGCAAATGCTGAAAGTAGCTGACGATTGTTTAGAACTAACCACGCAGCTACAAATCCGTGCAGGGAATGGCCCAAATGTGTCTTTGCAGAAATATGTGTCGGGGGAGGACCCCGACGCTTTCTTATTAAATTTCGAAAGAGCTGCCCGTGCGTCTGGTTGGCCCGAGGCCTAGTGGCCTTTCTTCTTGGCCCCCCTCCTTACCGGAGAAGCCCAGGCGGCCTACCAGGTTGCTAACCCCAATGGCCATACACCCTACCAGGAAATAAAAGAGATAATCCTAGACCACATGGGCATGGATGCGGAAGCATACAGGGTTCGCTTCAGAAAGGAGAGAGGTTCCCCTACAGACAATCCGAAAACCCTGTACTTTAAATTAAAGGCCGCCGCAGATAAGTGGTTGAAACCACAGGCCCATACCAAAGAAGAAATCATGTCCATGATATACTTGGAGCAGTTCATTGAAGCCCTTCCCTTCCCCATTCAACGGTGGCTTAAACAACACCACAATCTAGCAGCCGAACAAGCGGTAGAAATGGCCACTTCGTTTTATAGGGCCCAACCCGGTGCTTTGCCTTGGGATACAGAGAAGGCCATACGTTCTTCGGGGCTCCCTGTGAAACAAGAAAGAAAACCGATGAAACCCAACCCAGAACCACCGAAACCCCGACAGTTCCGTCCGGAACTACCACCCCTAAGGAAGCCACAATGCTTTGAGTGTGGGGAGTGGGGTCATATTGCCAGGAACTGCACACGAAAAAAGTCCCAAGAAGAACCAATGGACATTAGTTGCATACCACGCTCCATATTGTACACGGCTGAATTCGGACATAGTTTTCACGTAAGTGTAACAGTACAGGGAAGACAGTTGAGGGCTCTCCTCGATTCTGGTTGCCGGCAATCTGTGGTCCTACAATCGGCAATCCTGCCTAGAACCAAACTGACAGGGGAGACTGTGCCTATTAGGTGTGTACATGGTGATATCCGTGTCTATCCTTTAGTAGACCTCCCAATATCCCTACCCGACGGACAAACGCTAGAAGCCAAGCTTGGCGTTGTACCCTCCCTTCCGGAACAAATGATCATAGGTCAGGATAACCCGTCATTCCTTCTCATGTTAGAGGATAAGCTACAGTTCCTAATACCCCAAGATCAGCCACACCACTCCCTCTTAACCCAGGCCCCTGGATTTCAGACAGAGGGTTTAGGTACACGCAGAAAAATGATCCGACCCTTCAACCAGCTTGGGACCATGCCCGTCAGACCACCCTTCAGAACAACCCCACTTACCCTTTGTTTCAGATTACGAACGACCTACTATACAGGGTTGGAAGACAGGGAGATGAACCACAGTTGGTGGTACCTCAGGCCTTTCGGGACCAAGTCCTTTTCTTTGCACACTCACATCTCTTGGCAGGTCATAGGGGGGCACAAAAGACCATGCAGATGCTGTTACAACACTTCTACTGGCCAGGGATATTTTCCAATGTCACCCGTTTCTGTCAAGAATGCGAAGTGTGCCAGAAGAAAAACCCGTATAAACCCCCAGCCGTCCCTCTACAACCCCTCCCAGTTGAGGGTAACCCATTTGAAAGGATGGGCATGGATCTCATTGGTCCTCTTCCATGAACCAAGAAAGGTCATCTGTATGCCTTGGTTGTGGTAGACTATGCCACACGATATCCAGAGGTCTTTCCTTTACGTACGCCCACAACTCGGAACATCACAGAGAAGTTGCTTGAACTGTTCTCCCGGGTAGGGTTTCCCCGTGAGATACTCACGGATCAGGGGACCCCTTTTGTTTCCAAATTGATGAAGGAGGTCTGTAAGTCACTAGACATATCACATATTAAAACCTCTGTTTACCATCCGCAGACGGATGGCTTATGTGAGCGCTACAACGCCACCTTAAAACTGACCTTAAAAAAATTATTGACCGTAGAGGGTCGAGAGTGGGACATGTTACTCCCTCTAGCCCTGTATGTCATCCGAAGCCAAACCCAAACTAGTCTCGGGTGTTCTCCGTTTAAGCTTCTTTATGGAAGAGAACCCCGGATCCTCCTAGAAATCACCAAAGAGGTCTGGGAAAATGAAAAGGAGGAGACCAGATCTTTTCTTGAATATACTAATAGCCTTCACACTCGACTACATAAACTGAGGGAGTTTGCGGATGCCAATATAGAAACGGCCCAGGTAAAACAACAACTGCTCTATAACAGGGGAAAAAAGTGGCGACACCTAGCCATGGGTGACTGGGTGTTAGTACTCATGCCGTCCGCCCTTATAAAAACAAAAGCCGGCTGGCAAGGGCCATACAAAATCGTAAAAAATGTGGGTTTAACCTCATATCAAATACAGGTCAGCGCTAAACGCCCACATCTGTATCACATAAACCTACTTAAAAAGTGGCTTCGTCCCCCACCCAAAGACGTACACGCAACTAATCAGGTGACACACTCAGAGACCACTTTACAACAACTGGTTGTAAACCCGGAATTGTCGGACGAACAGGGAGAAGCCCTACAAGAGACCCTTCGCCCCTTTGCCCACCTATTTTCAGACCTCCCAGGACGGACTTCTCTGGCAGAACATTCCATTCATACCCTGCCAGGGAAGATCGTGAAACAAAAACCATACCGGATACCTGCTGCTCGCCGAGAAGCCATAAAACAGGAGGTGGAAAGCATGCTCGCTTTGGGTGTCATAAAACCGTCCCAAAGTGAGTGGTCCTCCCCTATTGTATTAGTCCCGAAACGGGACGGGTCCGTCCGTTTCTGTATTGATTTTAGAGCAGTCAATTCCATTTCCAAGTGTGACGCTTATCCTATTCCCCATGTTCGATGAATTGATTGAAAAGCTAGGTGAGGCTCAGTTCATCACAACCCTTGACCTTACCAAAGGCTATTGGCAGGTGCCCCTTAACCCAGAAGATCAAGAAAAGACAGCCTTTTCAACACCAACAGGCTTATATGAATTTTCGGGTTGCATGGCGCACCTGCCACCTTTCAAAGGCTCATGAATATGGTATTATCAAAACATCAGGACTACGCTTCTGCATACCTCAATGACATAGTCATCTACAAACCCACTTGGGATATACACCTCCAGCAGTGTGAGCAGGTCCTGCGGGCCCTTCAGTTTGCAGGGCTCCACATCAATGCAAGGAAATCAAGGGCATGTTTCCGGAAGGTGAAATACCTAGGGTTCCTTCTTGGGAATGGACTGATCGAACCACAGACCGAAAAAATAAAAGCAATAGCAGAGGCTCCTTTTCCATCCACAAAAAAGGAAGTCAGGGCGTTTTTGGGCCTCCTTGGCTATTATAGACGCTTCATACCTCAGTATTCAGAACTGGCCACTCCCCTTACAGACTTGCTTCAAAACAGGGTTAAACCCAAGGACCTCCAACATCCACCACCAGCAGCAAAGAAAGCTTTTCTGGCTTTAAAAACCGCAATCACTTCAGCCCCGATACTACGCTCACCGGACTTTTCCAAACCTTTTGTGTTACACACCGATGCCTCTGATCATGGTCTAGGGGCAGTCCTGTCGCAAACTTCTCCCGATGGCATAGAACACCCAATACTCTTCATCAGTCGCAAGCTCTTCCCTAGAGAACAGAGATACCCAATCATCGAGAAAGAGTGCCTTGCGATTCAGTGGGCGGTGGACAAACTAAGATACTATCTTGAGGGTACCCACTTTCTTCTATACACTGACCACGCCCCACTGCTCTGGATGAGCCGCAACAAGGGGAACAACCCACGTATCCTCCGCTGGTTCCTTTCCCTCCAGCCCTTCTCTTTTGAGGTCATCCACCGCAAAGGAGTTGACAATGGGAACGCGGACTTCCTTTCCCGTCTCCCTCTGTTCCCCGACCGTGAACAGACTGGGGTAGGGGTGTGTGACGACGAAGGACGGACCACGGACGCGGATACACAAGGGACGGAACGCTTTCCTGCTCACCTTTCTCCCTGTCCCCTTCTTTATTCACAGAATGTCCCGTCGGAACGCTGCCTCTTTAATCCTGTGTCTGTTTCGGGTCACGTGACTGAGTCAGGTGACTCGCTCGGATTTAAAAACGACGAAATCAAAGAAGGGCCGTTCTCGTTTGGAGTACTGGATGAGGAGAACCGAGGATCCAAGGAAGACGACCTCTGCGTTCAGACCTTTGTCGTCAGGCCCCAGCTGGGAGAACCCAGGACCATCGCGGCAGACGTAGATCCCCAGCCGGAAGCACGAGCCCGTCGCTCGGGAGTCGAAGGAGGAGAGAGAGACGGGACGCCGGACCCCATCCGGCAACACGAGGAAGCCAGCCACGGCCCAGGAGGGTCGTGGCTTGACAAGGTATGGGGACGCCTTGGGGCGGTGTGGCGCCGTACGGGTGAGGGTGAGAGTCGTAGGGGAGGCAGTATAACTGGGACGGGAAATTGAAGGGCTCCGCTACACCTGGAGCGCTTCCTGCTGTAACCGCGACTGCCTCACTGGTGACGGTATCGGGTGTGAACCCCTGACACTTCCCCTGCTCCCCGCGCACATATACACAGACAAGCACATTGCCCTTACCGGGTGTTTTCTTTTGTTTTCTCCCCCCCCTACATGCTCCACTGAGTCTCAACGAGGCACTCATCCCAAGCCTGAAAGAAGAAGGTGGAAGCCCCTTCCCACCTATCCTCAAAGGACAAAGAGGAAAAGAAGACCGGGACCTAGCCTACACCTCCCATGATTCCTTGTTTCAGTTCCAAATAAAACAATACATAGTGAACAAGTACTTGTTTGTCCGGGTCTGCTTCTCCACCATGCCACAAGCGTGAACCTAGCCAAAACACAGTGGAGCCCTGTACATGGTCAGACACAAGCATAAAGTCAATGAAAATTAGGAGAGGAAGCTGGGTTGTGGACAGTTAATGCATTGTGGTGTAGTGTTCTGTAAAGAGGTGAGTCTTCAACTCTTTCCTGAATTGGAGCAACGTTAGGGCAGTCCTGATGGATACACAGAGCTTGCTTTAGATCCCGGGTGCATGGATTGAAAAGGCCTGTTGTTGTGTTTTTTTATTTTTTAGACTTCCTAGTCTGCAGTCTGATGGTGTCCTGGCTGTGGGTGTGCCAAGAACCACCAGAAATGGTGAATTTGTCTGCAAAATAAGTGGGGGTGCTGGTGGTGATGGCTTTGTAAATGAGGCAGCTTGTTTTGAAGATGGTGTGGCTGGCAAGGGGAGCAAATGGAGTTCCCTCAGGACAGGGGTGATTTGATCATATTTCTTCAGGCCCTGGCTGAGACGGGCTGAAGTGTGTAGGATGCCTATAAGGGGTGCCATTGTGGAGTCGGAAAGGCCATGGAGTAGGGCATTGCCACCGTCCAGTTGCAAGGTGTGAGGGCTTGGACAGCAGCTCACTTTCAGGCAAAAGACTGTGTGGTCCCTGGGTTGGATGCGTGTGACTTTGAGCATAGGGCATGGCCCCAGACCATGCACACAGTCAAGAAATGGATATAACAAACGCACATTAAGTAGATCATCAACAAATAAAATCTGTGGAAAAACTGTGTTGATCACAAATTATGGTTTCTCCTGTTCATGAGATATTAATGTTTGTTTTAAAAAAAATACCTTAGAAATTCCCTTAAAAACAGCACTGAAAGTGAAATTAATAAATAAAAACGAAATATACAAGAAATGATTTTCTCAGCTAGTCATAACTGGACAAATTTTTTGGGGTTATTTTGGTGTTTAGTAACTTCATCTCGCAGCTCTGCTACAAAGCTCATAATACATGGGATAAAGAACTCTCTGCCATATGTTATAAGGATATTGCAAGTTACCAAGGATGTCCATGACCATATACAGACCAAAGGCCTGCAAGAAAAAGAGGATCTGTACTGCCAAATTAATCACACAAAAAGCAGTTAATATTTTTTGCATGACAATATTAGAGTCCACTTAATGTAAATCAGGTCAAAAATGCAGCAGATCAGATTGAGTAGTACCATGCATAAACAGTAAAATAGTGCAAACACCACACAAATATAATCCACAACATGTTAGGGAAATAGAGCTTAATTTAATGAACAAAACAAGACCAAAATGACAAAAAACCAATTAGTAGAACTGGAGTTATGATTTTGTAAAGAATATCTCCGAAAATATAGTGCTTAAAAGCATCAAATGCCACCCAATGAGATCTGGTTGCTTTGACCAGTGGAAATCCAAACATTCAGGACGAGCACGATGGAGCACGGGTTGAATTTGGGGAACAACCTTGTCCTGCTGAAAAAAGTACCTTTGGATGGAGGATGCGTTGAAGTCGAAGACCAGATGCGTGGAGCAGAGGAGGTGATGCGTCGGTGTTGATCCTTTTGGATGGAGGCGAAGCGTCTGTTCTGATCAGCGCAGTCAGAGATGCGCTGCGGTGAACCCTTTACAAAGAAGGTGATTCGTCATTATTGAGCCGAGCAGCCAGCAATCTGATGTCTTTGTCCTCAGCAGCAGTAGTGAAGCATCAGCGTCGAGGGGAGATGCATTGATTCCAATCTGCGCAACGACGGCGAAGCATGGATTTTGCAGAAAACCCACTTCCAAAGGCCCAGGACTGGATTGGCATAATTTGGCAGGGCAGGACTCAGTTGACAGAGTCCAGAGTCTGTAGCAGGGTTGTTGGAAGTCTTTTATATCCCTGAAGGTTCAGAACATAAGGCAAGCCAGCAAGCCTTTGAAGTCTCTTTGGTTCTGCGGATGTATGGTGCAGGTCCAGTCCTTCTCACCCCCAGGTAGCAGGGAAAATACAGCAAAGTCCAGCAGAGTTCAGTAGAGTGCAAGTCCCTTCAGAAGCCAAGCAGTCCTTCTTCCTGGCAGAATGTCCTCAGGTCCAGAAGTGTACTGAGTTGACGGTGTCACAGGTCCAGTACATATACCCAGTTGTGCCTTGAAGCCCTTCCTGCCCTGGCTCAAGACTCACTACAGGGCGGATGCTGCTCTTTGTGTGGGAACAGGCACAGTACATTCAGGTGCAGGTGTCAGTTCTTCCTTTCCATCCTGCCCAGGATGACCCATCAGGATGTTAATGGCCCATCAGAATGTGGATGGCACATCAGGCACACCTAAGCTTCCTCTGTGTCTGGCTGTCTAGAGGGAATGCATAAAGCCCAGCTGTCACCCACCCCAGATTTCCATTCAGAGACAGACAGAGGCACAAACTGGTTAATGCAAGAAAATGCCAACTTTGTAAAAGTGCAAAAAGAACAATTGATGGGCAGCATGCTAAACAATGTCAAACATTCACCCCAGTACAGAGATCTGGGCTTAAATCCATCATTTTTTTTGCTCCCCATGCCATTCCAGTTTAAACCCATCGGTCTTGACCCGGCTCTTCATGGGAACAGTCCAACTCGAACTGCCAGTCCTCCCTGGACCGGAAACATGCATCCTGGGATCGGTTTCGAGGTCTCACCCTTCATAAGCCAGGCTAGCTTGACTCCAGTGACATAGAGAGCACGGGACCCACATCTGGGCATGCCCGTCCCACTCAGGGTGACAAATGCAAAAAGAACAATTGATGGACAGAATGTTGAACAATGACAAACATTCACCCAACGGCAGAGATCTGGGTCTAAATCCATTGTTTTTTTGCTCCCCATGCCATTCTAGTTTAAACCCAGCCATTTGCAAATCAGTCTTGACCCTGCTCACCATGGGAACAGTCCAGCCCAAACTACCAGGCCAGGTCCTCCCTGGACCGGAAACAAGCATCCTTGGACCGGTTTCAGGGTATCACCCCATATCAGTCAGGCAAGCTTAACTCCAGTGGCATGGAGATCATGGGACCCACATCTGGGCATACCCATCCCACTCGGGATGACAAATGCAAAAAGAACAGTTATTGGACAGAATACTCAACAAGGTCCCCAAGCAGCAGTCTTCCATAGATCGGGGCTGCATGGGGTCCATTAGCCACACTTTTTGGCCAGGCTGAAACTCAATCAGAGTGGCTTTCAGGTCATACCAGCATTTCATATTCTCCTGGCTGGATTCCAGGTTCTCCTGAGCGAGCTTCTGGAAGCAGGCTGTTTGGTTGTTAAGAGCCAAGCTGTAGTTGACCACATCATGGGGGGCTCTCCCAGGAGCTTGCTCCCAGCCCTCCTTCACGAAACTGAAAAGGCCCTCTCACATTGTGCTCATACAGATGTTCAAAGTGGGTGAAGATAACCTCTTTCTGCAGTACTTCCCTCTATGCAAACAATAGACATGGCAGGAGGACATCCCACTTACACCTCACGAGTTCAGGTAGACCCCTAATCATGCCTTTTAGGGTTCAAATCAAAGTCTCAACCCACTCATTGGTTTGGGGGTGGTAAGAAGTGGAGAACTTGTAGGTTACCCCACACTCCTTCCACATGGCCTTCATGTACCCTGACATGGATGTGCAGACAAAATAACGAGTTGGAAATGTTGAACTACAGAAATATCGAGTACTAAATATCGTGAGTCAGAAATATCGACAGCAAGAATATCGTGGTCAAGAATATCAATTTTAAGGTAAGAAATATCACTTTTAAAAATATAGAAGTCATTAATATCGTTTACAAAAATATAGTTGTTAAAAATATCGATTTTTTAATTAGTGTTATGTATTTTAGTATATAATTTAAATGTATGTGATGTATTTTTTTGTAAGAATTGTGTATGTTTTTTAATATATGTGTTAAATTTGTAGTAATCACTTTTATTGTAATTAGATTTTACGTTTTTTAGTTCCGTAGCGGGGTGTGGGTTTATAGGAGAACAGTGTGGGAAGTAATTTAATTATAATAAATTAATGATTTTTTGGGGTTATTAATATTTATTTAATTGAGATTTTATAGTGTTAATTGTGGGAAGTAATTTATTATTATTAATTATTTGGTTGTTAATAGCAATTAATTAATTGGTAATTAATTATGGTAATTGTGTAATTTTTTTAGGTGTGTGTTGTGGGGTTTATAGGGGTAATGGGTGGGAATTAATTTATTTTTAATTAATTAATAATAAGTTGTTAATTAATATTAATTAATTAATTAATTAAAAATTAAATATGGAAATTGTGTAATTAATTGTAGGTGTGGGTTATGGGGTTTATAGGGGTAATGGGTAGGAAGTAATTTATTTTTGATTAATTAATGATTAGCTAATTGATATTAATTAATTGATTGCAAATTAACTATGGAAATTGTGTGATTAATTTTAGGTGCGGGTTGTGGGGTTTATAGGGTTGATCATTAATATTAATTAATTAATTGATATTTAATGAGGGATATTGTTTATTTTTTTGTGTGTGGGTTTTACTTTTATAGGGGTAAAGGGTGGGGAGTACATTAATTTTACTTACTTTATAATTAGTTGTTAAATGCTACTAGTTTTTTAATTGAAAATAAGTTTTAATTGTGTAATTTTTTTTTCCAGTATAATTTTAGGTGTGGGTTGTGGGGATTATAGGGATGAAGTGTGGGAAGTTGATTAATTTTTATGTTTTGATTTGTTTTTTAATTAATATTTCTTTAATTGTTAATTAATTATGTTAATTATCAAAGTATTTTTTTTTAATTTAGATGTGGGTTGTGAATTGTGTGGTGTTAGAGGGTAGGAAATAAAAAAACTAAATTTATGCAATAATTAATGTTTTTCTTTCTAAATATTTTCTAATTAAAAATATTTGTTTGAAAATTATTTTATTTTGTTTAATATATTTGTAGATATTTTTCATATATATTTAACATTATAATGTTTTAATTTTTTTTATTTTTTACATTAAATACATTTATATTTAAATTTTTAACATATTTATATATTTTTAATGTATTTTGTTTTTTAAATATTTTGTTTGTTTTTAATTTTGAACTGACTGGAGTGGGAATATTAATTGTTACACCTCTGCAATCCAACACTTTCCCTACTGTTGCACTGATCGGAGTGGGAATAGTAAATTTTATCCCGCCACTATCCAACACTTTTTCTACTGTTGCACTCACTGGAGTGGGAATAGTAATTTTTACCCCTCCGCTATCCAAACTTTCCCTAATGTTGCACTTATTGGAGTGGGAATAGTAAATTTTATTCATCCGCTATCCAACACTTTCCTTACTGCTGCACTCACTGGAGTGGGAATAGTAATTTTTACCCCTTCCATATCCAACACTTTCCCTACTGTTGCACTTATTGGAGTGGGAATAGTAATTTTTACCCCTCCGCTATCCATCACTTTCCCTACTGTTGCACTCACTGGAGTGGGAATAGTACATTTTAACCCTCCGCTATCCAACACTTTCCCTACTGTTGCACTGACTGGAGTGGGAATAGTAATTTTTACCCCTCAGCTATCAAACACTCTCCCTACTGTTTCAACGACTGGAGTGGGAAATTGAATATGAAAGATTTTTAAATAGTTTAATGTTTTACTTTATATTAGATTTTTTTAATTAGATTTTATGTTATTGGTGTGTGTGTGTATGTGTGTATATGTATGTATATATATATAAATCTATATATATATATACATATATATATATGTATTTTTTTAATTCAGTTTCCTGGCTCATTACAGAACTTCAATAAACAAATAAACACAGATAACCATTCATAACTTTCTGATACATGTACATTATAAAATTTGCATTCAGTGGGCGAATTCTCAGTCCATCGCCTTCGCAGCTAGATAAGCGTATGAATGTCCATATGTTTACAGCCAGGGTTCAAGTTTCAATAGCCTAGTACCCTCAATCATCTTATGTTCTTACGTATATCGCTCTTTACAATATTTATACTTTAGGGGTGTTTCCCCTCAATAGCCTTGCCTAGTCCCCTCTCCCTCTCCATCATTCTCACATGTATTGACTTCCCTTATGTGTTCCTTTCAGTGTTATCCAGGTCATCTTGGCGCTCAGCCAGGTAGTTTCGCAGCGGATCCCATATGTTGTGCGGGCCGGATGTGATCGGCTTTAGCTCTGCGTATGTGAGTAGCTGATCTTGGCAGTATATGAGGTCGTGTATCCATTCCTTAAATTTAGGTGCTCTTCCCCTTCCCCATTTGCACGCTATTTGACGCTTAGCCAAGATTAATCCCAGCGATACATATCTCCTAACTGAAGTCTCTATCTCCGCTGTGTAACCCAGCAGTGTTGTCAGTGGGGTGTCCGGGACTGTGGAGCCTATCATTTGCTCTAGGGTCTCCAAAACCGGTCGCCAATATTTCAGAATAGGCTCACATTCCCATGCCAGATGTAAAAATCCTGCTCCCTCCCTGCTACATCTATCACAGCAGTCAGTGTCTCTGAGCCGGAATCGGTGGAGTCTAGTCGGGGTGTAATATAAGCGATGTAAGTATTTAAAGTGTATGATTCTTAACCTGCTGCTTGCTGAGACCTTCTCAGTTTGCTGGCAGCAATATGCCCATTGGTCGTCACTAATAGGGGTTCCCAACTCCTCCGCCCAGTGAACTCGCGAACTCAGTTTTTGGTCGGGACTGTTTGACTGGGTAGCGCGATAAAGGATGGAGACCACGTGTAGGAGTAGGGTTTTGCAACAAGGTGTGCAGTGGAGCCAACATCGCAGGCTCAGCGGGAAAGTCAGGGGTAGCCTTTTTTATGTCCTGTCTCAGTCGTACATATAGAAACAGTTCCATTGGGGTGGGCCTCGTAAAAAATCTTCCAGAGTACAGAAAGTTCAGTTTTCATACATGTCTTTCCATGTCGGTTTCTCGATCTTCCGAAGCATTTATTGGCAGGCAGCTTCGTGCGTAACTGGGAGGTCTGGGTGATGCTGTATCCCCAGCAACAGGGAGTATAGCATGGGCATTTGTAACCGTTGGGCAATTTTTTGCCAGGCTATGTTCATGCAGTACACTGTCATCGGATCTTTACCCCTCAGTTGCTTGGTGGATCCCAGGAATGCCGTGGTCGGAACCAGAGAAATGTATCCCTGCTCCACAGCTAAGTGTTGTCAGAAACAGTGGTTCCTGTGGAATAATAGAATCATATATAGATAATGAGATGCACAATCGCAATGGAAGGGTTAAAATGATGTCAGAGGGCGAAGAAACCACATACACCTATGGTTTTGGTTTGATACAATCGTATTTTATATTTCATAAACAAAATTCTATATACAATGAAAAAGAAAAATGTGCATAGTGTCCCCAGTGAGAAAGAGGAACCTAAAATATGGGTGACATAATTGTGACAGTATTTTACAAGGTTTCCAAGGTATTCAAAAAAGTCGACCATTTAGCAACTCAATACACAATATGCAGCAGCTATATAAAATAATACGCGCTGTTAATGGTTCGCTTTCTTTTGTTGCCGATGGCGTTTCAATCCTATACGTGATCTAGGGTCTCATCAGGACCTATGGTGACGGTTGATGACGGTCATTTGGCCAACAGCAGACAGACTGACGCTGTCGTGCTGCCCTCATAGTGGATCGTCACGCGCTTTGAGGACTGCAATTATTGAAGGATTTGTCTTCATTGAAAGATACTCTCTTCTATAGATGGGCTTCACCCCATATGTAGGTACAGACCACCATATTGAACATTCGTGATTCACAGGTCAGCGCGACAGCATCGCTTGTGATTAACACCAACTCCAGAGTTCCTCATCACCGTCTTCATCCACGTCTCTGTGTATCATCAACACAGTAACAGTGCTCAGCTACCCACAGAGAGCCAGCCTTCACTCTCACTTGGGTACCCGGCTGGGTGTCCTTGTGAGTATCTCGTTTTCCTTTTTCTCCATCACCCACTGTTGGCACGTACACCTCACGCGGCTGCGCATTCTACCCGTCAGATGTCCCTAAATCCATAGGTCCTGATGAGACCCTAGATCACGTATAGGGTCGAAACGTCGTCGGCAACAAAAGAAAGCGAACCATTAACAGCGGGTATTATTGTATATAGCTGCTGTATATTGTGTATTGAGTTGCTAAATGGTCGACTTTTTTGAATACCTTGGAAACCTTGTAAAATACTGTCACAATTATGTCACCAATATTTTAGGTTCTTGTTTCTCACTGGGGAGACTACGCACATTTTTCTTTTTCATTGTATATAGAATTTTGTTTGTGAAATATAAAATACGATTGTATCAAACCAAAACCATAGGTGTATGTGGTTTCTTCGCCCTCTGACATCATTTTAACCCTTCCATTGCGATTGTGCATCTCATTATCTATATATGATTCTATTATTCCACAGGAACCACTGTTTCTGACAATAATTTACCCACCCAGGTTCCTTAGTGAGTTGGGTTCCCTTGACCTTTTCTCGACCCACAGCTAAGGGGTCGATTCCGATCTCGGCCGGAAGCGCACCTCACACCATTCGTCTGGGAAAAAAACAAGCCGAATGCGTGTTTCCCGACCGATTCGAACAGTCGTCCGAACGAGCAAGTACGATGCGCATAACAGCACAGATTCCGACCCAGCCGTACTTACCCATTCCAGCTCCTGTTCCCCGCCCGAGCCGGATCCGTAAACGCCGAATCGAGTCGCACGGAAGCAAATACACAGCACCTTCCGGCCGGACTAGTACGATGCGCCTTCCGTATGCGCCGAACCCTTCGCTACGTCCGGCACGTCAGAGCATCCGGGAGAGCTGCACATAAGCTCTGATCCGCGCCACAAGACGATCCACGGCTACGAGACGAACAAGCCAGCGACGAGTACGAGTCGAAGCCACGAGAAACCCGAACGAGACGACCCAACCATGAATCCCATCGCGCAGGTCCTACCAATACTCTACATCTATTACCGAAACCGGTACGGACGCGTACGGCGCAGACGGTAAGTCAAACACCCACTACACAAACAAACGACACGTACCCGACATATGTCACACACACATAGGGATGCAGAAATGACGTACACTAGCAACAGCAGAACCATAGGGGCGGGATGGCTATCACCAATGCCATACACATCCATAGGGGGATGGATGCCTACCACTACCACCACCCCTACTCATGGGGGCCTGGATGCCTACCACTACCACCACCCCTACTCATGGGGGCCTGGATGCCTACCACTACCACCACCCCTACTCAGGGGGCCTGGATGCCTACCACTAACACCACCCCTACTCATGGGGGCCTGGATGCCTACCACTACCACCACCCCTACTCAGGGGGCCTGGATGCCTGTCACTACTACCATCCCCACTCATGGGGGGATGGATGCCTACCACTAACACAACCCCTACTCATGGGGGCCTGGATGCCTACCACTACCACCACCCCTACTCATGGGGGCCTGGATGCCTACCACTACCACCCCCCTACTCAGGGGGGCCTGGATGCCTGTCACTACTACCATCCCCACTCATAGGGGGATGGATGCCTACCACTACCACCACCCCTACTCATGGGAGCCTGTATGCCTACCACTACCACCACCCCTACTCATGGGGGCCTCGATGCCTGTCACTACTACCATTCCCACTCATAGGGGATGGATGCCTACCACTAACACCACCCCTACTCATGGGGGCCTGGATGCCTACCACTACCACCACCCCTACTCATGGGGGCCTGGATGCCTACCACTACCACCACCCCTACTCATGGGGGCCTGGATGCCTGTCACTACTACCATCCCCACTCATAGGGGGATGGATGCCTACCACTACCACCACCCCTACTCTTGGGGGCCTGGATGCCTACCACTACCACCACCCCTACTCATAGGGGGCTGGATGCCTGTCACTACTACCATCCCCACTCATAGGGGGATGGATGCCTACCACTAACACCAACCCTACTCATGGGGGCCTGGATGCCTACCACTACCACCACCCCTACTCAGGGGGCCTGGATGCCTACCACTAACACCACCCCTACTCATGGGGGCTGGATGCCTACCACTACCACCACCCCTACTCAGGGGGCCTGGATGCCTACCACTACCACCACCCCTACTCAGGGGGCCTGGATGCCTACCACTAACACCACCCCTACTCATGGGGGCCTGGATGCCTACCACTACCACCACCCCTACTCATGGGGGCCTGGATGCCTACCACTACCACCACCCCTACTCAGGGGGCCTGGATGCCTGTCACTACTACCATGCCCACTCATAGGGGGATGGATGCCTACCACTACCACCACCCCTACTCATGGGGGCCTGTATGCCTAACACTACCACCACCCCTACTCATGGGGGCCTGGATGCCTGTCACTACTACCATCCCCACTCATAGGGGGATGGATGCCTACCACTACCACCACCCCTACTCATGGGGGCCTGGATGCCTGTCACTACTACCATCCCCACTCATAGGGGGATGGATGCCTACCACTACCCCTACTCATAGGGGGCTGGATGCCTGTCACTACTACCATCCCCACTCATAGGGGGATGGATGCCTACCACTAACACCACCCCTACTCATGGGGGCCTGGATGCCTACCACTACCACCACCCCTACTCAGGGAGGCCTGGATGCCTACCACTAACACCACCCCTACTCATGGGGGCCTGGATGCCTACCACTACCACCACCCCTACTCAGGGGGGCCTGGATCCCTGTCACTACTACCATCCCCACTCATAGGGGGATGGATGCCTACCACTACCACCTTCCCTACTCATGGGGGCCTGGATGCCTACCACTACCACCACCCCTACTCAGGGGGCCTGGATGCCTACCACTACCACCACCCCTACTCAGGGGGCCTGGATGCCTACCACTAACACCACCCCTACTCATGGGGGCCTGGATGCCTACCACTACCACCACCCCTACTCATGGGGGCCTGGATGCCTACCACTACCACCACCCCTACTCAGGGGGCCTGGATCCCTGTCACTACTACCATCCCCACTCATAGGGGAATTGATGCCTACCACTACCACCACCCCTACTCATGGGGGCCTGGATACCTACCACTACCACCACCCCTACTCATGGGGGCCTGGATGCCTACCACTACCACCACCCCTACTCAGGGGGGCCTGTATGCCTGTCACTACTACCATCCCCACTCATAGGGGGATGGATGCCTACCACTAACACCACCCCTACTCATGGGGGCTGGATGCCTACCACTACCACCACCCCTACTCATGGGGGCCTGGATGCCTACCACTACCACCACCCCTACTCATGGGGGCCTGGATGCCTGTCACTACTACCATCCCCACTCATAGGGGGATGGATGCCTACCACTACCACCACCCCTACTCATGGGGGCTGGATGCCTACCACTACCACCACCCCTACTCATGGGGGCCTGGATGACTACCACTACCACCACCCCTACTCATGGGGGCCTGGATGCCTGTCACTACTACCATCCCCACTCATAGGGGGATGGATGCCTACCACTACCACCACCCCTACTCATGGGGACCTGGATGCCTATCACTACCACCACCCCTACTCATAGGGGGCTGGATGCCTGTCACTACTACCATCCCCACTCATAGGGGGATGGATGCCTACCACTAACACCACCCCTACTCATGGGGGCCTGGATGCCTACCACTACCACCACCCCTACTCAGGGGGGCCTGGATGCCTACCACTAACACCACCCCCTACTCATGGGGGGCTGGATGCCTACCACTACCACCACCCCTACTCAGGGGGGCCTGGATGCCTACCACTACCACCACCCCTACTCAGGGGGGCCTGGATGCCTACCACTAACACCACCCCTACTCATGGGGGCCTGGGCCTGGATGCCTACCACTACCACCACCCCTACTCATGGGGGCCTGGATGCCTACCACTACCACCACCCCTACTCAGGGGGGCCTGGATGCCTGTCACTACTACCATCCCCAGTCATAGGGGGATGGATGCCTACCACTACCACCACCACTACTCATGGGGGCCTGTATGCCTACCACTACCACCACCCCTACTCATGTGGGCCTGGATGCCTGTCACTACTACCATCCCCACTCATAGGGGGATGGATGCCTACCACTAATACCACCCCTACTCAGGGGGGCCTGTATGCCTACCACTACCACCACCCCTACTCATGGGGGCCTGGATGCCTGTCACTACTACCATCCCCACTCATAGGGGGATGGATGCCTACCACTACCACCACCCCTACTCATGGGGGCCTGGATGCCTACCACTACCACCACCCCTACTCATAGGGGCTGGATGCCTGTCACTACTACCATCCCCACTCATAGGGGATGGATGCCTACCACTAACACCACCCCTACTCATGGGGGCCTGGATGCCTACCACTACCACCACCCCTACTCAGGGGGCCTGGATGCCTACCACTAACACCACCCCTACTCATGGGGGCTGGATGACTATCACTACCACCACCCCTACTCAGGGGGCCTGGATGCCTACCACTACCACCACCCCTACTCAGGGGGCCTGGATGCCTACCACTCCCACCACCCCTACTCAGGGGGGCCTGGATGCCTACCATTACCACCACCCCTACTCATGGGGGCCTGGATGCCTACCACTACCACCACCCCACTCAGGGGGGCCTGGATGCCTGTCACTACTACCATCCCCACTCATAGGGGGATGGATGCCTACCACTACCACCACCCCTACTCATGGGGGTCTGTATGCCTACCACTACCACCACCCCTACTCATGGGGGCCTGGATGCATGTCACTACTACCATCCCCACTCATAGGGGGATGGATGCCTACCACTAACACCACCCCTACTCATGGGGGCCTGTATGCCTACCACTAACACCACCCCTACTCATGGGGGCCTGGATGCCTACCACTACCACCACCCGTACTCAGGGGGCCCTGGATGCCTGTCACTACTACCATCCCCACTCATAGGGGGATGGATGCCTACCACTAACACCACCCCTACTCATGGGGGCCTGGATGCCTACCACTAACACCACCCCTACTCATGGGGGCCTGTATGCCTACCACTACCACCACCCCTACTCATGGGGGCCTGGATGCCTGTCACTACTGCCATCCCCACTCATAGGGGGGTGGATGCCTACCACTAACACCACCCCTACTCATGGGGGCCTGGATGCCTACCACTACCACCACCCCTACTCAGGGGGGCCTGGATGCCTACCACTACCACCACCCCTACTCAGGGGGGCCTGGATGCCTACCACTAACACCACCCCTACTCATAGGACGGGTAATGCATGACACAACCAGCATACTCCAACATAAGGAATGTCAGAAAAAGACATCACCCCAACATCATGACAAGCGTGTGTAGTCTGTGTCAAATGCCTACAACACTGAACATGACAATGAACATACAATGTGACCCCCTATCACATGTGTCACACATAAATGTGTGTGGCCTCCACAATGCAAGCAGACCATGACCACTGTGGCAATGGGGTCTAAACCCCCATCATCACAGTGACCAAAATATAAGTGTGGGGTCCATAGCTGAAGCACAATTGAACATTGTGGCAATGGGGTCTAAACCCCCATCATCACAGTGTCCAAAAGGTAAGTGTGGGGTCCATAGCTGAAGCACATTTTGAACATTGTGGCAATGGGGTCTTAACCCCCATCATCACAGTGACCAAAATGTAAGTGTGGGGTCCATAGCTGAAGCACATTTTGAACATTGTGGCAATGGGGTCTAAACCCCCATCATCACAGTGACCAAAATGTAAGTGTGGGGTCCCTAGCTGAAGCACATTTTGAACATTGTGGCAATGGGGTCTAAACCCCCATCATCACAGTGACCAAAATGTAAGTGTGGGGTCCCTAGCTGAAGCACATTTTGAACATTGTAGCAATGGGGTCTAAACCCCATCATCACAGTGACCAAAATGTAAGTGTGGGGTCCATAGCTGAAGCACATTTTGAACATTGTGGCAATGGGGTCTAAACCCCCATCATCACAGTGACCAAAATGTAAGTGTGGTGTCCCTATCTGAAGCACATTTTGAACATTGTGGCAATGGGGTCTAAACCCCCATCATCACAGTGACCAAAATGTAAGTGTGGGGTCCATAGCTGAAGCACATTTTGAACATTGTGGCAATGGGGTCTAAACCCCCATCATCACAGTGACCAAAATGTAAGTGTGGGGTCCCTAGCTGAAGCACATTTTGAACATTGTGGCAATGGGGTCTAAACCCCCATCATCACAGTGACCAAAATGTAAGTGTGGGGTCCATAGCTGAAGCACATTTTGAACATTGTGGCAATGGGGTCTAAACCCCCATCATCACAGTGACAAAAAGATAAGTGTTGTCATGGAAAAAGCTGCAACTGCCAAACAGCATGGATGATTCCTGGTCACACAACAACAAACACATCAGTGGCAAAGTAGTGCTTGTGTCCCATAGCAACATAGATTGGGTGATGCAAACAGTGCAGTGCAAATAAGACATACCTGTGGCCATGTGCAGACAAACATCACCCATGGGGGCTGACATTGTCAACATTTAACAATCACACAATGACAGAAGTGACCATCATAATGCAGACCCACATATCTGCACCAATGGACACACAAATGTAGATATCCTGTGGAGACTGTAGATGTGAGGTGAACAAATACCAAACCATGGCAGCAATGGGACATACAAACAATGATTATTGTGCTGACTGATGACCTAGGAGTCCCAGGGACAGCAGGGGAAATCCACCAAACAACATACAGCCAATGGCACACTAAAGATATGCCAATGTAGTGGTGCAGATGCACAAACACAAACAGGCAGCCTCACACTGCATACCAAACACAACAGGTGATGGGGGGTGTGCCAGTGTCCCCAGGCAACCACACAACACATGAGGAGGCCTGAATCCCAATTACACAGATGTGTATACAGTGCCACACAAAAGTAACTCATGGATCGGATTCCCCTATGTGGGCAATCAGGCATTGTTAGATGAGAGGGAGCCCAAATTACACATGTCACACAAGCTTGTAGGAACAGCAACTAACACAGCAAGAGACAGACCCACCACAGCACTACTCCCAGGGACACCACATTGTGGTGACACTAGCCTGCATGATAATCCCACTGTGACTACAAAGGTAGATGTCGTTCACACAGTGAACCACAGCCATGTGTCCTGAGCAACTAACTACCATGTTATGTTATGTTAAAACCACTTCTATAGCGCACAACTCACCCGGGGGCATCTCGGCGCTTGTGTTGAGACATACCAGAGAGACTGCCTGGAGTCCTAAAACAAAAAGGCTTTAAGTTTTTTTCTGAAGGTGCTATAGAAAGGGACTCACGAAGAGCCAGGGGCAACTTGTTCCAATATTTAGGAGCGAGGTAGGAGAAAGCTTTCCCCCGTACGCTTGAGGCGTATTCGGGGCACCTGTAAGAGGCCGAGTGAACTAGATCTAAGAGTTCGGCTGGGAACATATTTTAATAGTTTCCTCTGCAAGTACCTAGGCCCTTTGCCTCTGAGAGCGTTGTACGTGAGGCAACAGATTTTAAAGACGGATCGCTTTTTTACTGGTAACCAATGTAATTCTCTCAGCAGAGGACCGGACGAGGAGCCTGAAGGGCGATTCAAAATTAACCTTGCAGCCGTGTTCTGGATCACTTGTAATTTGGCTAGCGAGGACTCATCCGCCTCTGCCAGTAGGGCATTTCCGTAATCCATTTTGCCAATCACCATAGCTTGAACAAGAGTTTTACGGGAATTTATAGGTAGATAAGGAAAGATCCTACGCAAAAGGAGCAGGGCCTGATAACAAGAGCTAATGGTGGCATTTATATGATCCTTCATTGTTAATGATTGGTCCAATTTTATCCCAAGATTTTTCACAATTTTTCTGGGAACGGGGACCTCTCCCAATTGGGTGGGCCACCAATCATCCACCCAAATGGATGAGGCTTTCCCCATTAACATAATCTCAGTCTTACCGGGGTTCAATTGGAGGCAATTATCCGTCATCCAACTAGATATTGCAAGCATTCCTGTCGCATAAGCTGAATTTTCTCTGTCTCAAGGTTAGGGCCAATTTTAAACATAAGCTGAGTATCATCAGCATATGATATTATCTCAAACCCAAACTGTTCAACTATTTTTGCCAGTGGAGCCATATAAACGTTGAACAGAGTGGGACTCAGACAAGACCCCTGAGGAACCCCCTTATCCAAATGCATTTTTTCTGATCGGTAAGAGCCCAAAGTGATGGTTTGGTGTCTGTCAGATAAAAACTGTTACAGCCATTTTAAGGCTGTACCCTGGATTCCACAGGCCAGAAGTCGGTCCACGAGCTTTGAATGCGAGATGGTATCAAACGCCGCAGACAAGTCTAATAGGATCAGAACTATTGATCCTCCAGAATCCATTTCCATTCTTAGGGAGTCAGTCACAGCCAGAAGGGCGGTCTCTGTACTGAATCCCGATCAAAAACCTGATTGTGAGGGGTCCAAAATATTATTAGATTCTAAATAGCACCCTAACTGCTTATTTATTTGACTTTCCAATTGCTTACCCAACAGGGGAAGCAAAGAAATGGGGCGATAGTTACTAAGGACCAGCGGATCTGCCGTCGGTTTCTTCAATATTGGCCATACAAATGCTTCCTTCCAGGCCCTGGGGAAACATCCCGATTGTATCGAGCAGTTATAAATTTGTAAAATCTCAGGGGCACAGCAGGGGGCCAGCAAAGCCATTGTCTTAGGCCGACAGAGATCCTCCGGTGAACCAGATTTAGCAGAAGCCAAAGAGTGGAGGACCTCCTCTAATGTAATCAGTTCGAAACATTTAAGAGTACTGGATACTTCTGCTTCTGGCTCCTCATCCCTGTGCTCTTGCTCTGGGTTTATTTGAGAGGTGGTAGGGAAATTATCATAGATTTTTCTAATCTTCTCCTCAAAGTGGACAGCTATTGAATTACAAAGTTCTTGGGATTCCATTGGGACTTGGCTGCACACTTGTGGAGACACAAACTCCTTTACTATAGAGAAGAGGGTTTTAGATGAATTTCTGGCATGTTCAATTTGTTTTGAAATAAAAATCTGTCTAGCAGTTTTTATACTCTGGTGATAGCTAGTCAGGGCTTGTTTAAATCGTAGTCTATCTTGGGGATCTTTGCTACTCCGCCAGATTCTCTCTAAAGTTTTGCACTTCGATTTCCCACTTTTTAAGTCTGGTGTATACCATGGGGCAGACGGGCGTCTCTGTAGAGTGCCATAATTTCTTTTGGAATTACTTCATCTAATGCACTCAAGAAAGCAGAGTTGAACCTCTCCAGCAGTCTAGATACATCCAGGTTATTCTCAGATAATTTATATTGAAAAGCCTCACTAAAATTTTCTGTAGTTAAGTTGTGCCAAGGTCTGCGCACCTCTTTTTTCGGCCTGGGTATGCAGCTAAATCATCCTTACTCGTTAATTGAATTGTAAACAAGATCAAAAATGATCTGTCCACAGTTGGGGACTAGGGGGATTACAGGTAAGGAGGTCGATGCTGGAAAAGATTAAGTCGAGAGTATGTCCGGCCCGGTGCGTTGGACCTTTAACTCTTTGAGTAAGGCCCAACAGGCCTAAATTATCTAAGAGTTTATTTACTCCTAAACTATTTAGGTCCTCTCCATGAAAGTTAAAATCCCCTAATAGGAGAAATTTTTTTGATGCAAGGACATGTGTCGCTATTAATTCAGCCAATTGATCACTAAAATTGGCCTTGTAGCCTGGGGGACGATAAATCAGTGCTCCATACCAGCTGTCTGTTGGAGATATAATAATCTTAAAAATACCCAGTTCCATATCCTCATTGCTAACGGTCAACACCCAGCTAACGTTAAGGAAATTTCTAAAGGCAATGGCAATACCACCGCCCGATTTTCCTACTCTGTCCAAATGTAAAAATTTGTAGCTATCTGGAATGGCTAGATTTACCATAGGATGGTTCGTAGAATTCAGCCAAGTTTCTGTAAAAAAACAAATATCAGGGGAATGAGTAGTGACCATGTCCCATATTTCAATGGGATGTTTTGCTAATGATCTTACATTACATAGAATCGCCGTTAAACCTGGTATTTTAGGGGCTGTACTCGTGACCAATGCATCTGGGCGTGAAACTGGGACACATAAGTTGGGCAGATCCAGGTCCCCCTGAAAGTGGCAGTACCGACAGGCTACCACACCCTCTAACCCAGTTGGGAACCTCCAAGGGCAGCATACGGCTACTGCACGATTCACTTCGTCTTGGGATCTTATCCGGTGTAATGATTCAGCGGAATAAGACAGACGATTATGGTTTGAGCCGTTTACCTCCTTCCGGCCAGCATGCCAGGGCTCTGGGCTCGGTCGTGCGCGGACGGGCGCAGACGGGCTTGCCTTAGGCGCGCCCGCTGCGCGCGTCCGCTGCGCGGTCGCGTTTGTGCGAGCATTTATAGTAGCAGAAAGGTAACTGAAACGCTAACCCGGAGCCCCCCACCAAAGATGGCGGCTTACTTCTGCCAGCGGACTCCGTGTGACCGCATTAAATCCGTGACAGGTGAGCAACAATAGCAATAACAGATTCTGTTTTAAAAACAAGGATAAAATAGAAACCTGTAGGTTAATTTTAAAAAGGGCTACACGCTACGATACCAAGCAGTGCAAAATAGCATAACCAAGCAAATACTCTCCCGGCTTCCGCCTCAGGAGTCTCAGCGCTTAATAAAACTAGGACTGTGCAAATAAGCAAAAACGAACAGATATCCTCCCGGCTTCCGCCTCAGGAGTCTCAACACATCACACCTACACAAGCACAAATCAATCAGCACGGCCGGTCAGCCAAGGCCAATATGGAGGTAGGGGTCTAGCCGTGCAACAACTCACATTTGCACACACTCAACACAACACACCTTGATCTCCACCAATGTGCAGCTGTGAAGCTCACATGGACTGGTGACATTGCACATGCACCCATGACAATCCCAGGGGTGGTGGTGGGAACTAAGGTGCGAAACCCATCACACATGGCCAGTCAACAAGACTCGTGAATGTCTGACACACTGCACAGTACGCCGTACATGGGCATGACGTGAAATCCACCCCAATCAATGGGATCCCGGCCACAGTCACACAACAATGAAGGAGCCAAGGTGGCCCACAAAGAACACACATAGACAACTTCAAACATTGCAGCTCTGACCCTGAGGAGTGGCAGCAGTCACACACACAACGTGTCACAATCACTGAAAGCTACCACAAACTGTAAATTACATGACTTGTGTAACCAACAAGTGCCAAGGGGAATCCTGACTGTGTCCCATCTGCGTTTGCCCACATCCCCAGCCCTGACAACAAAGACAACTAGGGATGACAACCGGATGAACATTAGTTTGCCATATACCCACATCCCGGAGAAACCAGGTCCAAGATGCTGGATGAACACAGGACAACTCAGCAAGCATCACAAACAGGAACATCCCTAGGGACACAGCCTGTGTAGGAAAAGGGAAGGGAACACACACAGACATGCTCACACAACACGGGCCCAGGCAATGTCACAGGATTACACACTGCCATGAGGGCACTCCACTCCTGTGGAAGGTCCGCTGTGCCAAACCTTGTCTGTGCACGACTCAAACATGTCAGCAGAACACTCGGTCAGTGAGTCAACAACTACAACACACTGAAGGCTCTGCTCACATCAGCCTGGGTACGGGAGTGTCACGTCACTCATCTGCATACACCCTAAACACGTGTCAAGCAAGTTGCACTGTATACACAGATGAGTCCTTCAACATTGATGTGCTAAACTGCATGTCCAGTGGAGATGGGCACACAGTCAGGGAAATAGAAACATTGAACAGTGGTAAGCCCACCAGATGTGCATCAGTGTAAGCCACAGATGTTAATTTACAAATGCAAAACGTACATCCCTGTGTCAAATGCTGAACATTACACCCTCAGACTGCAGCAAAGGATGCCATAGATCCAGACGACATTAGGACACATATCCCATGGACCACATGGAGTCCATCACAGCAACACTTCATTTTCCTGATCTGAACACTATTACAACTGCAAATGCATGATGATACTCATCTACATCATGTACATCAAAAGAAAAACCACAATTAAACAAAAAGAGGCTTTATTCAGCAAATGTTAAATTAAAATTTGAAGTCCAAAAGAAACTAAGGCCAATGGCCAGTCCAAATGTACAGTCCCAACAGGGTGATACGTGACAACTTGTCACCCATTGCTTGCCTGCACTGGTACGGACAGGGGACATCCCCCTCGGAGGGGCATACAAGGGGCAGGCCAGGCACCGCAGGAACAGGATCAGGGGATGCCAGAAGGAGGCAGTGAAGGGGTGGTGGGTGCAGGAGTGTCACCGGCAACTGCAGTGGAGGTGTCTGACTCAGTGGGGGCCGGCACCACTGTAGGGCACAACTCAGATGGTGTGGGTGCTGCAACCACTGCAGTGGGCCGGTCAGATGGAGTGGACTGGGGCCCCACTGCAGTGCCCGAGTCAGACGGGGTGGTTGTGGACTCCACTGCAGTGCATAACTCCAAGGGAGTGGAAGGGGGGCAGATGAGGTGGGCAGGACAGAGGGGGGGGACCCGGTCTCCACACCAGTGGCACAAACAGGTAGAGCGTCTGGGTTGGGAGTGGAAGAGCCAGTGGTGGGGGGGAGGGCCGAAGCAGTTTGGGGATGCAGTAGCGGTGTGTGGGGGAACCTGGGGCAGGGTGTGGCGGTGGAACCTGTGCAGTGGTGGCCTGGGGGATGGAGGAGAGAGACTGTGTGGTGGAGCTGCGTGGTGGTGGTGGTGGGGTCTTGCCCTTCCTGGTCCGGGGGGACTTTCTAATGGGGTCCTCTGTCTGCCTGTGCCTGGGGGAGGGTGTCCGGGTGTGAGGGGCACTCCCCTCTGTATGTGGTGGTCGCCTCTTCCGCCTGGACTTCGTGTCAGGTGTATCTGTGGGGAAGAGGCCAAGCTCACAGAGGACGAGCTTCTGGGAGGGGGGGTTGCAGGTGAGGCAAGGGAAGGGCTTTTGGAGGGAGAGGTATCTGAGGACTGCGCAGTGCTCGTGGATGAGTGTGTGTGTGTCTGGGCCCCATCACCTGTGAGTGAGGTATCAGTCCCCTGACTGTGCGTGCGTGTGCGTCTGGATTTTGGGTTGTGTGTCTGTGTGCTGCTTGTGTCTGTGCTGGTGCGTGCCGGTGCCGGTGTGTGTGCGCTTGGGACAGGTAGGGTGCTGGGGATTGTGGATGGGGCAGAGGTAGGAGGGGTGAGGGACTGTTGCAGGAGGGACACTGCTGCCGTCAGTGAGGAGGCCATGGACTGATTGGTCCAATGTAGGGCAGACATGCCAGATGACATGCCCTCCATGAATGACACCAGTTGTGTCAAAAGACTAGTGTGTGCATGGAGGACACTCAGCATTGATGTCTGCCTTACATGGATCTGCTTAAGTAAGTCCACAGACTCCACACTCAGGGCAGCAGGGGGGACAGAGGCAGGGGGTGCGGTGCCTGGCATGAAGGAGACACGCTCCCCTACACGGGAGCCTCCACGGACATGTGGGATGGGAGCAGATGGGAGGGTGGAGATGGTGGTGGTGGCAGGGACAGACTTGCTTGCCATTGCCTCTGGTCTGCTGACACCCGCCTCCACAAGGGAGTCCTCACTGGAAGAGCTGTTTTCCCCAGCCGAGGTGGTCATAGCTGAGGTCTCCTCAGTGTGGCTCCCCTCACCCTACGTGCCACTGGGTCCCTCGCTCTCCCCTGCAGTGGACCCAGCCTGGCTCTGCCGCTCCTCTTGGTCCATGGAGCTGTCTCCTCCTGTGGCCGTGGATGTATCTGCAAACAATCAGGATAAACAGAGCAACATTAGTCACCTGTACTGACCACACACACCACAGTAAGTACAGCACATCACAGAGCAAGCCCTGCCATCATTTGCTAGACATTGCAATTAGTGCTGACACTGATTTGAAGAAGCCCATTGTCTGCCTGACAGTCAGTCATGCCACACATATCCTACCTGTCCATGCAACCATCTGTCTGCTTCCTGTTGTATGCGACTAATCATATGTGCACACATGCACCACATACACAGTTGTTGGACATCCAAGAGTATATATGGAAATGTGTCACTCCAAACACATGCCATCTCCTGCCACTGACTCAGTACATGTGTCAGGAAAAGTGATGGGCAAAGTCTCTGTTGATATGCGGGTTTTGCTTCCATCACCAGACACAATGATGTCCTCATTTCCTGATAGACAATGCAACAATGGTGTGCATGCAGAACATATCACACCACTGCTGGATCACCCTTTGCAATTCGAATGTCATGGCACAGGCCTGTCTGGCAAGTCAGTCAAAACTGTCTCCTGTCACAGGGGCAGTGCATACATACAACACTAGTCTGCACTGTGTCACAATCAGGGGAGTTTTAGAAATGTAAGCCCTGTAGCTGACAGGTGCACATGTACACCCCTGGCCACCCACATCATGAGGACTGAGATGATCCCACGTCAAGCTAATGAGACATTTGAGTGACTGCAAACACAAATCCATACACATGAGCACTTCACCGTCTGATGAGAATGAACCAAAGCTGCCTGCACCGCAATGTTTCATACAACATTGTGCACAGTCAAGGGATCAGAGTCCTATGCATTGACCTATGTGCAGATCCCATAGTCATAACTCAGATGGCTGGCCACCCCAAATTGTTAAACACTCCAGGAGTCCAAATAGCAAGGCCACACCACGGTGACACAGAGGCACACACCTGAGTGCACTCTTCACAATGCCCAATATGTATGCTGACACACGGGAGTGGGAGAACAGAGTGCCTTCGATGTACGGAGTAGGCATTACAGTCCTGGGCCATGTGCAACATGGTAATACCCTGAACACTAGGCAGGTGGCTATGCATGTGTCACACACATGAAGTACATACTTCTGAGGCCCCTACCTTGGTCTCTGCAGCAGCATGGGTGTGTGGCACATACCCCAGACATGTGGTGAGTCAGAGCAGCAATTGGAACACATATTAAAGCCATACCCAGAGTACATGTCAGATCACAGGCATTGTGAGCAATTGTACCACCCATGCAGCCCACCACAAAGTTCCTGTAACTGATGCTGTCCCCAACTTGAACCACAGGTAACTGCAAGTACACAGTACCCAAGTGACCTAAGTCACAGACTGTAAGGGCCACACCTGTGTATCAGATGAGGAGGGGGCATGACACAAGTGAGGGACATGAGTCCAGGACGACAGGGCAGTTGTACTGTGGAAGTGGAACCAGGCTAAAGGAGTGCATAGAGCATGTCAGTCATAGTACACAGTTGAGGCTAGCACTTACCCCTCCTTGCTGCTGCCTGGCCTTCAGCTGCCCATCCAGGTCAGGGAAGACCACCGCCAGGATCTGGAGCATGTGGGGGGTCAGGGTCCAGTGTCCGCCCCTCCTGCGAGGAGGCGACAGCTTCAGCTGGACCCTTGCGATCCTCTGGGTCCAGCCCCGAAGGTCCTGCCACCTCTTCTGGCAGTTGCGGATCCTGCGCCTGTAGACCCCCACAGATCGTACAGCCCAGACGATGGTCAGCCAGATCTCCTGCTTCTGGTGGGCATCAACCTGTGAGGATGACAAAGTGAAAAGGCCATTACTACACATGCAACATTTCTGTGCATCACATAATTGGATATACATGTCTCAATCACAGGGGCATATGACCTACACAGGTAGTGCAACTATGGCTATGAACAGTTTGCCAGCAGTTACTACATAGTATCATTGCCTGGGAAGTCAAACCTTGTTGGAATGCACTGTTACTGCACTATACCTGTTCAGTGCATGTGACTACACACTTTGGGGGGTGACAACTACTGAGTGAGCATGCTACCCACTGGTGTACACACTGTATGTCTTGCTAGTCAGACAACATGCACAATTAGTAAGGCAGTGGACAGCACACTCACCTGCTCCCCTGGTTTCCCATACAGCTTGCTGTACTGTGGAAGGAGGCTGTCCAGCAGGGCCTGGTTCTCCTCAGTGCTGAAGGCTGGGGCTCTATCCACAGTACGTGCCATTGCAGTAGCCAGAGGATGCAGAGACAGCAGCAGTTGTGGTGGCAGAAGTCGTCCTGGAGCATGTAGTGCAGGCAAGTGAGCTCTCGGGGGAACAGCCAGCATTATATGTGTGCTGCAGAGGCAGATACTGTCCCATGTGTCCAAAGTGATAGGTCCAAGTCGTTTGCATCTTCTGAATCTGGCCAATCCATGGAATTGCACCACTTATACACGCCCACAGCATCCTTCAAAACTTTAACTTCATGACATCCATGAATTTGCAACATTGTTGTGGCTGGCCAACTGAATTCACTGCATCCGACTCGTACAAGCTTCGAAAACGCGTCCGTTACCATGTCAGGCCATAGCCAATGCGTGCGCCCCGATCGGTCCATTGCTGTACAACGCGTATTTCGAAAAACAACACGCATCCGTCCACATCATATGCAATGGCCAATGCGTGCGCACCGATCGGTCCATTGCTGTACAACGCGTATTTCGAAAAACAACACGCATCCGTCCACATCATATGCAATGGACAATGCGTGCGCACCGATCGGTCCATTGCTGTACAACGCGTATCCGTTCACATCATATTCAATGTCCAATGCGTGCTCACTGATCGGTCCATTGCTGTACAATGCGTATCTGTTCACATCATATGCAATGGCCTATGCGTGCGCACCGATCGGTCCATTGTTGTACAACGCGTATCCATTCACATCATATGCAATGTCCGATGCGTGCGCACCAATCGATCCATTGCTGTACAACGCGTATCAGTTCACATCATATGCAATGGCCAATGCGTGCGCACCGATCGGTCCATTGCTGTACAACGCGTATCCGTTCACATCATATGCAATGGCCAATGCGTGCACACGGATCGGTCCATTGCTGTACAACACATATCCGTTCACATCATATGCAATGGTCAATGCGTGCACACGGATCGGTCCATTGCTGTATGACGCGTCCCTGTACAAGTCACTCGCATATGTCACCATGGTTGTCACTGGTGAACGTATGCCAGCCACATTTACTTGCCAGGGACTCAGGGGCACACCTACAACACCACAGCCTGTCCACACTGTATCCTAAGGCATGTAAGGCTGCATTACCTTTTCTGTGTATGGGGGTCAACATGTGGTTTTTTGGGTTGCACTTGGGGGCAGCCACTCCCAGGCTGTGCACGTGTTCATGGGGACAGAATCCTCTGTGTGTTGTGCACATGACCACTGTGGTGTGCAACAGTTCATTTCAGATCATGTTGCATGGTCACATTTCCAGGTTGTGTATGTGTATGACATGTCACATACCCCCTGAGTCCCATGTGGGAAGGTATGTACGTCACAGGGTGACCCATTGCCACAATAGTGATGGCCCTCCACAGTCTGTGTGCATGTTGTGTTTCCGATGTCTCTGATTCCATGTGCACAATGGGAGACAGTCTCCACATCCACGTTGTTTGTGCATGTACTTTGATGTTGTGCGTGTGTGTGTCACAGACGTCCATGTCTGTCCTGCAGAGGCAACAGGGGCCACTACCTGTGGGAGTCATGGTTGTGTTGCTGACGTGTACATGATACGCCATGTCATGCCAGTGTCCATGTGGCAATACAGGGTCCCTGGGAATCTACCTGTCAATGAGCTGTGATGCCTGTGGCACATCTGTCCTCACATGTCACTGTGGTGTGTGTTTGGAATGTGACAGCAGTACATGGGTACTGTGACACAGCCTAATGATTTCCCATAGCACAACCTGGAACTTGTTGTCAACACATGTTGAACTGTGATGTTAGATGTTGGCCATGTAGGTGGCATATATGTCCATACAGAACGGCACACACATCAGGTACTTGTGTCTCGTAATGATGTATCATGTGATATTGAGTATGGTCTATGCCACATATGTGGGGTGACTGGCAATCTTTCTTTCTTCACCTATGCACTGCAGGGAACCAGCTGTCCATAGACCATTCCCTAACCTTGCAACGATGGTTGAACGTGACTGCATCCGACGGTACCGCTTCAACAGGCCGTTGATTGAGGAATTGGCGGTGCGGTTGGCCCCACATTTGCTAGCTGGCCGGCCATACCCTACAGCGCTGACCCCCAAGGTGAAGGTGATGGCAGCCCTACACTTCTTTGCCACCGGTACCTTTCAACACACTGTGGTGTCTGCTGGTGGGATGTCACAGACCATGTTCAGCCGTGTGCTACGCGATGTTTTGGAGGCAATGTTGAGATACCTGAACCAGTACATCTATTTCCCTAAACGTCAACAACTCACTGACGTCAAGAGTGACTTCTATGCCCTGGGGAGGATGCCACATGTCATTGGCTCCATTGATGGGACACATGTGGCTTTGGAACCACCACAGGCACATGAGCAGGCATACAGGAACAGGAAACATTACCATTCTATCAATGCTCTGGTGGTATGTCTTGCAGATATGAGCATCTCACACGTGTGTGCCCGTTTCCCCGGTTCTGCACACGATGCCTACGTGATGAGGAGTAGTTGCATCCCGAGGATGATGTCACAGATGCAGAACCAGTGTGCCTGGCTTGTCGGTGTGTACTGACTTTGTACCATTGTGTGTGTTCTGCAATGTTGTATTCCGCCCTCTTTTCCAACTCAGCTAATGTGCAATTGTCTGTATGTAGGTGACTCCGGATACCCCAACATGGCGTGGTTGCTGACACTCCTCAGGAACCCTGTGACACCAGCCCAGATGCGCTACAATGAGGCACATGGTCGGACCAGGAGAGTGATCGAGCGGACATTTGGTCTCCTGAAGAGCCGCTTCCGCTGCCTAGACAAGACAGGAGGGGCCCTCCCATATGCCCCAGCAAAGGTGTGCAAGATTGTCATCGTCTGCTGCATGCTACACAACCTGGCAGTGCGGAAGGAGTTGCCTCTCATCCTGGATGACGATGACCAACATCCGCCACCTGTGGAGGATCCTGGCCTGGGGAACGATGCCAGTGATGATGATAATGATGAGGGTGATGTCCGCACACAGCTCATCACCAACTTCTTCAGCTGAATGTGAGTATCCAGAGATGTCATGTCAATGATGTGAGTTTGCATGATATGTGTGGGTGGTGCTCTGGTGCTGTTTGAGTGTGTCCATGTGCTACTTGACTGGATGCGTGCAGCGATGTGTCCTTACAGGTAGTCTGTACTCCCCAACAGTGTTGACATGCTAACTTGGTTTTGTGTAGGTATCTTGTGACATGTATTGGGCATGAGTATTGCAGTTCTGTCCTGTTCTTCAGTGCTTTTGACTGTGTGTCATGTCTGTCCTTCACAGGGTACTTTCAGAGTTGTTTGGTCAACTGTGATCCCCCGACACCATGATTCAACTTCCAGGGTGGAAGCAGTCGTTTCCCTACAGGTGATGTGCCACACACTCCTGGACTTTATTTCTTCTACACTTGTTGACTGTGTGGCCACTGCCATGTGGGATTACCTTGCATCTGTAGTGGAAACAACATGTTGCAAATGTGTAATAAACCTGTGCTTCACTTTGGGATGTGCGTTGTCTGTGGTCACACATCTGACTGACATTTTCTTACTGCACCTGTGGGCTAGTTAACACAGACTGTGAATAGGTGTGGTGTCTGTGCATTCCACTGTATTTCCTGGCAACATCAGTGTAGGCGATGAGTCAGATGGCCCTGGTGTGTATGTGTTGTGTAGCCCTAGGGGTGTGTCTCCCTCATATGTGTCACGTCGCCATGACTCACATGACGGTGTTGAACTTGCTGTAGTGTCATTTAGCAGATCATCATCTCCATGACAAAAACAACGTTGGAATCACAACAGAGGTAAGTAGGGTGAATTAGTGAGTTTATTTACATACATGTGTGAGGATAGTGCACAGGATGGTGGGTGCTGTACATTGGGATTGGAATCCAAAGTTCCCAGATGAGTTGGAAGTGTTGGTAGCAGAAATGTCCTGAGTAAAGTCCACAGTCATCTGATGCATTAGTCCAACTTAAACTCCCCATGTCATGTGGGAGAGTTGGGTTGCATTCGACAGGGTGAACAGTTTGCACACACAAGGAGAATTTCCAGACCAGGTGTTGGGTTCCTGGGGGATGTACATGGCCATCGGCCTCTCAGTTGTCCTTCCTCGGACGACCCCGCTTCTTTCTGGGGGGATCCTCACGTGCAGGCCGCTGCGGTGCAGAGGACTCTCCACCAGAGTCATCCTCCCTCCCTGTGGCAGTTGCAGTTGTTGCGGCACCAGATGTTGTGGGCACACAGGGAGGTGTGGACATGTTGGTGCTAATCTGGCGGAGGCATGTCACTATGTCCCTTTGCACCGCTGTCAGTTCTTCCAATGTGTCCCACTTGGACTCCATGCCAGACATGTGTGTCTCCACACGGGACATGTGGGAGTCCAAGCGGGCATGATGGGCAGCCTGCTGCTGTTGAATGTCCTTGAGGATACCCACTACCTGGCTGATCTCTCCGGTGCTATTCTGGTACGCATCAGCAATGCGTGCCAGTTGTGGGTCATCATGCAGTCCAGACCCCTCTGCAAACAGCGACCTCTGCCTACCACCCCTCCCACCACCCCTGGCGACACGTGCGGGACCTTCGGTGGCACGCACAGGTGACCCTAGGCCCCCTTGGGAGTTGGTACTGGGTTTGTTGTCCGTTGCTTCACGGTGGGCTGTGGTCCCTGTGCTGTTGTCATTGAGTGTCCTTGGTCTGTCTGTGTCGGCGGGGGTGGTCTGTGTGTTGGCAGATGTTGGAGGGGTGGGTGCAGGGGGTGCAGATGGTGGTCCTGCTGGTGCTGCATGATGACTCCCACCAGAGGTGCCAGGTTGGTCTTCGCCATCCGATGAGGGCAGAGGCTGTTCCACACCAGAGAGCTCAGGGTCCCCCGGAGCCTGGGACAGGGACTCCTCCTCATCTGCTGCTGTGTCCCCATCATCACCTGTTTTTGGAAGAGACACACAATGTATGTTATGTTTCTGCAGACATCAATGGTTCAAACACATGACAGTTGTGACTACCTCTGGATGCGGCCCTGTACATTGCATTGTCCTAAGTTGTCACAGTCAGAGGTTGATATTGGTGTGGCTCATTGTCCTGCTAACCTGATGCATTTCAATGTGGATGTTGAGGTGTGTGCATGACCAGCATTGGTGGTATTTGGTTGACATCTGGACCTCCTTCTCCCCCCAGCCCAGTTATCCCACCATGAAGCATGCCACCCTTGCAGTGGGTGCAGGTTGACTCTCAGGATGTCAGTCAGTGGTGTCCTGCTGTTGGTTGGTGCACAGTTCCCAGCAGGGCCTTGTGCTCCCCACAACAGAGCACCATTGTCAGACATCTTTGAAGTGGCTTTTCAAACCCTGTGAGGTGTGCATGCTTCAGTGTGAGCTTGCTGGGCCATGTGGGTGGGGGATGTTGAGCTGTGACTACCACTCCCATCATGCTATTGCCTACATCCCCCTTCCCAGCATGCACATACTTCCTTCCTTTTGACTCTGCTTCCCTGTGGGGTAGTGTGCCTGTGCTGACAGGATGGCGTTTGTTTGGCTACAAGTCCCACAAGTGTCCCTATGCTTCACACAGCATAACCCAGTGTGGTAGTTCTTTGTGGGATATTTAATTAGAGTGTGAGGCAATGCATTCTCCCAGGTGAGTTGTGTGGAGTTTGTGTTAAGGGGGTGTGTGAGAAAAGCTGCTGGTAACTATGGTCAGAGCTGTCAGTCCTCCTTCCCACCCAGCCAGATATCCCACCATGGAACGTGCTTCCATTGCAGGGAGTGCAAGTTGGCTTTCAGGATGTCAGTCAGTGGTGTCCTGCTGTTGGTTGTTGCACAGTTCCCAGCAGGGCCTTGTGCTCCCCACAGCAGTACCCAGTGTCAGCCATCTTGTCAGTTCTTTTCCACTCCCTGTGATGTGAGCATGGTTCAGGGTGGTGTTGATGGGCCAATTGTGAGGGTGACCAATATCTGTGACTACCACTCCCATCATGCTATTGCCTACACCCCCCTTCCCAGCATGCCCATACTTCCTTCCTTTTGAGTGGTCTTCACTGTGTGTGAGTGTGACAGCAATGGCAAGATGGCTGACAGTGTGGTCCAGTTGTTTGTTGGTGCACAGTTCCCAGCAGGGCCTTGTGCTCCCCACAGCAGTAGCCAGTGTCAGCCATCTTGTCAGTTCTTTTCCACTCCCTGTGATGTGAGCATGGTTCAGGGTGGTGTTGATGGGCCAATTGTGAGGGTGACCAATATCTGTGACTACAACTCCCATCATGCTATTGGCTACACTCACTTCACCAGCACACACAGAATTCCTTCCTTTCAGTGAGCTTCCCTGTGAGGTGGTGTTCTAGTGGTGGCAAAATATCTGACTGTGTTTGTTGGTTATATTTGTGCCACTTCCTTGCTCTATTTGTTGTTAGGTTTGTACATGTCATGACACAGTTACATATCACTATGAGATGGCATGTATTGTGTTTATCTGACTAACATACACATCTTGGGATGATTATCTTTTGGTTGCTGTGGATTTGCTAAGGGTGCATGGTTTGACTATCCCCTTGACAGTGATGTGTGTGTATTGTCACACAATATTGTGTATATTGGTTGTGTACTCACCAGGCTCTGGGATGTTTGATAGTCCATGTACGCTCTCTGGTGGTAGGATGGCCCGCACCTTCTCCTCCCAGGGCCTGAGGTATACTGGTTTGGCAGGAGGGCCACTGCCGGTGCGATGAGTCAAGGCGTAATCCTTCTTGAGTAGGGCCTTGACCCTCCTGCGCACATCATACCACCTGTTCTGGATGTCTTCCTTTGTGCGCAAACATGGTGATTGTGCGTTCACCCTGTCCACGATCCTCTCCCACATCTTGGTTTTCTGCGACATGGAGGTCTGTTGGACCAATGTACCAAACAACTGTGGCTCTACCCTGAGGATCTCATCTACCAGGACTTCCAATTCACTGTCTAGGAACTTTGGATTCTTCTTTGGGGGCATGGTGATGGGTGGTGGTGGGGATTGATGTGTGTGTGAGTGTGCAAGTGAGGGTGGGTGAGTGTTGGTTTTGCTGGGTGTATGTGAGGGTGCTATTTGTGAGGTGCTAATGGTGTGTGGCTTGTGTGATGGATGAGTTGTGAGTGTGTCTGTGGTTGCTGTCTGATGGTGTTCTGTGCTGGCAGGTCAGTTGAATTTGCAAAGGATCATGGTAGGGATGTGTGACCTTTATATGGGTGGAGTTGGGGGTGTGTCTTTGTTCCATGTTTTTTTCCCCCAGTATTTATTGACTTTGTCATTGCTTGTTTGGCCCTTTTTTTTGTATTTTTCCCTTTGTATTTTGTGGGCATGTAGGAGACGTTCTTCTGACCGAGTCGGACGCTGCAGTTGTCTCGTGCGAGCTTCTCCGAGTCTTTCACGCTGTCTTTCTGCTGGGTTTCATGTGCGGCGTACGTGTCTGTCGCGGAGTATTGGGTTGCTTCGGCTGGGTTTTGTATGCGTGTCGGTCGTACAACTTGGGCTCCGTGCGACTCGGTCTGGTTTTACACGCATTGCATCGTACTGCGCGGGTCGGAGTTCGCGGGTACGTTTCTGTCGGGTTCATTCCCGGTGCGTGTCGGTCGGTTCTATTCGCGTAGTTTCCCGGCCGGATAGCTGGTTTCCGTGCGGTTCGGTCGTTCGGCTTGTGTTCCGTACGAGTCGGTCATGATTCACATGCATTTCATCGTACTACACAGGTCGGGTAGCGCTGGTACATGTCGGTCGGACAACATAGCCGTACCGAGTCGGTCGGTACGTTTTCCGGCCTGAATCGGAATCGGCCCCTAAGTGTGGCATATATGGTGGCGGGTGTATCCAATACGCTGCAAAGTGTGCCTGGGCGCAGTGAAAATAGAGTTCCATGTCAGGTGCCTCGAATCCCCCTCTAGAAAAGGGCTGAGTCAGAAGTTCCCATTTCATCCTGGCCTGCCTCCCTCCCCAAGTCAATCGAATCAGTTGGGTCTTTAGAGTTTTGAAGAAGTGCCAACTGGGTGCCAATGGAATATTAATGAACAGGTAGAGTAGTTTCGGGTGCAGTACCATCTTTATTAGGGAGATCCGTCCTGCCATCGACAGGGGCATAGAGATCCATCTCGTGATTGTCTCAGTTAGTTCATCCAGCATTTGCCTATAGTTATTGCGCATCAGCTCCGCCTTGTCTCTTGCTATCGTGATCCATAGATACTAGGTAGTGCAAGCGCAAATAATAAAGGGGATAGCGGGCATCCCTGCCTTGTTCCCCTGGTGATTTGAAAATGGAAGGAGCACACTCCGTTAATTAAGATTTTGGCCTGCGGTTGGTTATAAAGCAGCTGAACCCAAGATAAAAAGGGGGGCGGGAAACCCATGCAGCGAAGCACACTCATAAAATAATCCCACTCAAGGGAATCAAATGCCTTAGTGGCATCTAAAAACACCGCCACAGCCTCCAAGTCAGGATCTATATCTTGCATTAGGGCAAAAAGGGTGCAAAGATTATGAGATGTCGCTCGTCCGGGTACAAATCCCGATTGATCAAGCAGGACTAATACACTCATGAGCAAGCTGAGCAAGCTCAGCCGATTCGCCAGCACTTTTGCTAATATTTTCGCATCGCAATTTATCAGCGATAAGGGCCTGTATGAATCGCAATTCTCTTCTCGTTTTCCGGGCTTTGGTATTGATATTATAAGTGCCTCTGTAGCGTCCTTGGGAGAACTCCCACCTCCAGGGCCTCCTCATATAATTTCTTCAGTATTGAAACTAAGCTCTCGCTGTGTGCTTTATAAAGTTCTGCAGTGAGGCCGTCAGGGCCCGGAGCTCGACCAGAGCGCAGTTGCATCATTGCAACCCAGATCTCCTCTTCCTCAAGTTCAGCAGAGAGAAATTCCCTTTGACCATCCCCTAACCAAGCCAATGCTGTGTCTTCAAAGTATGGCTCAAATGGTATGGGGTGAGTCCTCTGTGTGGTATACAAGGCAGCATAAGATTTATGAAAGGAGTCCATAATATCTGTCGTATCCTTGCATATTCTGCCTTCTGAGTCTGTTATCTCTAATATCGTATTGGAGAATCTCAGTTTGCAGATTAATTCCGAAAGCACCTTCCCTGGCCTTTCCCCCTCTCCATATCTTCGGGCCTGGTGATATTTTCCTCGGAAGAGGCATTCTCTTTCTGCAGTTTCCTGATAATCGGTCAGCTTGTCCCTGATTTTCCCCCATAAGTTTTCACTAACAGTGTTTCCCAATTGGGTTTCTGCCCGTCTAATGTCAGTTTCTAATTTCCTGAGTGTGGTGCGTATATCTCTCAATATTACCCCTCCCTTTGCAATGCACACCTGTGGTGTTCATGTTTTCTTTGCTAGTGCTCCTTTACTATATGTTGTTCATAGAACCTTCCTTTGTACCTGTGCTTATATTACATGTATTACTTTCCATGTATTACCTGCATCAGAATGTTAGGGCTATGGCATAGAACTCTCCAGTGTCAGTTGGAGCGATCATCCTGAGCCCTCAATACACTTGTACTTGTTCCTCTGGCTTATTCAATAAAGCTACAGAAATCATTGAAGACTACCGGCTTATGCTTTCCACGGATCGTCATTTACCACAGCAAGCCACCCATGAACCCACTTCAAATTTTGCGGCAAGTTTGGGACTTCATATTTTTTTTCCTGCCTGTTATTTTCTGCAGTCAATTTGCGAGCGCTTCACAAGGTACTGTATTTTTTCCTTATTTACTCTGAGGGCTCAGGGATTTCGTTTATTTACTGCCGGCAACTCCGATATTTGTGGATTCAACTTAGAGGGACTTTGTTTACCTTGTACGCTCCAGCACTACTTACAGACTTTTATCACTATGTCTGAGTGCTCTACCCTGTCTATCCAGCATAGCTGAGCGGCTTTTGGACATAATTTTTGGCATATTGTTACATTTATGGTCTCGGCTGTTCAACGTTTCATCACCCACTCGAGCGCGTCGAACGTTACCGAGACAACCTGTCAAAACAACCTGTCCTCGAGCGCCATCTCGCTTTATTCGAAAGCTGGCGCAGAGGCCCATGTCCACCTCCATACCGACACGCGCTGTCACTCGCGATTGAGCCAACGTTCAGCATTCATCTTGTCTGATACCCAGCGCGTATTTCGGCGTGCGTCAGACTACAAGCGATAAATACAACACAATTTTTATTACCGTTTCACGCCTATGTCCTGGCATCCACGCTCTTGCTACATTACCTCTGGTTCATCTGTTGCACTTCGTCTTTGGTTTCCGCTTCACACTCAATAAAGGAATTCGTTTATCTAAAAGAACACTTCCTGCTCCATTCAAGCTTTCTTGTTCAACCACAGCTCCCCTCAAGTGTTATCACAGTACTGCACGTACTTTCACAGTACATTTCTTTGTCTCATCTAGTTTTAACATCAGCGATTAACACGCTGTTTCCATGTGTTGACGCCTGCTCACAGTACTATATATCCTTTCACAAGTACTTTTCTCTGTTCCACTTGGCATTAACGTCAGCGATTAACACGCTATTTCTTCGTGTTGACGCTTGCTCTTTTCTTCTTACTGTGTCAAATTTTACTCCTAGCATCATGCAATCCATCACGCCTCCTGCTCAATTTTTACAGGATTCTGGAGAACCTCCTCTTAAATGGCGCCTTTGGTACAGATCTTTTGAAGCATACCTAGGAGTCATTGATGGTTTAAAGTTCAAACCTGAAAGAAAAAGCAGTTTGTTGTATTACTATTTAGGTGTGGAGGGGCAGAACGTGTTTGACCACTTACCTGTTTATTTAGGTCAAGACTTGGGTGACCTTGACGAGTTTCAGCTAGCGGTAAAGAAGTTATCCATTTACTTTGAGGGAAAGGTCAATCTTGTAGTTCACCGTCATAAATTCTTCACTCGCATTCAAGGTCCCAATGAGTCGATTGATACCTACATAACCTCTTTGAAAGTTCTTGCTGGCTATTGCGATTTTGAACATTTCACTTCACAATTAATTAGGGATCAACTAGTTTCCAGATGTTATTCTAAAAAGATTCAGCAAAGACTGTTGGCCTGCAGGAATCCCTCATTAGATGAACCCATTGATTTAGCTAAAAGCATCGAAACATCTGAAATTGATGCCAAGCAATTAGAAACTCAACCATCACCTTCTACCAATGTTGCCAATGTATCTTCAAAAATTTCACACGCTTCTGACTCTTCTGCGAACAAATCTAGAGTTTACTCTTTTACCAATATTAGAGGTGGTAGAGGTGCACTCGTTGGCCGTGGTAAAATACAATGCTTTAGATGTGGTTCGAACTCTCATGTTTCTAATTTCAAAAATTGTCCAGCTGCAGCACAAGGGTGTTGGAAATGTAAAAAGATTGGCCACTTTGGCCATGTTTGTAGAGGAGGCAGACGCCATCCTATTCGATATATTCAAGACAATGTTGTGGATAGTGAACAGGTGTTAGTAGAAAACAAACTTGAGGAATTAATGTTGGCTGTGGATTGTATAGATATCAACAATGTCCATTCGGAAAAGATTGTTACTGACCCTTTAGTTCAGATTTTCATTGATAATGTTAACATTCCTCTTCTCATTGACTCCGGTGCAAGAATCACCATTATTTCCATCGATAAGTACAAACAGAATTGGGCACATAAAGTGTTGCTACCTCCAGATGTTATTACTACAGCGATTGAAGGTAGCAAAATTGATTTAGCAGGGTATTTTTGTGGTAATATTACGTTTCGAAACAAAAACCATTCATGGAAAAATTTACGCAGCCTACAGAGGCATTAATGTTCTAGGTTGGTGCCATCAAGCTGAATTCGGCATGATAATCAAACCCGGCCACAAACACCCTGTTTCTCTTACCAGTTCTGTCTCTGATCATATTTCCTGGAAAGAAAAATTTAAAGATGTATTTTCTGATAGAATTGGTTTGATAAAAGATTTTACCCACACCATCAAAGTTAAGGAAGGTGTGTCTCCAGTAAAGCATAGATTTCGCAATGTTCCCCACAGTGTAAGGAGTGAATTATCTCAAATGTTAAAAAACATGCAAGACAATGGTATCATAGAGAAAGTTGATGCCACGCTTTGGCTTTCTCCCATTGTTCTTACCAAGAAGAAGAATGGCGAGTTACGCTTATGTGTGGATTTACGCTCTATTAACAATGCAATTTGGGTGGAAAACTTTCCTCTGCCTCGCATTGAGGATCTTATCACAGCAGTAGGCCAGTCCAAGTGGTTTTCTAAATTGGATTTACGGGCAGCTTACCATCAGGTGGAACTGGATGAATCATCCAGACATCTTACAGCGTTTGTTACAACTGATGATACATTCCAGTTCTGCAGAATGCCATTTGGACTGGCGTCTGCTGCGTCTGTATTTCAAAAAGTGATGTGCAACATGTTTAATGGTATACCCAATGTGGTTGTGTTTCAAGACGACATTTTAGTTCATACCATATCAAAAGATAAACACAACGAAGTGCTTGAACAAGTCCTTTCTATCTTACAAAACAATCAAGTCACTGTCAGGGAAGAAAAATGCATTTTTACAGTTAATGAAATTGAATATTTGGGGCATGTTCTATCCAAAGATAGCGTTAAACCCAAACCAAGCATTGTTGATGGCATTATCAACGCACCACATCCCACTGACAAAGAGCAACTTCATTTTTTCATTGGGCTTTGCGAATTTTATTCAAAATTTATCAAGAATTTTGCAAACCTCACTGAATGCTTCAGAAGCTTATTGAAAAAAGGTTCTGACTTTATCTGGACAGATACTTGCCAAGACCATTTCCAACACATCAAAGAGAGCATATTTTCTGCTCCCGCTCTTCAAGCATATGTGGAGGGTCGGACACATATATCACTGTTGATGCCAGCTCTTATGGCATGGTTGCCGTTTTATCACAGATGTCTGGCAACAAGGAAGTTACCATTGGGTTTGCCTCAAGAAGGATGAAAGATGTAGAACTGAGGTATTCAGTTATTGAAAAAGAAATGCTCGCATGTGTGTGGGGAGTCGAGAAATTCAAACCTTATTTGTGGGGAAGAACATTTTGGCTTAGAATGGATCACAAACCGTTAATAGATATCCTTTCCGGTAATAAGATTAAGAAAGCCACTAGGCTTGCTACCAAGCTGTTAGAATTTAACTTTACTATGCAGTACATAGCTGGTGGCAAGAACATTAAAGATGATTTCTTATCCAGACTTCATGTCCAGGAGGACAAACTTAATGTAAGAGAGGAAGAGGACATTGAAGAATGCATTATTGCTTCTATTGATGATACTGTAATTTGCGCAGATATGGAAGAGTGGTGTAAAGCCTTAGAAAATGACTCTGCACTTAAACAAGTCATGGATTTTGTTGTGAAAGGTTGGCCCAAAGAAAGATCCATTGATCCCAATTTACAGCCTTTTTGTAAGATTGCCAACGAATTATCCATTGAGGGCAAACTATTAGTTAAAGAGGGAAAATTAATTCCTCCTTCTTGCTTCAGAAAAAGAATTCTGGAAACTGCACACTCAGGTCATCTAGGTATGACTGCCACCAAACGTAGAATCCGCAATGATTTTTGGTGGCCCTCTGTTGATCGTGAGTTGGAAGCTCTAGTGAACGATTGTATCCAATGTTTGTATAGTGATAAACATTTGTCCACTTCTACTCCTTCACCCAAACCTACTGTGTCTCCTAACAATGTATGGCAAAGGGTTGCTATAGACTTTCTGGGACCATTTCATGTACTTCCCAAATGTATGAAGTATTTCATTGTTTTAATTGATCATTTATCCAGGTGGGTGGAGGTTAGGGGTGTTTCTGAACCCAATACTAAATCTGTTGTCCGCTTCCTTCAAGATGTATTCAGCAGAGAGGGTGTCCCCAAAGAATTACTAACGGACAATGGGGTTCAGTTCACTTCACAGTCTATGCAAGAATTTTTAACAAAAATGGGTATCAAACATCTTCGCACTCCATTATATTTTCCCCAAGCCAACGGCAAAGTTGAAAGATTCAACAGGGTATTGGTTGAATGTATTCAAAGTGCAATAAAAGCAAGAGTAGACTGTGAGACTGCCATTAGAGATGTTGTATGGGCGTACAGAACTACTCCTCATTCGGCGTCAGGTTCTGTACCTTTCGAACTAATGAGAGGAAGAAAAGTTGTCTCCACTCTTAATCCATTTTGGAAGATGAAGTGTTTGAACAGTGAATGCAATGTGATGGAAGATTCCTTCAAAGCCAAAACTCTAAGTGATGAGGCTAGTGTACGCAGGTGTTCAAAATTCAAACTTCCTGTACTCAAAAAGAAGTTAAGTTTGCTATTGGTGATTGGGTTTGTGTTAAAGACCCTTTACTGTTACAAAAAGGTAAATCAAAATTTAGAGATCCTGCGTGTATTGTCAACATTAGAGGTCATGCTGTCAAACTTGATAATGGTCAATGGTGGAATGTGGGTCGCTTAGCTAAGACCAAAAGATATGATGTTCCCTTTGACAAAAGTGTGCAAAGTTATTCTGTTGTCAGAAAGAGCTCTAGGGTCAAGAAAATTCCCAGCAGATACATTCATTAAGTATTTTCTTTTCTTTTCTCCTCTCGTTGTCCTTTATTCTCGTTAAAAGGGAGATATGTGGTGTTCATGTTTTCTTTGCTAGTGCTCCTTTACTATATGTTGTTCATAGAACCTTCCTTTGTACCTGTGCTCATATTACATGTATTACTTTCCATGTATTACCTGCATCAGAATGTTAGGGCTATGGCATAGAACTCTCCAGTGTCAGTTGGAGCGATCATCCTGAGCCCTCAATACACTTGTACTTGTTCCTCTGGCTTATTCAATAAAGCTACAGAAATCATTGAAGACTACCGGCTTATGTTTTCCAGGGATCGTCATTTACCACAGCAAGCCACCCATGAACCCACTTCAACACCCCTCGTATAGTGACTTTAAAAGCCTCCAATACCGTGGCTAGCATGGGAACGGTATCCATATTTCGCTGGAAGAAGTCTGTGATTTCTTGTTGCAGTTCTAGCCTAAACGGGGTGTCTAAAAGGGCATGAGGTGGCAGCTGCCAGGATTGGTATCACACTGTCGCGCATGGGGGGGGGGTCAGTTTCATTACCACGGGGGAGTGGTCAGATTATGTGCGGGCTAGGTGGTTCGTGTGTGTCAACCAAGACCCCACTACCCTAGAGATCAGCCAGTAATCTATTCTTGACCATGAGGAGTGCGCTGTGGAGTAGCATGTGCCTTCTCTGTTAGTGTGATGGAGGGTGCGCCACGCATCTATCAGTGCATGTGCTTTGATTATGTCTCCCATCTGGCATTGGGCACTGGTGTAGTGATGAGCCTGATGGTGCGACCTGTACATCCCAGGATCTAATGTTATGTTAAAGCCCCCCCCCATATGATATGGGCAGATCCTATGTCCATTATTTTCCCCCATAGTATTCTAAAAAATTCAGGGTCATTGCTATTAGGTCCATAACTGCTCACCATGGTTAGTGATTGCGACGCCAGTCTGCCCCACATGAGGCAGTATCGACCCTGTGGGTCCTGCGTGGATCCCAAGGCTACATACCGGACTCCCTTTTTAATCAGGATTGCTGTTCCACGTGCATATGTGGAATAGGCGGCAAAGCTCCGGTGTGCTGCCCATCGGGATGCAACAGTGATCGGGGCCGAGGGGTCTACACGTGTCTCTTGGAGCATAGTGCCGTGTATATTATGCCTGTCCAGATAGGCTAAAATATGTCGTCTCTTGCGCGGTTTACCCATACCTCGGACATTCCATGCCATGAAATTATAGCTAGGCGGGTCAAGACATTTCGCCATTCCTATGCATGTTCATTAACTGAAAGTGGAGGTTTCTCCTGAGTTTCACCAAACTGCATGCTGTCAGTGTTCTTTGAACCATTATCATGACTTTTGCAACTGTCAGCTTCATTTTCCCCTCCCTTCCCCCTCCCACCTCAGCAACCCAAACTTGCTGTGATACGCATTCCCCCCTTCCCACCCCCAATAACATCTCAACTGCAAGATCATAACCATTTTTAACTGTGCCACTGACTTGACTATGCAGGATTCTGGCCGTTTTCCCTTTTTGCTGGTGCGCCGCCACCCTTAAGGGGTTCTTAGCGATTTCCAGGAGAGGGCAGGTAGCGCAGGCCCTCCATGCGTAGCGGGGCCAAACCCCAGCGCCCCGCATCAGGGTCCATATTGTTTGCGGTGTTTTAGCCCCTCCTACGTTGCAGTGGACAGCAAAATAACAAAGAAAAAAGGGATAAGGGGTTGGGTCAAGTAGAAAAAAGAAACCATTCGAACAAAGATAACAAGCCGGAATGAGGGATGTCCTTCTGGGGTGTCGTAAGAGGGCACAACGGTGTTGCCTCGATAGTCCGAGTGTGCCCAGGACTTGTTCTGGTGCCCCACGCATCCGGTACTGTACTTGTAGCGTGCTCCATTTCCGCAGGCGCACTAATGGATCATCGTTCTGTATCTAGTTCCACCTGTATGCGGTAACTTGGTTAGAGGTCTCATATTTTGTCCTGTCCAACCACTGTTCTCTATCTACAATTGTTTGGTTCATCACTAGCTTTACTCTCATCAGTTAATCTGTCTCTGACATCACTGAGGGCGACCGCAAGCGTATTCCAGAGGGTTTGGCCTGAGGAGATTGTCTGATCGTGGTTTTCAGATAGTCTGCAACCTGTTGGGGATTCTTGAAAAAATGCTGCTTCCCCTGGTGTGTTACGCGCAAGCGCACCGGATATAACATGGCATAGGTAATGTTCGCTTGCTGTAATTTCTTTTTAACCGGCAAAAGTTTCTTGCAAGCTTCCTGTACCGCCATGGTAAAATCCGGGTATATAGCAATGTTTGAGCCTTCAAAGGAGATCTGTCACTGCTCTCTTGCCAGTCTTAAGGCTGTATCGCGATCTCGATAATTTAGCAGCCTGACGATTGGCCTCGGTGGGGCTCCAGGTGGAGGGCGGCCAGCAAGTGATCGATGTGCTCTTTCCACTATGAACATCGATGAAAACTCTTTTGTCGAAGATAGTTGTTAGAAGGTATTCTACAAATTCCTCCATCTTTCCAGTATATATATATATATATATATATCCACACTAGAACGCTCGTTGAAACCTAGGGACCCATGGAGGGTGGTGCACACCCGGGAGAGCACCCGGTAAATTAAATCGCAAACAATCCTTCGTGACGCACGAAATGATGCACTCTCAGGACTTGTGCAAGGTACAATCAGGAAGATTTATTTCTTGCTTCCACGCTACGCGTTTCGGCGTAAAGCCTTGCTCACACGCGTGAGAGCAAGGCTTTACGCCGAAACGCGTACCTTGCACAAGTCCTGAGAGTGCATCATTTCGTGCGTCACGAAGGATTGTTTGCGAGATATATATATATATATATATATATATCCACAACGCCGTTCCTTCTCACTCCCTTCCTCTGGGAAAAACGGACTGCGAGACCACAATTTCGTGCTAGATTTGATTTATTTTGCCACCAATATCGCCATTACGCGTTTCGGCCTCACTCGGCCTTGATCACATGACGCGCTGTGGAGTTGACCCGCTATTTTTAAAGTGCCAGTGTACACACACGTGATGATTGAACTGCATGGAAATAAACAACATACTTTTCATGTTCAGTTAATTCTGTGCAATCTACAAGTAAATGTGCAAACCATTGCCATAAAATAGGATTTATCAAATGTTTAAAACCAATTTTAAATTATATACTTAATTATTATAGATGTTAAGGTAAAATACCAACGTCATTATTATTAAAACGTTTATATCCCTTTTAAAACACACAACGTCACATAAAATAAAATCCTAATTGGGTCCCCATTGTTTCACATAGGAAAATAACTAAAACAAAGTAAAATAACATTTGCACAATAATATATTATATATGTTACAAATTTCTTCTACTTTACATTATATTTCCTTGCAGACTGTACATACTATGAGGCCGATTCCGATTCGGGCCGGAAAAAGCACCGACCGACTCGGAGCCGGAAAAATTACCGACCGACACGTACCAGTGGCGCCCGACACGCCAAGTACGATGCAAGCCGCGATAAATCCGACCGACACGTCAGGAAACCAAGCCGACCGACCGAGCCGCTCGGAAAATAGCAATCCGGCCGGAAAAACACGCGAATTCAACCGACCGACACGCACCCGGAACAAATCCGACCGAATCGTACCCGCCAACTCCAACCCGCAAAGTACGATGCAAGGCGCGAAAAACACGACCGAGTCGGACGGAGGACAAGCCATACGACCGACACGCATACAAAACCGAGCCGAAGCAACACAATACACCGCGACCGACGCGTACGCAGCATACAAAACTGCACAAACACAGCGTGAACGAAACGGAAAACACCGTACGAGACCAATGCAGGGTCCGACTCGGTCACAAGAACGTTTCCAACATACACAAACAGCACAAAGGAAAAATCAACCAAAAAAAGGCCAAACAAGCAATTACCAAGCCAATAAATACTGGGGTGGGGTGGGGACAGAGAACAAAGACACACCCACAACTCCACCTATATAAAGGACACAAATCACTACCATGAGCCTTTGCAAATGCCATTCCACTGCCAGCACCCAAGAGAAAGCAACCACACACCCACAGCTCATCCCTCACACAAGCCACACACCAGCAGCACACCAACAAATACCTACCTCACATACACCCAGCACAACACACACCCACACACCCTCACCTGCACACCAACACACACATCACCCACCATCACCACCCATCACCATGCCCCCCAAGAAGAATCACAAGTTCCTAGATTGTGAATTGGAAGTCCTGGTAGACGAGATCCTCAGGGTAGAGCCACAGCTGTTTGGCACATTGGTCCAACAGACCCCCATGTCGCAGAAAACCAAGATGTGGGAGAGGATCATCAACAGGGTGAACGCCCAATCACCATGTCGGCGCACAAAGACCGACATCCAGAACAGGTGGTATGACGTGCGCAGGAGGGTACGGAAACTGCTGAAGCAAGACTACATCAACAGCCAACACACCGGCAGTGGCCCTCCTGCCAAGCCAATATACCTCAGGCCCTGGGAGGAGAAGGTGCGGGCCATCCTACCGCCAGTGAGCATATATGGACTAGAGGACATCCCAGAGCCTGGTGAGTACACAACAAATGTACACAATATACTGCCACAAAACACACACACATCACTGTCAAGGGGAAAGTCAAACCATGCACTCATAGCAATCACACAGCAACCAGAACAGAATCATCCCAAAATGTGTATGTCAGTCAGAGAAACACAACACATGCCATCAAAAAAGTCACATCCAACTGTGCCAACACATGTACAAACACAACCACAACTACAGCTAGGCAGTGGCACAAATAGAACCAACAAACACATCCACACATGTAGCCACCACAACAACACCAACACACAGTGAAGACCACTCAAAGGAAGGAATTCTGTGTATGCTGGCCAAGTCAGTGTAGCCAATAGCATCATGGGAGTCGCAGTCACACATATTGCCCCCACAACTGTCCCATCAACACCACCATGAACCATGCGCACATCACAGGGAGTGGAGAAGGACTCACAAGATGGCTGACACTGGCTACTGCTGTGAGGAGCACAAGGCCCTGCTGGCAACTGTGCACCAACAAACAGCAGGACACCACTGACTGACATCCTGAGAGACAACTTACACTCCCTGCAATGCAAGCACGTTCCATGGTGGGATATCTGGCTGGCTGGGTGGGTGGGAAGGGGGACTTGCAGCACTGACCATAGTCACCAGCACCTCCCCTCACACCCCCCCCAACACAAACTCCACAGTACCCACCTGGTAGAATGCAATGCCCTCCATCCTAACACAAGATCCCACAAAGCACCACCACCCTGGGTTATGTTGTGTGAAGCACAGGGACACTCTTGGGACTCTTAGCCAAACAACTGCCAGGACAACACTCCCAGCCATCCTGTCAGCACAGCCAGCCCACCCCACAGGGAAGCAGAGTCAAAAGGAAGGAAGCATGGGCATGCTGGGAAGGGGGTGGAGGCAATAGCATGATGGGAGTCGTAGTCACAGACATTGCTCAGCCTCACAACTGGCCCATCAACACCACCCTGAACCATGCTCACATCACAGGGAGTGGAGAAGGACTCACAAGATGGCTGACACTGGCTACTGCTGTGGGGAGCACAAGGCCCTGCTGGCAACTGTGCACCAACAAACAGCAGGACACCACTGACTGACATCCTGAGAGACAACTTACACTCCCTGCAATGCAAGCACGTTCCATGGTGGGATATCTGGCTGGCTGGGTGGGTGGGAAGGGGGACTTGCAGCACTGACCATAGTCACCAGCACCTCCCCTCACACCCCCCCCCAACACAAACTCCACAGTACCCACCTGGTAGAATGCAATGCCCTCCATCCTAACACAAGATCCCACAAAGCACCACCACCCTGGGTTATGTTGTGTGAAGCACAGGGACACTCTTGGGACTCTTAGCCAAACAACTGCCAGGACAACACTCCCAGCCATCCTGTCAGCACAGCCAGCCCACCCCACAGGGAAGCAGAGTCAAAAGGAAGGAAGCATGGGCATGCTGGGAAGGGGGGTGGAGGCAATAGCATGATGGGAGTCGTAGTCACAGACATTGCTCAGCCTCACAACTGGCCCATCAACACCACCCTGAACCATGCTCACATCACAGGGAGTGGAGAAGGACTCACAAGATGGCTGACACTGGCTACTGCTGTGGGGAGCACAAGGCCCTGCTGCCAACTGTGCACCAACAAACAGCAGGACACCACTGACTGACATCCTGAGAGACAACTTACACTCCCTGCAATGCAAGCACGTTCCATGGTGGGATATCTGGCTGGCTGGGTGGGTGGGAAGGGGGACTTGCAGCACTGACCATAGTCACCAGCACCTCCCCTCACACCCCCCCCAACACAAACTCCACAGTACCCACCTGGTAGAATGCAATGCCCTCCATCCTAACACAAGATCCCACAAAGCACCACCACCCTGGGTTATGTTGTGTGAAGCACAGGGACACTCTTGGGACTCTTAGCCAAACAACTGCCAGGACAACACTCCCAGCCATCCTGTCAGCACAGCCAGCCCACCCCACAGGGAAGCAGAGTCAAAAGGAAGGAAGCATGGGCATGCTGGGAAGGGGGTGGAGGCAATAGCATGATGGGAGTCGTAGTCACAGACATTGCTCAGCCTCACAACTGGCCCATCAACACCACCCTGAACCATGCTCACATCACAGGGAGTGGAGAAGGACTCACAAGATGGCTGACACTGGCTACTGCTGTGGGGAGCACAAGGCCCTGCTGGCAACTGTGCACCAACAAACAGCAGGACACCACTGACTGACATCCTGAGAGACAACTTACACTCCCTGCAATGCAAGCACGTTCCATGGTGGGATATCTGGCTGGCTGGGTGGGTGGGAAGGGGGACTTGCAGCACTGACCATAGTCACCAGCACCTCCCCTCACACCCCCCCCAACACAAACTCCACAGTACCCACCTGGTAGAATGCAATGCCCTCCATCCTAACACAAGATCCCACAAAGCACCACCACCCTGGGTTATGTTGTGTGAAGCACAGGGACACTCTTGGGACTCTTAGCCAAACAACTGCCAGGACAACACTCCCAGCCATCCTGTCAGCACAGCCAGCCCACCCCACAGGGAAGCAGAGTCAAAAGGAAGGAAGCATGGGCATGCTGGGAAGGGGGTGGAGGCAATAGCATGATGGGAGTCGTAGTCACAGACATTGCTCAGCCTCACAACTGGCCCATCAACACCACCCTGAACCATGCTCACATCACAGGGAGTGGAGAAGGACTCACAAGATGGCTGACACTGGCTACTGCTGTGGGGAGCACAAGGCCCTGCTGGCAACTGTGCACCAACAAACAGCAGGACACCACTGACTGACATCCTGAGAGACAACTTACACTCCCTGCAATGCAAGCACGTTCCATGGTGGGATATCTGGCTGGCTGGGTGGGTGGGAAGGGGGACTTGCAGCACTGACCATAGTCACCAGCACCTCCCCTCACACCCCCCCCCAACACAAACTCCACAGTACCCACCTGGTAGAATGCAATGCCCTCCATCCTAACACAAGATCCCACAAAGCACCACCACCCTGGGTTATGTTGTGTGAAGCACAGGGACACTCTTGGGACTCTTAGCCAAACAACTGCCAGGACAACACTCCCAGCCATCCTGTCAGCACAGCCAGCCCACCCCACAGGGAAGCAGAGTCAAAAGGAAGGAAGCATGGGCATGCTGGGAAGGGGGTGGAGGCAATAGCATGATGGGAGTCGTAGTCACAGACATTGCTCAGCCTCACAACTGGCCCATCAACACCACCCTGAACCATGCTCACATCACAGGGAGTGGAGAAGGACTCACAAGATGGCTGACACTGGCTACTGCTGTGGGGAGCACAAGGCCCTGCTGCCAACTGTGCACCAACAAACAGCAGGACACCACTGACTGACATCCTGAGAGACAACTTACACTCCCTGCAATGCAAGCACGTTCCATGGTGGGATAACTGACTGGGTGGGTGGGTGGGAAGGAGGTCTGGCTGTCAACCAAACACAATCAATGCAGACCATGTTCACACCCCAGAGAATACATAGAAATGCCCAAATAATGCAGGACAATGTGCCACACCAATATCAACCCCTGACTGTGACGACTTAGGACAATACAATGTACAGGCCCGCACCCCGAGGCACAGTCACAACTGTCAGGTGTGTCAACCACTGATGCCTGCAGAAACATGACATACATTGTTTGTGTCTCCCAAAAACAGGTGATGATAGGGACACAGCAGCAGACGCTGAGGAGTCCCAGTCCCAGGCTCAAGAGGATGCCGAGCTCACTGGCGTCGTACAGCCTCTGTCCTCCTCGGACGATGAACAACCTGGCACATCCGGTGCAAGTCAACATGCTGCACCAGCAGGACCACCAGCAGCAGCACCAGCAGGTCCACCAGCTGCACCCCCTGCACCCACCCCTCCAACGACTGTCACCACGAATACCATCCCTGCCGACATGGACAGAATAAGGAACAACACCAGCGCAGTGACCCTGGACCAACCTGGGGCCATGGACACCACCACCACCACCAACCCCCAAGGTGGACCAGGGTTATCTGTGCGTGCAACTGCACACACTGCACATGTCAGCAGGGGTGGTGGGAGGGGTGGGAGACAGAGGTCGCTGCTTGCAGACGTTGCTGGTGTGCATGAAGACCCACAACTGGTACGCATAGCTGATGCGTACCAGTCCAGCACCGGAGAGCTCAGCCAGGTAGTGGGGCTCCTCAGAGACATCAAACAGCAGCAGGCTGCCCATCATGCCCGCTTGGACTCCCACATGTCCCACGTGGAGTCACACATGTCACGTGTGGACTCCCACATGTCACGTGTGGACTCCCACATGACCCGCGTGGAGTCCAAGTGGGATGTACTACATGAGATGACGGCGGTGCACAGGGACATTTTACAATGCCTCCGCCAGATGAACAGCAACCAGTCCACACCTCCCTGTGTGCCAACAACATCTGGCACCGAACAAACTGCAACTGCCACAGGGAGGGAGGAGGACTCTGGCGGAGAGTCCCCTGCACCGAAGCAGCCTGCACTTGAGGGCCCCCCCCAAGAAGAGGGGTCGTCCGAGGAGGGGAAAGTGAGAGGCTGATGGCCAAGCGCAACTCCCAGGAAGCCTGAACCTGTTCTGGATTTTCGCCTTTGTGCACAGACTGTTCACCCTGTTGATGGCAACACTACTCCCACACATTGCATGGGGAGTACAAGTTGGAACAATGTGTCAGACAACTGTGGCCCCGATACTGGGGATCCTGTCTACCTGGACTTTCTATTCATCTAGGAACTTGGGATTGCAAGATTCATGTACAGCACAATCCATCCTATGCACTATTATCACAATAAACACACTAATACACCATACTTGCCTCTGTCGTGATTCCAACGTGGGTGCTGTTATGGGGATGATGAACTGCAAAATTACACAGTGTATGCGAACTGCAACAGCAAGGACAACACAGGCATGTGAGTACAGGCAACGTGACACATATGAGGGAGACACACCACCAGGGCTACACAACACATACACACCTAGGCCATCTGACTCATTGCCTACACTGATGTTGCCAGGGAAGACGGTGCAATGCACAGACACCACACCCATTCCCAGTTGTAGTCAAGTAGCCCACAGGTGCAGTAAGCAAATGGCACTCAAATGTGTGACCACAGACAACGCACATCACTAAGTGAAGCACAGGTTTATTACACAGTAGCAACATGCCGTAACCACTACAGATGCAAGGTAACCCCACCTGGTAGCGGGCACACAGTCAACAACTGTAGACAGAAGGAAGTCCATGGGTGTGGCGCACATCACCTGTAGGGACACAACAGCTACCAGCCTGGATGTGCAATCACGTCGTCGGTGGACACAGTTGACCAAACGAATCTGAAAGTACCCTGTGAAGGACAGAAATGACACACAGTCAAAAGCAATGGAGTACAGGACAGAACAGCAAAACTCATGCACAATACATGTTACAAGATACCCACCCAGAACCAAGTTAGCATGTCAACACTGTTGGGGAGTACAGCCCACCTGTCACCACACATCGCAACACACATCCTGTCAAGTAGCCCATGGACACACTCCAACAGCACCAGAGCACCACCCACACATCATGCCAACTCACATCATTCACATGACACCTCAGGATACTCACATTCAGCTAAAGAAGTTGGTGATGAGCTGTGTGCGGACATCACCATCACCATCATCATCATCATCGTCACTGGCATCGTGGTCCAGGCCAGGATCCTCCACAGGTGGCGGATGTTGGTCATCGTCATCCTGGATGAGAGGCAACTCCTTCCGCACTGCCAGGTTGTGGAGCATGCAGCAGACGATGATAATCTTGCACACTTTCGCAGGGGCATATGGGAGGGACCCTCCGGTCTTGTCCAGGCAGCGGAAGCGGCTCTTCAGGAGACCAAAGGTCCGCTCAATCACTCTCCTGGTCCGACCATGTGCCTCATTGTAGCGCATCTGGGCAGGTGTCACAGGGTTCCTGAGGGGTGTCAGCAACCACGGCATGTTGGGGTATCCCGAGTCACCTACGGACAGACAAGTGCACATCAGCTGACTTGGAAAAGTGGGCGGAATACTACAGATCAGATCACACACAATGGCACAAAGTCAGTACACACCGACAAGCCAGGCACGCTGGTTCTGCATCTGTGCCATCAACCTGGGGATGCGACTACTCCTCATCACAAAGGCATCGTGTGCTGAACCAGGGAAACGGGCACACACGTGTGTGATGGTCATGTCTGCAAGACACACCACCAGTGCATTGACCGAGTGGTAGTGCTTGCGGTTCCTGTAGGCCTGCTCCTGGGCCTGTGGTGGTACCAAAGCCACATGTGTCCCATCAATGGAGCCAATGACATGCGGCATCCTCCCCAGGGCATAAAAGTCACTCTTCACGTCAGTGAGTCGTCGCAGTCTAGGGAAATAGATGTACCGGTTCAGGAAGAGCAACATTGCCGCCAAAACATCGCGGAGCACACGGCTGAACATGGTCTGTGACATCCCACCAGCAGACGCCACAGTATGTTGGAAGGTACCGGTGGCAAAGAAGTGTAGGGCTGCCATCACCTTCACCTTGGGGGTCAGCGCTGTAGGATACGGCCGGCCAGGCTGCAAATGTGGGGACAACTGCACTGCCAAATCCTCAATCAGCTGCCTGGTGAAGCGGTACCGTCGGATGCTGTCCCGTTCCACCATCGTTGCCAGGTCTGGGAATGGCCGATGGACAGCAGGAGCCCTGCAGTGCAGAGGAGAAGTAAGCAAGATCGTCAGTCACCCCACATATGCGGCATTGAACACACTCAAGATCCCAACATACATCATCATGAGGCACAACTACATGAAGTGTGCAGTACCGGAACGACATGTATGGTACATACATGGCCAACATCTGTCAACACGGTCCTAAAGGTGGCATCAATTTGTCCCAGGTTGGCCCATTGGATATCATGATGCTGTGTCACAGTCACCCCCCCAGTGACATGTGAGGACAGATGTGCCCCAGGCACCACAGCTCAACGACAGGCACATTCCCAGGGACCCTGTAATGCCACATGGACACTGGCATCACCTGGAGTATCATGTGTACACCACAACAAAACAAACATGACCCCCACAGGTAGTGGCCACACTTGCCATGGCAGGAGAGCCATGGACGTCTGTGACACACACGCACAACATCAGAGTCCATGCACACACAACGTGGATGTGGAGACTGTCTCCCATTGTGCACATGAAATCAGAGACATTGTAAACACTACATGCACAAAGACTGTGGAGGGCCATCACTATTGTGCCACTGGGACACCCTGGCTCAAACATACCGTCCCACATGGGACTCACGGGGTATGTGACATGACATACACAAACACCACTGTGAAATGTGACCATGGCACATGCACAGATATGAACAGTTGCACATCACAGTGGTCACGTACACGTAACACCCAGGATCCTGTCCCCATGAACACGTGCACAGCCTGGGGGTGGCTGCCCACAGGTGACACCCACAGGACAACATGTACACCAACATACACACAATAGGAAATGCAGCCTTACATGCCTTATGATAAGGTTTGGACAGGCTGTCGTGATGTAGGTGTGCCCCTCACTCCCTGGGAGCTATCTGTGGCTGGCATATGTCCATCTGAGACAGGCATGCTGACATATGCCAGTCACATGTACAGTGATGCGTTGAACAGCAATGGACCGATCGGTGCCTCCGGCCGGCCCATTGCTTTCAATGTGTGCGGGTACGCGTTGTACCCCTGTGCGCGTTGTACTGCAATGGACCGATCGGTGCCTCCGGCCGGCCCATTGCATTCAATGTGTGCGGGTACGCGTTGTACCCCTGTGCGCGTTGTACTGCAATGGACCGATCGGTGCCTCCGGCCGGCCCATTGCTTTCAATGTGTGCGGGTACGCGTTGTACCCCTGTGCGCGTTGTACTGCAATGGACCGATCGGTGCCTCCGGCCGGCCCATTGCTTTCAATGTGTGCGGGTACAGCGTTGTACCCCTGTGCGCGTTGTACTGCAATGGACCGATCGGTGCCTCCGGCCGGCCCATTGCATTCAATGTGTGCGGGTACGCGTTGTACCCCTGTGCGCGTTGAACAGCAATGGACCGATCGGTGCCTCCGGCCGGCCCATTGCATTCAATGTGTGCGGGTACGCGTTGTACCCCTGTGCGCGTTGAACAGCAATGGACCGATCGGTGCCTCCGGCCGGCCCATTGCATTCAATGTGTGCGGGTACGCGTTGTACCCCTGTGCGCGTTGAACAGCAATGGACCGATCGGTGCCTCCGGCCGGCCCATTGCTTTCAATGTGTGCGGGTACGCGTTGTACCCCTGTGCGCGTTGTACTGCAATGGACCGATCGGTGCCTCCGGCCGGCCCATTGCTTTCAATGTGTGCGGGTACGCGTTGTACCCCTGTGCGCGTTGTACTGCAATGGACCGATCGGTGCCTCCGGCCGGCCCATTGCATTCAATGTGTGCGGGTACGCGTTGTACCCCTGTGCGCGTTGAACAGCAATGGACCGATCGGTGCCTCCGGCCGGCCCATTGCTTTCAATGTGTGCGGGTACGCGTTGTACCCCTGTGCGCGTTGTACCTCAATGGACCGATCGGTGCGCACCCATTGACAATGGGCTTGCCTGGCAACGGACGCGTTTTCGAATATTCGAACGAGTCGGTTGCTGGAAAATCAGTTGGTCACCCACAACAATGTTGCAAAATCATGTATGTCATGAAGTTGAAATTTTGAAGGATGCTGTGGGCGTGTTTTGGTGCTGCTATTCCATGGATTGGCCAGATTCAGAAGATGCAAACGACTTGGACCTATCACTTTGGACACAAGGGACAGTATCTGCCTCTCCAGCACATATATATTGCTGCATGTTCCCCTGAGAGCCCACTTGCCTGCACTACATGCTCCAGGACGACATCTGCCACTGCACTGCTGCTGTCTCTGCCCCTCTGGACCCTGCAATGGCACGTACTGTGGAGAGAGCCCCAGCCTTCAGCCTTGAAGAGAACCAGGCCCTGCTGGACAGCCTACTTCCACAGTACAGCAAGCTGTATGGGACACCAGGGGAGCAGGTGAGTGTTCTGTGCACTGCCTTTCTGAATGTGCATTTTGTCTGACTAGCAAGGCTGAGAGTCAGCACACCACTGGCTAGCAGGCTCACTGAGTAGTTGTCACCCCCATAGTGTGTAGTGACTTGCACTGGACAGGTATGGTGCAGTGACAGTGCTTCTGAACAGGGTTTTACTCCCCATGCAATGATACCATGTAGTGACTTCTGGAAAACTGTCCATGGGCAGCCGTGCACTGCCTGGGTACACCATGTGCCCCTGTGATTGCGACATGTATATGCAACTGTGTCATGCACGGATATGTTGCATGTGTAGTAATGGCCTTATCACTTTGTCATCCTGACAGGCTTCTGCCCATCGGAAGCATGAGATCTGGAAGGACATCGTCCGGGCTGTCCGGTCCGTGGGGGTCTACAAGCGCCGGATCCGCAACTGCCAAAAGAGGTGGCAGGACCTTCGGGGCTGGACCCGGAGGATTGCACGGGTCCAGCTGAAGCTGTCGCCTCCTCGCAGGAGGGGCGGAACACGGACCCTGACCCCCACATGCTCAGGATCCTGGCGGTGGTCTTTCCAGACCTGGATGGGCAGCTGAAGGCCAGAGAGCAGCAAGGAGGGGGTGAGTCAAAGACTGCACTGTGTACTCTGTCTAACATGCTATGTGCCCTCCTCGGGCCAGGTTGAACTGCCACAGTACAGCAGTCATGTTGTCCAGGAGCCATGTCCCTCTATTGTGCACTGCCCACTCCTCATCTGATACCCAGGTGTGGCCCTTACATGCAGGGAATTCTGTCACTTAGGACTGTGTCCTTGCAGTTTGCTTGACTCAAGGTGGGAGACAGCATCTGTTTCCCTGACTCTGTGGTGGGCATCATGGGTGGGTCCATTGCTTACACGATGCCTGTATTCTGACATGTATTCAGCGTGTTACTTTGATCTGTGGTCCAATTGCTGAGCTGATCCACCACATGTGGCTGGGGTACCTGGCACACACCCATGCTGCGGGTGGGAACAATGTTTGGGCCCCAGGAGTATGTATATGACGTGTGTCACACATACTTAGCCAGCTGCCTACAGTCCAGGGCTCATCCCTCATTCATGTGGGGCTGGACAGTCATGCCTACTCCAGGCCATACAATACACTCTGTACTCCCACTCCCGTGTATCAGAGGACACATTGTGCACAGTGATTTGACCCCTCAGGTGTCTGCCTCTGTGTCAGTGTGCTGTGGATTAGTCGCCAGGACTGCTGTGGAGTTTCTTGGTAGGGGCTCAGCATGCCACTGGAGATGTGACAATAGGAGACGATACTTGTGTGACACATAGGTGTCTGATCAGCTGCCCATGCAGACTGGGGCATGTAAATGTGAAGTTCAGGCAGCTGTTCCCCATGCACAGCAGAGTGTGAGGGGCTCAGGTTCCGAGGGTAGTGTCACAGGTCTCCCATATGTCCAATAGGTATGACCTGGACAGATGAGGGTTGAGAGGATGTGTTGTGGGGGGATGTACATGTGCACTTGTGCAGCTCCAGGACTTGCATTCCCCATGACCTACTATTGTGACACAGTGCAGAGTGTTGTTGTCTGGCTGCAAAGTCATACATCACTGAGACAGTGATGTATGACTTTGCAGTCATGCCTCCGCCATGGCATGTGTCTACTGATTGGTGATCCTGCAGGGGAGTGACATGTGCTACATGCACACCATAGTGGCGCTGGCTATCAGGACATGGGTGCATCATGGTGTCTGTCGCTGGTATGCATCACATGCATTTCCTATTTGACTCTGGGCATCCCTTACATCCGTAAACCTGTACTGACTCAGTGGCAAGAGCTGTGATGTGTCCACACCGTGTCCTCTGCACTGTCCAACTACTGTGTACTTGGTGCATGTGTCAACACTGGGGTGTTGCAATCCAACAGACACCAGACAGATGGGTGCAAGGCCATGTGGGATGTGAGTGCCATGCTTGGCATCAGACTGACAATTGACTTCTCCTGTTCAATTAGTGCACTTTTAGCAATGTACAACTAATGATGCCAGGGCTTGCTCTGTGATGTGCTGTGCTCACAGTGGTGTGTGCGTTATGTGCAGGTGACTGATGTCTGTCTGTTTCCCCATTGTTTGCAGATACATCCACGGCCACGGAAGGGGACAGCTCCATGGACCAGGAGGAGCCGGAGAGCCAGACTGGGTCAGCAGCCGAGGAGTGGTCGGAGGGACCCAGTGGCACGGAGGGCGAGGGGAGCCACACCGAGGAGTCCTCAGCAGCATCCACCTCAGCTGAGGACCAGAGCAACTCGGAGGATGACTCCCTTGTGGAGGCGGGTGTCAGCAGCCACCACACCCCAGCTAGTGTTGCTGTCCCCGCCACCACCAGCACCACCACCGCCCTCCCATCGGCTCCCATTCCCCAGGTCCGTGGAGGCTCCCATGTCCGGGAGCGTGTCTCCTTTGGGCCAGGCACCGCACCCCCTGCCCCTGTGTCCCCTGCTGCCCTGAGTGAGGAGTCTGTGTACCTCCTTCGCCAGCTCCATGTAGGGCAGACAGCCATGCTGAGTGTCCTCCATGCGCACACCGCGCTGTTGACTCAGCTGGTGTCGTTCATGGAGGGCATCTCATCGGGCATGTCTGACCTACAGAGGGGCAATAGGTCCATGGACTCCTCCCTGACGGCAGCAGTGTCCCTCCTCAAACGGTCCCTCACCCCTCCTGCCTCTGCTCCATCCACACTCCCCAGCACCTTACCCATCCCAGGCACACACACACTGGCACACACCAGCACACACACATCCAGCACACTGACACACACGCCAATGACAAAACGCACACGCAAGCACATTCAGGGGACTGAAGCCAGACTCACAGGGGATGGGGCCCTGGAACACACACACGCATCCACATGCACTGCGCAGTCCTCAGTTCCCTCTCCCTCCAAAGCACCCTCCCTTGCCTCACCTGCATCCCCAAAGTCACAGCAGCTCTTCCTCTGTGACCTCGGCCTCTTCCCCACCGATGAAGCTGCTCCAGCATCCCGGGGAAGAGGAAGCCCCCCACACGGAGCAGAGTGCCCCTCGCCCCCGGACACCCTCCCCCAGGCGCAGACGGACTGAGGCCCCCACCCGCAAGTCCCCCCGGAGTGCTAAGAGCAAGACCCCGCCACCGCCCTGCAGCTCAGGCACAAGGTCTCCGTCCTCCATCCCTCAGGCCCCCACTGCACAGGTGCCCCCACCACACCCTGCCCCAGGTTCCCCCACCCACAGATATACCATCCCCAAGATGCTCCGGCCTTCTCCCCTGCCACTTGCTCTCCCAGCACCACACCCCCGCTGCGCTTGTCTGTGCCACTGATGTGGTGAGGGTGTCCCCCCCTCTGTCCAACCCACCTTGCCTGTTCCCCATTCTCCTCCCCTGGAGGTAGGCACTGCAGTGGAGTCCACTACCGCCCTGTCTGACTTGGGCACTGCAGTGGCGGACCTGTCCACCCCATCTGCAGGGTCCACTGCAGTTGTGCCGGCACCCACGACATCTGTGTCATGCCCCCCAGTTGTGCCGGCACACACCATGTCAGACACCTCCACTGCAGTTGTCAGTGGCTCTCCAGCACCCACCACCCCTTCCCTGACTCCCCCTGGTGAGCCCTGATCCTGTCCCTGCGGTGCCTGGCCTGCCCCCCGGTTGCCCCTCCTAGTGGATTGTCCCTGGTATTGTGCAGGCATGCGTAGGGTGACATCTGCCAGTGTCACCCTGTTTGAACTTTGACAATGGACTGGCCATTGGCCTTTGCTCTTTTTCAGGACTTCGTTTGGCCTCAACACATATGCTGAATAAAGCAACTTTCTTTTCTCTAGTGCTCATGCTTCAGATGTACATGTTGTTGGTGCAGCTAACCATGCCCTTGCTGCAGTGATGGTGATATCTGGTCTCATGATTATGAAGTGTTACTGTGCAGGAACCCATGTGGTCCAGGGGGAATGTGTCCTATCATGTGGTGTATCCATGTCATCAATAGCAGCATCTGAGGGTGTCATGTGTTCAGTATTTTGCAATGGGTTTCCTACTTACATTGGCAATTTCATATCTGTGGCTTCCACCCCTGCACATCTGTTGTGCCTGCCATCGTTGCATTTGTCTACTTCCCTGACCGTGTTGCCATCTCCAGTGGACATGCAGGTTTGGGCATCAATGGGGAGGGACTCATCCGTGTAGTCAGTGCAACATTGCTATACAAGTGTGTTGGATCTGTGCTGATGATTCCGTTGGCACATCCATGACCAGGCTGATGTGATGGGAGCCCTCATTTGGTGCTAATTGTTGATTGTGTGACCAAGTGCTCAGCTGACATGATGGGGCCCTACTGAGGCAACATATGGCACAGCTTTCCTCACACAGGAGTGGAGTCCCCTCATGGCAGTGTGTACACGTGTGACATTGCCTGCGCCCAAGGTGTGTGTTGTATGTGCATGTCTGTGTGTTCACTTTCATTCATCTGCGCATGCTGTGATCCCTAGTGTTGTACCTGTTTGTGATGCTTGCTGACTTGAGCTATGTTCCCCCAAAGTCTTCTCCCTGTGTTCTCTGTGATGTGGGTGCATGGCACATTACTGGTCATCAGGGTGTCACCCATAGGTGTGTTTGCTGTCAGGGCAGAGTTTGTGTGCTGACGCAGATGGGTCACAGTCAGGTTTCCCTTTGGCACTTGTTGTTTGCCCCTGTCATGTGATTTCCAGTTTGTGTTATCTTTCAGTGATTGTGACACGTTGTGTGTGTGACTGCTGGCACTCCTTAGGGTCCGGGCTGCAATGTTGGTTGTTGTCTATGTGTGTTCTTTGTGGGTGACCTTGGCTTCTTCATTGGTGTGTGACTGTGGCTGGGATCCCATTGGTCGGTGTGGTATTGCCGTCATGTCCATGTACAGCGTAGTGTGCAGTGTGTCAGACATTCAGGAGTCTTGTTGAGTGTCCATGTGTGATGTGTTTCTACACCTTGGTTCCCACCCACCACCCTGGAATAGTCATGGGTGCATGTGCAATGTCACCAGTGCATGTGTACTTCACTGCTGCACATTGTTGGAGGTCGAGGGGTGTGGTCTTGAGTGTGTGCAGATGAGAGTTGTTGCCCGGCTAGTCCCCTGCCTCCATGTTGGCCTTGGCTTACTGGCCATGCTGATTGATTTGTGCTTGTGTAGGTGTGATGGTAGTTAGTTGCTCAGGACACCTGACTGTGGTTCACAGTGTGAACGACATTTAGCTTTGTCATCACAGTGGTATTTTTCTTCAGCCCAGGGTCACCACATTGTGGGGGCCCTGGGGGTGGTGCTGTGGTGTGTCTGTGACTTGCTGTGTCAGTTGTTGTTCCTACGTGTCTGTGTGACATGTGTGTTTTGTGCTCCCTCTCACCTGTCAATGCCTGCTTGCCCACATAGGGGATTTGGATCCATGAGTTACCTTAGTGTGGCAGTGTATGCACATCTGTATGATTGGTATTCAGCTCTCCTCATGTGTTGTGTTGTTGCCTGGGGACACTGGCACCCCCACCCCTCACCTGCTGTGTATGATGACAGTGTTGGTCTGCCTGTTTGTGTTTGTGCATCTGCACCACTGCATTGGCATATCTTGGGTGTGCCATTGGCTGTATGTTGTTTGGTGTGTTTCCGCTGCTGTCCCTGGGACTCCTAGGTCATCGGTCAGCACAGTGATCATGGTTTGTGTGTCCCATTGCTGCCATGGTATGGTATCTGTTCACCTCACATCTGCTGTCTCCACAGGGTATCTGCATTTGTGTGCCCATTGGTGCAAATATGTGGTTCTGCATTCTGATGGTCACTTCTGTCATTGTGTCATTGATGACTGTTGACGGTCTCAGCCCCCATGGGTGTTGTTTGTCTGCACATGGCCAAAGGAATGTTTCATTTGCACTGCAGTATTTGGCTCCCCCAATTTGTGTTGCAATGGGACACATACACTACTTTGCCACAGATGAGTTTTTGGTTCTGTGACCAGGAATGATCCATGCAGTTTGGCAGTTGCAGCTCTTTCTTTGTCAACAATTACCTTTTGGTCACTGTGATGATGAGGGTGTAGACCCCATTGCCACAATGGTCAAAATGTGCTTCAGCTATGGACCCCACACTTACCTTTTGGTCACTGTGATGATGGGGGTTTAGACCCCATTGCCACAATGTTCAAAATGTGCTTCAGCTATGGACCCCACACTTACCTTTTGGTCACTGTGATGATGGGGGTTTGGACCCCATTGCCACAATGGTCAAAATGTGCTTCAGCTATGGACCCCACACTTGCCTTTTGGTCACTGTGATGATGGGGGTTTGGACCCCATTGCCACAATGGTCAAAATGTGCTTCAGCTATGGACCCCACACTTGCCTTTTGGTCACTGTGATGATGGGGGTTTAGACCCCATTGCCACAATGGTCAAAATGTGCTTCAGCTATGGACCCCACACTTGCCTTTTGGTCACTGTGATGATGGGGGTTTAGGCCCCATTGCCACAATGGTCATGGGCTGCTTGCATTGTGGGTGCCACACACATATATGTGTGGCACATGTGCTAGGGGGTCACATTGTATGTTCAATGTCATGTTCGGTGTTGTAGGCATTTGACACAGCCTGCTCACACGCTTGTCATGGTGGTGGGGGGATGTCTTAATCTTGCATTCCCTAGGTTGTGGTGTGCTTGTTGTGTCATGCATTGTCCATCCTATGAGTGGGGGTGGTAGTAGTGGTAGGCATCCAGCCCCCTGGCTAAGGGTGGTAGTAGTGGTGGGCATCCTGCCCCCTGGTTAAGGGTGGTAGTAGTGGTGGGCATCCTGCCCCCCTGGGTGAGGGTGGTAGTAGTGGTGGGCATCCTGCCCCCTGGCTAAGGGTGGTAGTAGTGGTGGGCATCCTGCCCCCTGGGTGAGGGTGGTAGTAGTGGTGGGCATCCTGCCCCCTGGCTAAGGGTGGTAGTAGTGGTAGGCATCCAGCCCCCTGGCTAAGGGTGGTAGTAGTGGTAGGCATCCTGCTTCCCTGGCTAAGGGTGGTAGTAGTGGTAGGCATCCTGCCCCCTGGCTAAGGGTGGTAGTAGTGGTAGGCATCCTGCCCCCTGGCTAAGGGTGGTAGTAGTGGTAGGCATCCAGCCCCCTGGCTAAGGGTGGTAGTAGTGGTAGGCATCCTGCTTCCCTGGCTAAGGGTGGTAGTAGTGGTAGGCATCCTGCCCCCTGGCTAAGGGTGGTAGTAGTGGTGGGCATCCTGCCCCCCTGGGTGAGGGTGGTAGTAGTGGTGGGCATCCTGCCCCCTGGGTGAGGGTGGTAGTAGTGGTGGGCATCCTGCCCCCCTGGGTGAGGGTGGTAGTAGTGGTGGGCATCCTGCCCCCTGGCTAAGGGTGGTAGTAGTGGTGGGCATCCTGCCCCCCTGGGTGAGGGTGGTAGTAGTGGTGGGCATCCTGCCCCCTGGGTGAGGGTGGTAGTAGTGGTGGGCATCCTGCCCCCTGGGTGAGGGTGGTAGTAGTGGTGGGCATCCTGCCCCCTGGTTAAGGGTGGTAGTAGTGGTGGGCATCCTGCCCCCTGGGTGAGGGTGGTAGTAGTGGTGGGCATCCTGCCCCCCTGGCTAAGGGTGGTAGTAGTGGTGGGCATCCTGCCCCCTGGGTGAGGGTGGTAGTAGTGGTGGGCATCCTGCCCCCCTGGGTGAGGGTGGTAGTAGTGGTGGGCATCCTGCCCCCCTGGGTGAGGGTGGTAGTAGTGGTGGGCATCCTGCCCCCTGGTTAAGGGTGGTAGTAGTGGTGGGCATCCTGCCCCCCTGGGTGAGGGTGGTAGTAGTGGTGGGCATCCTGCCCCCCTGGGTGAGGGTGGTAGTAGTGGTGGGCATCCTGCCCCCTGGTTAAGGGTGGTAGTAGTGGTGGGCATCCTGCCCCCCTGGGTGAGGGTGGTAGTAGTGGTGGGCATCCTGCCCCCTGGCTAAGGGTGGTAGTAGTGGTGGGCATCCTGCCCCCCTGGGTGAGGGTGGTAGTAGTGGTGGGCATCCTGCCCCCTGGCTAAGGGTGGTAGTAGTGGTAGGCATCCTGCCCCCTGGCTAAGGGTGGTAGTAGTGGTAGGCATCCAGCCCCCTGGGTTGGGGTGGTGGCGCGCATTCAGGCCCCTGTGTGCATATGTGGCATTGGTGATGGGCATCCCGCCCCTATGGTGCTGCTGTTGCAAGTATATTCAGATTCCCAGTGTATGTGTGTGATGTGTCGTGTACGTGTTGTATGTGTTTTGTGGTTGGTGTCTGACTTACCTTCTGCGCCGTACGCGTCCGTGCCTGTTCCGGTAGTAGATGTAGAATATTGGTATGATCGGGACGAAGGGATTCATGGTTGGTTCGTGTCGTTCGTCCTTCTCGTTGCTTCGCGTCGTCCTCGTCGCTTGGCTTCGTCCTCGTCGTTTCGCTTCGTCCTCGTCGCTTCGCGTCGTCCTCGTCTGTGCTGTGTTCGTCTCGTAGCCGTGGATCGTGTTGTGGCGCGAATCGGAGCTTATGTGCGCCTCTCCCGGATGCTTTGACGTGCCGTGCGTAGCGACGGGTTCGGCGCGTACGGAAAGCGCATCGTACTTGTCCGGCCGGACGGGGCTGCATTTTCCCTTCCGTGCGACTCGATTCGGCGTTTCCGGATTCGCCTCGGTCGGAGAACAGGACCTGGTTTGGGTGAGTACGGCTCGGCCGGAATTTTTGCTGTTGTGCGCATCGTACTTGCTCGTTCGGTGTGCTGTACGGATCGGTCGGGAAACTGGCTTTCGCATGGCTTTTTTCCCGACCGAATAGTATTGGGTGCGCCTCCGACCGAGATCGGAATCGGCCCCTATATGTCTAATCTGCTAGTAGTAATACTACATGGACTTACTTTTTATACGTGTTGTTGTTTCTCTGGTTTTATCAACATTCCTATTTATGATTTACTATGCACATTTAAAACAAATTACTATTTTTGAACACTGATTACATTTGCTGTATGCGCTAAATTCCCATTGTAAAGTGCAAGTGCGAAAATGAATAAAGAAAGGAAGGTGCTACCATTAAAATTAGTTAATTCATAAAAGACGTGTGTTATTAAAATATCTGTATTAATTTCATTATGACAAAGTGTCTTAGCGGCGATGTGTTTGAAGGACCTTTCATATATTTTTTTACTTTATTCTCTCTTCTCCGTCCTTATTTGATTCATAAGCATGTATGGAAATCTTCACTGGAGTTGTGTCCATTCGGAGTCTTAGTGTCAAGTTCTAAAATATATTTTGTCTCAAGGAGACGAAGTTTAGCCTCACGATTACCTCCTCTTCTAGATATTGGAATGGAATCAATTAAAAAGTATGTCAGCATGTCCAAGTTGTTATCATGTTTCTCTTTAAAATGTCTTGCCATTGGATACGTGGGGTCACTGTTGGTAATTGCCCTCATGTGCTGCAGTATTCGTTTGTGGGCCTGCAACTTGGTACTGCCCACATACTGCATCCCACAAGGGCAACCCAACACGTAAACCACATACTCCGTCCGGCATGTTAAAAACTTGGATATCTTGATGGGATGCTGTGAAAAAGGGGTGTTATACATGATTTTATTGAGCCCGCATTTGCACGCTCGGCAATTGTTGCATTTCACAAATCCTCTGCGTGCAGTTAACCAGTTGGCTGACGATTTAATTTCAGGGCTACTGCTGACAATTGAGTCTTTCATGGATTGTGATTTCCTATAGGTAATACTAGGATATTTTTGCATCATTTTTCCAATTACCGGATCACTGCGCACTAAAGACCAATTCTTATTCACAATTTTGCGCAATGCATTATGTTGTTGGCTGTATGTTACTATTAATCTAGTTTCATTGTTGGTACTCTCATCATGATCCTTTCTTACTTTTGCTTTTTTAGTTAGAAGTACTTGTCTGTCTAGTCGATTTGCTTTCTCCCTTGCTAAATCAATGATACTGGTTTTGTAACCTCTCTCAATAAATCGCTCTTTACTGAGCTGTTGAGCCTCCCTAAGATCTTTTTCTGTACTACATGCTCTTCTTATCCTCAGCATTTCTCCATATGGTATACTATGGATCAAATGCTGAGGATGATGACTAGTAGCATGTAGGAGACTATTACCAGCTGTTGGCTTCCGATAGAGGCGGGTTTCAATCTTCTGATTTTTTATGTATATTTCCAAATCAAGGAAATATACTGAACAGTCACTTATAGTGGCAGTAAATTTTAAATTCAACTCATTTTGATTGATGTTATGAACAAACTCATCTGCAGTTTCTCTTGTTCCCCGCCATATGACAAATAGATCATCTATATAGCGTAGCCATAATCTTATATGGCTATCCACAACTTGTTTGTGTTGTTTGTTCAAAACCATTTCCTCCCACCAACCCATGTGGAGGCAGGAGTAGCTAGGGGAAAAACATGCCCCCATAGCTACTCCTCTTGTTTGTTGTAGGATTTGATTTTGAAACAGAAAGTAATTGTTATTTAGACAGTACAAAATCATTGTCATTAGCATCTTATTATGTTGGGCCAGATGTAAGGGTCTAGAATTTAAATAATGTTCAGTTGCCCTTATCCCATCTTTATGATATATGCTTGTATATAAAGATGTTACATCTAAACATATTAACAAATCATCAGCTTGCCAAACATAGTCATTAATATGCCTTAAAAAATCACTCGTGTCTTGAACAAATGAGGGTAACCTTTTGAAATGGTCTTGTAAAAAGAAGTCAATGTACTTAGAAGTATTGTCAAGTAGACTGCCCTTCGCAGAGATTATTGGACGCCCTGGAGGTGTGTTAACATTTTTGTGCAGTTTTGGAATAAAATATATGACGGGCATAATAGGATGTTCATTTTTTAAAAATTTGAACTCATCCATACTGAGTAACCCCGCACTTCGCCAACCGTTCAATTTAGAATAGTATTCGTTCCATGCTGCCCGAACTACTAGTACATTGCTCTTTTTGTAGCAGTTTTTATCCTCGAGTTGTGAATTAGCTTCTGCCATATACATGTCTTTTGGCCATAGGACCAAATTGCCTCCTTTGTCCGAGTTTCTAATAATTATTTGATCATTAGATTGCAATTTTTTCATTAGTCTATTGTATGCAATTTGTTGGAAATTGTGCTTCTTGGCAGTTCTGTTGGAGTGAATCTTAAGATCTTTAATTTCACTTGTTAATGATTCACTAAAAATATCAAGGGCGTCTCTTGTTGTTAACGGTTGGAACTTTGATTTCTGTTTAAATTTAGTAGTCACTGTTGCATATGGTATAGGACTTGCACTTTCTGGCATAATATTTTCACTGCTACTTTCTTGCCTTAAGATTTGAAGATTAGCCAGTAATTCAGCATCTCCCGCAGTCAGATTGTAATCACCTGTTTGTGTATCTGAAACTTGATTTAAGTTCGTATTACTTTCTCTGCGGTTGGTTTCATAATATTTTTTCAATTTTAGCTTCCGAATAAATTTGAATATGTCCATGCGAGTCTGCGCATAATTAAAGCTCCTTTCAGGACAATACGATAGACCCAACTCCAACAGCTGAATTTCTGCTTTATTTAACACCATGGATGACAGGTTTACGACTGTATTGATGTCAGCTGGCTTATTTATTATCTTTATTTTCTGTTCCATCTCTTGTTGTAATATGGCTTCTTTGTTTTTGCGCCTTCTGCTGCATTTCCGTCTTTCGCCTCGCTTGTGATTCCATCTTTGTTTATTTGTTGGTTCTGCTTTCGTGGGCGCAATGTCTGTTTCCGGTCTTGTCTTAGGCAATTGACCTCTTCCCCGGGGTAAATTTTTGAAACCCCAATCTAGCTGATAATCCACTTTGGTCTGTTTCTGATTCACTTTCTGGTGCGGAACTTGCCTCAGACATTGATGTCGACGATGTAGCTTGTTCTCCTCTGCTGATTTGAGGATTCGCAAGAGTGGAAGATTTTTTCGCTATTTTAATCGATTCATATTTTTTAGCGAATGTAAATATCTGCCCAAGTTCGTAATCCTGTTTGTCTCTTTGGAATTTGTATGTTTTCCGTTTCTTTATGATGTCTTCTTCTTTCGCCAATCTAGCAAGCATCTCATCCCTATATTTTGTTATCGTAGGTGTAACTTCTAATTTCTTGATTTCCAATTCTAAATCGTCAATCTGTTGCTGATACTTAATTCTGTCACTTTCTGCATATTTGACTAAGATTTCGACCAGTTTTCTTGAAGATTCTAGATTACAATCAGCCCATTCGCTTAACATTTGGGGGTCAGGGCTCTCATAGCTGGGAGCAATCATTATACGCAAACCCCTGGGAATGCGTCCCACTTGTAAATATCTACCCAGGGATTTGTGCTCCCACCATTTAGATTGTTCCATTCTCATAGATTTTTCCAATTTTTTAAACATGTCTCGTGTATTACTGTGTCCCCCGTTCGTCGGGCCACTATGCACCGACCCTTGAACTGTTGTTGTCGGGGCATCATCAAACATCATATCGGCCGCCGCTTCACGGCTCCGTAGCGCGTTGGCGGTCATGGCGGCAAAAATTGTATTGTACGCGTGTTAAACAACAAGTCGTTCGCAAAATGTCATTGACTTGGTTAGGCACTCCTCCCTACCAGAATAATTCCAATTGCTCCTACCTCCTGCTTCGTAACCAGTGTCCGCGTCCTCCGACTCGTCTACCGGTACTTCACTGGATTCGGAGCCTCATCAAGGAAATCCGGGGGCTGTCTGCGGCTTGCTCGTTCTGAGTAAACACCAATTCCCAGCATACGCCGGGTGCAGCTTCCTGTCGCTGAGCCCAAAGCAGGGAGGGGGTCTCGCCAATGCCGAGGAAGCCTTCTCGGTAAAAATATCCACAACGCCGTTCCTTCTCACTCCCTTCCTCTGGGAAAAACGGACTGCGAGACCACAATTTCGTGCTAGATTTGATTTATTTTGCCACCAATATCGCCATGACGCGTTTCGGCCTCACTCGGCCTTGATCACATGACGCGCTGTGGAGTTGACCCGCTATTTTTAAAGTGCCAGTGTACACACACGTGATGATTGAACTGCATGGAAATAAACAACATACTTTTCATGTTCAGTTAATTCTGTGCAATCTACAAGTAAATGTGCAAACCATTGCCATAAAATAGGATTTATCAAATGTTTAAAACCAATTTTAAATTATATACTTAATTATTATAGATGTTAAGGTAAAATACCAACGTCATTATTATTAAAACGTTTATATCCCTTTTAAAACACACAACGTCACATAAAATAAAATCCTAATTGGGTCCCCATTGTTTCACATAGGAAAATAACTAAAACAAAGTAAAATAACATTTGCACAATAATATATTATATATGTTACAAATTTCTTCTACTTTACATTATATTTCCTTGCAGACTGTACATACTATATGTCTAATCTGCTAGTAGTAATACTACATGGACTTACTTTTTATACGTGTTGTTGTTTCTCTGGTTTTATCAACATTCCTATTTATGATTTACTATGCACATTTAAAACAAATTACTATTTTTGAACACTGATTACATTTGCTGTATGCGCTAAATTCCCATTGTAAAGTGCAAGTGCGAAAATGAATAAAGAAAGGAAGGTGCTACCATTAAAATTAGTTAATTCATAAAAGACGTGTGTTATTAAAATATCTGTATTAATTTCATTATGACAAAGTGTCTTAGCGGCGATGTGTTTGAAGGACCTTTCATATATTTTTTTACTTTATTCTCTCTTCTCCGTCCTTATTTGATTCATAAGCATGTATGGAAATCTTCACTGGAGTTGTGTCCATTCGGAGTCTTAGTGTCAAGTTCTAAAATATATTTTGTCTCATGTAAATTTTTATATAATTTTAAAATTATAAAATAAATTAAAATTAATAGTTTATTAATTGTTTTAAGGTAAATATATATTTATACATATATTAATTATTATATATGTGTGTTTAACTTTTTTAAATTAAGTTTATTTGTTATACTTGTTAAAATGTATATTAAATCTAATTTATTTTTTTAAATAATTTTATTATTTAATATATTTTATATTTATTATTTTATTTTATATATATAAAAATCGATATTTTGTACAACTATATTTTTGACATCGATATTTATTTTCTCAATATGTTTGTACTTACCTGTTTAAGTATAGGGAGTCGATATTTTTGCATTCTATATTTTTACCTCGATATTTTTTACATCTATATTTTTGAGGTCGATATTCTGTCAGTGAACTCTGACATGAAGTTGGTACCCTGGTCAGATACCATCTCCTTGGGGAAACCCACACAGGTAAAGATCCCTATCAGTGCTCTAGCCATGGAGGGCACAGTCACTGTCCTCAGAGGGATTGCTTCCGGGTACCCTCAAAGAACCTGAGACCTTCCCCATTCAAAGAGAGCCAGAGCCACTGGGTAGTGACTCTCATAATTGTCAGCAGCAACAACTTGGTGTAACACATTAGGGACTACCTGCTCCGAAGACACCAGATGACAACTGACGGTTGTAAAGCTGGCTCCCATGTCTCTCAGAGCCTCTCCACATTGATGGCAAACAACTGACTGTACTTCAATCACCCGGGATTTCTAAAGCACAACTTATCACCCGTAAGGTATCCAGGCGCTGGGGGGGGGGGGTCCTGGCTCGCTGCTCCTGAGCTATTTGTAGAAGAGCCACAACTTCAGTCTCTTTCTGAACTCCAGTAGAGTAGGTGCAGATTGCAGGGGCAGGGGGAGGTCATTCCAGAGTTTGGTGCAAGGTGGCATAAGGAGCGGTCTCCACTTCTGTGGATACTGGGGGAGTGGGCAAGGTGGAGGGATCAGGAGCAGAGTTGTCTCGTGGGCTGGTGGAAGTTCACTCTTTGGTTGAGGTAAATTGGGCCCTTGTTGTAGAGGGCTTTGTAGGTGTTGGTGAGGAGTTTGAAGTGATCATTTGGGTTTGTCTCGGGAGGTCGAGGACAAGCCTTGTGGCCGCATTCTGTATTGTTTGGAGCCTGGTATGGAGATGTGTGTTGATCCCTACTTATAGGGTGTTTTCATAGTCCAGTCGGCTGGTGACAAGAGCCTGAGTGATGGAGCTTCTGGTGTCTGTGGGGAGCCTTTTGAAGATTTTCTTCAGCATGCAGAGGATGTGGTAGTATACTGAGGCAACGGCGTTCACTTGTCTTTTCCTGGATAGGTTGCTGACGACAATAATGCCTACTTTTTTGCATGCTCTCTGGGTTCGGGTGGGGGCCTAGTTCGGTGGGCCACCAGGTCTGATCCCAGGGGGAGGCAGAGCTCCCGAAGAGGAGCACCTCAGTTTTGTTGGTGTTCAGTTTGAGACACTAGCTCTGCCTCCAGCTGGCGACGTTGGTCATGCACCTGTGGAAGTTGGCTTTTGTGTTGGCAGTGTCTGACGAGAGAGAGGATGAGTTGGGTGTCATTCACGTAGGATATGGTGTGTTGTGGGATTTGACTAGGGTGGCTAGGGGGGCCTTGTAGGAGTTGAACAGGGTAGGGCTGAGGGAGGAATCCTTGCGGACTCCTCAGATTACGTTTTTTGGAGCTGAGGCAACGGGTAGGAGGTAAATATTTTGGGTTCTGCCTGTGAGAAAGGAGGCAATCCATTTGAGGGCTCCTCCTTGGATGCACATCTGGTGGAGGCCTTGGAGGAGTGCGTGGTGACATACAGTGTTGAAAGCCACTGAGAGGCCTTGGAGGATGTGGCCAGCAGTTTCGCCCTTGTCCATGAGGGCTCTGATGTCATCCGTGGCTGCTATGAGGGCAGTTTCTGTGCTGTGTTTGGCACAGACGTCAGATTGTGAGGGGTCCACGAGTTTGTTGGATTTGAGGTGGTTCGTCAATTGGATGTTAATTGCTTTTTCCATGACTTTCACTGGGAAGTCAAGAAGCGAGATGGGTCAGGAATTTTTTGTCTGTTGTGTCTGCATAAGGTTTTTTTTAGAAAAGGTTTGACTTATGCGTGCTTCCATGTGGTGGGGAAGCAAGCCTCTGAGATGGAGGTGTTAAGAATGAGGGTGAGTTCCTTGCTGATGGCGCTGGTTCCTTTGTTGAATATGTGGTGAGGGCAGGGGTTCCTTGGGGCTCTGGAGTGGATGGAGCTTATGAGGGTGGCGGTGGTATGCATAGTGAGAAGTTCCAAGTTGGAGATGGTGGCTGGGGTATTGCCGTTGCTGGTATATATTGTGCTGAAGGTGCCAAGAGGTAGTTAGAGTTCGAAGTGTTTGCCTATTGCTGCTATTTTATTGTGGAAGAATTCTGCAATGGTGTCGCAGAGGTCCTGGGGAGGGGGTGATGGCAATTTCTGTTGCTATAAGGTTGGTAAACTCTCTGACAATGCTGAAGAGTTCTTTGCTGTGACTGGAGCTGGCATTTAGGCATTTGTTGAGGGCCTCTTTCTTGGCAAACTTTAATTGGGAGTAGTATTTGCTTAGGGTATTTTTAAGTATTTCCCTGTTGGAGGGGGTCTTGTTGGTGTGCCATGTCCTTTCCAGTTTCTTACAGTTGCATTTGGGGTTGGACAAGGATATTTCACTGGCATGGCTGTAGGTGATTTTTTTGCAAGAAGTGAAAATTGGATCAAGTGTGTGTCCTGCTGTGTGTGTGGGGTCGGATACAAGTTGGGAGAGTCTGATATTCTTTAGGGTCTCGAGTAGGTTGATGGTGTTGGGGTCATAGGGATTCTCCAGGTGAAAATTGAGGTCCCCTAAGAAGAGGAAGTCTTCTGAGTGGATGGCTAGATGTGCGATGAAGTCTGAGATGTCTTTGCAGAAAGGGGGTGTGGCCAGGCGGTTAGTAGGCAAGGGTGCCTCTTAGCATGAATTTGTTGTAGGTGTTGATCTGAAAGTTCATGTGTTCCATAATTGGAAAGGGAGCATCTGTGGTGGAAAAGCAGTTGATGTCCTCTTTATGAACAATGGCTAGTCTACCAGCATGTTTGCTGGAATATTTTGTATCCACAGGGGAGAGCTGGCTAGTGACCTGCTCAATGGGACTGCGCTACAGCCTCCATTAAGTAGGTTACCCGGGAGGAGGCGGGGCACTGGGCATGGTGTGAGAAAGGCAGGACAGGGGATCGGGCTGCATGAGGGAGTGGGTGGCAGGGAAAAGAGCAGGAATCTGTGGAGAAAAAAGACCAAAACAATATGGGGAATCTGAAAGGCAAGCAGGAATTAAGAGAATCTGAAATGAAAAAGTACACAAATAGGGAATATGAAAGAGAAAAACGTTAGATAATCTGAGATGGAGAGTAGAAGTTTAGGGAATCTGAAATGGATGTGAAAAACATTAGGGAATCTGAAAGACAAAACTGAAACATTAGGGAATCTGAAAAGATATCACACGATTGTAGAGAAGCTGAGAGGAGAGAGCAGGTTAGGGGAGAAAAGAGCGAGTGGAGAGGGAGAGGAGCGAGAGAGCAGCAGAAAGGTGAGCTGAGAGGGCAGAGAGAGAAGAAGGGAGGTCAGGAGGCAGAAAAATTGCACAAAATTACAACAGGTGGCACAAGAGAGAGCGCGCACAGGAGAGAGCTGGCCAGGGACCTGCACAATGGGACGGTGCTGCGGTCTCCATTAAGTAGGTTACCTGGGAGGGGGTGGGGTGCTGGGCATGGGGTTGTGGTGTGAGGGAGGCAGGAGAGGGGATCAGGCTGCAGGGGGGACTGGGTGGCAGGGAAAAGTGTGGGAATCTGTGGAGGAAAAAAACCAAAACAATTAGGGGAATCTGAAAGGCAAGCCGGAATTAAGGGAATCTGAAACAAAAAAGTACACAATTAGGGAATTTGTAAGAGAAAACCGTTAGGGAATATGAGATGAAGAGTAGATGTTTAGGAAATCCAAAATAGAAGCGAAAAACATTAGGGAATCTGAAAGACAAAACCGAGAGATTAAGGAATTGTTAGACCTGGCATCATTGGTGTGGGTTTCCCCTGTATTTTTGACTTTGCCTCCTGTTATTTTGCTATAGGTTGGACTTCATTTTTGCTAGTCTAGATGCTTTGGGCACTTTGCCCCTGCTCTTCAGTGCCAAAGAGCAAGTGCTCCCTCTGTAAATTGTTGTCATGGATTAGTGTTTCCATAATTGGCTTATTTGGTTTACTATTACACCCCTAGTAGAGTGCACTGTCTGTGCCCAGGGCCTGTAAACCAAATGCTGCTAGTGGGCTTGTAGCACTGATTGTGCCACCCACACAAGCAGCCTCTCAAAGGTAACTCAGACCTGCCACTGCAGTGTCTGTGTGCAGTCCAGTACTGCCATGTTGACTTGGCAAGTGCAACCACTTGCCAGGCCCTAAACTTCCCTTTTCTTACATGTGAGTCACCCCTAAGGTAGACCCAAGGTACCCCTGTGGGCAGGGTGCAGTGTATGTGGAAGGTAGGACATGCCCTGATGTATGTGGCATGTCCTGATAGTGAAATACTGCCAATTGTGTTTTTCACTATTGAAAGGATGTCTGTCCCATAGGATAGAATGGGAGTTTATTTATAACATCCTAAAAATATAACTTCCCATTGGGACAAGATAGAAGGATAGAGTTTAGTATGCCTGATCTCAGAATCTAAAAATGCAACTTTTAGTAAGGATAATTTTTACATTTCGGGTTTGAAAATACCACTTTTAGAAAGTAGGTATTTTCTTGCTTAACCATCCAGTGTGCCTCTGCTAGGTTTGTGTATTGACTGTCTGGTTTCAGAGTGACAGGAGCTGGGGATGTGCATTCTGTTCAGACAGCCACTTGGGGGTGTCAGGATCGCTCCGCCCGGTCGCCGTCAGCGCAAGCGGCGGAGCTTGAAGTGAATAACTGCTTCTGGACAGGAGGAGTGCTTCGCGTACTAGCTTTACGAGCATTCCTTTCCCGTCCGGAGCGTCTCCGTGTTCACTTGCGGGGTCACCGCAGCCGCTGCCACGAACGCCCGGCTTCTCACCTCCAAAGAGCACCTCAGTTTATCCTCGAGCCTTGCGGATCCGTGCAGGGGTCCATTCAGGCAGCTGTTACTGGCCATCCATTTACCTTCCTTATGGGGTCTTGTGGTAACCCAATGAGCACCTGACACAATGCGGTAACGCGCTTTGCACAGTGTATGAATGGCAGACGTCTGTTTGAGTGTTTAATCCGTGTATTATCTTACTCACGAGTTGGGGCGATTCATGAGCATCTGCATTTCCCTGTTGAGGGAGCATAACGTTTTGGGCATTATATGTAGCGAGTCAAAGGGGCTTTCCTGACGTAAGGGGGCCTTCTTAAAACACTGTAACTCCTGAGATTTAAGGAGTCTTTTGGTTGATTGAAAGCTGACAGTTTCTTGAGCTGTCTATATCTCGCATCTCAGCAGTGACGAAGAGACGAGATAGGTTAGGCTGCACTTTTTGGACATTTTTTGAGTTCTTTTTCAAGGCTGATGCCAGGCAGTTAGTCACTATAAATTCTTGGCCTATTTTTCTTTTTTCTCTACACCACACCACTGGTAAGCTTCTATCATATTATGTAATTATCTTACTAGGCTCCGTGCTTTGAGTAATTTCTTTTCTGCTATATTTAGGTAGTCTTACATCAGAAGCCCTGGTTTTACAGTTGGTGGACGCAAGTGGAAGAGGGGAAGCCAACAGGTAGTCGTTTATGCATTTCCTTGTTTTATGACCATGCATAGGGATGTTATTAGTCTCAGTAAACAGCGTAGAGTAGGTCATTGATGATTCTTTTGTCCATAGGATTTTGACGTCTCCAGTGACGAGTTCTTGCTACCCAGGTCGTGCCGAGGGGTTCTTCTCCGGAGGGTTTGCTGCCCAGGTCGAGCCGAGGGTCCTGCTGCAGTTGTCTTCTCCCCTTGTTTCCCCTCTTCCCCCTGCTCACTGGCTTTGCTTTGACGTAGTTGGGCAGGTCAGTGGTAGAGGGAAGTTGGGACCTGTGCAACGGTCTCCTGCCTCTCGTTCCCGTGGAAACACCAGGTGAGCCCTGATAGGGGTGTGAGGTGTGTCCTGCCTTTCCAGGGTGAGTCGAGCTGGTCTGAATAGACCTGGGCTGCATTTAGAGTAGGGGAAGGAGATTCCTTTCACACATGAATGGGCCTGGTCTGCCTTGGACAATGCTGTCTCCACCTCCTGCCAGGAAGCTGCACCAGAGAGGACAGAGCCAGTTTTGGCTGAGCACAGACACTCTCTGCATCTAGAGAACAAAGGATTTGGTACTATAAAAAATGGGGCCCAGACCCCTGAACTTTAGATCACTTTTGGACTTCAAGAGGAACCTCTGCCAAGGAAAAGAGCTGGAAGAAACTGGAGAAGGAGTACTGCCCCTTTGCTGTGTGCTGTCTGGGGTTTGCCTGCAGTAGCTGTTTCTGCAAAGGAGAGTGTAGGAGAGTAGGATCTGCTTCACATGGGTACCCCCACTTTTTGCTGATGCTTCACTGTTTTTCGACTTTAGTCTGGCTGGGGCCCTGCTAATCAGAACCCCAGCCTAGCTGCTTCCTCTCTAAAATGGTTTCCATGTGCCTTAAGCACATCTCTGATTGGAATCTGAAGTGCCCTTATAAGTCCCTAGTATATGGTATACTATGTACCCAGGGCATAGGTACCTCAGAGGCCTACCAGGGGCTGCAGCATGTATTGTGGCACCCCTGGAAGGCCATCCAAGATGACACCACAGGTCTGCTACTGCAGCCTGGGTAAGGTGGTGCCTGCACCCCTTACTGTGATATAGGCTACCTATATCACTACATACATACACACATATAAACCTATAAGTCACTCCTATGGCAGGCCTTGTCAATCCTGAAGGCAGAGTGCTTGGTTTCTATGTGAGAGGGTGCCCCTGCATGAGCAGAGCCCCTCTGCAGCGTTCGGAGACCCTTCTCTGATGCTTTTTGTAGTGCAGCCTGACCATATACTCTTAAGCGCATTATAACCTCGCGTTAAATGCCAACTTTGGGATGGCTGCACGGAAACATGTCGTGTTTGGTGTCAAACATCTTGGAATACTACCCCCCCCCCCCGCCAGTTCTGGTGGCGGGGGTAGCATTCCACCCTTCTAGAGGGAGAGACATGTACACACCGGCCTGCCCGGTAACTTCTTTCCAAGCCCTGGCATCACAAAATGGATGCCGTTGCCACAGACACGGGTCTGGCCTCCTGCTGCTGACTGAAACTCCGGCAGGGGAGGCCTGGACAATAGGTTTCCTGTCCCAGGGAGGTGTAACCACCTCCCCAGACAGGATAATGTGTATTGGGGCTGGGCGGGAGCACTCTCTGGTGCTTTGAAGTCCTGCACTGGGGGCACATTTGGTGTCCCTGTGCATACCCCAGCTCAAACTGGTTCAGGGGCTTCCAGCCCCTGCTCTGGCACGAAACTGGACAAAGGGAATGGGTTTAACCACCCCTCTTCCCTGACCCTCCCATAGGTGGGTCCCCAGAGTATGTCCAACCCCCTAACTTAGTATAAGTATGGGACCCCAGTCCTTAGGACTTTAGATTTACCTGGATGAAACTCTGATACAGAATCCTGGACCTTCGACGCTCTACTTCAAGATTAGAGGACTGAAGAATCTCCCTTGGGGTCAAGGAGTGACTCCCCTGCTTGGCAGGCACCAACAAAGCAATTGTCTGGTCTGCATCGCTGAAGCTCCCGCCGGACGCCGAAGTCTTTGCATCACCAGAGGTAGATTTCCAGACTTTCCCTAGGCTGCCCTGAGTCCCCAGCAAAGCTGAGGCCCGTAGCTGTTGTGGGTAACGTGGAACCGTGACCCCTGGACACCGAGTACTTTTGCAAGTGCATCCTTTTCCTGGTCTCCCACGAAGTTGTGCTTTGGGCTTCGAGTAGCCCTCGCCTCCAGCACTGACTGCACCGAAGATCACTGGCCTCCACTCCACGAGTGTCCGGTGAGCCAGCTCCAAGTGCGTCCACTCGAGGCTCCTTTGCGGTCGCTAGTCCGTTGGCTAGTGGGCCCTCCCGAAGGCAACTCTTCTTTTCCTTGGGCTTCCCTGGTTGCTCTAGATGTGCCCTGACTTACCCTCGCTGGGTGAGTCCCTCAGACCTTGCTGGTCTGCACCACCATCCTTCTTCTATTTCCACGAGACTTGCCGTTGCCAAGGCTTGTTGGGTCCAATCCGGTCGCTGACACCCCTGCAATCAACAGACATCATGGGAGAGCTCGAATCCAGCACCTGGTCATCGTCGACACCTCCTGGACTACGTGGCTGAAGAGTCAAGACGACCGTCAACCTACCTGAAGCACCCGACATCGGTGGGCATCCGCTCATCGCCTTCCTGGTCACTGGCTAGTGACCCAGACTCTGTCCCCTCTGCTTTCAGGTTCTTCAGATCTTCGATCCACCTTTGGATCCACCCGAACACTTTCGACTTGGCCGCCAGCAGCACTTTGCAGCAGATCGCCATTGAAAACGACGACGAAACCCGACCCCGAAAGACACCTATGCACCCGGCTTCCCTGGGTGAGGTTATTTATTTATTTTTATTTATTTTGACAGTTTTGTATAGCGCGAACAAGACCCTTGCGGATATCAGAGCGCTTTACAGGGCAAATGCAGGTGATTGACATATACATATAAATACGAAGAGTTATGCGAATACATTACTGGTAACTATTAGAGACTAGCACATATCTACAAGAGTGTATAAGAGAGTTCAGGTGAATCTGGACAAGAAAATCGATTTAACTTCTTTTTTGAAGAAAGCAGTGGATGGATTAAGTCTCGTTTCTGGGGGCAGCGCGTTCCAAATCCTGGGGGCCATTCCTGAGAAGGTACGATTGTATGTTTTTTTCTTGGAGAAGCGTTGTGGTTTAAGTAGAAGATTGTCAGAACTCCTAGTAGTTCTGTTACCACCCGATAGTACTAGTTTCTTCGCCAGGTATCTCTGGGTTTTGTGGTGCAATGCCTTATGTGTCATACAGGCGATTTTCAAATGGATTCTGGCCTCAAAAGGTAACCAGTTGAGGGCACGAAGGTCAGGGAAATGTGGCAGTTTCTTTTGGAGCCTGTGATGAGTCTAGCGGCTGCATTGATTGAGGCTCTTAGCGGAGCGGTCGTTGATCTGGGAAGGCCACAGAGAGCGACACTCCCATAGTCCATTCTGGGAATTACTAGAGTTTGAACTGCCTGTTTAAAGTCATTCGCGGGTATGAAGGGTTTCAGTTTTCTCAGGATGTTCATCTGAAAATTGGCTCCTTTAGTTGCAGCGCTGATGTGTTTCTGCATATTTAGTTTATTGTCCAGAGTTATTCCTAGGGATTTAGCGGAATCAATGATGCGAGGTTGACCATCGAGTGCAGTTAGGTGCTTCATCCACTCGTGGATCATGGCTGTTTGGTTGGGGGAGCAATAAGGAGGAATTCTGTTTTTAGTGTGTTAAGTTTTAAATGGTTGCTTGCCAACCAGGTCTGTGTTTTTTGGAGCTTTGAGTTAAGGGACTTGATGTCTTCAAGAGAGTGGACCTTAATGTAGAGTTGTGTGTCGTCGGCATACATGTGATATTGGATGTTTGAGGAGTTGAGAAGCTCAGTGAGTGGTTCCATAAACAGATTGAAGAGTGTTGGGGAGAGGGAAGATCCTTGGGGTACTCCCAAGGTGACTGGGGTGGGGTTAGATAAAGATTGGTTGATCTTGAATCTTTGCGTTCTGTCTTGGAGGAAGGAAGTGAACCAGTTTAACACTGTTCCAGATAAACCCATTCTATGTTTCAAGAGGTCTAGTAGGTTGCTGTGTTTGACTGTATCGAAGGCTGAGGATAAGTCAAGTAGGATTAACAAACAAGCTTTATTTTGATCCAGTATTTGTAGTGCGTCATCTATAATGTGGGTCATGGCTGATTCGGTACTATGTCCTGATCGAAAGCCAGATTGGAATTGATCGAGCAGGTTGAAGTGTTCAATGTGGTTACTAAGCTGCATGTGGACACATTTTTTGAGTAGTTTGGCCAGGGTCGAGATGTTGGATATTGGGCGATAGTTATTCAGGTCTGATGGGTCTGCTGATACTTTCTTTAGGATAGGGGATACCTGACCCGCTTTGAGGATGTCTGGGATGGTTCCTTGCAAAAGAGAGGTATTTATAATCCTGGTCCATAGGGGCACTAGCTGTGGAATGAAGGTCTTTAAGTGGCTTGCTGGGAGAGGGTCTGTGAAATGATTGGAGGGATTCAAAGCCGTGAGCGTGTTTAAGATAGTTTCTTCACTGTAGAGGTTGAAGGTGGTCCAGGAGGCGTTGTTCTTGAGGTCGAGCTTTGTCGCGCAGTTAAGCGGGGTCACTGGTGTGGTCAGCGAGGTGTTAATGTGTGGGTGGGTATGGGATAGTTGGTCGTTGAGTAGGTCTGTCTTTAAATTTTCAGTCTTTGTTGTGAAAAAGGAGGCAAGTTCCTCGCAAATGGTAATTGGCAATCGAGGTAACTCGAGTACTCCGGTGCTCCCGTGGGTATAGACTCTAGAACAACCCAGTTCTAAAGGGGTTTGCTCCAAGTCCTCCTCTAAGTGTCCCTTTTCTTTAAAATTCCAACCGTGACTTTCCCCATAGAAGTCAACGGCGATTTGCGGCTGTGTTCTCACACTGCACGCGTCCCCCGTGGGTCCCCTGTGTCACTACCTTGGGTGGTTCCTTGTGGTCCAAGCACTTCTACAGGCTCTAGGCCTTGTGTCTAGCTCAGTCGTGGTTCTTATACCACTTTATTGGTATATGGTTTGGTACGCCCTAGGGCTCAAACGTGTATTTGTGCTATTACTGTTGATAACTAACTTATAACTTATGTATTTCGAACTCTAGCCTCATAAAGAGACTAGAGGGGTGTGTTTAGCAATAAATACATATATTTTGAATATATACCTGGTGTGGTCCTCTTTCATTTGGTCACTCAAGAGATTATAGACTGGTAAAACAAGCTGCTTTACATTCCTTCAAGACTTAGCCTGAAGGCTGCTGTCCATAGCTACCACTAGGATAGCTTTCAATAAAGGTTGTCTTTAACCTATCTCCAATAAGGGGTTGTTTGGACTGGTGCAAGGTGCCCACTATAATTAGTGGACAGCATATACCAGGCCAACATCTCACATTGGTGTGCAGCGTGTGGGATTCCAGCTTGCTATTGTTTTACCAGATAATCTCAATTGAATTGATCAACTGAAAACCACTAAGGGTACCTTAGGTACATATAAAACAAGCTTAGGATACAGTAAGTTCTACTGAACTTAGAGTTGTGTGTTAAGGGATAGCACACCCTTTCTACAACTCAAGAGAGTTTAGTAGGCCACACTAGAGTAGGTAGTGCATACACCACACCTCACTAGTAATGTCTTCAAAGCCAGGACCTAGTGAGTCCTTGCCAGAAGCCAGTGGGCTTCTTCCCTCCAAGTATGATAATCTCCCATTCTTGGAATTGAGAGCATTGTGCAATACTGGAAGCTGAAGGCAGGCAAAAGTGCCAGCACCCAACACCTCAGGGAGGTGCTACTGTCAGATGATCTCAGCAGACCCCTAGGGTCTGAAGGGGTAGGCAGACAGGGTGGGGCAGAAGATGAGGAAGGGGTCAGGGGTGAAGAAACCCAGGGCCCCCCCTCTGAAACTGGCCTGGAAGGTGAAAATGACCTTGACCTGGAAAACCCAATTCCTCCTGTGGAGGAGGAGGAGGATCAGAATGACCTCCCATTTGTCCCCCCAGGAAGAATTGTGAGTGTGCCCAGAAGGCCTAGATCTCCTTCTCAGGAGTCTAACCACTCTGACACCTCAATAGGGACCTCTGTTTCCTCTCATAGGAGGGAATCCTCTCATGAAAGGAAAGAGAGACTGCTCAGATATGGAGAAGCTCAGTTGAAGCTCAGAAGAGAGCAGTTGGTTATAGACAGGGAGTCCCTAGAGCTTGAAAAGCAAAGAAAAAAGATGGGACTAGAGTCCCATGGTGGCAGCAATTTCCCCAGAGATAGGGAAAGGTCTTATGACCATAGAAACCTGAGCAAGATTGTCCCTCCCTACCAGAGTGGGGATGACATCCACAAACACGACGGGATGAGAGACGTCGCCGACTGGATGAGGAACAGCCGCCTTAAACTGAACTCAGACAAGACGGAAGTCCTCATCCTGGGCTCATCACCCTCCGCCTGGGACGACTCTTGGTGGCCCCCGGCCCTGGGCACCGCACCCAAGCCAACGGACCATGCACGCAACCTGGGCTTCATCCTGGACTCCTCCCTGTCGATGACCAGACAAGTCAACGCCGTCTCATCTTCGTGCTTCAACACCCTGCGCATGCTCCGCAAGATCTTCAGATGGATCCCCACTGAAACCAGGAAGACCGTCACCCAGGCACTCGTCACCAGCCGACTGGACTATGGGAACACCCTCTACGCCGGAACCACAGCCAAACTTCAAAAAGACTCCAGCGCATCCAGAACGCCTCCGCACGACTCATCCTGGACATCCCCCGACACAGCCACATCACCGGACACCTGAAAGACCTGCACTGGCTCCCCGTCAGCAAGAGAATCACGTTCAGACTCCTCACCCACGCACACAAGGCCCTCCACGACCTGGGCCCCAAGTACCTCAACGACCGCATGACCTTCTACACGCCCACCCGCCAGCTACGATCAACCAGCCACGCCCTCGCCACCGTACCACGCATCCGCAGAGCCACCGCCGGAGGAAGATCCTTCTCCTACCTGGCAGCCAAGACCTGGAACTCCCTCCCCACTCACCTTCGGCGAACCCAGGACCATCTCTCCTTCAGGAAGCAGCTCAAGACCTGGCTGTTCGAGCAGTAACTTACCCCTTCCCCCAGCGCCTTGAGACCCTCCCGGGTGAGTAGCGCGCTCTATAAATGCCGTGATTGATTGATTGATTGAAATGGATAACTGCACTGGAGAGGGCCTGTAAAGTACAGAAGGTCCCTCAGGAGCAGTGGGCAGCAATCTTGTGACTCTCCTTTGCAGACAAAGGAAGAGACAAGCTCCTCACTGTAAGAGAAGAGGATGCTGACAATTACAAAGTCTTGAAGAGTGCTCTGATTGATGGGTTTGGCCTAACAACTGAACAATACAGGTTAAAGTTCAGAGATACCCAAAAAGCACAGACGCAAGACTGGGTAGACTATGTGGATTGTTCTGCTAAGGCTCTGGAAGGTTGGTTGATGGGCAGTAAGGTATGTGACTTCACAGGATTGTACAATCTTATCATGAGGGAGCAGATTCTTAATAACTGTCAAAATCAGCTGTTGCATCAGTACCTGGTGGACTCTGATCTGACCTCTCCCCAAGAATTGGGAAAGAAGGCAGACAAATGGGTCAGAACCAGGGTGAGGCAGAAGGTACAGAACCAAGGTGGTGACCCTAAGAAGCAAGATTCTAAAAACTCTGATAAGGGTGGGGAGAAGGGTAAAGACCAGAAGTCTTCACAAGGCCCCCAAAAATCTTCTTCAGGTGGGGATTCACAGTCTAACAAGGGAAAAGGCCAAAGGAAACCATGGTGCAAAGTCTGTAAGCAAAAGACACACTGGACCAGTGATTGCACCAAGTCCAAAGACTCTATTCCAGCCCCCACCAATGCCCCTAAGGCACCTGTTCCCCCTAGTGCAGTTACAGTTGGTGGTGGGAATACACAGGCCAAGGGTTTAGTAGGGTTGACCCTGGGTAAGGAGATGAGCTCTGACCTCGTCAGAAAACTCACTCAGGCTGTCCTAGTCTGTGATGGAGGCATGGATGTGACCTCCTCTGTGAGTCCCAGTAATCTGGGCAAGTACAGGCAACATCCCTTAATCAATGGAAAAGAGGCTTTGGCATTTAGGGACACAGGGGCAAGTGTCACCATGGTGACACAAGACCTTGTGGATCCTGGGCAGATTATACTTGGTGAAATGTACCAAGTGACCAATGCTAGCAATGTCAGAACAGACCATACTCTGGCAGTTGTTAACTTCTCCTGGGGAATGGTAACTGGCCTTAAGAAGGTTGTGTTAAGTGCAGACCTACCAGTTGAATGCTTGCTTGGCAATGATCTAGAAACTTCAGCTTGGGCAGAAGTGGAGCTCAGGACCCATGCAGAAATGCTGGGCATCCCTGCAGATGTGTTTGCTGTGACCAGGTCACAGGCCAAAATGTCTAACACTGAACAGGCCTTGGATTCTGGAATAATGGACCAAGTGCCCTCCAAGAAGAGGAGTAGTAGGGTAAAGGCAGTGCCTTCCCCCTTGGCTCAGAAGGAAGATCAGTCTCTTCAGGGAGATGATCTCAGTCCTGAGGAAGGAACGGTCCCAGAGGAGCTTGAGCCTGATCAGGTTGAGTTATTAGGGACAGGGGGCCCTTCCAGGGCAGATCTGAGCCAGGAGCAGCAGAGCTGCCCCTCTCTTGAACCCCTCAGACAGCAAGCTGCTGCTGAGGCTGCTGGGAAAGCCAGTGGTCCCCATACAGTGTATTGGGATGATGGACTCTTGCACTCAGAGTGTAGAGACCCCAAGCCTGGTGCCACCAGGAGGTTGGTTATACCTCTGAAGTTCAGGGGCTTCCTATTGACCCTAGCCCATGACATTCCCTTAGCAGGTCACCTGGGCCAGAACAAGACTTGGGACAGAATTGTCCCTCACTTTCACTGGCCCCACATGTCTGAAGACAGCAAGGAGTTTTGTCGCTCCTGTGTAACCTGCCAGGCCAGTGGCAAGGCAGGTGGCACTACAAAGGCCCCTCTGATACCACTACCTGTGGTGGGGGTTCCCTTTGAAAGGGTAGGGATTGACATTGTTCGTCCCATGGATCCCCAAACAGCATCTGGGCACAGGTTTATCCTGGTGGTAGTGGATCATGCCACCAGGTACCCAGAGGCTATTCCCCTTAGGACCACTACAGCACCTGTGGTGGCAAGGGCCCTCCTGGGAATTTTCTCAAGAGTGGGCTTCCCTAAGGAGGTTGTATCAGACAGGGGTGCTAACTTTATGTCTGGATACTTGAAAGCAATGTGGAAGGAGTGTGGAGTGACTTACAAGTTCACCACACCCTATCACCCACAATGCAATGGTTTAGTTGAGAGATTCAACAAAACCTTGAAGGGCATGATTAAAGGGCTCCCAGAGAAGCTTAGGCGAAGATGGGACATACTCTTGCCCTGCCTTTTATTTGCATACAGGGAGGTGCCTCAAAGGGGTTGGCTACAGCCCTTTTGAACTTTTGTTTGGTCACCCTGTCAGGGGTCCATTGTGCTTGGTAAAGGAAGGATGGGAGTTACCTCTCAAGCCCCCAAAGCAAGACATAGTGGACTATGTACTTGGTCTCCGCTCCAGGATGGCTGAATACATGAAAAAGGCAACTAAAAACCTTGAGGCTAGCCAGGAACTGCAAAAAGCCTGGCATGACCAAAAGGCTGTACTGACTGTGTACCAGCCAAAACAGAAGGTGTGGGTGTTGGAGCCAGTGGCCCCAGCAGCTCTCCAAGACAAATGGAGTGGACCCCATACCATTGTTGAACAGAAGGGTGAGGTTACCTACTTAGTAGACCTAGGAACACCCAGGAGTCCCCACAGGGTTCTCCATGTCAACAGGTTAAAACCATATGTGGACAGGGCAGACATGGGCTTGCTCATGGCTACTGATGAGGGACAGGAGGAAGAGAGTGACCCACTCCCTGACCTGCTCTCACAGAACCCTGATGATGGGTCAGTGGATGGTGTAGCCTTGGCAGGCAGCCTCACTGCCCAGCAGCAAACTGATTGTAGACAAGTGCTCAATCAGTACAGACATATGTTCTCTCTGACTCCAAGTCAGACCACCTGGTGCACTCATGAAGTGGACACTGGGGACAGTCTGCCTATTAAAAATAAGATTTATAGGCAACCTGACCATGTCAGGGACTGTATCAGGACAGAAGTCCAGAAAATGTTGGATTTGGGAGTTATTGAACCCTCAGATAGCCCTTGGGCTAGTCCAGTGGTCCTTGTGCCAAAACCTGACACCAGTGGTGGGAAAAGAGAGATGAGGTTTTGTGTGGACTACAGGGGTCTCAATGCAGTCACTAGGACTGATGCCCATCCAATACCTAGGGCAGATGAGCTAATAGACACTTTGGCCTCAGCCAACTATCTAAGCACATTTGACCTGACAGCTGGCTACTGGCAGATCAGACTAGCTGATGATGCAAAGCCAAAGACAGCATTCTCAACCCCTAGTGGGCATTATCAATTTGTGGTAATGCCCTTTGGTCTGAAGAATGCACCTGCCACTTTTCAGAGGTTGGTGAATACAGTCCTTACAGGTCTGGAAGCCTATAGTGCAGCATATCTAGATGATATTGCTGTCTTTAGCTCCACCTGGGAGGATCACCTGGTCCACCTCAGAAATGTTTTGCAGGCCCTGCAGAAAGCAGGCCTGACTATCAAGGCCACAAAGTGCCAGATAGGGCAGAGTCAGGATGTGTACCTGGGCCACCTTGTGGGTGGAGGCCAGGTTCAACCCTTGCAGAGCAAGATCCAGACCATCCTGGACTGGACTGCTCCAACTACCCAGACTCAGGTGAGAGCCTTTTAGGCCTGACTGGGTACTATAGGAGATTTGTCAAGGGGTATGGATCAATAGTGACACCCCTGAATGACTTAACTTCCAAGAAAATGCCCAAAAAGGTTCAGTGGACAGTTAGCTGTCAAAAGGCATTTGATGACCTAAAGCAGGCCATGTGCACTGCTCCCATTCTACAGAGTCCTGATTACTCCAAGAAGTTCATTGTCCAAACAGATGCATCTGAATTGGGGGTAGGGGCTGTACTGTCACAATTGAATGATGAAGGTCAGGATCAGCCAGTAGCTTTTATTAGCAGAAGGCTGACCCCTAGAGAGAAACGTTGGTCAGCCATTGAGAGGGAGGCCTTTGCTGTGGTCTGGGCTATGAAGAAGTTGAGGCCATACTTGTTTGGTACTCACTTCCTTGTTCAAACAGACCATAAGCCCCTCATATGGCTAAAACAAATGAAGGGTGAAAACCCCAAACTGCTTAGGTGGTCCGTTTCCCTACAGGGGATGGACTTCACAGTGGAACATAGACCTGGGAGTAACCATGCCAATGCAGATGGACTCTCTAGGTACTTCCACTTAGAACATGAAGACTTAACTGGACAAGGTTAGTTTAATGTCCCTACGTTTGGGGGGGGTTGTGTAGGAGAGTAGGATCTGCTTCACATGGGTACCCCCACTTTTTGCTGATGCTTCACTGTTTTTCGACTTTAGTCTGGCTGGGGCCCTGCTAATCAGAACCCCAGCCTAGCTGCTTCCTCTCTAAAATGGTTTCCATGTGCCTTAAGCACATCTCTGATTGGAATCTGAAGTGCCCTTATAAGTCCCTAGTATATGGTATACTATGTACCCAGGCATAGGTACCTCAGAGGCCTACCAGGGGCTGCAGCATGTATTATGCCACCCCTGGAAGGCCATCCAAGATGACACCACAGGTCTGCTACTGCAGCCTGGGTAAGGTGGTGCCTGCACCCCTTACTGTGATATAGGTTACCTATATCACTACATACATACACACATATAAACCTATAAGTCACTCCTATGGCAGGCCTTGTCAATCCTGAAGGCAGAGTGCTTGGTTTCTATGTGAGAGGGTGCCCCTGCATGAGCAGAGCCCCTCTGCAGCGTTCAGAGACCCTTCTCTGATGCTGTTTGTAGTGCAGCCTGACCATATACTCTTCAGCGCATTATAACCTCGCGTTAAATGCTAACTTTGGGATGGCTGCACGGAAACATGTCGTGTTTGGTGTCAAACATCTTGGAATACTACCCCCCCTCCCCCCGCCAGTTCTGGCGGGGTGGGTAGCATTCCACCCTTCTAGAGGGAGAGACATGTACACACCGGCCTGCCCGGTAACTTCTTTCCAAGCCCTGGCATCACAAAATGGATGCCGCTGCCACAGACACGGGTCTGGCCTCCTGCTGCTGACTGAAACTCCGGCAGGGGAGGCCTGGACAATAGGTTTCCTGTCCCAGGGAGGTGTAACCACCTCCCCAGACAAGATAATGTGTATTGGGGCTGGGCGGGAGAACTCTCTGGTGCTTTGAAGTCCTGCACTGGGGGCACATTTGGTGTCCCTGTGCATACCCCAGTTCAAACTGGTTCAGGGGCTTCCAGCCCCTGCTCTGGCACGAAACTGGACAAAGGGAATGGGTGTAACCACCCCTCTTCCCTGACCCTCCCATAGGTGGGTCCCCAGAGTATGTCCAACCCCCTAACTTAGTATAAGTATGGGACCCCAGATCTTAGGACTTTAGATTTACCTGGACGAAACTCTGATACAGAATCCTGGACCTTCGACGCTCTACTTCAAGATTAGAGGACTGAAGAATCTCCCTTGGGGTCAAGGAGTGACTCCCCTGCTTGGCAGGCACCAACAAAGCAATTGTCCGGTCTGCATCGCTGAAGCTCCCGCTGGACGCCGAAGTCTTTGCATCACCAGAGGTAGATTTCCAGACTTTCCCGAGGCTGCCCTGAGTCCCCAGCAAAGCTGAGGCCCGTAGCTGTTGTGGGTAATGTGGAACCGTGACCCCTGGACACCGAGTACTTTTGCAAGTGCATCCTCTTCCTGGTCTCCCACAAAGTTGTGCTTTGGGCTCCGAGTAGCCCTCCCCTCCAGCACCGACTGTACTGAAGATCACTGGCCTCCACTCCACAAGTGTCCGGTGAGCCAGCTCCAAGTGCGTCCACTCGAGGCTCCTTTGCGGTCGCTAGTCCGTTGGCTAGTGGGCCCTCCCGAAGGCAACTCTTCTTTTCCTTGGGCTTCCCTGATTGCTCCAGACGTGCCCTGACTTACCCTCACTGGGTGAGTCCCTCAGTCCTTGCTGGTCTGCACCACCGTCCTTCTTCTATTTCCACGAGACTTGCCGTTGCCAAGGCTTGTTGGGTCCAATCCGGTTGCCGACACCCCTGCAATCGACAGACATTGTGGGACAGCTTGAATCCAGCTCCTGGTCATCATCGACACCTCCTGGACTACGTGGCTGAAGAGTCAAGACGACCATCAACCTACCTGAAGCACCCAACTTCGGTGGGCATCCGCTCATCGCCTTCCTGGTCACTGGCTAGTGACCCAGACTCTGTCCCCTCTGCTTTCAGGTTCTTCAGATCTTCGATCCACCTTTGGATCCACCCGAACACTTTCGACTTGGCCGCCAGCAGCACTTTGCAGCAGATCGCCATTGAAAACGACGACGAAACCCGACCCCGAAAGACACCTATGCACCCGGCTTCCCTGGGTGAGGTAACATGAGTACTCCGGTGCTCCCGTGGGTATAGACTCTAGAACAACCCAGTTCTAAAGGGGTTTGCTCCAAGTCCTCCTCTAAGTGTCCCTTTTCTTTAAAATTCCAACCGCGACTTTCCCCATAGAAGTCAACGGCGATTCGCGGCTGTGTTCTCACACTGCACGCGTCCCCCGTGGGTCCCCTGTGTCACTACCTTGGGTGGTTCCTTGTGGTCCAAGCACTTCTACAGGCTCTAGGCCTTGTGTCTAGCTCAGTCGTGGTTCTTATACCACTTTATTGGTATATGGTTTGGTACGCCCCTAGGGCTCAAACGTGTATTTGTGCTATTACTGTTGATAACTAACTTATAACTTATGTACTTCGAACTCTAGCCTCATAAAGAGACTAGAGGGGTGTGTTTAGCAATAAATACATATATTTTGAATATATACCTGGTGTGGTCCTCTTTCATTTGGTCACTCAAGAGATTATAGACTGGTAAAACAAGCTGCTTTACATTCCTTCAAGACTTAGCCTGAAGGCTGCTCTCCATAGCTACCACTAGGATAGCTTTCAATAAAGGTTGTCTTTAACCTATCTCCAATAAGGGGTTGTTTGGACTGGTGCAAGGTGCCCACTATAATTAGTGGACAGCATATACCAGGCCAACTTCTCACAGAGGGGAACTGTGTGTGTATCCTGCTTGAGATTATATCTCCAAGGGCTTGGAAGTGGAGCCTTCCCCCTGTACAAGAGGTCTCAGGAAGAGCAAAGACCTCATCATCCTTCTGGGCACCGCCTCTGGAACCGCTGGTTTCAGTCACCGCAAAAGAAAAGGGCAACCGACTCTGTCACCCAGTCCGTCGCAGTATTCCGTGTCCTGAAGGCCCCGCCGCACTTCGCACCGCATCCTTGGTCTCACCGATGCCGTCTGGAGGATCGTCACCATGCCGCTGCTTGCACCGCGTCCTGTGGGCACCGCATTCTGCATCGCCTGCTTCACCCTGCCTGGACGTCACCGACACCGTTGCTGTCCGACCCGAAAATCAACCGGCTCCGTCGCCTGCACCGCAACCTGCCAGCACCGCATTGAGCACCACCTCACCCTGCATCGTAAGCCTTGGTCTGCAATTTAAAGCTTATGTTGCAAAGTAACTATTTTTACAGTATTGTATGGTGGATTTCTGTCGTATTTGGTCTTGTTTGGTTTAGATAAAGTTTTGCTTATTTTTCTAAACTGGTGTGGTGTCCATTTGTGGTGTTTTCACCGTATTACTGTATGTGTGCACCAATGCTTTACACACTGCCTCTGAGATAAGCCTGTCTGCTCGTGCCAATGGGGTGAGCAGGCGTTATTTTAGACGTGTATCCTCCTTACCCTGACTAGGAAGAAGGGTCCCTATTTGGACAAAGGTGCAAACCATTGCCAACTAGAGACCACCATTTCTAATAGGAATCTAAAAAGATAAAACATGATTGTAGAGAAGCTGAGGGGAGAGAGCCGGGTAAGGCGAGAACAGAGCAGGAGTAAGTGGAGAGGAGCAAGAGAGTGGCAGAAGGGTGAGCTAAGAGGACGGAGAGAGAGGAAGGAAGGTCAGGAGGCAGAAAAATGGCACTAAATCACAACAGGTGGCACAAGAGAGAGAGAGAGTGCACAGGGGAGAACTGGCCAGGGACCTGCTCCTAGTATTGACAGGCATGTGGATTCTCTGCACCATCTCTCCGTCACCCAGGAACAAAGGGTAACCTCTATGCTCTCCTTCAAACTATCTGGGGCAATCTCCTCCCACAGCGCTACACTAGCTAACCCCAGTGACTGCCCACTGGTGGGGGGCTGTGCCTTCATGGTACACTTGGCATCTCCCATGAAGTGCCATTCCTGCTGACAATCAAAGCACTTCAGGGGTGCCTTCCTTACAGACTTACTGTATGGGGAACATTTCATCTTCTCAGTCGGGCAGTGAGAGCCCTGACCCACAGAACTAGTTTTGGGCTCTTTGGAGAGCTCCTTGCTTTTGTTTTTGTCCCCCCCTTCTACTGGTAAGGACCCTGCCCTCCCTTGTGGTGATTCCCCCAGATACCTTCTTGTGGACCCTGGTGCTGACATAATGGTCCACCTCCTTAGCATGCTTCCTAGGGTCAGTTAGCCTACTATTAACAAGGTGTTCACTGGAAAGCAGAGACGGAACATGTGCTCTTGAGCAATCAAATTATACAGCACCTGGTAATCCTTTACCTCACTGCCCTTCACCCACCCATCCAGTGCCTTGCAAAAGGAATTCGCACAATCCACCCAGGTCTGTTGGGATAGCTTCTGACTGTCCCTGAACTTCTGTCTGTTCTTCTCTGCGGTTAAACCAATCTCCTTTATGGAGTGATACCTAATCCTGTCACTCCCTTCTAGGGACAGGAGACTGTCCCTCCCCTCACTAGGGATATGCCTCCACAGACTAGCTCCCCAATCTTCCTCAGGGACCCTGTGCAACTGTAAAGCAATTTCATAGCCTCAAACCATCTGTCTATGTCGTCTCCCACCACAAAGTCAGACACCAGACCTTTGGACGTGCAGACCCACCTGTCAAAGGGCACTGAAGAATTGCTGCCACCATCCCTGCTGGACTCAGCCCACCTGGTGTTAATGTCCATCTCCTTCAGACTCAGTTCATGAGCCAACATCAGTTTCCTCTCCTCCATGGCCACTCTTTTCTCCTCTAAAGCTCTCAGCCTTCTCTTTCCCCAATTTGAGCTTGGCCAGCTCCAACTTTCTCTCATTCCTCCTGTACTCCAGCTCCTCTGGGGACAGGTCTCTGGATGATATACTGCTCCCTGCCCTGGGGGGGCACTGCTCCTTGAAGGGTGTTGGCCTCCTGTTCCACAGACAGTCCAGATTCTCCAGTGAATCCTGATCCAACTCCCCATCATCATCCATTATCTCCTCCTCCTCCTCCTCTAGGGGTACAGCTTCTGCATCATGAGCTTCTACCAAGGCCCTCAGCGCCTTAGCAGAAAGCTCAAACCCCTTGCAGAAATCCTTGAGCTGGGCCACGGTGTCACTCTCCAGCTTGGCCACCTCAAAATCAATTTTTGAAGGTGCAGATGTAGGACCTCCAATCAGAGACATGATTTTAGGAAAAAGCACAAATGACAATCGGGAGAATAGAAAAATTAAAAATGCCAATAAGGAAAAGTAGGAAAAACAATGCCAATCACGAGGAATTGATTCAAATTGGTCTTAAGTATGGATTGGGAAGTTTACACTAAATTACTGTAAGGAGCTACACAAACACAAGTCCTAGCCTCACTGCTGATCACCTATGTTGGAAATTGGGTCTCTAATTGGCACCCTGTCAAGCAGGGACAACAATTATAGGTTAAGTCAGATACACACTCTACGTTAACGTGTGCTCACCCTCTGGTAGCTTAGCAAAGAGCGGGCAGGCTTAACATAAAAGTTTGTGCAACACTTAAAACAGTAAAATAGTGAAAACAGAACACAAAAATAATCAACAGCAGGTTAGAAAAAGAGAGCTTAATTTAATGAAGAAAAGAAGTACACAATGACAAAAATCCAATAATGTGACTGGAGTTATGATTTTTTAAAGAATATCTGCAAATATACTGCTTAAAAGCATGAAGTGCCAGCCTTAGCCATCTGGTCGCGCTTGACCGGGTTAAATCCAAACGTTCAGTCGGACCGCGGTGGAGCGAAGGTCGGATACAGGGACCAACCTTGTCCCACCGAAAAAGTAACTTTGGATGGAGGATGCGTCAAAGACCCGATGCGAGGAGCAGATGAGTCAATGCACAGGCGTTGATCCCTTTGGATGCAGGCAATGTCTCAGGTCCAATCCGTGCAATCGGAGATGCATAGTTGGCGAACCCTTTACAATGAAGGCAATGAGCCATCATCATGCCACGCAGTCGGCGATGCGATGTCTTTGTCCTCAGTGGCATTGGCAATGCGTCGGCGATGATGGGAGATGCGTTGGTTCTGACAAGCATAATGACGGCAATGCATGGATTTTGCAGAAAACAGCCAGAAAGCCCACATTCAAGGGCCCAGGACTGGATTGGCATCATTTGGCAGAGCAGGACCCCTCACAGTTGGCAGACCCTGGACCCTGTAGCAAGGTTGTAGGAAGTCTTTGATGTCCCTGAGGTTTCAGAACAGGAGGCAAGCCAGAAAGCCCTTGGAGTCACTTTGGTTCAGGGAATGTAGAGATGCAGGCTCATTTCTTCTCACTCTCGCTTTTTAAGTGCAGAAATGCCCTGCCCTTCCTGCCCTGGCCTTGGACCCACTGCAGGGGTATATGCAGCTCCTTTTGTGTGGGCAGGCACAGCCCATTCGGGTGCAATTGCCAGCTCCTCCCTTCCATCCTGCCCTGGATGATCCATCAGGATTTTACTGGCCCATCAGGATGTGGATGGCCCATCAGGCACACCTAATCTCCCTTTGTGTGTGGCTGTCTAGAAGGAATGCACAAAGCCCAGCTGCCACCTACCCCATGTGTGCATTCAGAGACAGGCAGAGGCAAAAATGGTTAAAGTAAGAAAATGCCAACTTTCTACAAGAGGCATTTTCAGACTTTTAACTTAAAATCCAACTTTACCATAAGTTGCGATTTTAGATTGTGAGCCCAGAGACCCCAAACTCGAAATATCTATCTTTTCCCAATAGGGAATTATACTTAAAACGTGTAATAAGGTAATCCCAATGTTAACCTATGGGAGAGATAGGCCTTGCAGTAGTGAAAAACGAATTTAACAGTTTTTTTACTATCAAGACATGTAAAACTTAAAAAGTACATGTCCTGCTTTTTTTAATATACTGCACCCTGTCCTTAGGGATGCCCAGGGCCTACCTTAGGGTTGACGTGTATTAAAAGGAAGGCTTGGGCCTGGCAAGAGGGTTAACTTTCCAGGTCAACATGGCAGTTTAAACTGCCTGTAGGAAGGTGGAATCTGACTATATGGTTGCCCCCACTTTTTTTATGGTGTTTTGCTGGTTTATGACTTAGTTGGACTGGGATCCTGCTATTCAGGGCCCCAGTCTATCTGCTTTCTCTGTAAAATGGATTCCATGTGCCTTAGGCACATCTCTGATTGGGATCTGGAGTGCCCTTATAAGTCCCTAGTATATGGTATACTATGTACCAAGGGCATAGGTACCTCAGAGGCCTGCCAGGGGCTGCAGCATGTATTATGCCACCCCTGGAAGGCCATCCAAACTGACACCACAGGTCTGCTACTGCAGCCTGGGTAAGGTGGTGCATGCACCCCTTACTGTGATATAGGTTACCTATATCACGAAATACATACACACCTAGAAACCTATAAGTCACTCCTAAGGCAGGCCTTATCAATCCTAAAGGCAGAGTGCATGGTTCCTATGTGAGAGGGTGCCCCTGCATGAGCAGGGCCCCTCTGCAGCGTTCGGAGACCATCTCTGATGCTGTTTGTAGTGCAGCCTGACCATATACTCTTAAGCGCATTATATCCTCGCGGTAAAATGCTAACTTTGGAATGGCTGCACCTAAACATGTCGTGTTTGGTGTCAAACATCTTGGAATACTACCCCCCGCCAATCCTGGCGGCGGGGGTAGCATTCCACCCTTCTAGAGGGAAAGACATGTTAACTCTGGCTTACCCGGTAACTTCTTTCTGAAGCCCTGGCATCACAAAATGGATGCTGCTGCCACAGACACAAGTCTGGCCTCCTGCTGCTGGACGAAACTCCGGCAGGGGAGGCCTGGACAATAGGTTTCCTGTTGCAGGGAGGTGTGACCACCTCCCCAGACAGGATAATGTGTATTGGGGCTGGGTGGGTGCACTCTTAGAGTGCTTTGAAGTCCTGCACTGGGGGAGCAAAAGGCTCCTCTGTGCATATGCCAGTTCAAACCAGCTCAGGGGCTACCTGCCCCTGCTCTGGCGCGAAACTGGACAAAGGGAAGTGGGTGTAGCCACCCCTCCCTTGACCCTCCCATAGGTGGGGTCATAGAGTTAGTCCCTCCCTGTTTTACTAGTTAAAATGGGGAACCCTTGCCACAGCAAGATTAGATTATACCTGGACGAAACTCTGAAACAGAATCCTGGACCTTCGACGCTCTACTCACGATTAGAGGACTGAAGAATCTCCCTTGGGGTCAAGGAGTGACTCCCCTGCTTGGCAGGCACCAAAGAAGCATCTGTCCGGTTCGCATCACTGAAGCTCCCGTCGGACGCCGAAGTCATCGCATCACCAGAGGTGGATTCTCAGACTTCCCGAGGCTACCCTGAGTCCCCAGCAAAGCTGAGGCCCGTGGCTATCGTGGGTGACTTGAGACCGTGACCCCTGGACACCAAGCACATTTGCAAGTGCACCATCTTCTGGGTCTCCCAAGAAGTCGTGCTTTGAGCTCCGAGTAGCCCTAGCCTCCAGCACCACCTGCACCGAAGATCACTGGCCCCCACTCCACGAGTGTCCTGTAAGCCAGCTCCACGTGCGGCGTCACGAGGCTCCTTCACGGTCGCTAGCCCGTTGGCTAGTAGCCCTTAACGAAGGCCAATCTTTTCTTTACTTGGCAGTCTGGTTGCTCCAGGCCTGCCCTCACTTACCCTCACTGGGTGAGTTCCCCAGACCTTGCTGGTCTGCATCATCGACAATCTACATCTTACTCGAGACTTGCCGTTGCCAAGGCTTGTTGGGTCCAATCTGGTCGCCGACACCTCTGCACTCGACAGACATCGAGCAACAGCCCGAATCCTGCTCCTGGTTGCCGACAACGCCTCCCGGACCTCGTGGCTGAAGAGTCAAGACGACCGTCATCGAATCTGAAGCACTCGACATCGGTGGGCATCTGTCCATCGCCTCCCTGGTCACTGGCTAGTGACCCAGACTCTGTCCCCTCTGCTTTCAGGTTCTTCAGAACTCCGATCCACTCTTGGATCCACCCGGACACTTTTCTCCTGGTCGCCAGCAGCACTTTGCAGCAGATCGCCATAAGAACCGACGACGAAACCCGACCCCGAAAGGCACCTATGCACCCGGCTTCCCTGGGTGAGGTAACACGAGTACTCCGGTGCTCCCGTGGGTAGAGACTCTTCAAAGTCCTAGATCTCAAAGGGTTTTGTCCTAGTCCTCTTCTAAGTGTCCCTTTCCTCTATTTTCCCGATCCCGACTTTCTCCATAGAAGTTAACGGCGTATCGCGGTTGTGTATTTACACTGCACGCGTCTCCCGTGGGTCCCCTGTGTCACTACCTTGGGTGGTTCCTTGTGGTCCAAGCACTTCTAGAGGCTCTAGGCCTAGTGTCTAGTTCAGTCGTGGTTCGCATACCACTTTATTGGTATATGGTTTGGTACGCCCCTAGGGCCCAAACGTGTATTTGTGCTATTACTGTGATTTAAGATCTTATAACCTATGTACTTCGAACTCTAGCCTCATAAAGAGACTAGAGGGGTGTGTTTAGTAATAAATACATATATTTTGAATATATACCTGGTGTGGTGCTCTTTCATTTGGTCACTCAAGAGATTATAGACTGGTAAAACAAGCTGCTTTACATTCCTTCAAGACTTAGCCTGAAGGCTGCTCTCCACAGCTACCACTAGGATAGCTTTCAATAAGGTTGTCTTTAACCTACCTACCATAAGAGTCGATTTGGACTGGTGCAAGGTGCCCACTATAATTAGTGGACAGCATATGCCAGGCCAACTTCTCACATTGGTGTGCAGCGTGTGGGATTCCAGCTTGCTATTGTTTTACCAGATAATCTCAATTGAATTGATCAACTGAAAACCACTAAAGGTACCTAAGGTACATATAATTTAAGCTTAGAATATCAGTAAGTTCTACTGAACTTAGAGTTGTGTGTTAAGGGATAGCACAACCCTTTCTACAACTCAAGAGAGTTTAGTAGGCCACACTAGAGTAGGTAGTGCATACACCACACCACACTAGTAATGTCTTTAAAAGCAGGATCCAAAGATGCCCTGCAGGAAGCCATTGAGCTTCCCCCTCCAAGTATGACACACTCCCATTCTTGGAACTGAGAGCTTTGTGTAACGTGAGGAAATTAAAGACAGGCCAAAGTCCCACCACCCAACACCTCCAGGAGTTGTTGGTGGCTTATGATCTTAGTAAGTCCTCAGAGACTGAAGGGGTAGGAGCAGAGGGTGGGCCAGCAGATGAGGAAGGGGCCAGGGGTACTACTACCCCCAGCCCCCCTCTGAAACTGACCAGGAGGGTGACAATGACCCTGACCTGGAAAACCCAATCCCTTCTGGGGAAGATGAAGATGAGGATCTAGAGAACCACACCTTTGTCCCCCAGGAAGGATTATGAGTGTGCTCAGAAAGTCTAGGTCTCCTTCTCAGGAGTCTAACCACTCTGGCACCTCAATAGGGAGCTCTGTTTCTTCTCACAGGAGGGAATCCTCTCATGAGAGAAGAAAGAGACTGGTCCAGTATGAGGAAACTCAACTAGAGATCAGGAAGAAGCAATTGGCTTTAGATAGAGAATCCCTAGATCTCCTTAGAGAGAGAAGAAAGTTGGGACTAGAGTCCCATGGTGGCAGCAATATCCCTAGAGATAGGGACAGGTCTTATGACCATAGAAACCTAAACAAGATTGTCCCTCCCTACCAGAGTGGGGATGACATCCACAAATGGATAACTGCACTGGAGAGGGCCTGTAAAGTTCAGAAGGTCCCCCAGAGGCAGTGGGCAGCAATCTTGTGGCTCTCCTTTGCAGACAAAGGTAGAGACAAGCTCCTCACTGTAAGAGAAGAGGATGCTGACAATTACACAGTCTTGAAGAGTGCTCTGATAGATGGGTTTGGCCTAACCACTGAACAGTATAGGTTGAAGTTCAGAGACACCCAAAAAGCTCAGACTCAAGACTGGGTTGATTTTGTAGATTGTGCTACAAAGGCTCTGGAAGGTTGGATACATGGCAACAAAGTACATGACTTTTTAGGATTGTACAATTTGATTATGAGGGAGCAGATCCTTAATAATTGTCAAAACCAGCTTTTGCACCAGTATCTGGTGGACTCTGATCTGACCTCTCCCCAAGAATTGGGAAAGAAGGCAGACAAATGGGTCAGAACCAGAGTAAAAACTAGAAATCAGGGTGGTGACCAGAAGAAAGATTCTACTAAGTCCCAAGAGAAAGGTGGGGATAAATCTAAGGATAAGTCCCCTACAGGGCCCCAAAATTCCTCTTCTGGGGGTGGGTCCCAAACTCCTTCCTCTCCTGAAAAGAAACCATATTGCCATGTCTGTAAAAAGCCTGGGCACTGGAAAACTGATCCCAGTTGCCCCAGGATTGGCAATAAAGAAAATGTTCCTCCCACAACTACTACCACCCCTCCTGGTACTACCAGTAGTAATCCTCCAGTTGGGAGTAGTGCACCCAAAAAGTTGCGGGCTTTTGCAAGAGGAACAGAGGTGGGCCCTAGTTTAGACAGGGACCCCTCAACAGACTCCTCTGACTCTGATGGTGGTATAGGATTTGCCACCTTTACCATGGGTCCCATAGCATTGGGCAGGTACAGACTGGAGCCAATGATTAATGGTCAGAAAGCTGTGGCATTTAGGGACACAGGGGCTAGTGTCACCATGGTGGCAGGGAAACTAGTCCCCCCTCACCAGCTTTTACCTGAGTTTAAATACCAGGTGACCAACATTGATGGTGTCAGAACAGATCACCCCATGGCCATAGTCAATCTCAGCTGGGAGGGGGTCACAGGCCCAAAAAGAGTGGCAGTGTCCCCAACCCTACCTGTAGATTGCCTGATGGGCAATGATTTGGAAATTTCAGCCTGGGCTGAAGTTGAACACCAAACCCATCTTAGGATGTTGGGCGTCCCTGCAAGGTTAGTGGGGCTGTGATGGCCACAGCCCCAGCCCAAGACTTTGGAGAGATGGAGCCTGAAAGAATGGCCCACTCTCCCCCAAAAGAGAGCAAAAGGGTTGAAGAAAAGTCTTCTTCCCCCAGACAGTAGGTAAGGGTCAGCCTCCTCAGGGAACTGACCCTACCCCTAGTGAAGGAACTGCCACAGAGGTAGTCAGGCCTGGCCTGGCCACACCCCTGATGGCAGAGGACCCTTCCACGGTGGTACCCAGTCTGGAGCAGGTAACCTGCCCCTCTCTACCCTGCCTCAGTCAGCCCAGGGCTGCAGAGGTCAGGGAGGTCAGTGGACCCCCGGGCCCCCTGTCCAGAGGAAGCCCCCCATCAGCAGATTAGGGGCAGCCAGTCTAGTAGCCCTAGCCAGGTGAAAATTCCTCTACACACTGAGGGATCCCCCATACCTTTATGTAGGGACCTCCCCCAGAAGGACTCTGGTAGGCAAGGGCAAACCTGGGACCAGAAGGTTCCAAACCTGCCATGTCCCTCCAGTGTTCCATCCAAAGGGACCCAACCCCCAGCTGTAGGCAGCCAAAGGTTGACCCTTAGAGCAAAGTGCAACTCAGTCATGGAAAGACAGGCATACATGGTGACCAGTGATCTGAGGAAACTGAGGCCAACATTCCTAGGGCCTCACTTCCCTACTCAGACACCTCACCAGCCTTGTACTTTACCTAAGCACACCAGAGGTAGTGATTCCCCATGGTGGAGACCCTCTCATACCCTTAGGGTGAGGGATTGCTTAGTGGACCATAACATAGGGGGCAACCATGCTAGTGCAGGTGCTTCCTTATATGGCCACTTAGTCAATATAGGCTCAACTGGCCAAGGTTAGCCTTATCTCCTTTCGTTTGGGGGGGGTTATGTAGGAAGGTGGAATCTGACTATATGGTTGCCCCCACTTTTTTTATGGTGTTTTGCTGGTTTATGACTTAGTTGGACTGGGATCCTGCTATTCAGGGCCCCAGTCTATCTGCTTTCTCTGTAAAATGGATTCCATGTGCCTTAGGCACATCTCTGATTGGGATCTGGAGTGCCCTTATAAGTCCCTAGTATATGGTATACTATGTACCAAGGGCATAGGTACCTCAGAGGCCTGCCAGGGGCTGCAGCATGTATTATGCCACCCCTGGAAGGCCATCCAAACTGACACCACAGGTCTGCTACTGCAGCCTGGGTAAGGTGGTGCATGCACCCCTTACTGTGATATAGGTTACCTATATCACGAAATACATACACACCTAGAAACCTATAAGTCACTCCTAAGGCAGGCCTTATCAATCCTAAAGGCAGAGTGCATGGTTCCTATGTGAGAGGGTGCCCCTGCATGAGCAGGGCCCCTCTGCAGCGTTCGGAGACCATCTCTGATGCTGTTTGTAGTGCAGCCTGACCATATACTCTTAAGCGCATTATATCCTCGCGGTAAAATGCTAACTTTGGAATGGCTGCACCTAAACATGTCGTGTTTGGTGTCAAACATCTTGGAATACTACCCCCCGCCAATCCTGGCGGCGGGGGTAGCATTCCACCCTTCTAGAGGGAAAGACATGTTAACTCTGGCTTACCCGGTAACTTCTTTCTGAAGCCCTGGCATCACAAAATGGATGCTGCTGCCACAGACACAAGTCTGGCCTCCTGCTGCTGGACGAAACTCCGGCAGGGGAGGCCTGGACAATAGGTTTCCTGTTGCAGGGAGGTGTGACCACCTCCCCAGACAGGATAATGTGTATTGGGGCTGGGTGGGTGCACTCTTAGAGTGCTTTGAAGTCCTGCACTGGGGGAGCAAAAGGCTCCTCTGTGCATATGCCAGTTCAAACCAGCTCAGGGGCTACCTGCCCCTGCTCTGGCGCGAAACTGGACAAAGGGAAGTGGGTGTAGCCACCCCCTCCCTTGACCCTCCCATAGGTGGGGTCATAGAGTTAGTCCCTCCCTGTTTTACTAGTTAAAATGGGGAACCCTTGCCACAGCAAGATTAGATTATACCTGGACGAAACTCTGAAACAGAATCCTGGACCTTCGACGCTCTACTCACGATTAGAGGACTGAAGAATCTCCCTTGGGGTCAAGGAGTGACTCCCCTGCTTGGCAGGCACCAAAGAAGCATCTATCCGGTTCGCATCACTGAAGCTCCCGTCGGACGCCGAAGTCATCGCATCACCAGAGGTGGATTCTCAGACTTCCCCGAGGCTACCCTGAGTCCCCAGCAAAGCTGAGGCCCGTGGCTATCGTGGGTGACTTGAGACCGTGACCCCTGGACACCGAGCACATTTGCAAGTGCACCATCTTCTGGGTCTCCCAAGAAGTCGTGCTTTGGGCTCCGAGTAGCCCTAGCCTCCAGCACCACCTGCACCGAAGATCACTGGCCCCCACTCCACGAGTGTCCTGTAAGCCAGCTCCACGTGCGGCGTCACGAGGCTCCTTCGCGGTCGCTAGCCCATTGGCTAGTAGCCCTTAACGAAGGCCAATCTTTTCTTTACTTGGCAGTCTGGTTGCTCCAGGCCTGCCCTCACTTACCCTCACTGGGTGAGTTCCCCAGACCTTGCTGGTCTGCATCATCGACGATCTACATCTTACTCGAGACTTGCCGTTGCCAAGGCTTGTTGGGTCCAATCTGGTCGCCGACACCTCTGCACTCGACAGACATCGAGCAACAGCCCGAATCCTGCTCCTGGTCGCCGACAACGCCTCCCGGACCTCGTGGCTGAAGAGTCAAGACGACCGTCATCGAATCTGAAGCACTCGACATCGGTGGGCATCTGTCCATCGCCTCCCTGGTCACTGGCTAGTGACCCAGACTCTGTCCCCTCTGCTTTCAGGTTCTTCAGAACTCTGATCCACTCTTGGATCCACCCGGACACTTTTCTCCTGGTCGCCAGCAGCACTTTGCAGCAGATCGCCATAAGAACCGACGACGAAACCCGACCCCGAAAGGCACCTATGCACCCGGCTTCCCTGGGTGAGGTAACACGAGTACTCCGGTGCTCCCGTGGGTAGAGACTCTTCAAAGTCCTAGATCTCAAAGGGTTTTGTCCTAGTCCTCTTCTAAGTGTCCCTTTCCTCTATTTTCCCGATCCCGACTTTCTCCATAGAAGTTAACGGCGTATCGCGGTTGTGTATTTACACTGCACGCGTCTCCCGTGGGTCCCCTGTGTCACTACCTTGGGTGGTTCCTTGTGGTCCAAGCACTTCTAGAGGCTCTAGGCCTAGTGTCTAGTTCAGTCGTGGTTCGCATACCACTTTATTGGTATATGGTTTGGTACGCCCCTAGGGCCCAAACGTGTATTTGTGCTATTACTGTGATTTAAGATCTTATAACCTATGTACTTCGAACTCTAGCCTCATAAAGAGACTAGAGGGGTGTGTTTAGTAATAAATACATATATTTTGAATATATACCTGGTGTGGTGCTCTTTCATTTGGTCACTCAAGAGATTATAGACTGGTAAAACAAGCTGCTTTACATTCCTTCAAGACTTAGCCTGAAGGATGCTCTCCACAGCTACCACTAGGATAGCTTTCAATAAGGTTGTCTTTAACCTACCTACCATAAGAGTCGATTTGGACTGGTGCAAGGTGCCCACTATAATTAGTGGACAGCATATGCCAGGCCAACTTCTCACACTGCCCACACAGGCTCTGCAATGGCAGGCCTGACACATGTTTAAAGGGCTAAATAAGTGGGTGGCACAATAAGTGCTGCAGGCCCACTAGTAGCATTTAATTTACAGGCCCTGGGCACTTTACTATGGACTTGTATGTAAATTAAATATTCCGATTGTGGACAATCCAAATGTTACCATATCTTAGGGAAATGCACATTAGCACTGGTAAGCAGTGGTGAAGTGCCCAGAGTAATAAAGCCAGCAAAACTATAGTCATTAAAACAGGAGTGAGGAGGCAAAAAATCAGGGGGAACCACGCCAAGGATGCCAGGTCTAACATATTTAATTTTTGGCTCACGGTGAGAAAAATCGACACAAAGATAGCAGACCCAACTACCAAGTGAAGAATGCATTTATGTGGGGGGTGCCACACTCCGAACACCCCCGGACGCTACACCCTTGATTACCTGCTGATTGCTTCAGTTGCGACAACCTTCTCTGCTAAGTGACTTTATCCCTTGGCTATTTCCCTTATCGATGCGAAAATCTATACCAAATTCGAACTCATAGGATGTGCCAACATCTAGGACAGGGAGTGAAGTAGACCCGATACGGACTTTGGTGCTCCCCGACTAGAACTGTCTCTTTAGTTTAAGAAAGCATTCTCATAAGAACAACAGACAAAGATTCTATTTCAATTTCTTTATATAAGAATTGATAGCAGCAAAGCATATAAATCATAAGTACAAAGAACTCAGTACATTTCTAAATTAAATCTGGCATAGATTTGCCTTTAAAGATAGGGAATTGGGGGGAGGTGGTACTTTTACTAGCAAAATCCACACTCTATATAGGGCTTTATGCAAAGAGGTTTATACATTCGATGGGGATACATGAGTCTCAAGGGTACATAAGGATTCACCCATTCTCACAGTCTTAGCTCTACAATTGAGCTGATACATTGTTAACATAGCCTGGGATAGTAAGAACTGTCCTTGATTCAGCGGAAATTTCACTGAGCACATTTCCTGCTTATTTAAGTAAAGTAGACGAGTTTTGCTTAGAAACAGAATCAACAACAGTCATCAGGTGAGATCCTGTGATGTGGAGGTAAGATGGGGGATAGTGTAAGCACACGTTAACCCTAGCACAAGCTCAAATCATAGTGCGAGTTTTATTAACACAAAATCAACGCTCACACCCTTCAGGTTAATTGTCATTGTGACATGAAGGAAGTTACCATTTAACTATTGGTTAATATCTATGGCGTTCATTGAAAATTATTTTTATGACCTTTTGTTGACGCCTATAGAGCTGTTGGTTTTGTCCTATTTAATTCTTGATAAGAAATAGCACTTGCTCGGTTTTATAATGAATTTTGAAGAGTTGTAGCGATTCTTTATGATGGAAGTTATACTCTGCCTGTCAGTATTGTTAACTTTGTTGTGATTGTGTTTTGTTTATGTGGACTCTAAAGTCTAGCAAATGTGATTTTAGTATTAAGTTATTATTGATCTTTGCCTCAGAGACATAGCCTACGGATTCAACTTTCTGTCTCCTATGTAATCGAGTTGCCTCCAGCCAGCACTAGCTTTAACTGTCTGCAAAAGTATTGTGCTTTGTTCATAATAAAAGTATCTGTTAATAGGTTCAGGCGAGTAATTAAACATGCTTGAATGCATGGCTTGCATTCTACATTTTCTGGAGTACACTCTGCAGACTGCTAAATAAAATGTTACGTACACCTTCTCGTAAATGCTGTTTTTTATTTCTCAGTCTAAACATGTGCCGTTGCTGCCACCTACTGGCACCTGTCTGCTTGTAAAAAGTTACAAGAATTGCCAAAAAGAAACAAAGCGGTTGCATTTTGGAAAGAGAACATGATGGCGGAGAAAGGACTGGAGAGCTGCTTGTCACAAGAGTGGCAGGCGAGGGATACAGTGCGAGAACGGCATTGAAAGTTGTGGTTCAAAACAATGCTGGTCTCTTGAGAAGTCACTCATAAATGTCTCTTATCTATTGTCGCGTCTTATTCTCAGAAACAATGTCATCCAAAATGTACGTATTCTCATGTGCACAGGGTGAGTTTCACTGATCACTTGTCTCCTTAAATTCCATACGCTTTCTCCCACTGGGTAGATGTAAACCCTTTTAATGTACTGCTCTGGACGTGCCCGTTGACCTTGTACATCTGTCCCTTATTTGGATGTTTATTCGCACTGAAACTTAAATAGTTCACCGGAACTTTCCTTTCTTTTTCGTTTTCTTTATTCTTTCTTTATAAACCATCTTTTGAAATATTTCTATTGTCGTGTAGTTCCTACAAATCTATATAGGATCTGCACGTTTAGACAACATAAACTGAGGGATTGGTGATCAGACTGATTCGAGACACCCCCAAAGAATATGTTAGTCTGTAGACCATCTAGCTCACAGTGCCACTATTAGCCCCACAACCTTACCAAGGAGCGAATAGTTTCTGGCAACAATCGAACATGACAACCCTAACCGCTCAGGGATTGTGGAAACAGTACAGTACTTTCCGCTCAGTCACGCGTGCTCACTTGGTCTCAGAGAGATACACAGAATAAACGATGGGGACGTTTTCAGTAAGTATTTATTGAACCAGCGTCATTCTAGTATAAAATACGTATGCTGCAACAACCATTAGACAGAAACAGATATATAATATTACAAGCACCAACAAAGTAAATAAAAGGTAGAATTCCACCATGGTGCTAAAACAGTGAATATATGCAGGCATATAGATACATGACAGTAATCATGCTAACCCTAGCTAAGTGTACCTAAGTGTACCTAGCATGTATGTAGGTGTAAAGCCAAGAATCCCCCTGGGAAAGAGTCCACCCCATTACCTGATGGGAGAGAACGAAAGACCCCGTCTTGGTCTCGAGTTGGACACCCCGCAAGGGATGTCAGACCACTGCGTGCTGGAGTGTCTGTGTGCAGGGATTTCAGCATCTCGTATCAGCATGGAAGTTTCTCCTCTGATTTGCCCAGCGAAGATGTGGTACTTATATACCCGAAAGGTACCCTCAGGGGTTCTACCTAAATGTGTCATGGTACTGTGGGCATGTCGGCCAAGGATGACGATAGCGGTGACTTTTGTACAGAGTTATTATACAGAATGCAGAATATGGTAATCCTGCTGTGATACTAAGAAGCCTCATGCATAATAAATTAGGCTAGTTTTCAGAGAAAACCACACGTCATTTATTCAGCACCTAACTGGGTAACGGTCAGCGCCAAAACTGTTTTGTAGAGCAAGGTAGGACAAATGTAGGTAAAAGGTTGTGCAATTACCTAGGCCTATGTTGGGGTACATTGGGGCTCAAAACACTGTAAGAGTTGATTCAATTCCAAAAAGATATCATTATTTCAAGTCCCCAATCCCCAAAGCATTTCAAGGCCTAAAAAAAAAAAAGCGCATCCACAGGGGGTATTTCATCCCAACTGACATGTCGTCATAATAGTGCAATGAAAGGGATGACACCTGCACCAAGGCGGAAGGGCTTATGTATAGATCTAAGGTATTGGTGCCGGAAACATCAGGAGGGAAGTGCAAAAGGAATGGAGGACAATGGGGGTCTAAAAGAAGGGAAACATGTTGAGTGAGCTACAGCCCTTGCCAGTATGAGGCAAGGAGGAGAGAAAAAGCAGCTGTAGTGGGGACGATAGCCTGACAGACACGAAGCAGGAGGCAAAAGGCAAGATGGAAGGGATCCCTGCATACTAAGGAAACAGAGCGAGATGGTGAGCATTCTGTGGGCTGGGCCGCGTCTAGGGAGCAGGAGACGGGAGGTATGCAAGGGTCTGAGGGTGGGGCGGCATATCGAGGGGAATAGCGAGTTTATGGCAGGGTAAGAAAATGTATTCGAGAATTTTAAGATGAAATAGTGGCCGTCCTGGTACAACTATTTAGCAAAGAGAATGAAGATGAGAAAAGGAAAAGGGAATATTTCAGGCAGGAGCGATACAAGTTCAACAAATTGACATTGAGGGACAGGACGTAAGTGAATGCAGATAGGAAAGACAGACTAAGCCTGGGTGGAGTTTGCAGAGTTCCACTGCGGAACTCTGCAAAGTGACCAAAAAACTCCACTGGCTATGCGGAGTTCCACGAGCGGTGGAGTGAGCTTGGTAACGATTGTTCGTGTTGATTTTCAGCACCTGGTGTTTGTCTTGCGCTGGAAAATCAGCGTGAACCGCATCATGCGCAGCACAAAAGGGCGGTGCTTCTTTTCTGCTGCTCGAGTAGATATTCTACTTGAGCAGCAACTTTCTCAACCCGAACAGAAGGTTTCTCAATGCGAGCGGTCGAGACTTCCCGCAATAAGAAATTCGGCTGCCCTTGTTGCCATGGAGGTGGATTTTTCTCGCTCGTGATCGTCAACTTGGCGTTGGGGATCGCGAGCGAGCAAACATCTCACCGGGAGGTAGATTACCCTCACTCGCACTCGCCGACTTAATGTTGGTGAGCGTGAGTGAGGAAAAAACTCTGCTACGCTACGCGGAGTGAAGTTTCTTGGAACTCTGCGTGCTCCGTGGAGTGCAGAAAACTCCACAAACTCCGCGAGAAGAGCAGAGTTCACCGCCTCAGCTTAGGACAGACGCACCTGATGGTGGGAGTGTGGTGAGACAGGAATGTGCAGTGAAGGGGACAGTAAAATAAAGAAAGATCACACGAGGCCAGTGCGTTTGCCATGCATGGGGAAGGTTCTATGGGAGAAGAAAGGGAGTTGGCAAGGAGGCAAAAAGTGCCAGCCAATATTGACATATAGACATCAGCATTCATGATTCATGCCAGCATCAATCAATCAATCAGTATTTATAAGGCACAGCAAATCACCCATGAGGGTCTCAAGGTGTTGGAGTTACTAGCTGCTTTGTGGTGAAAGCAGTGAAAAATGAGGTAAAATCAGGAAAAAGCACCCAGAAAAATGGGGGAAAGGACTGAAAAAGCAGTAAAAAACGAGGCAAAAGAAGGAGAAAGTGCTCAAAAAAACAGGGAGGAAGCAGAGCCCCATGTACCTCTTCCTGAGCTGTCAGTCAGGGCTGCTGGTAACTTTCCTGGGCTTCTCCTATTTCCCAGCATCTCTTCCTACACCCCTGCAGCACTTCTCCTTGTATCTCTTGCCCCTGTACCGACTCCTCTCGTTGTACCTCTTCCTCTTGAGCTGGATATCGGGGCTTGTGGTAACTTCCCTCTGCTACTGGGAACACTGCCCCTGAGCCTGTTTCAAATATACGGACATCATTTAAACGGCTTATATATGTTTTGGCAGGGTAGTATGGGTTTGGTATGATGTTGAATTCAGAGCTAGAATTCAGTGCTGAACCCCCAAAAAGTCATGGCGAGAGGTGGATCAGGAGTTGTGATTGCACTATGATATCGACGAGGCCAATACCAGCTGTATAAACAGCAAGCAGTTTGCCCTTGACACATGAGCCCTTTCAGAATTGCCCCGCCCCTCGAAGGGTGGGCAGCCAGTCAAGGTTCAGTCAGGGAGGTGCATGTTGGAATTTCAAAAAAGGGAATTGTTTCGACATCGGGGCTGAAAATGCAGGGTGATGAATCCACTGGCACAGAGTCAGGGGAGACAGCGAAGCACAAACAGATTAAGAGGCTGGAGAGGTACAAAAGACAACATGGGAAAGGTCCACTATGCCAGTTAACAGAGAGGCACTGGCACCATGGCTGTGCTGTTACCCCAATAGGGCAGTGTGTGAAATTGGGTTAGTGGTTGAGGGGGGTATAACCATACTCAAGCAACAGCCACAAGCCTTGTCAGGGTGAACCTCAGAAAGTCACTAAATCAACTTGCGCTTAACTCTCCGGTAGCTTGTCACAAAAACAGTCAGGCATAACTTAAAGGCAATATGTAAAGTATTTATACAGCACTCAAACAGTAATAACGTGAAAACACAACACAGAGAGGCACGCGTCGTCAGAGAGACAAGATGGCCACTCGCTAGATTGCCCATATTAAAAGTGCGGTTGCCCACAATGTTCAAATGGTTCACTTTACTTGGAAAGTGCTTTATTCTCTGGCAGATCACCCTCTATATTACCTCAAGAATTGGTATTGAATTACTGTAGATACTGATGGATTCTGGTACATAGCATGCGCTGACCCTCAAGCTACTTAAATTCCGAGTTCCTAAGTAGCGTGCACCTTTTCAGCCTTGGTCTTTAATGTTTTGTTGAGGCCCTTTAGCTTATTCTTGGCAAGGAATAATTTTTGGGAGTCCAGCTGGCTCCTTTTCCTGAAAATTGACGCTTAATTGAAATCCTCACAGCAATTATATTCAATACCTTTCTTCAGGTGAAGCAATATCACGGAGTTGAGCTTTCACAATGGAAACTGCGCATTCCTTCAGGCCTTTGGCCTCATCTATGTCAAATGTTAAAATTCATAAGAAGTCTGGAGGTGGTGCTAATATAAGCATAAAGAAAGATCCCTCCTCCCCTACGAAATCCCCATTACCTTTAACACTGGATGACATTATGGAGGAGCTAAAGAATATGAGACTCTTAATGGCTAAGATGACCGCATCCTTGCAGAGGATTGAAGAAAAGTGGTCTATTCCTGATTCAAGGCTTACTGAGTTTGAGTAGCGGTCAATGATGCACAAGATGTTGCTGCCCAAGTGTCTTACCTGACTAAAGAAGTAACACAACTGAAAAAACTGACTGAAGATTTAGAAAATCATAATAAATGCAACAATTTGCATATTTACGTTATTCCAGAGGATTCAGAGGGGCAGGACATGATTAAATTCCTAAAGCTTCATATCCCAAAAATCGAAGGCTTAAAATATTCGGTCGAGCTGAACATCGAATAAGCCCTTCACAGCCCTAAAATTCTAATAGACCTAGAGGGACCTAGAGGGAAGTCCTCACAATAGCCAAACAACGTAAACAGATGCTCTGGTTGGGACATAAAGTTTTCTTTAGCCAAGATGTGTCTAGAGCCACTGCCAACTGATGGAAATAATACGTGGACTTGAGACCAGCACTAAGATCTTTGAATGCACGATATGGGCTCATTCACCCTTCTTTTTTTAAAGTCACATATAAGGACAAAACCGAATGAACCGAAGGACCTTAAGCTGTTCCTCCATGCCCATAAGGAAGAAGAAATGGAACTTAGTAAAACTTGACTTGCTATTTACATAATTTCATAACGATTATTTTATTATTTCTTTACAGGTCCGATATTACTCCTAGTCCAGCGGCGTTTGTAGTGGTGTCTGTCAGTGTTCAACTGCTTTCAGTCTTCACGTTATGTTAGAGGTGTATCATTATTTTTCATGTATGGTAAGTTTGATTGTTTTTCCTTGTTGATTAAGATGCCCTCTTGTATTCTTTTTTCTCTCTTAATTCACTATTCCTGACATTAATTGTTCTCTATCTATCTCATTCCTCGGTTTTCCTTTTTCAGTCCGGACATCTATTTGTCTTGTTCTCCCTCCCACCATCGATAACCTTTAGTCTTCTTCATTGACGAACAAGACTAAAGTCTTTTGGCTTTTCGTCATCTTTTTATATATTTTCTACACTAGGGAGCTATTTTAACATTCTATTTCTTTTTCTCTCTTCTCTATCCTTTATCTCTTTTTTCAATTTTCTTCACTTTCCAGATTTATTTCTAATAAAATGCAAAAAACTTTCAAGAGTGTTATATCTTCTAGAGGATTAATTGATGCGTGGAGAACCTATCTTCCAGATGTGCTATAATTCACCTGTTGTTCCCCTGTTCACCTTTCACACTCCAGAATAGATTATTTATTTGTCACACAAAATGTTCTTTAGTTTGTATCAAATGTTGAGATAGGTTCAATTCTTATCTCGGACCACACCCCTGTAATATTGGATTTAGATACCCCTAATGATATTTGCAGTCCCAGTAGAGATTTAACAATGCCTTCCTGCAAGATAAACAATTTAGGGGCCGATTCCGATCTCGGTCGGAGGCGCACCCAATACCATTCGGTCGGGAAAAAAGCCATGCGAATGCCTGTTTCCCTACCGATCCGCACATCATTCCGAACGAGCAAGTACGATGCGCACAACAGCATAGAATCCGGCCGAGTCGTACTCACCCAATCCAGGTCCTGTTCTCCGACCGAGGCGAATCCGGAAACGCTGAATCGAGTCGCACGGAAGGGAAAATGCAGCCCCGTCCGGCCGGACAAGTACGATGCGCTTTCCGTACGCGCCGAACCCGTCGCTACGTCCGGCACGTCAAAGCTTCCGGGAGAGGCGCACATAAGCTCCGATTCGCGCCACAACACGATCCACGGCTACGAGGCGAACACGCCAGCGACGAGGACGAGGCGAAGCAACGAGAAAGACGAACGAGACGAACCAACCATGAATCCCTTCGTTCCGATTCTACCATTATTCTACATTTACTACCGGAACAGGCACGGACGCGTACGGCGCAGAAGGTAAGTCAGACACCAACCACAAAAACATACAACACGTACACGACACATCACACACACACACACACAGAGGGATGCAGAATTTACTTACACCAGCAACAGCAGCACCATAGGGGCGGGATGCCCATCACCAATGCCACATATGCACACAGGGGCCTGGATAAGCACCACCACTACCACCCCTACCCAGGGGGGGCTGGATGCCTACCACTACTACCACCCTTAGCCAGGGGGGCTGGATGCCTACCACTACTACCACCCTTAGCCATGGGGGTGCCAGATGCCCACCACTACTACCACCCTTACCCAGGGGGGCTGGATGCCTACCACTACTACCACCCTTAGCCATGGGGGTGCCAGATGCCCACCACTACTACCACCCTTACCCAGGGGGCTGCATGCCTACCACTACTACCACCCTTACCCAGGGGGGCTGGATGCCTACCACTACTACCACCCTTAGCCATGGGGGTGCCAGATGCCCACCACTACTACCACCCTTACCCAGGGGGCTGGATGCCTACCACTACTACCACCCTTACCCAGGGGGCTGGATGCCTACCACTACTACCACCCTTACCCAGGGGGGCTGGATGCCTACCACTAACAACAACTCCACTCACAGGATGGCTAATACATATCGCAACAAGCACACACCAACATAAAGAATGCAACATTAAGACATCCCCCCAACACCATGACAAGCGTGTGTAGACTGTGTCAAATGCCTACGACACAGAACATGATCATCAACATACAATGTGACACCCTATCACATGTGCCACACATAAATGTGTGTGGCCCCCACAATGCAAGCAGGCCATGACCATTGTGGCAATGGGGTCCAAACCCCCATCATCACAGTGACCAAAATGTAAGTGTGGGGTCCTGAGCTGAAGCACATCTTGACCATTGTGGCAATGGGGTCCAAATCCCCATCATCACAGTGCCCAAAATGTAAGTGTGGGGTCCTGAGCTGAAGCACATCTTGACCATTGTGGCAATGGGGTCCAAACCCCCATCATCACAGTGACCAAAATGTAAGTGTGGGGTCCTGAGCTGAAGCACATCTTGACCATTGTGGCAATGGGGTCCAAATCCCCATCATCACAGTGCCCAAAATGTAAGTGTGGGGTCCTGAGCTGAAGCACATCTTGACCATTGTGGCAATGGGGTCCAAACCCCCATCATCACAGTGACCAAAATGTAAGTGTGGGGTCCTGAGCTGAAGCACATCTTGACCATTGTGGCAATGGGGTCCAAATCCCCATCATCACAGTGCCCAAAATGTAAGTGTGGGGTCCTGAGCTGAAGCACATCTTGACCATTGTGGCAATGGGGTCCAAACCCCCATCATCACAGTGACCAAAATGTAAGTGTGGGGTCCTGAGCTGAAGCACATCTTGACCATTGTGGCAATGGGGTCCAAATCCCCATCATCACAGTGCCCAAAATGTAAGTTTGGGGTCCTGAGCTGAAACACATCTTGACCATTGTGGCAATGGGGTCAAAATCCCCATCATCACAGTGCCCAAAATGTAAGTGTGGGGGCCTGAGCTGAAGCACATCTTGACCATTGTGGCAATGGGGTCCAAACCCCCATCATCACAGTGACCAAAATGTAAGTGTGAGCAAAGTAGAAGCTGCAACTGGCAAACTGCATGGACAAATCCTGGTCACAGAACAACAAACACAACTGTGGCAAAGTAGTGCAGGTGTCCCATTGCAACATAGATTTGGGGAGGCAAACAGTGCAGTGCAAATAAGACATACCTCTGGCCAGCTGCATACAAACATCACCCATGGTGTCTGACACCGTCAACATACATCAATGACACAATGACAGAAGTGACCATCACAATGCAGACCCACATATTTGCACCAATGGACACACCAATGCAGATACCCTGTGTAGACTGCAGATGGCAGGTGAACAGATACCATACCATGGCAGCAATGGGACACATAAACAATGATCATTGTGCTGACTGATGACCTAGGAGTCCCAGGGACAGCAGGGCAAACACACCAAACAACATACAGATAATGGCACACCATGAATATGCCAATGCAGTGGCGCTGATGCACAAACACAAACAGGCAGACACACACTGCACATCAAACACAACAGGTGAGGGGGACCAGTGTCCCCAGGCAACCACACAACACATGAGGAGGCCTGAAGACCAAACACACAGATGTGCATACAGTGCCACACAAAGGTAACTCAGGGATCCAATTCCCCTATGTGGGCAATCAGGCATTGTCAGATGAGAGGGAGCACAAATCACACATGTCACACAAGCATGTAGGAACAGCAACCCACACAGTAAGACACTGAGGCACCACAGCACCACCCCCAGGGCCCACACAATGTGGTGACCATGGGCTGCATTACAATACCACTGTGATGACAAAGCCAGATGTCGTTCACACTGTGAACCACAGTCATGTATCCTGAGCAAAGAATCACCAGCACACCCACACAAGCACAAATCAATCAGCATGGCCAGTAAGCCAAGGCCAACATGGAGGCAAGTGTCTTGCCGGGCAACAACTCTCATCTGCACACACTAAACAACACACACCTCGACCACCAACAATGTGCTGCAGTGAAGCTCACATGCACAGGTGACATTGCGCATGCACCCATGACAATCCCAGGGGGGTGGGTGGGAAGCAAGGTGCAGAAACACAGCACACATGGCCACTCAACAAGACTCCTAAATGTCTGACACACTGCACACTACGCCGTACATGGACATGACGGCAACACCACACCAACCAATGGGATCCCAGCCACAGTTACACACCAATGAAGAAGCCAAGGTCACCCACAAAGAACACACATGGACAACTACCAACATTGCAGCCCTGACCCTGAGGAGTGCCAGCAGTCACACACACAACGTGTCACAAACAATGAAAGCTAACACAAACCGGAAATCACATTACAGGAGTAAACAACAAGTGCTAAGGGAATCCTAACTGTGACCCATCAGTGCCTGCCCACAAACTCAGCCCTGACAGCAAACACACCTATGGGTGACACCCTGATGACCAGTAATGTGCCATGCACCCACATCACAGAGAACCCAGGAAGTAGACTTTGGGGGAACATAGCTCAACTCAGCAAGCATCACAAACAGGAACATCACTAGCGATCCCAGCACGCAAAGCAAACTGGAAGTGAACACACAGACATGCTCATACAACACACACCTTGGGCGCAGGCAATGTCACAGGAGCACACACTGCCATGAGGGGACTCCACTCCTGTGTGAGGAAAGCTGTGCCATATGTCGCATCAGTAGGGCTCCATCATGTCAGCACAACACTTTGTCACACATTAAACAATTAGCACCAAATCAAGGCTCCCATCACATCAGCCTGGTCATGGGAGTGTCAACGAAATCATCAGCACAGATCCAACACACATGTACAGCAAGTTGCACTGACAACACAGATGAGTCCTTCCCCATTGATGCCCAAACCTGCATGTCCACTGGAGATGGCCACACGGTCAGGGAAGTAGACGAATTGAACAATGGCAGGCACAACAGATGTGCAGGGGTGGAAGCCACAGATGTGAAATTGCCAATCTAAGTAGGAAATCCCATTGCCAAATACTGAACACATGACACCCTCAGATGCTGCTATGGATGACATGGATACACCACAGGATAGGACACATTCCCCCTGGACCACATGGGTTCCTGCACAGTAACACTTCATAATCATGAGACCAGATATCACCATCACTGCAGCAAGGGCATGGTTAGCAGCACCAACAACATGTACATCTGAAGCATGAGCACTAGAGAACAGAAAGTTGCTTTATTCAGCATATGTGTGTCCAAAAACTCAGAGAACAGTAATGCTCCAACAAAGGCCAATGGCCAGTCCATCAAGTAAGTCAATACAGGGTGACAGTGGCAGATGTCACCCTACGCATGCCTGCACTGCACAAAACCAGGGACAATCCACTAGGAGGGGCAACCGGGGGGGCAGGCCAGGCACCGCAGGGACAGGATCAGGGCTCAGCAGGAGGAGGCAGGGAAGGGGTGGTGGGTGCTGGAGAGCCACTGACAACTGCAGTGGAGGTGTCTAACATGGTGTGTGCCGGCACAACTGGGGGGCATGGCTCAGATGGTGTGTGTGCTGGCACGACTGCAGTGGACCCTGCAGATGGAGTGGACAGGTCCGCCACTGCAGTGCCCAAGTCAGACAGGGTGGTAGTGGACTCCACTGCAGTGCCTACCTCCAGGGGAGGAGAATGGGGAACAGGCAAGGTGGGCTGGACAGAGGGGGAGGACACCCTCACCACATCAGTGGCACAGACAAGCGCAGCGGGGAGTGTGGTGCCGGGAGAGCAAGTGGCAGGGGAGAAGGCCTGATCCTCTTGGGGATGGTATATCTGTGGGTGGGGGAACCTGGGGCAGGGTGTGGTGGGGGCACCTGTGGAGTGGGGGCCTGAGGGATGGAGGAAGGAGACCTGGTGCCTGAGCTGCAGGGCGGCGGCGGGGTCTTACTCTTACGACTCCGGGGGGACTTGCGGGTGGAGGCCTCAGTCTGTCTGCGCCTGGGGGAGGGTGTCCGGGGGCGAGGGGCACTCTGCTCCATGTGGGTGGGCTTCCTCTTCCCCCTGGATGCTGGAGCAGCTGGATCGTAGGGGATGAGGCCTAGGTCACAGAGGAAGAGCCGCTGTGACTTTGGGGTTGCAGGTGAGGCAAGGGAGGGTGCTTTGGAGGGAGAGGCAACTGAGGACTGCGCAGTGCTTGTGGATGCGTGTGTGTGTTCCAGGGCCCCATCCCCTGTGAGTCTGGTTTCAGTCCCCTGACTGTGCGTGCGTGTGCGTTTTGTTTGTGGCGTGTGTGTCTGTGTGCTGGACGTGTGTGCTGGTGTGTGCCTGTGCCGGTGTGTGTGTGCTTGGGACGGGTAAGGTGCTGGGGAGTGTGGATGGAGCAGAGGCAGGAGGGGTGAGGGACTGTCTGAGGAGGGACACTGCTGCCGTCAGGGAGGAGTCCATGGACCTATTGCCCCTCTGTAGGTCAGACATGCCCGATGAGATGCCCTCCATGAACGACACCAGCTGAGTCAACAGAGCGGTGTGTGCATGGAGGACACTCAGCATGGCTGTCTGCCCTACATGGAGCTGGCGAAGGAGGTACACAGACTCCTCACTCAGGGCAGCAGGGGACACAGGGGCAGGGGTGCGGTGCCTGGCCCGAAGGAGACACGCTCCCGAACATGGGAGCCTTCACGGACCTGGGGAATGGGAGCCGATGGGAGGGCGGTGGTGGTGTTGGTGGTGGCGGGGACAGCAACACTAGCTGGGGTGTGGTGGCTGCTGACACCCGCCTCCATAAGGGAGTCATCCTCCGAGCCGCTGTGGTCCTCAGCTGAGGTGGATGGTGCTGAGGACTCCTCAGTGTGGCTCCCCTCGCCCTCCGTGCCACTGGGTCCCTCCGACCACTCCTCGGCTGTTGACCCAGTCTGGCTCTCCGGCTCCTCCTGGTCCGTGGAGCTGTCCCCTTCTGTGGCCGTGGATGTATCTGCAATCAATGGGGAAACAGACAGACATCAGTCACCTGCACCAAACGCACACACCACTGTGAGCACAGCACATTACAGAGCAAGCCCTGGCATCATTAGTTGAACATTGCTAAAAGTGCCCTAACTGAACAGGAGAAGCCAATTGTCAGTCTGATGCCAACCATGGCACTCACATCCCACATGGCCTTGCACCCATCTGTCTGGTGTCTGTTGGATAGCAACACCCCAGTGTGGACACATGCACCACCTACACAGTAGTTGGACAGTGCAGAGGACACGGTGTAGCATGTGGACATGCACACATCACAACTCTTGCCACTGAGTCAGTACAGGTTTCCGGATGAAAGGGATGCCCAGAGTCAAATAGGAAATGCATGTGATGCATACCAGCGACAGACACCATGATGCACCCATGTCCTGATAGCCATCGCCACAATGGTGTGCATGTAGCACATGTCACTCCCCTGCAGGATCACCAATAAGTAGACACATGTAATGGCAGAGGCATGACTGCTAAGTCATACATCACTGTCTCAGTGATGTATGACTTGGCAGCCAGACAACAACACTCTGCACTGTGTCACAATAGTAGGTCATGGGGAATGCAAGTCCTGGAGCTGCACAAGTGCACATGTACATCCCCCACACAACACATCATCTGAACCCTCATCTGTCCAGGTCATACCGATTGGACATATGGGAGACCTGTGACACTACCCTCTGAACCTGAGCCCCTCACAATCTGCTGTGAATGGGAAACAGCTGCCTGAACTTCACATTCCCATACCCCAGTCTGCACGGGCAGCTGATCAAACACCTATGTGACACACAAGTATCGTCTCCTATGGTCACATCTCCAGTGGCATGCTGAGCCCCAACCGAGAAACACCCCAGCAGTCCTGGCAACAAATCCACAGCACACTGACACAGAGGCAGACACCTGAGGGGTCAAATCACTGCGCACAACGTGTCAGCTGATACACGGGAGTGGGAGTACAGGTGTATTGGATGGGCTGGAGTAGGCATGACTGTCCTGCCCCACATGAATGAGGGATGAGCCCTGGACAGTGGATAGCTGGCTATGTATGTGTGACACACGTAATCTGCACACTCCTGGGGCCCAAACATTGTTCCCACCCGCTGCATGGGTGTGTGCCAGATACCCCAGGCACATGTGGTGGCTCAGCTCAGCAAGTGGACCGCATATCAAAGCAACACGCAGATTACATGTCCGAACACAGGCATTGTGTGAACAATGGACCCACCCATGTTGCCCACAACAGAGTTAGGGAAACAGATGCTGTCCCCCACCTTGAGTGAAGCAAACTGCAAGGACACAGTCCCAAGTGACACAATTCCCTGACTGTAAGGGCCACACCTGGGTATCAGATGAGGAGTGGGCAGTGCACAATAGAGGGACATGGCTCCTGGACAACATGACTGCTGTATTGTGGCAGTTTAACCAGGCCAAAGGAGGGCACATAGCATGTAATACAGAGTTCACAGTGCAGTCTTTGACTCACCCCCTCCTTGCTGCTGTCTGGCCTTCAGCTGCCCATCCAGGACTGGAAACACCACCGCCAGGATCTGGAGCATGTGGGGGTCAGGGTCCGTGTTCCGCCCCTCCTGCGAGGAGGCGACAGCTTCAGCTGGACCCGTGCAATCCTCCGGGTCCAGCCCCGAAGGTCCTGCCACCTCTTCTGGCAGTTGCGGATCCGGCGCTTGTAGACCCCCACGGACCGGACAGCCCGGACGATGTCCTTCCAGATCTCCTGCTTCCGATGGGCATTAACCTGTGAGGATGACAAAGTGAAAAGGCCATTACTACACATGCAACATATCCGTGCATGACACAGTTATATATACATGTCTCAATCACAGGGGCACATGATGTACACAGGCAGTGCAACGCTGCCCATGGACAGTTTGCCAGAAGTCACTACATGGTATCATTGCTTGGGAAGTAAAACCTTGTACAAATGCACTGTCACTGCACCGTACCTGTCCAGTGCATGTCACTACACACTATGGGGGGTGACAACTACTCAGTGAGCCTGCTAGCCAGTGGCGTGCAGACTTTCAGCCTTGCTAGTCAAACAAAATGCACATTCAGAAAGGCAGTGCACAGAACACTCACCTGCTCCCCTGGTGTCCCATACAGCTTGCTGTACTGTGGAAGTAGGCTGTCCAGCAGGGCCTGGTTCTCCTCAAGGCTGAAGGCTGGGGCTCTCTCCACAGTACGTGCCATTGCAGGGTCCAGAGGGGGCAGAGACAGCAGCAGTGCAGTGGCAGATGTTGTCCTGGAGCATGTAGTGCAGGCAAGTGAGCTCTCAGGGGAACAGCCAGCAATATATGTGTGCTGCAGAGGCAGATACTGTCCCATGTGTCCAAAGTGATAGGTCCAAGTCGTTTGCATCTTCTGAATCTGGCCAATCCATGGAATAGCAGCACCAATACACGCCCACAGCATCCTTCAAATCTTCAACTTCATGACATACATGATTTTGCAACATTGTTGTGGGTGACCAACTGAATTTACAGCAACCGACTCGTTCAAATTTTGAAAACGCGTCCGTTGCCAGGCTAGGCCATTGACAATGGGTGCGCACCGATCGGTCCATTGCTGTTCAACGCGTACAGGGGTACAACGCGTACCCGCACACATTGAATGCAATGGGCCGGCCGGGTGCACCGATCGGTCCATTGCTGATCAAGGCGTACAGGGGTACAACGCGTACCCGCACACATTGAATGCAATGGGCCGGCCGGGGGCACCGATCGGTCCATTGCTGTTCAACGCGTACAGGGGTACAACGCGTACCCGCACACATTGAATGCAATGGGCCGGCCGGGGGCACCGATCGGTCCATTGCTGTTCAACGCGTACAGGGGTACAACGTGTACCCGCACACATTAAATGCAATGGGCCGGCCGGGGGCACCGATCGGTCCATTGCTGTTCAACGCGTACAGGGGTACAACGCGTACCCGCACACATTGAATGCAATGGGCCGGCTGGGGGCACCGATCGGTCCATTGCTGTTCAATGCGTACAGGGGTACAATGCGTACCCGCACACATTGAATGCAATGGGCCGGCCGGGGGCACCGATCGGTCCATTGCTGTTCAACGCGTACAGGGGTACAACGCGTATCCGCACACATTGAATGCAATGGGCCAGCCGGGGGCACCGATCGGTCCATTGCTGTTCAACGCGTACAGGGGTACAACGCGTACCCGCACACATTGAATGCAATGGGCCGGCCGGGTGCACCGATCGGTTCAATGGTTAGAGCGGCAGACCCTGATGCAGAGATCTGGCCCGGGACCAGGGTTCAATTCCCGCCTCGGCGGGTCTTGGGCTCAATTTCCTCGGACCTGATAATTCTCGCCTCGGTGCCTATTCTAATCATGGGTCCCACTCTGCAACTCTGGGCAATAGCTTGCTTAATCTCCACAACGGCCCCAACAGCGCTGGGATGCCTGGCTTCACCCTGGGGGTGCCCAGGAGTGGACATTTCACAGGGAAAAAGCCAGGAAGGGTTCCACAGCGGTATGCGTACAGCGCCTGGACACCCCTTTGGGGGTATGGGTGCGCTTTACAAGTACAAATTTCATTTCATTTCATTTCATTGCTGTTCAACGCATCCCTGTACAAGTGACTGGCATATGTCACCATGCCTGTCTCAGATGAACATATGCCAGCCACAAATAGCTCCCAGGGAGTGAGGGGCACACCTACAACACCACAGCCTGTCCAAACTGTATCATAAGGCATGTAAGGCTGCATTTCCTATTGTGTGTATGTTGGTGTACATGTTGTCCTGTGGGTGTCACCTGGGGGCAGCCACCCCCAGGCTGTGCACATGTTCATGGGGACAGGATCCTGGGTGTTACGTGTACATGACCACTGTGATGTGCAACTGTTCATATCTGAGCATGTGCCATGCTCACATTTCACGGTGGTGTATGTGTATGTCATGTCACATACCCCGTGAGTCCCATGTGGGACGGTATGTTTGAGCCAGGGTGACCCAGTGGTACAATAGTGATGGTCCTCCACAGTCTGTGTGCATGTAGTGTTTACAATGTCTCTGATTTCATGTGCACAATGGGAGACAGTCTCCACATCCACGTTGTTTGTGCATGGACTTTGATGTTGTGCGTGTGTGTGTCACAGACGTCCATGTCTGTCCTGCAGAGGCAAGTGGAACCACTACCTGTGGGGGTCATGGTTGTTTTGCTGTGGTGTATACATGATACTCCATGTAATGCCAGTGTCCATGTGGCAATACAGGGTCCCTGGGAATGTACCTGTCGTTGAGCTGTGATGCCTGGGGCACATCTGTCCTCACATGTCACTGTGGGGGGTGATTGTAACATGGCAGCAGGAGATGGGAACTGTGACACGGCCTCATGATATCCAATGGGCCAACCTGGGACTAATTGATGCCACTTGTTGAACCGTGATGACAGATGTTGGCCATGTATGTACCATACATGTCCTTACGGAACTGCACACTTCATGTAGTTGTGCCTCATAATGATGTATGATGTGATATTGAGTGTGTTCAATGCCGCATATGTGGGGTGACTGACAATCTTGCTTTCTTCTCCTCTGCACTGCAGGGCTCCTGCTGTCCATAGACCATTCCCAGACCTGGCAACGATGGTGGAACGGGACAGCATCCGACGGTACCGCTTCACCAGGCAGCTGATTGAGGATTTGGCAGTGCAGTTGGCCCCACATTTGCAGCCTGGCCGGCCGTATCCTACAGCGCTGACACCCAAGGTGAAGGTGATGGCAGCCCTACACTTCTTTGCCACCGGTACCTTTCAACACACTGTGGCGACTGCTGGTGGGATGTCACAGACCATGTTCAGCCGTGTGCTCCGCGATGTTTTGGAGGCAATGTTGCTATACCTGAACCGGTACATCTATTTCCCTAGACTGCAACGAGTCACTGACGTGAAGAGTGACTTCTATGCCCTGGGGAGGATGCCGCATGTCATTGGCTCCATTGATGGGACACATGTGGCTTTGGTACCACCACAGGCACATGAACCGGCCTACCGTAACCGCAAACACTACCACTCGGTCAATGCACTGGTGGTGTGTCTTGCAGATATGACCATCTCACACGTGGTTCAGCACACGATGCCTTTGTGATGAGGAGTAGTCGCATCCCCAGGATGATGGCACAGATGCAGAACCAGCGTGCCTGGCTTGTCGGTGTGTACTGACTTTGTGCCATTGTGTGTGATCTGATCTGTAGTATTCCGCCCACTTTTCCAAGTCAGCTAATGTGCACTTGTCTGTCCGTAGGTGACTCGGGATACCCCAACATGCCATGGTTGCTGACACCCCTCAGGAACCCTGTGACACCAGCCCAGATGCGCTACAATGAGGCACATGGTCGGACCAGGAGAGTGATTGAGCGGACATTTGGTCTCCTGAAGAGCCGCTTCCCCTGCCTCGACAAGACAGGAGGGTCCCTCCCTCCCATATGCCCCAGCGAAGGTGTGCAAGATTATCATCGTCTGCTGCATGCTCCACAACCTGGCAGTGCGGAAGGAGTTGCCTCTCATCCAGGATGACAATGACCAACATCCGCCACCTGTGGAGGATCCTGGCCTGGACCACGATGCCAGTGATGATGATGATGATGGTGATGTCCGCACACAGCTCATCACCAACTTCTTTAGCTGAATGTGAGTATCCTGAGGTGTCATGTCAATGATGTGAGTTAGCATGATATGTGTGGGTGGTGCTCTGGTGCTGTTAGAGTGTGTCCATGGGCTACTTGACTGGATGTGTGTAGCGATGTGTGCTTACAGGTAGTCTGTACTCCCCAACAGTGTTGACATGCTAACTTGGTTCTGGGTGGGTATCTTGTAACATGTATTGTGCATGAGTTTTGCTGTTCTGTCCTGTTCTCCATTGCTTTTGACTGTGTGTCATTTCTGTCCTTCACAGGGTACTTTCAGATTTGTTTGGTCAACTGTGTCCACCGACAACGTGATTGCACTTCCAGGGTGGTAGCTGTTGTGTCCCTACAGGTGATGTGCGCCACACCCATGGACTTCCTTCCTTCTACAGTTGTTGACTGTGTGCCCGCTGCCAGGTGGGACTACCTTGCATCTGTAGTGGTTACGACATGTTGCAACTGTGTAATAAACCTGTGCTTCACTTTGTGATGTGCGTTGTCTGTGGTCACACATTTGACTGCCATTTGCTTACTGCACCTGTGGGCTACTTGACTACAACTGGGAATAGGTGTGGTGTCTGTGCATTGCACCGTCTTTCCTGGCAACATCAGTGTTGGCAATGCGTCAGATGGCCTAGGTGTGTATGTGTTGTGTAGCCCTGGTGGTGTGTCTCCCTCATATGTGTCACGTTGCCATTACTCACATGCCTGTGTTGTACTTGCTGTTGCAGTTCGCATACACAGTGTAATTTTGCAGTTCATCATCCCCATGACAGCACCCACGTTGGAATCACAACAGAGGCAAGTATGGTGTATTAGTGTGTTTATTGTGATACATTTGTGTGAATAGTGCACAGGATGGTTAGTGCTGTACATTTATATTGCAATCAGAAGTTCCTAGATGAATTGAAAGTCCTGGTAGACAAAATCCCCAGTATCGGGGCCACAGTTGTCTGAGACATTGGTCCAACTTGTGCTCCCCATGTCATGTGTGGGAGTTGTGTTGCCGTCAACAGGGTGAACAGTTTGCGCACAAAGGTGATCATCCAGAACAGGTTCAGGCTTCCTGGGGTTGCACATGGCCATCGGCCTCTCACTTGCCCCTCCTCGGACGACCCCTCTTCTTTGGGGGGCCCCTCAAGTGCAGGCTGCTGCGGTGCAGGGGACTCTCCGCCAGAGTCATCCTCCCTCCCTGTGGCAGTTGCAGTTGTTCCGGCACCAGATGTTGTTGGCACACAGGGAGGTGTAGACTGGTTGCTGGTCATCTGGCGGAGGCATTGTAATATGTCCCTATGCACCGCCGTCATCTCTTGCAGTGTGTCCCACTTGGACTCCACGCGGGACATGTGTGAGTCCAAGCGGGCATGATGGGCAGCCTGCTGCTCTTTGATGTCCCTGAGGAGCCCCACTACCTGGCTGAGGTCTCCGGTGCTGGACTGGTACGCATCGGCTATGCGTTCCAGTTGTGGGTCATCATGCACACCAGACACCTCTGCAAGCAGCGACCTCTGTCTCCCACCCCTCCCACCACCACCCCTGCCGACATGTGCAGTGCGTGCAGTGGCATGCACAGATGACCCTGGTCCCCCTTGGGGGTTGGTGGTGGTGTCCATGGCCCCACGTTGGTCCAGGGTCCCTGTGCTGGTGGTGCTCCTTGTTCTGTCCATGTCGGCAGGGATGGTATTTGTGGTGACAGTCGTTGGAGGGGTGGGTGCAGGGGGTGCAGCTGGTGGTCCTGCTGGTGCTGCAGCTGGTGGTCCTGCTGGTGCTGCATGATGACTTGCACCGGAGGTGCCAGGTTGGTCTTCTTCATCCGAGGAGGGCAGAGGCTGTTCGACACCAGTGAGCTCCGTATCCTCTTGAGCCTGGGACTGGGACTCCTCAGCGTCTGCTTCTGTGTCCCCATCATCACCTGTTTTTGGGAGACACACACAATGTATGTTATGTTTCTGCAGGCATCAATGGTTGACACACCTGACAGTTGTGACTGTGCCTCTGGGTGCGGGCCTGTACATTGCATTGTCCTAAGTTGTCACAGTCAGGGGTTGATATTGGTGTAGCACATTGTCCTGCATTATTTGGGCATTTCTATGTATTTGTTGGGGTGTGAACATGGTCTGCATTGGTTGTATTTGGTTGACAGCCGGCCCTCCTTCCCACCCAGCCAGTCAGTTATCCCACCATGGACTGTGCTTGCATTGCAGGGAGTGAAAGTTGTCTTTCAAGATGTCAGTCAGTGGTGTCCTGCTGTTGGTTGTTGCACAGTTGCCAGCGGGGCCTTGTGCTCCCCACAGCAGTTGCCAGTGTCAGCCATCTTGTCAGTTGTTTTCCACTCCCTGTGATGTGAGCATGGTTCAGGGTGGTGTTGATGGGACAGTTGTGGGGGTGAGCTATGTCTGTGACTATGACTCCCATCATGCTATTGCCTCCACCCCACTTCCCAGCATTCCCATACTTACTTGCTTTTGTGGGGAGTTCAGTGTGTGTGGGTGTGAGAGCAATGGCAAGATGGCTGACAGTGGTGTCCTGCTGTTGGTTGGTGTGCAGTTCCCAGCATGCCCTTGTGCTCCCCACAACACAGCACCAGTGTCAGACATCTTTGATGGGCCTTTCCACTCTCTGTGGGATGTGCATGCGTGAGTGTGAGCTTGCTGGGCCATGTGGGTGGGGGATGTTGAGCTGTGACTACGACTCCCATCATGCTATTGCCTCCACCCCCTTCCCAGCATGCCCATGCTTCCTTCCCTTTGACTCTGCTTCCCTGTGGGGTTGTGTGCCTGTGCTGACAAGATGGCTGACAGTGTAATCCTGGGGTTAGTTCTGCTACAGGTCCCATGTGTGTCCTTGTGCTTCACTCTGCATGACCCAGTGTTGTGGTTCTTTGTGGGATAGATTATTGGTGTGTGAGGCAATGCATTCTCCCAGGTGAGTTGTGTGGAGTTTGTGTTAAGGGGGAGGTGTGAAAAGCTGCTGGTGACTGTGGTCGGTGCTGTGAGTCCTCCTTCCCACCCAGCCAGATATCCCACCATGGACTGTGCTTGCATTGCAGGGAGTGAAAGTTGTCTTTCAAGATGTCAGTCAGTGGTGTCCTGCTGTTGGTTGTTGCACAGTTGCCAGCAGGGCCTTGTGCTCCCCACAGCAGTAGCCAGTGTCAGCCATCTTGTGAGTCCTTTTCCACTCCCTGTGATGTGAGCATGGTTGTGAGTGGTGTTGATGGGCCAATTGTGAGGCTGAGCAATATCTGTGCCTACAACTCCCATCATGCTATTGCCTCCACCCCCTTCCCAGCATGCCCATCCTTCCTTCCTTTTGACTCTGCTTCCCTGTGGGGTGGGCTGCCTGTGCTGACAGGATGGCTGGGAGTGTTGTCCTGGCAGTTGTTTGGCTAAAAGTCCCAAGAGTGTCCCTGTGCTTCACACAACATAACCCAGGGTGGTGGTTCTTTGTGGGATCTTGAGTTAGGATGTGAGGCATTGCATTCTCCCAGGTGGGTTATGTGGAGTTTGTGTTGAGGGGGTGTGTGAGGGGAGGTGCTTGTGACTATGGTCAGTGCTGCGAGTCCTCCTTCCCACCCAGCCAGATATCCCACCATGGAACGTGCTTGCATTGCAGGGAGTGGAAGTTGTCTTTCAGGATGTCAGTCAGTGGTGTCCTGCTGTTGGTTGTTGCACAGTTGCCAGCAGGGCCTTGTGCTCCCCACAGCAGTAGCCAGTGTCAGCCATCTTGTGAGTCCTTTTCCACTCCCTGTGATGTGAGCATGGTTGTGAGTGGTGTTGATGGGCCAATTGTGAGGCTGAGCAATATCTGTGCCTACAACTCCCATCATGCTATTGCCTCCACCCCCTTCCCAGCATGCCCATCCTTCCTTCCTTTTGACTCTGCTTCCCTGTGGGGTGGGCTGCCTGTGCTGACAGGATGGCTGGGAGTGTTGTCCTGGCAGTTGTTTGGCTAAAAGTCCCAAGAGTGTCCCTGTGCTTCACACAACATAACCCAGGGTGGTGGTTCTTTGTGGGATCTTGAGTTAGGATGTGAGGCATTGCATTCTCCCAGGTGGGTTATGTGGAGTTTGTGTTGAGGGGGTGTGTGAGGGGAGGTGCTTGTGACTATGGTCAGTGCTGTGAGTCCTCCTTCCCACCCAGCCAGATATCCCACCATGGAACGTGCTTCCATTGCAGGGAGTGCAAGTTGTCTCTCAGGATGTCAGTCAGTGGTGTCCTGCTGTTGGTTGTTGCACAGTTGCCAGCAGGGCCTTGTGCTCCCCACAGCAGTAGCCAGTGTCAGCCATCTTGTGAGTCCTTTTCCACTCCCTGTGATGTGCGCATGGTTCATGGTGGTGTTGATGGGACAGTTGTGGGGGTGAGCAATATCTGTGACTACGACTCCCATGATGCTATTGGCTACACTGACTTGCCCAGCATACACAGAATTCCTTTCTTTCAGTGGTCTTCACTGTGTGTTGGTGTTGTAGTGGTGGCTACATGTCTGGATGTGTTTGTTAGTTATATTTGTGCCACTGCCTAGCTGTAGTTGTAGTTGTGTTTGTACATGTGATGACACGGTTAAATGTAACTTTGAGATGGCATGTGTTGTGTTTATCTGACTGACATACACATTTTGGGATGATTCTGTTCTGGTTGCTGTGTAATTGCTAAGAGTGCATGGTTTGACTCTCTCCTTGACAGTGATGTGTGTGTGTATTGTGGCAGAATATTGTGTACATTTGTTGTGTACTCACCAGGCTCTGGGATGTTTTCTAGTCCATAGACGCTCACTGGCGGTAGGATGGCCCGCACCTTCTCCTCCCAGGGCCTGAGGTATACTGGCTTGGCAGGAGGGCCACTGCCGGTGTGTTTGCTCAGGAGGTAGTCCTTCTTCAGCAGCTCCCGTACCCTCCTGCGCACGTCATACCACCTGTTCTGGATGTCAGTCTTTGTGCGCAGACATGGTGATTGTGCGTTCACCCTGTTGATGATCCTCTCCCACATCTTTGTTTTCTGGGCGATGGGTGTCTGTTGGACCAGTGCGCCAAACAGCTGTGGCTCTACCCTGAGGATCTCATCTACCATGACTTCCAATTCACAATCTAGGAACTTGTGATTCTTCTTTGGGGGCATGGTGATGGGTGGTGATGGTGATGTGTGTGTTGGTGTGCAGGTGAAGGTGTGTGAGTGTGTGTTTTGCTGGGTGTATGTGAGGTAGCTATTTGTTGGTGTGCTGATGGTGTGTGGCTTGTGTGAGGGATGAGCTGTGGGTGTGTGGTTGCTGTCTGTTGAGTGCTGGCAGGTGAATAGGATTTGCAAAGGATCATGGTTGGGATTTGTGTCCTTTATATGGGTGGAGTTGTGGGTGTGTCTTTGTTCTCTGTCCCCACCCCCCAGTATTTATTGGCTTTGTAATTGCTTGTTTGGCCTTTTTTGTGTATTTTCCCTTAGTACTTTCTGTGCATGTTGGAAACGTTCTTGTGACCGAGTCGGACCCTGCAGTTGTCTCGTACGGTCTTCTCCGTTTCGTTCACGCTGTGTTTGTGCTATTTTCTATGCTGCGTACGCGTCGGTCGCGGTGTTTTGTGTTACTTCGGCTCGCAGTTTTGTATGCGTGTCGGTCGTACGGCTTGTCCTCCGTACGACTCGGTCGTGGTTTTCGCGCCTTGCATCGTACTTGGCGGTTTGGAGTTCGCGGGTACGTTTCGGTCGGATTTGTTCCGGGTGCGTGTCGGTCGGTTCGATTCAGCGTGTTTTCCGGCCGGATTGCTGTTTTCCGTGCGGCTCGGTCGTTCGGCTTGGGTTCCGTACGTGTCGGTCGGATTTTGCACGCTTTGCATCGTACTTGGCGGGTCGGGCGCCACAGGTACGTGTCGGTCGGAATTAATACCGGCTCCGAGTCGGTCGGTGCTTTTCCGGCCCGAATCGGAATCGACCCCTTAGTGAGGAATTTACAGACTTTTTAATGACTTATTTGGAGTTAAATCTTATTTCAGATTCTCAAATGAATTTTATATGGGATGCTTTTAAAGTGACTGCAAGGGGATTTATTATAGACTATGGGGTCGATTCCGATTCGGGCCGGAATAAGCACCGACCGACTCAAATCCGGAAAAAATACCGACCGACACGTACCCGTGGCGCCCGACACGCCAAAGTACGATGCAAGGCGCGAAAAATCCGACCGACACGTAACGAAACCAAGTCGACCGACCGAGCCGCACGGAAAACAGCAATCCGGCCGGAAAAACACGCGAATCCAACCGACCGACACGCACCCGGAACAAATCCGACCGAAACGTACACGCTAACTCCAAACCGCTAAGTACGATGCAAGGCGCGAAAACCACGAGCGAGTCGGACGGAGGACAAGCCGTACGACCGACACGCATACAAAACCGAGCCGAAGCAACACAATACACCGCGACCGACGCGTACGCAGCATAGAAAACTGCACAAACACAGCGTGAACGAAGCGGAGAACACCGTACGAGACCAATGCAGGGTCCGACTCTGTCACAAGAACGTTTCCAACATACACAAACAGCACAAAGGAAAAATCACCCAAAAAAGGCCAAACAAGCAATTACCAAGCCAATAAATGCTGGGGGGGTGGGGACAGAGAACAAAGACACACCCACAACTCCACCTATATAAAGGACACAAATCACTACCATGAGCCTTTGCAAATGCCATTCCACTGCCAGCACCCAAGAGAAAGCAACCACACACCCACAGCTCATCCCTCACACAAGCCACACACCATCAGCACACCAACAAATACCTACCTCACATACACCCAGCAAAACACACACTCACACACCCTCACCTGCACACCAACACACACATCACTCACCATCACCACCCATCACCATGCCCCCAAGAAGAATCACAAGTTCCTAGATTGTGAATTGGAAGTCCTGGTAGACGAGATCCTCAGGGTAGAGCCACAGCTGTTTGGCACATTGGTCCAACAGACCCCCATGTCGCAGAAAACCAAGATGTGGGAGAGGATCATCAACAGGGTGAACGCACAATCACCATATCTGCGCACAAAGACCGACATCCAGAACAGGTGGTATGACGTGCGCAGGAGGGTCCGGGAGCTGCTCAAGAAAGACTACCTCATCAGCCAATACACCGGCAGTGGCCCTCCTGCCAAGCCAGTATACCTCAGGCCCTGGGAGGAGAAGGTGCGGGCCATCCTTCCGCCAGTGAGCGTATATGGACTAGAGAACATCCCAGAGCCTGGTGAGTACACAACAAATGTACACAATTTTCTGACACAAAACACACACACATCACTGTCAAGGGGAGAGTCAAACCATGCACTCATAGCAATTACACAGCAACCAGAACAGAATCATCCCAAAATGTGTATGTCAGTCAGATAAACACAACACATGCCATCAAAAAAGTTACATCCAACCGTGCCATCACATGTACAAACACAACTACAACTACAGCTAGGCAGTGGCACAAATAGAACTAACAAACACATCCAGACATGTAGCCACCACAACAACACCAACACACAGTGAAGACCACTCAAAGGAAGGAATTCTGTGTATGCTGGCCAAGTCTGTGTAGCCAATAGCATCATGGGAGTCGCAGTCACACATATTGCCCCCCCACAACTGTCCCATCAACACCACCATGAACCATGCGCACATCACAGGGAGTGGAGAAGGACTCACAAGATGGCTGACACTGGCTACTGCTGTGGGGAGCACAAGGCCCTGCTGGCAACTGTGCACCAACAAACAGCAGGACACCACTGACTGACATCCTGAGAGACAACTTCCACTCCCTGCAATGCAAGCACAGTCCATGGTGGGATAACTGACTGGCTGGCTGGGTGGGAAGGAGGACTTGCAGCACTAACCATAGTCACAAGCACCTCCCCTCACACACCCCCAACACAAACTCCACAGTACCCACCTGGTAGAATGCAATGCCCTCCATCCTAACACAAGATCCCACAAAGCACCACCAGCCTGGGTTATGTTGTGTGAAGCACAGGGACACTCTTGGGACTCTTAGCCAAACAACTGCCAGGACAACACTCCCAGCCATCCTGTCAGCACAGCCAGCCCAACCCACAGGGAAGCAGAGTCAAAAGGAAGGAAGCATGGGCATGCTGGGAAGGGGGAGGAGGCAATAGCATGATGGGAGTCGTAGTCACAGCCCTACATCCCCCACCACATGGCCCAGCAAGCTCACACTCATGCATGCACATCCCACAGAGAGTGGAAAGGCCCATCAAAGATGTCTGACACTGTTGCTGTGTCGTGGGGAGCACAAGGGCATGCTGGGTACTGCACACCAACCAACAGCAGGACACCACTGTCAGCCATCTTGCCATTGCCCTCACACCCACACCCACTGAACTCCACACAAAAGCAAGTAAGTATGGGAATGCTGGCAAGTGGGGTGGAGGCAATGGCATGATGGGAGTCGTAGTCACAGACATAGCTCACCCCCACAACTGTCCCATCAACACCACCCTGAACCATGCTCACATCACAGGGAGTGGAGAAGGACTCACAAGATGGCTGACACTGGCTACTGCTGTGGGGAGCACAAGGCCCTGCTGGCAACTGTGCACCAACAAACAGCAGGACACCACTGACTGACATCCTGAGAGACAACTTACACTCCCTGCAATGCAAGCACGTTCCATGGTGGGATATCTGGCTGGCTGGGTGGGAAGGGGGACTTGCAGCACTGACTATAGTCACCAGCACCTCCCCTCACACCCCCCAACACAAACTCCACAGTACCCACCTGGTAGAATGCAATGCCCTCCATCCTAACACAAGATCCCACAAAGCACCACCACCCTGGGTTATGTTGTGTGAAGCACAGGGACACTCTTGGGACTCTTAGCCAAACAACTGCCAGGACAACACTCCCAGCCATCCTGTCAGCACAGCCAGCCCACCCCACAGGGAAGCAGAGTCAAAAGGAAGGAAGCATGGGCATGCTGGGAAGGGGGTGGAGGCAATAGCATGATGGGAGTCGTAGTCACAGACATTGCTCAGCCTCACAACTGGCCCATCAACACCACCCTGAACCATGCTCACATCACAGGGAGTGGAGAAGGACTCACAAGATGGCTGACACTGGCTACTGCTGTGGGGAGCACAAGGCCCTGCTGCCAACTGTGCACCAACAAACAGCAGGACACCACTGACTGACATCCTGAGAGACAACTTACACTCCCTGCAATGCAAGCACGTTCCATGGTGGGATAACTGACTGGCTGGGTGGGTGGGAAGGAGGTCCGGCTGTCAACCAAACACAAGCAATGCAGACCATGTTCACACCCCAGAAAATACATAGAAATGCCCAAATAATGCAGGACAATGTGCCACACCAATATCAACCCCTGACTGTGACGACTTAGGACAATGCAATGTACAGGCCCGCACCCAGAGGCACAGTCACAACTGTCATGTGTGTCAACCATTGATGCCTGCAGAAACATGACATACATTGTTTGTGTCTCCCAAAAACAGGTGATGATGGGGACACAGCAGCAGACGCTGAGGAGTCCCAGTCCCAGGCTCAAGAGGATGCCGAGCTCACTGGCGTCGTACAGCCTCTGTCCTCCTCGGACGATGAAGAACAACCTGGCACATCCGGTGCAAGTCAACATGCAGCACCAGCAGGACCACCAGCTGCAGCACCAGCAGGACCACCAGCTGCACCCCTGCACCCACCCCTACAACGACTGTCACCACAAATACCATCCCTGCCGACATGGACAGAATAAGGAGCAACACCAGCACAGTGACCCTGGACCAACCTGGGGCCATGGACACCACCACCACCACCAACCCCCAAGGTGGACCAGGGTTATCTGTGCGTGCCACTGCACACACTGCACATGTCAGCAGGGGTGGTGGGAGGAGTGGGAGACAGAGGTCGCTGCTTGCAGACGTTGCTGGTGTGCATGACGACCCACAACTGGTACGCATAGCTGATGCGTACCAGTCCAGCACCGGAGAGCTCAGCCAGGTAGTGGGGCTCCTCAGAGACATTAAACAGCAGCAGGCTGCCCATCATGCCCGCTTGGACTCCCACATGTCCCACGTGGAGTCACACATGTCCCGTGTGGACTCACACATGTCCCGCGTGGAGTCCAAGTGGGATGCACTGCATGAGATGACGGCGGTGCACAGGGACATTTTACAATGCCTCCGCCAGATGAACAGCAACCAGTCCACACCTCCCTGTGTGCCAACAACATCTGGTGCCGAACAAACTGCAACTGCCACAGGGAGGGAGGAGGACTCTGGCGGAGAGTCCCCTGCACCGCAGCAGCCTGCACTTGAGGGCCCCCCAAGAAGAGGGGTCGTCCGAGGAGGGAAAAGTGAGAGGCCGATGGCCAAGCGCAACTCCCAGGAAGCCTGAACCTGTTCTGGATGTTCGCCTTTGTGCACAGACTGTTCACCCTGTTGACGGCAACACTACTCCCACACATTGCATGGGGAGTACAAGTTGGACCAATGTGTCAGACAACTGTGGCCCCGATACTGGGGATCCTGTCTACCCGGACTTTCAATTCACCTAGGAACTTGGGATTGCAAGATTCATGTACAGCACAACCCATCCTATGCACTATTAACACAAATGTATCACAATAAACACACTAATACACCATACTTGCCTCTGTCGTGATTCCAACGTGGGTGCTGTTATGGGGATGATGAACTGCAAAATTACACTGTGTATGCGAACTGCAACAGCAAGGACAACACAGGCATGTGAGTACAGGCAACGTGACACACATGAGGGAGACACACCACCAGGGCTACACGACACATACACACCTAGGCCATCTGACTCATTGCCTACACTGATGTTGCCAGGGAAGACGGTGCAATGCACAGACACCACACCCATTCCCAGTTGTAGTCAAGTAGCCCACTGGTGCAGTAAGCAAATGGCAGTCAAATGTGTGACCACAGACAACGCACATCACAAAGTGAAGCACAGGTTTATTACACAGTTGCAACATGCCGTAACCACTACAGATGCAAGGTAACCCCACCTGGTAGCGGGCACACAGTCAACAACTGTAGACGGAAGGAAGTCCATGGGTGTGGCGCACATCACCTGTAGGGACACAACAGCTACCAGCCTGGATGTGCAATCACGTCGTCGGTGGACACAGTTGACCAAACGAATCTGAAAGTACCCTGTGAAGGACAGAAATGACACACAGTCAAAAGCAATGGAGTACAGGACAGAACAGCAAAACTCATGCACAATACATGTTACAAGATACCCACCCAGAACCAAGTTAGCATGTCAACACTGTTGGGGAGTACAGCCCACCTGTCACCACACATCGCAACACACATCCAGTCAAGTAGCCCATGGACACACTCCAACAGCACCAGAGCACCACCCACACATCATGCCAACTCACATCATTGACATGACACCTCAGGATACTCACATTCAGCTAAAGAAGTTGGTGATGAGCTGTGTGCGGACATCACCATCACCATCATCATCATCATCATCGTCACTGGCATCGTGGTCCAGGCCAGGATCCTCCACAGGTGGCGGATGTTGGTCATTGTCATCCTGGATGAGAGGCAACTCCTTCCGCACTGCCAGGTTGTGGAGCATGCAGCAGACGATGATAATCTTGCACACTTTCGCAGGGGCATATGGGAGGGACCCTCCGGTCTTGTCCAGGCAGCGGAAGCGGCTCTTCAGGAGACCAAAGGTCCGCTCAATCACTCTCCTGGTCCGACCATGTGCCTCATTGTAGCGCATCTGGGCAGGTGTCACAGGGTTCCTGAGGGGTGTCAGCAACCACGGCATGTTGGGGTATCCCGAGTCACCTACGGACAGACAAGTGCACATTAGCTGACTTGGAAAAGTGGGCGGAATACTACAGATCAGATCACACACAATGGCACAAAGTCAGTACACACCGACAAGCCAGGCACGCTGGTTCTGCATCTGTGCCATCATCCTGGGGATGCGACTACTCCTCATCACAAAGGCATCGTGTGCTGAACCAGGGAAACGGGCACACACGTGTGTGATGGTCATGTCTGCAAGACACACCACCAGTGCATTGACCGAGTGGTAGTGCTTGCGGTTCCTGTAGGCCTGCTCCTGGGCCTGTGGTGGTACCAAAGCCACATGTGTCCCATCAATGGAGCCAATTACATGCGGCATCCTCCCCAGGGCATAAAAGTCACTCTTCACGTCAGTGAGTCGTCGCAGTCTAGGGAAATAGATGTACCGGTTCAGGAAGAGCAACATTGCCGCCAAAACATCGCGGAGCACACGGCTGAACATGGTCTGTGACATCCCACCAGCAGTCGCCACAGTATGTTGGAAGGTACCGGTGGCAAAGAAGTGTAGGGCTGCCATCACCTTCACCTTGGGGGTCAGCGCTGTAGGATACGGCCGGCCAGGCTGCAAATGTGGGGACAACTGCACTGCCAAATCCTCAATCAGCTGCCTGGTGAAGCGGTACCGTCGGATGCTGTCCCGTTCCACCATCGTTGCCAGGTCTGGGAATGGCCGATGGACAGCAGGAGCCCTGCAGTGCAGAGGAGAAGTAAGCAAGATTGTCAGTCACCCCACATATGCGGCATTGAACACACTCAAGATCCCAACATACATCATTATGAGGCACAACTACATGAAGTGTGCAGTACCGGAAGGACATGTATGGTACATACATGGCCAACATCTGTCAACACGGTCCTACAGGTGGCATCAATTTGTCCCAGGTTGGCCCATTGGATATCATGATGCCGTGTCACAGTTCCCATCTCCTGCTGCCGTGTCACAATCACCCCCACAGTGACATGTGAGGACAGATGTGCCCCAGGCACCACAGCTCAACGACAGGTACATTCCCAGGGACCCTGTAATGCCACATGGACACTGGCATCACATGGAGTATCATGTGTACACCACAGCAAAACAAACATGACCCCCACAGGTAGTGGCCCCACTTGCCACGGCAGGACAGACATGGACGTCTGTGACACACACGCACAACATCAGAGTCCATGCACACACAACGTGGATGTGGAGACTGTCTCCCATTGTGCACATGAAATCAGAGACATTGTAAACACTACATGCACAAAGACTGTGGAGGTCCATCACTATTGTGCCACTGGGACACCCTGGCTCAAACATACCGTCCCACATGGGACTCACGGGGTATGTGACATGACATACACAAACACCACTGTGAAATGTGACCATGGCACATGCACAGATATGAACAGTTGCACATCACAGTGGTCACGTACACGTAACACCCAGGATCCTGTCCCCATGAACACGTGCACAGCCTGGGGGTGGCTGCCCACAGGTGACACCCACAGGACAACATGTACACCAACATACACACAATAGGAAATGCAGCCTTACATGCCTTATGATAAGGTTTGGACAGGCTGTCGTGATGTAGGTGTGCCCCTCACTCCCTGGGAGCTATCTGTGGCTGGCATATGTCCATCTGAGACAGGCATGCTGACATATGCCAGTCACATGTACAGTGATGCGTTGTACTGCAATGGACCGATCGGTGCCTCCGGCCGGCCCATTGCTTTCAATGTGTGCGGGTACGCGTTGTACCCCTGTGCGCGTTGAACTGCAATGGACCGATCGGTGCCTCCGGCCGACCCATTGCTTTCAATGTGTGGGGGTACGCGTTGTACCCCTGTGCGCGTTGAACTGCAATGGACCGATCGGTGCCTCCGGCCCGGCCCATTGCTTTCAATGTGTGCGGGTACGCGTTGTACCCCTGTGCGCGTTGAACTGCAATGGACCGATCGGTGCCTCCGGCCGGCCCATTGCTTTCAATGTGTGCGGGTACGCGTTGTACCCCTGTGCGCGTTGAACTGCAATGGACCGATCGGTGCCTCCGGCCGGCCCATTGCTTTCAATGTGTGCGGGTACGCGTTGTACCCCTGTGCGCGTTGAACTGCAATGGACCGATCGGTGCCTCCGGCCGGCCCATTGCTTTCAATGTGTGCGGGTACGCGTTGTACCCCTGTGCGCGTTGAACTGCAATGGACCGATCGGTGCCTCCGGCCGGCCCATTGCTTTCAATGTGTCGGGTACGCGTTGTACCCCTGTGCGCGTTGAACTGCAATGGACCGATCGGTGCCTCCGGCCGGCCCATTGCTTTCAATGTGTGCGGGTGCGCGTTGTACCCCTGTGCGCGTTGAACTGCAATGGACCGATCGGTGCCTCCGGCCGGCCCATTGCTTTCAATGTGTGCGGGTACAGCGTTGTACCCCTGTGCGCGTTGAACTGCAATGGACCGATCGGTGCCTCCGGCCGGCCCATTGCTTTCAATGTGTGCGGGTACGCGTTGTACCCCTGTGCGCGTTGAACTGCAATGGACCGATCGGTGCCTCCGGCCGGCCCATTGCTTTCAATGTGTGCGGGTACGCGTTGTACCCCTGTGCGCGTTGAACTGCAATGGACCGATCGGTGCGCACCCATTGACAATGGGCTTGCCTGGCAACGGACGCGTTTTCGAATTTCGAGCGAGTCGGTTGCTGGAAAATCAGTTGGTCACCCACAACAATGTTGCAAAATCATGTATGTCATGAAGTTGAAGATTTGAAGGATGCTGTGGGCGTGTTTTGGTGCTGCTATTCCATGGATTGGCCAGATTCAGAAGATGCAAACGACTTGGACCTATCACTTTGGACACAAGGGACAGTATCTGCCTCTCCAGCACATATATATTGCTGGCTGTTCCCCTGAGAGCCCACTTGCCTGCACTACATGCTCCAAGACGACATCTGCCACTGCACTGCTGCTGTCTCTGCCCCTCTGGACCCTGCAATGGCACGTACTGTGGAGAGAGCCCCAGCCTTCAGCCTTGAAGAGAACCAGGCCCTGCTGGACAGCCTACTTCCACAGTACAGCAAGCTGTATGGGACACCAGGGGAGCAGGTGAGTGTCCTGTGCACTGCCTTTCTGAATGTGCATTTTGTCTGACTAGCAAGGCTGAGAGTCTGCACGCCACTGGCTAGCAGGCTCACTGAGTAGTTGTCACCCCCCATAGTGTGTAGTGACTTGCACTGGACAGGTATGGTGCAGTGACAGTGCTTCTGAACAGGGTTTTACTCCCCATGCAATGATACCATGTAGTGACTTCTGGAAAACTGTCCATGGGCAGCCGTGCACTGCCTGTGTACACCATGTGCCCCTGTGATTGCGACATGTATATGCAACTGTGTCATGCACGGATATGTTGCATGTGTAGTAATGGCCTTATCACTTTGTCATCCTGACAGGCTTCTGCCCATCGGAAGCAGGAGATCTGGAAGGACATCGTCCGGGCTGTCCGGTCCGTGGGGGTCTACAAGCGCCGGATCCGCAACTGCCAAAAGAGGTGGCAGGACCTTCGGGGCTGGACCCGGAGGATTGCACGGGTCCAGCTGAAGCTGTCGCCTCCTCGCAGGAGGGCGGAACACGGACCCTGACCCCCCACATGCTCAGGATCCTGGCGGTGGTCTTTCCAGACCTGGATGGGCAGCTGAAGGCCAGAGAGCAGCAAGGAGGGGGTGAGTCAAAGACTGCACTGTGAACTCTGTCTAACATGCTATGTGCCCTCCTCGGGCCTGGTTAAACTGCCACAGTACAGCAGTCATGTTGTCCAGGAGCCATGTCCCTCTATTGTGCACTGCCCACTCCTCATCTGATACCCAGGTGTGGCCCTTACATGCAGGGAATTCTGTCACTTAGGACTGTGTCCTTGCAGTTTGCTTGACTCAAGGTGGGAGACAGCATCTGTTTCCCTGACTCTGTGGTGGGCATCATGGGTGGGTCCATTGCTTACACAATGCCTGTATTCTGACATGTATTCAGCGTGTTACTTTGATCTGTGGTCCAATTGCTGAGCTGATCCACCACATGTGGCTGGGGTATCTGGCACACACCCATGCTGCGGGTGGGAACAATGTTTGGGCCCCAGGAGTATGTATATGACGTGTGTCACACATACTTAGCCAGCTGCCTACAGTCCAGGGCTCATCCCTCATTCATGTGGGGCTGGACAGTCATGCCTACTCCAGGCCATACAATACACTCTGTACTCCCACTCCCGTGTATCAGCTGACACATTGTGCGCAGTGATTTGACCCCTCAGGTGTCTGCCTCTGTGTCAGTGTGCTGTGGATTAGTCGCCAGGACTGCTGTGGAGTTTCTTGGTAGGGGCTCAGCATGCCACTGGAGATGTGACCATAGGAGACGATACTTGTGTGTCACATAGGTGTCTGATCAGCTGCCCATGCAGACTGGGGCATGTGAATGTGAAGTTCAGGCAGCTGTTCCCCATTCACAGCAGAGTGTGAGGGCTCAGGTTCAGAGGGTAGTGTCACAGGTCTCCCATATGTCCAATAGGTATGACCTGGACAGATGAGGGTTGAGAGGATGTGTTGTGGGGGGATGTACATGTGCACTTGTGCAGCTCAGGACTTGCATTCCCCATGACCTACTATTGTGACACAGTGCAGAGTGTTGTTGTCTGGCTGCAAAGTCATACATCACTGAGACAGTGATGTATGACTTTGCAGTCATGCCTCCGCCATGGCATGTGTCTACTGATTGGTGAGCCTGCAGGGGAGTGACATGTGCTACATGCACACCATAGTGGCGCTGGCTATCAGGACATGGGTGCATCATGGTGTCTGTCGCTGGTATGCATCACATGCATTTCCTATTTGACTCTGGGCATCCCTTTCATCCGGAAACCTGTACTGACTCAGTGGCAAGAGCTGTGATGTGTGCATGTCCACATGCCACACCGTGTCCTCTGCACTGTCCAACTACTGTGTACTTGGTGCATGTGTCCACACTGGGGTGTTGCAATCCAACAGACACCAGACAGATGGGTGCAAGGCCATGTGGGATGTGAGTGCCATGCTTGGCATCAGACTGACAATTGGCTTCTCCTGTTCAGTTAGGGCACTTTTAGCAATGTACAACTAATGATGCCAGGGCTTGCTCTGTGATGTGCTGTGCTCACAGTGGTGTGTGCGTTTTGTGCAGGTGACTGATGTCTGTCTGTTTCCCCATTGTTTGCAGATACATCCACGGCCACGGAAGGGGACAGCTCCACGGACCAGGAGGAGCCAGAGAGCCAGACTGGGTCAGCAGCCGAGGAGTGGTCGGAGGGACCCAGTGGCACGGAGGGCGAGGGAGCCACACCGAGGAGTCCTCAGCAGCATCCACCTCAGCTGAGGACCAGAGCAACTCGGAGGATGACTCCCTTGTGGAGGCGGGTGTCAGCAGCCACCACACCCCAGCTAGTGTTGCTGTCCCCGCCACCACCAGCACCACCACCGCCCTCCCATCGGCTCCCATTCCCCAGGTCCGTGGAGGCTCCCATGTCCGGGAGCGTGTCTCCTTTGGGCCAGGCACCGCAGCCCCTGCCCCTGTGTCCCCTGCTGCCCTGAGTGAGGAGTCTGTGTACCTCCTTCGCCAGCTCCATGTAGGCCAGACAGCCATGCTGAGTGTCCTCCATGCGCACACCGCGCTGTTGACTCAGCTGGTGTCGTTCATGGAGGAGCATCTCATCGGGCATGTCTGACCTACAGAGGGGCAATAGGTCCATGGACTCCTCCCTGACGGCAGCAGTGTCCCTCCTCAAACGGTCCCTCACCCCTCCTGCCTCTGCTCCATCCACACTCCCCAGCACCTTACCCATCCCAAGCACACACACACCGGCACAGGCACACACCAGCACACACACATCCAGCACACTGACACACACGCCAATGACAAAACGCACACGCACGCACATTCAGGGGACTGAAGCCAGACTCACAGGGGATGGGGCCCTGGAACACACACACGCATCCACATGCACTGCGCAGTCCTCAGTTCCCTCTCCCTCCAAAGCACCCTCCCTTGCCTCACCTGCAACCCCAAAGTCACAGCAGCTCTTCCTCTGTGACCTCGGCCTCTTCCCCACCGATGAAGCTGCTCCAGCATCCCGGGGGAAGAGGAAGCCCACCCACACGGAGCAGAGTGCCCCTCGCCCCCGGACACCCTCCCCCAGGCGCAGACGGACTGAGGCCCCCACCCGCAAGTCCCCACGGAGTCCTAAGAGCAAGACCCCGCCACCGCCCTGCAGCTCAAGCACCAGGTCTCCTTCCTCCATCCCTCAGGCCCCCACTCCACAGGTGCCCCCACCACACCCTGCCCCAGGTTCCCCCACCCACAGATATACCATCCCCAAGAGGCTCCGGCCTTCTCCCCCTGCCACTTGCTCTCCCAGCACCACACCCCCGCTGCGCTTGTCTGTGCCACTGATGTGGTGAGGGTGTCCTCCCCCTCTGTCCAACCCACCTTGCCTGTTCCCCATTCTCCTCCCCTGGAGGTAGGCACTGCAGTGGAGTCCACTACCGCCCTGTCTGACTTGGGCACTGCAGTGGCGGACCTGTCCACTCCATCTGCAGGGTCCACTGCAGTTGTGCCGGCACCCACGACATCTGAGTCATGCCCCCCAGTTGTGCCGGCACACACCATGTCAGACACCTCCACTGCAGTTGTCAGTGGCTCTCCAGCACCCACCACCCCTTCCCTGACTCCCCCTGGTGAGCCCTGATCCTGTCCCTGCGGTGCCTGGCCTGCCCCCCGGTTGCCCCTCCTAGTGGATTGTCCCTGGTTTTGTGCAGGCATGCGTAGGGTGACATCTGCCAGTGTCACCCTGTTTGAACTTTGACAATGGACTGGCCATTGGCCTTTGCTCTTTTTTCTGGACGTCGTTTTCATTCAACACATATGCTGAATAAAGCAACTTTCTTTTCTCTAGTGCTCATGCTTCAGATGTACATGTTGTTGGTGCTGCTAACCATGCCCTTGCTGCAGTGATGGTGATATCTGGTCTCATGATTATGAAGTGTTACTGTGCAGGAACCCATGTGGTCCAGGGGGAATGTGTCCTATCATGTGGTGTATCCATGTCATCCATAGCAGCATCTGAGGGTGTCATGTGTTCAGTATTTGGCAATGGGATTTCCTACTTACATTAGCAATTTCATATCTGTGGCTTCCACCCCTGCACATCTGTTGTGCCTTCCATTGTTGGATTTGTCTACTTCCCTGACCGTGTTGCCATCTCCACTGGACATGCAGGTTTGGGCATCAATGGGGAAGGACTCATCCGTGTAGTCAGTGCAACATTGCTATACAAGTGTGTTGGATCTGTGCTGATGATTCCGTTGGCACATCCATGACCAGGCTGATGTGACGGGAGCCCTCATTTGGTGCTAATTGTTGATTGTGTGACCAAGTGCTCAGCTGACATGATGGGGCCCTACTGAGGCAACATATGGCACAGCTTTCCTCACACAGGAGTGGAGTCCCCTCATGGCAGTGTGTACACGTGTGACATTGCCTGCGCCCAAGGTGTGTGTTGTATGTGCATGTCTGTGTGTTCACTTCCATTTATCTGCGCATGCTGTGATCCCTAGTGTTGTACCTGTTTGTGATGCTTGCTGACTTGAGCTATGTTCCCCCAAAGTCTTCTCCCTGTGTTCTCTGTGATGTGGGTGCATGGCACATTACTGGTCATCAGGGTGTCACCCATAGGTGTGTTTGCTGTCAGGGCTGAGTTTGTGTGCAGACGCAGATGGGTCACAGTCAGGTTTCCCCTTGGCACTTGTTGTTTGCCCCTGTCATGTGATTTTCAGTTCGTGTTATCTTTAAGTTATTGTGACACGTTGTGTGTGTGACTGCTGGCACTCCTCAGGGTCCGGGCTGCGATGTTGGTTGTTGTCTATGTGTGTTCTTTGTGGGTGACCTTGGCTTCTTCATTGGTGTGTGACTGTGGCTGGGATCCCATTGGTTGGTGTGGTATCGCCGTCATGTCCATGTACAGCGTAGTGTGCAGTGTGTCAGACATTCAGGAGTCTTGTTGAGTGGCCATGTGTGATGTGTTTCTGCACCTTGGTTCCCACCCACCACCCTGGAATAGTCATGGGTGCATGTGCAATGTCACCAGTGCATGTGTACTTCACTGCTGCACATTGTTGGAGGTCGAGGGTGTGGTCTTGAGTGTGTGCAGATGGGAGTTGTTGCCCAGCTAGACCCCTGCCTCCATGTTGGCCTTGGCTTACTGGCCATGCTGATTGATTTGTGCTTGTGTCGGTGTGATGGTAGTTTGTTGCTCAGGACACATGACTGTGGTTCACAGTGTGAACCACATTCAGCTTTGTCATCAGAGTGGGATTTTTATGCAGCCAAGGGTCACCACATTGTGGGGGCCCTGGGGGTGGTGCTGTGGTGTGTCTGTGTCTTGCTGTGTCAGTTGTTGTTCCTACGTTCCTGTGTGACATGTGTGTTTTGTGCTCCCTCTCATCTGACAATGCCTGCTTGCCCACATAGGGGATTTGGATCCATGAGTTACCTTAGTGTGGCAGTGTATGCACATCTGTATGATTGGTATTCAGCTCTCCTCATGTGTTGTGTGGTTACCTGGGGACACTGGCACCCCCCTCACCTGCTGTGTATGATGACAGTGTTGGTCTGCCTGTTTGTGTTTGTGCATCTGCACCACTGCATTGGCATATCTTGGGTGTGCCATTGGCTGTATGTTGTTTGGTGTGTTTCCCCTGCTGTCCCTGGGACTCCTAGGTCATCGGTCAGCACAGTGATCATGGTTTGTGTGTCCCATTGCTGCCATGGTATGGTATCTGTTCACCTCACATCTGCTGTCTCCACAGGATATCTGCATTTGTGTGCCCATTGGTGCAAATATGTGGTTCTGCATTCTGATGGTCACTTCTGTCATTGTGTCATTGATGAATGTTGACGGTGTCAGCCACCATGGGTGTTGTTTGTCTGCACATGGCCAAAGGAATGTCTCATTTGCACTGCAGTATTTGGCTCACCCAATTTATGTTGCAATGGGACACATACACTACTTTGCCACAGATGAGTTTTTGGTTCTGTGACCAGGAATGATCCATGCAGTTTGGCAGTTGCAGCTCTTTCTTTGTCAACACTTACCTTTTGGTCACTGTGATGATGGGGGTGTAGACCCCATTGCCACAATGGTCAAAATGTGCTTCAGCTATGGACCCCACACTTCCCTTTTGGTCACTGTGATGATGGGGGTTTAGACCCCATTGCCACAATGGTCAAAATGTGCTTCAGCTATGGACCCCACACTTCCCTTTTGGTCACTGTGATGATGGGGGTTTAGACCCCATTGCCACAATGGTCAAAATGTGCTTCAGCTATGGACCCCACACTTGCCTTTTGGTCACTGTGATGATGGGGGTTTAGACCCCATTGCCACAATGGTCAAAATGTGCTTCAGCTATGGACCCCACACTTGCCTTTTGGTCACTGTGATGATGGGGGTTTAGACCCCATTGCCACAATGGTCAAAATGTGCTTCAGCTATGGACCCCACACTTGCCTTTTGGTCACTGTGATGATGGGGGTTTAGACCCCATTGCCACAATGGTCAAAATGGGCTTCAGCTATGGACCCCACACTTACCTTTTGGTCACTGTGATGATGGGGGTTTAGGCCCCATTGCCACAATGGTCATGGGCTGCTTGCATTGTGGGTGCCACACACATATATGTGTGGCACATGTGCTAGGGGTCACATTGTATGTTCAAAGTCATGTTCGGTGTTGTAGGCATTTGACACAGCCTACACACGCTTGTCATGGTGGTGGGGGGATGTCTTTATCTTGCATTCCCTAGGTTGTGGTGTGCTGGTTGTGTCATGCATTGTCCATCCTATGAGTGGGGGTGGTAGTAGTGGTAGGCATCCAGCCCCCCTGGGTGAGGGTGGTAGTCGTGGTAGGCATCCAGCCCCCCTGGGTGAGGGTGGTAGTAGTGGTAGGCATCCAGCCCCCTGGCTAAGGGTGGTAGTAGTGGTAGGCATCCAGCCCCCCTGGGTGAGGGTGGTAGTAGTGGTAGGCATCCAGCCCCCCTGGCTAAGGGTGGTAGTAGTGGTAGGCATCCAGCCCCCTGGCTAAGGGTGGTAGTAGTGGTAGGCATCCAGCCCCCCTGGCTAAGGGTGGTAGTAGTGGTAGGCATCCAGCCCCCTGGGTGAGGGTGGTAGTAGTGGTAGGCATCCAGCCCCCCTGGCTAAGGGTGGTAGTAGTGGTAGGCATCCAGCCCCCCTGGCTAAGGGTGGTAGTAGTGGTAGGCATCCAGCCCCCCTGGGTGAGGGTGGTAGTAGTGGTAGGCATCCAGCCCCCCTGGGTGAGGGTGGTAGTAGTGGTAGGCATCCTGCCCCCCTGGGTGAGGGTGGTAGTGGTGGTAGGCATCCAGCCCCCTGGGTGAGGGTGCTAGTAGTGGTAGGCATCCAGCCCCCCTGGGTGAGGGTGGTAGTGGTGGTAGGCATCCAGCCCCCCTGGGTGAGGGTGGTAGTAGTGGTAGGCATCCAGCCCCCCTGGCTAAGGGTGGTAGTAGTGGTAGGCATCCAGCCCCCCTGGGTGAGGGTGGTAGTAGTGGTAGGCATCCAGCCCCCCTGGGTGAGGGTGGTAGTAGTGGTAGGCATCCTGCCCCCCTGGGTGAGGGTGGTAGTGGTGGTAGGCATCCAGCCCCCCTGGGTGAGGGTGCTAGTAGTGGTAGGCATCCAGCCCCCCTGGCTAAGGGTGGTAGTAGTGGTAGGCATCCAGCCCCCTGGCTAAGGGTGGTAGTAGTGGTAGGCATCCAGCCCCCCTGGCTAAGGGTGGTAGTAGTGGTAGGCATCCAGCCCCCCTGGGTGAGGGTGGTAGTAGTGGTAGGCATCCAGCCCCCCTGGGTGAGGGTGGTAGTAGTGGTAGGCATCCTGCCCCCCTGGGTGAGGGTGGTAGTGGTGGTAGGCATCCAGCCCCCCTGGGTGAGGGTGCGTAGTAGTGGTAGGCATCCAGCCCCCCTGGCTAAGGGTGGTAGTAGTGGTAGGCATCCAGCCCCCCTGGCTAAGGGTGGTAGTAGTGGTAGGCATCCAGCCCCCCTGGCTAAGGGTGGTAGTAGTGGTAGGCATCCTGCCCCCCTGGGTGAGGGTGGTAGTGGTGGTAGGCATCCAGCCCCCCTGGGTGAGGGTGGTAGTAGTGGTAGGCATCCAGCCCCCCTGGCTAAGGGTGGTAGTAGTGGTAGGCATCCAGCCCCCCTGGCTAAGGGTGGTAGTAGTGGTAGGCATCCAGCCCCCTGGCTAAGGGTGGTAGTAGTGGTAGGCATCCTGCCCCCTGGGTGAGGGTGGTAGTGGTGGTAGGCATCCAGCCCCCCTGGGTGAGGGTGGTAGTAGTGGTAGGCATCCAGCCCCCCTGGCTGAGGGTGGTAGTAGTGGTAGGCATCCAGCCCCCCTGGCTAAGGGTGGTAGTAGTGGTAGGCATCCAGCCCCCCTGGGTGAGGGTGGTAGTAGTGGTAGGCATCCAGCCCCCCTGGGTGAGGGTGGTAGTAGTGGTAGGCATCCTGCCCCCCTGGGTGAGGGTGGTAGTGGTGGTAGGCATCCAGCCCCCCTGGGTGAGGGTGGTAGTAGTGGTAGGCATCCAGCCCCCCTGGCTAAGGGTGGTAGTAGTGGTAGGCATCCAGCCCCCCTGGCTAAGGGTGGTAGTAGTGGTAGGCATCCAGCCCCCCTGGCTAAGGGTGGTAGTAGTGGTAGGCATCCAGCCCCCCTGGCTAAGGGTGGTAGTAGTGGTAGGCATCCTGCCCCCCTGGGTGAGGGTGGTAGTGGTGGTAGGCATCCAGCCCCCCTGGGTGAGGGTGGTAGTAGTGGTAGGCATCCAGCCCCCCTGGCTAAGGGTGGTAGTAGTGGTAGGCATCCAGCCCCCCTGGCTAAGGTGGTAGTAGTGGTAGGCATCCCAGCCCCCTGGCTAAGGGTGGTAGTAGTGGTAGGCATCCTGCCCCCCTGGCTGAGGGTGGTAGTAGTGGTAGGCATCCAGCCCCCCTGGCTAAGGGTGGTAGTAGTGGTAGGCATCCAGCCCCCCTGGCTAAGGGTGGTAGTAGTGGTAGGCATCCTGCCCCCTGGCTAAGGGTGGTAGTAGTGGTAGGCATCCAGCCCCCCTGGGTGAGGGTGGTAGTAGTGGTAGGCATCCAGCCCCCCTGGCTAAGGGTGGTAGTAGTGGTAGGCATCCAGCCCCCCTTGGCTAAGGGTGGTGGTAGGCATCCAGCCCCCCCTTGGTGAGGGTGGTAGTAGTGGTAGGCATCCAGCCCCCCTGGGTGAGGGTGGTAGTTGTGGTAGGCATCCAGCCCCCTGGCTAAGGGTGGTAGTAGTGGTAGGCATCCAGCCCCCTGGCTAAGGGTGGTAGTAGTGGTAGGCATCCAGCCCCCTGGGTGAGGGTGGTAGTAGTGGTAGGCATCCAGCCCCCCTGGCTAAGGGTGGTAGTAGTGGTAGGCATCCAGCCCCCCTGGCTAAGGGTGGTAGTAGTGGTAGGCATTCTGCCCCCCTGGGTGAGGGTGGTAGTGGTGGTAGGCATCCAGCCCCCCTGGGTAAGGGTGGTAGTAGTGGTAGGCATCCAGCCCCCCTGGCTAAGGGTGGTAGTAGTGGTAGGCATCCAGCCCCCCTGGCTAAGGGTGGTAGTAGTGGTAGGCATCCAGCCCCCCTGGGTGAGGGTGGTAGTAGTGGTAGGCATCCAGCGCCCCCTGGCTAAGGGTGGTAGTAGTGGTAGGCATCCAGCCCCCCTGGCTAAGGGTGGTAGTAGTGGTAGGCATCCAGCCCCCCTGGCTGAGGGTGGTAGTAGTGGTAGGCATCCTGCCCCCACTGGGTGAGGGTGGTAGTGGTGGTAGGCATCCAGCCCCCTGGGTGAGGGTGGTAGTAGTGGTAGGCATCCAGCCCCCCTGGCTAAGGGTGGTAGTAGTGGTAGGCATCCAGCCCCCCTGGCTAAGGGTGGTAGTAGTGGTAGGCATCCAGCCCCCCTGGGTGAGGGTGGTAGTAGTGGTAGGCATCCAGCCCCCCTGGCTAAGGGTGGTAGTAGTGGTAGGCATCCAGCCCCCTGGCTAAGGGTGGTAGTAGTGGTAGGCATCCAGCCCCCCTGGCTAAGGGTGGTAGTAGTGGTAGGCATCCAGCCCCCCTGGGTAGGGGTGGTGGTGCGCATTCAGGCCCCTGTGTGCATATGTGGCATTGGTGATGGGCATCCCGCCCCTATGGTGCTGCTGTTGCTGGTGTAAGTATATTCAGCATCCCCGTGTGTGTGTGTGATGTGTCGTGTACGTGTTGTATGTATTTTGTGGTTGGTGTCTGGCTTACCTTCTGCGCCGTACGCGTCCGTGCCTGTTCCGGTAGTAAATGTAGAATATTGGTATGATCGGGACGAAGGGATTCATGGTTGGTTCGTGTCGTTCGTCCTTCTCGTTGCTTGGCGTCGTCCTCGTCGCTTCGCCTCGTCCTCGTCGCGTCGTCCTCGTCGGTGCCGTGTTCGTCTCGGAGCCGTGGATCGTGTTGTGGCGCGAATCGGAGCTTATGTGCGCCTCTCCCGGATGCTTTGACGTGCCGTGCGTAGCGACGGTTTGGAGCGTACGGAAGCGCATCGTACTTGTCCGGTCAAATGTTGAGGTAGGCTCCATTTTGATTTTCAATCATGCCCCTGTCATTTTGAATTTAAACACTCTTAATGGAATTTCCCGTTCTAACAGGTGGAGATTCAACAATCTATTATTGCAAGATAAACAGTTTACTGTTGTATTTATAGTCTTTACTAACGATATTTTTGCTGTCAATCTTATTGCTGACTCTCAGACGAATTACATATGGGATGCTTTTAAAGGGACTGCTAGGGGATGTATTATAGACTATGTTTTGCATGAAGAAAAGGAATTACTTAAAGACTCTTCACAATTGCTTAAACAAATTAAAATGTTGGAACATGAGTATTTTTCCTCTAAAACACTGATATTTTGCCTAAATTAATTCAAGCTAAATTACAATATAACAAACAATCTTGGAACGAAGCTTGTGGTGCTTTACTTTAAATCAATGCAAAAATGTTTGGTGGTCATAATAAAGCTGGGAAAATGTTGGCCAATTATCTAAAAATAAAGAAGCAGAAATCTAAAATACATGTCATTACAGATACATATGGTGTTAATCACACCAGTGACACTAAAATATTAAAATGTTTTTCACAATATCACACTAAATTATATTCATCAGAGTTCTCTCCTACTGCTGATCAACTAAATACTTTTTTTCAATCTATCCCTAAATTGTCGGATCACACATAAGACCTCTCCATATTGGACACTGATATAACAGAAATGGAACTTAAAAATGCTGTCCTTCAACTTCCCAAAGGCAAAGCTCCTGCTCATGATGGATTTTCTGTTCAATTTTACGCTCATTTTGCACATCTATTGCTTCCAAAACTAGTACTTTTAATTTCTCACTTTGTCACCCAAGAATGCACGCAAGGAACTTTTTCCCCGGCTATGCTTTGCCTCCTTCCCAAGAAAGGTAAAGATCTATCTAAGTGTAGAAATTATACGTCTATTTCTCTTATTAATACAGACTGCAAGATATTTGCAAAAGCCCTTGCTGCACATATTAAACAGGTTATTAAATATTTGATTGATATTCACCAATCAGGATTTGTGAAGGGACATTTTATTTGAGATAACTCCAGACCTTTCCTTAATATAATCCACATGGCATCTAAATCCAACATCCCATGTGCTGCCATAACTTTAGACGCTGAAAAAGCTTTTGATAGGGATAATTGGGATTTTATGTTTGGTGCCTTAAAATGGCATGGTTTCAGTCGCCACGTTCTTAGATATATTCATCTTTTATACTCTCAGCCTTCCACTTTAGTTTTCATTAATGGCAAACAATCTTCATGTTTCCCTCTTCTTTGAGGAACTAGACAAGGGTGCCCTTTATCCCCCTTCTTTTTATTTTATCTTTGGAACCCTTCCTAGAGAAAATCCGTAGATCATCTGCTTTTTCCCGGATTCAAATATAAGCATATGAAAGTGAAATTTACTGCATATGCAGATGATGTTCTACTATATGTGCCAAACCCACAAAATTCGCTACTTGCCTTTTTTTTTGTCTTTAAACGAGTATTCCTCAATATCTGGATATAAACTTAACAGAGAAATCAGAGGGACAGCCATTAAATAAGTATTGTCTCCCTGATATGTTTAATGATACAGGTTTCACCTGGACTTCTAAGCCCATCAAATGTTTAGGTATTCTTTATTCTAACACTAATAAAGAAACTATTCAAATTAATTTGGATCAGGTTAAGTCAAATCTTTCTAGTCTGTCACTTAATTGGTCTCCTATATATTTGTCCTGGTGGGGGAGATTAGCTAAGATTAAAATGATGATGTTACCAATAATCAATTTGTATTTGTCCATGCTTTCTGTTAAACTCCCTCTTGGATTTTTTAAGCCTATCAATCGTTTGCTTATATCTTTTTTATGGAATAAACGGAAACCAAGAATTTCTTTATTCAGGCTTCAACAGTCTAAGAATAATGGAGGGGTTAATTTTCCCAATCTCAGATGATATCATTCTGCTTTTTCTCTCAAACAAGTATCAACCTCTTTTTGCGTTCCTTCCTTGGATGAATTTACAGTCTGGGATCTACTGGAACAAGTCCAAATTGCCCCGTTCTCACTTATGGATACGGTCCATATTTCTCAAGCTCCTGTGGCTTTTTTTACGCCCCTACTTCTACATTCCCTTTCTATTGCCACATCTTTACTTCTTAACATTAATTCCCCATTAGAAAGTTTTCTACAAACTCTGTTATTGTATGATAAGCATTTTAAATTAAACAATCAAGCTCTTTTTTGGAAGGAATGGATTGGCAAAGGATTAATAGTAAGTGGCCATATAATTTCAAATGACTCCGAGTTAGAATTTTAGGGACATTCAACTTAAATATGGTGTCTCGTCCTATTATGCGGTTCAATATCAACATCTTAGGCCCACTATTCTTAAGCTTTTTGCAATTTTCCTCCTCATCAATCCACCCTTTACCTCCCTATTCTCCCATTGATTCTTCGACACAAGTAAAGACATCCTATATATACAAACTTGAGAGTAGACCAAAATCTAAAATTAAGTTACAATCGGAGTTGGACTTCAATCAAGAATTTTCTCAATACACTTGGGAAACAATTTGGGCTAAGATGCACACTACCTCTTGCGCTGCCGCTAGCACTCAAACATTATTTTATTTTTTATAATAGATCGTATTATACCCCCACTCAACTTCATAGGTCTCACCTTATCACAGCCACTAATTGCTGGTCTTGTGTCCAAGAAAATAGTGATTTTTTGCATACGTTTTTTAAATGTCCTCGAGTTTGGAGGTTTTGGTTACTAATTTGGGATAAGATTAATAACATTTTATCTACAGGCATTACGTTTAACACTGTTCATCTTTTCTTGGGTGGTTCGTTCCCTCTGTGGCACTCTCAAAGGATAATTAGGAAATGTATTGATTTGCTGATAGCCCTGGCTTTACAAATTGTCACATCTAATTGGAAAGATACTTCAAAAATTACATTTATTGCCTGGTGGAATTTACTATATCACCATCACAGATTAGATAGAGCCAACGCTCCTACAGTTCCCCTATTGATTAAAAGAGATTTGTTATGGCTTCCTCTCACTTATTACTTATCCAGAAATGTTATCTCTTCTAGATCTGTTAGCACTGCTTTTGACCCCCCATGTGGTAACTACTATTTTGTTTGGTTGTTTATATATTAAGGGGCTTATTTACAAGCCCCTTGCGCTGCTGGTACGTCACTTTTTCCCATATTAAAAGTGACGCACCAGTGGCGCACGGGGCTTGTAAATAAGCCCCTAAGAGATGATTGTTAGCTATGTTATTATATGCCTTGCGAATAACTTTCTTCTTTTTTCCTTCTTCTTCTTTCCCTTTCTTTTCTTTTTCTTTCTTCTTCACTCTTAAAAAAAATTAAAAATGCTACAGGTTTATACATGTTTTGATTTTTCGACCTTAAGCATTATGGTTTCCATTGGCTGTGTATACTGAACGATAAATCCTATTTGTGCATGTTGTTTCATTGCTTTACATCTGATGTATTCATAATGCTTGAGCTGATGTATATGATTTTATTCTTGTATTGTTTCACAATTTTCTTCAATAAAGCATCTTTAACTAAAAAAGACTTTAGGTACTAAATAAAGGAGAAATCAAGTGGCGTGTCTATGTTTAATAATCTGGATGTTCCAACTGATGAAAAGAGCCGATGGAAGGCAATGATTGGGCTGAAGTATTGAAAAGTGAGTACACAGTTCTATGCGCTCTTTATGTTTAATAAGAGATTATTGATTGTTCCCTTTACTTCTGCTAAGAGTTGTTAGAAAATGTTATGCATGGTGCAGAGCTGTAGTTTACGAAACCTGTGGGAAATTGTTCTGCACTGAGAGAACAGATTCTAGAATAGTACTGTTACTCAGGAACTTCACTTTCATAATTGCTTGAAAGCCCTAACAGCTTATACAGTGTTGACCTTCCAAATTGTTTGAGTTAAGAGTGAAATTATTTTAGTGGAGTCCAAAACAGCTCTGTTACGTGTGGGCCCTTCATATCATCATTATTAGATATCCACAGGCCAGGCATGACAACAGATTGTGTAATGTAAATCTTTCCTATAGAGGCCACAATTACAAGGGAACTAGGTTTAGGTGCCGCGATACTTAGGGGCCGATTCTGATGCGGGTTGGAAAAGCTTCCCGACCGAATCGGTTGGGAAATGGTGTCCGACCCACTCGGATCGGGAAAGTCCGACCGGCGGAGTAGGATGCATCCGGATGCTTCCAGATACGATTTGGTTGAACTCCCATTGACTTCAATGGGAACATTTGTTCCTAACCGCATCAGAATTGGGCCCTCGGTCGGGAAGACACGTTCCTGATCCGATTTGGAAGGAGCAAATGCCGTTAGGAGGCCTTCCTAACCGCATCAGAATCAGGCCCTCGGTCGGGAAGCTTTTCCAACCCGCATCAGAATCGGGCCCTAAGTGTCAGAAAATACCATCTATGAACTGCATCTCTGCACTTAAATTCCTCTAGTCTGAGTTTTGTCCATAGAGTAGGGAATAATACGTGGGCCAGAATTACCAGATCCACATCTGGATGCAGAGTTCGAATTCCAAAATTCCCACCCATTTACCACCTGCTCAAACCAATGTGGTATATTGGAGCAGGGGACGTGCAGTGTGGGGTCAGGTGTCAGGTTTAGGACTGTGCCAGGAAGTAGAGGAGGTTGGTACCACCTAGGAAGAGCATTCTAGATCCTCCAGTGTCATAGAAAGGCTCAGGCAGGGGCTTGCAGTCCAGTCCTCATGTGATTTTACCTGGCAGATTTTGATATGTCTGTGGTGGCAAACGCAACTGTGATATCTGCAAGCTCTTCATTCCACAAAATATGAATGTGAATTAAGGAAAAGAAGACTTATGAGAGCATCAGAACAGGGGAGATACTGTTGTCAGGATTTTAGGTTTCTGAACTCTGATATAAGCGGTGAAATCAAGTGCCTGATAAGTGTCAGCGAATACGGCCGCATTGTGTAGACTTCAGTGGCGTTCAGAGAATTTTCTTTATCTACCCTTACTTTTATTCTATCAGTACAATCAATATGACGTTTTGTATGTGTTATTATAGCGAAGACATGGTGATATCGTCAATTATCTGACCTCTTACATTATCTGATGGCTGTTATAGAACAGTGTAATAGCCCGGTTTCAAATATTAGTTTTTAAGCTTTTATGTTGGTAATATTAGCTGTGCTTTTATGTTTTGTTTTTTTAATATTGTATTGAATATGTAAATGTTAGGGTGTTTAAAATTGCGTAAGTTTTTCTCATTAAATTTCAAGAAATGTTCTATATATTAAATAAGGTAATTTCGCTTTTAACTGGAAATGTGGGTTGAGTGTACATTGTATGTCTTTTTTCACGCAAAGACTTTTGCATAATATCCCATGAAATACTGGCACTGGACTAGTTCAAACAGAAATGTCTCTTGGTGAGACATTTTCTGTGCTAAGCAGCCTCGTGTAAGAAAAGAGGACGAAAAATCATTTATTGCCGAATTTTGCGAAATTTCATGAATGTCACCAGCGTAATTTTAATTTCACCTACACCTAAAATGTTTATCTGATTTGCCAATATGTAAATAAACAAATTTCTGATGACTGTAAAATGTGATTCTAGAAATAGAAATTCTGGCTACGTGGCCCCACAAGGAAATTAGCGGACCTGGGACCTCACTAGAAGTCTATGTAAGGTATGTGTTTGCTCATGTGAATGTCAAGGCCAAAACAGTACGAAGATCTTTAACGGGTAAGTGTGACCAGGCTGCTATTCAGAGGTGAAGGGATGTCAGAGTCAATAAAGAAAAACTTCTAAACAGACAGGAAGCAAAATCAACACAGCGCAGTACATTAAAGTCAAAAAGAATAAAGAGCATAAGTGAGCCAGACACAGAGGTATTAAATAACTGGTCTTCATTCATCGATGAGTGCACAACAGTTAATGAAAGTACTCAAAATCTTCAGCAGTCACTCATCAGTGAAAATGATGTAAATAAATATTTAAATTCTGATTCATTCTTTCTCTTAACAACAAGTACACCTCTGAGCTTGCCTTAAGCCAGACGCACGAAGGGACCCCTTGAAAGATACGAGAGAAACGAATGAAGCCCTGAGTGCTTGGAGCCGGCCAGTGTGCACTGTGGAGACATGCATTAATAGGTGTGAAGTCCATCGAACATGAAGGGGCCCTCTCAGGAGAAATCAGGTATCTTAGGCCACATGAGACTGATCAGGTAGAACTTAAGTGATCTAAGGAATATTTTATAGACGGGTGGTGGCACAGACAGGGTGACCTGGGACATGTAGCCCACAAAGTGCATAATGGTGCCCTCTTCCAGTACTGAGCCATAGCGGAGTATAGGTCTGGTGAACCCGTTTCTGAATGCCACCTGCTGTTTTAACCACACTATCCTGCTGACAGAGAGGTGATATCTGTCATCGAAATACCTGTCGACAGAATGTTCAATATAGCAGGTGCATGCCCTGTGTCAAGCTAGGATTGTGAAAGTAGTGTGTTGGAAATTAAAGAAATTATCTGGATTTATGGATTACTTCAGCATTAGGCAGAGCATCCAGAGGCTGTGCATTCACCTTTGAATGAGATGCAAAGGCAGGTCTTTCATTGAGACTTCTGAAAAGTGCAAGAAAGCTGAAATACAGAGCCCAGTCACAAAGTTATTTGCGCGAGACAGTTTGCTTACTCGTTCAAATAGAATTGCACATGAGTGACAAATCCATTGTACAATTCATAAAGTTTGGCTTACAGACCTGAAAGTGTTGCTTCACACTAAGGGTCCTGTTCACAAAAATGTCAAATGAATATGTTCAATAGTTCTCCTGTAGTACTACTGCATTGCTATTAAATGACTTGGAGATTTGGCCCCAAACATTTAAATGGAAATAAAATGAGCACATTCAGAGAATTTTCATGTACAGCTAGTACAAATAGAAAAGACAGTGCATTCTTTTCATTTTTACCAATAGGGAGTTGAAGATTTTGCAACCAATTCAGAAAGGCATTTACTGTTACATGAAGATGTACTCCTTCACATTCTCCTAAATGACGTTTTCAATGATACCCAAAGACGTTTGTGTACGTTAAATCTACTTCTAGGTGTGCGGCAAGTATTCACAAACTCCTCTGCAACCCATTAGCACTCTGGTAAAGGTCAGAGATCTACAGTCGGGGCAGGAGTAGTTCCTTTCACAGGGTGAGAATGCTATTTGAACATTACCAAAGTTGTTGGGGAGGTAGGAGAAACGGTATTACCACTATGAAAAATATTTTCCCCATGGACAATAAAAAGAAACATATGCATTCGCACACATGAATGGGCATTCCCCCCATGTGCTGCTGTACGTTCTGAACTATCTATGTTGGAAATTGCTACGCATGTGGGCAAATGGCAATTCACAAATTTGTTCCAGGAGTATTCCTGGAAGTATGACTGTTATAGGTTTCCAAGCATATCCTTTGAAAGCTTTATATGCTCCAAAATGTCAGAGATCTGCACTCGTGCAAGATCGGAAATCTGCGGGTGGAGATTTCCTACTTAGTGCCCGATTACAGTTTGTCAGGAATTCTATGGAGAGGTTCCAGGTGGTGGAGATTATCCATTCCAGCCGAAATCTCTGCATATAATTCCTGCAATTATCAGGTAGACCTCTCAGAATAGGGAATAACTAAGCGCCTCATTAGGAATTTGGACTGTTGCTGTCCATGCCGTGCAGGCACTGGTGTGCATGCACACATGTGCCCCCCTGTATGCATCCACATGGTGTGCGGCACCAGAGTTTTATCATCGCCACACTTTTCATGGTGGTCGCACCACCATGAAAAGTGTGACGGTTAAGGCCCTGCCAAACATATTGCGGCCTCAAGACCGCCGCGCCACCACCAGCGATCTCTGATCCGTGGCGGTTGCAGTAGTCCCAGGGCAGCCCGACTGCCCTGGTCCTAATAGGGCGTTTGGAAGACCTCCACCGCCGTGCCCCTGCGAGTCTGGCGGTCTGTGGACTTCCAGATTCGTAATAAGCCACTAAGCTGATCCAGGTTCCAGGGAGGATTTCAGCATGTATTTCCAATTTAGGGGACCATGCTCTAGACAGGTGATAAATGTCTGAAAGGACAGGATGGAAGGGTGGCAGGCGAGCATCGGGGACCAGGTCAGGGCTGCAATGCATCCCTTTCTCAAATCCATTTTACAGCCCACTGCATGCACCTCCATATATTTTCCAAATTAGTTTCTTTAAATTCTAATAGCATATATCCGTTTGAAAACATGGGCTACTTTTAAAGAATGCTTTCCGCTTGGGTATGTAATATCAGTGGTGGAGGACTCCGTCCCTGTGTTCGTAGCCAATCACTAACTAGGGATGCAAATAGCAATCTGCCTAATTCATATTTATTAAGGAGCGCATTTTGCAACCCTCTATGATTGGATATTTTGCAATACAACCTATTGGATCACAGATCACATTCAAATCGCATCACTGTTTACAAACTAGTTGATGTAAACAATAAACATACTCATAGCCAAATGATAGATATCATTTCAAACTCGTTATATGAAATCTAAAGTCAGAATTTCATACTCCAAAATGAGAAGCAAGTTTAATGCGCAAGAATATTCTCTACAAAAGGTGTATTAGAAGCAGATAGTCCCTTGACAGAGAAGAGCCTCTTTCCAGCATTTCTCCTGGTTAAAATATGGGGCACAGCAAACGATCAGAAACAGAGCAGTTCAAAGATGAGCTGGAGGAAATGTAGTGCCCTCAGGGGAGTGTTTTTAGGATTCCACATATGAGGTTCACAGCCATGCAGTGAGTGTATCACATTAGTATAAACAGTGTACGGGCTTTTGGATAGACAGGAGCTATAGGTGACTGTAGGGAGCAAATTACTTGTGGGAACATAACACTTTGCACTGTCTGCATTTGGCAGCGTCAGAATGTCCAGCATGAAAAACATGGAATATAGAAGAATACAATTTTTTACAAAAGAGCAACCCGATGCACTCAATGTGAGGTGAATTAAGAGAGGACTTTTGTTCCCCCAGTTTGATTTTGTTGACATACACGTTTTGGGCCCCTTTAGTAGAGCGAAGTGCGCTCCCTGAAATAAGTCTTTGGATGATGTGGCAGCTGAGGTCGTAAAGTTTGTATTGGTAAGAAAATAAAGACAAGTCTATGGACAAACTGATGAGCAGAGTGCAACAATTGATATGTGAGATGGGCACAAGATAAATAGGAACATTTTGAATTAAGTAATGGGAAAAATATTTCTGGGCAAGTGGTCCTTCTGGGCCCCTTTGACAAAAGAAAGGAATTGGCTAGTGTTAGTTGTTATCTGTTTTGGTGGTAGAGTATCATGAACCCTCAGGAACGTAGTAGGTAGGGGCACACCAGCCAATAGGTAATGAGACGGTCTATGTCCCTGATGACAAGGAGTGGCAGAGCATGTCAAAGTTGAAATCTACTGTAGTACTTTCTGATTCTGGCCCACTCTCAGAACAATGACAGTCAGAAGAATGAGCTACTCACCCTTGGTGTCTAAAAAGGCCTTAAAAACTAGGCAGCAGCTTGAGTGGCGTCTTTTCTTGTCGGTTGGCAGGATGGACAAGGCAGGTCAAGCTCTTCCGTTGGGACATATGTATACTCCATCCTGTGAGGTGACTGGCAGCAGTCCAGAAATTCCCTTGGTGCACATGCCACATATACAAAATGGGGAACGATACATGGCAGTTGGGCACTCTCCCCAAACCATGATATTGATATTGGTTGATATTGATTAAACCTCTAAAGCGCTCGCATGCCAATGGCGTCTTGGCGCTAATGTCATAGCACTGTCTAATGAATAGTTCTGGACAAAGGCCTGCTGAATAGACATCATAATGGGCCAGAAAATAACCATGTTTTAAGCTCCTTCCTAAATCTAAGCAGATTAGGATGGCTTCTAAGACATTCAGGGAGATTGTTCCACAATTGAGCTCTAGTATGGAAGAAACTGCTGCTGCCCCACTTCTCTCTTTTGATTTTCTGTATGATTATTGTCCTGCAGTTAGTTGATCGTAGTGTCCTGTTAGGTCTATACCAGGAAAGATTCTTTTCAGGTATGCTGGGGCATTTCCATACAGGGTTTCATGAGCTAAGCATAGAGCCTTGAACTTAACTCTCTTCTTCACTGGAAGCCAGTGGTGTTCTCGAAAAGACTCAGCCACTGACTCTATTTTCGGGATTTTTTCCAAAAGTCTTGCTGCAGCATTTTGTAAAACTTTTTCACTGAGCGCTGATAAATGTCCAAGTAGAGGGCATTGCAGTAATCCAGCCTTGATAGCACTAAGGCTGTAACTAGAAATTCAAAGGGAATAAAAGGGAGAATGCTCTTAATCTTGCGTACAAGAAGAAACAGGAAGTAGTGAGCTTGTTAATCTGACCCTTGAAGGACAGATCAGAGTAAAAAATGATGCCATGATTTTTGACAGTGGAAACCGGGGTGGGGACGGGGGGAACCGAGCACCTGAGGCCACCAGGATTGGTCCCAAGAGACCGGACTCTTACCAAATAGAAGGCAGAATTAAGCATGAGGCTGTTGTGGTCCATCCATATCTCAAAGGCTGACATACAGTCCTTGAAGCAGTGTTCCGTCTCATCGATATATTTTGTGATAGCCACCACAATTTGTGTGTCGTCTGCATAGGCGACTGGAGCAAAGCTAAAGGACCGGATTAGTTTTGTGAGAGGGGCCACATATATGTTAAACAGTGTGGGGCTCAAAGAGGACACCTGGGGAATCCCACATGGCAGTGAAAAAGGCTTGAAGACCAAGTTCCCCCAAAGCGTCTGATTGCACTCTGTACATAAGGAATGATCGACGCAGCTTCAAGGCTGACCCTTCAGTTCCTATTTCTGCCAGGTGATCTATCAAAACCTCGTAGATGACAGTGTCAAAGGCTGCAGATAGATCAAGCATGATTATTCTAGTCCTCCCGTCACTGTTTAAAATACTTCTCTGCTCCTCTGAAGCCACAACTAGCACTGACTCCATACTATGATTCGGCCTAAAGCCGAATTGTGCAGAGTCTAGGATCCCTTTCTCGTCTTCCAATTTGGACAATGCCAGGCTCATGTGTTTTTCAAGGACCTTAGCTGAGAATGGTAATCTGGAAATAGGGCGATAATTCTTTGGCTCTTTAGGGCCCAATGACAGTTTCTTCAGTAGTGGAAAAATTGAGTCTTCTTTCCAGTCTGTCTTCGTTGTAGAATCTCAGGTCATCCACCCCAACCCCAATTTTATATGTCAATGTAAAGTCTCCTCTTGGGGCCTTCTGTCCACAGGACCTCCATGAAGCAAGCTACTCAAGTGCAGCTTTTACCCTCCTGTTTTTCTAACCAGTTTTGTTGGCCTTAAGACTTTGTACACTTTACCACTACTAAACAGTACTAAAGTGTGTGTGCTCTCTCCTTTAAACATGACTTAATTGGCTTACACGCAATTGGCACATTTATCTACTTGTAAGTCCCTAGTTCAGTGGTACAACATGTACCCAGGGCTGATAAATTAAATGCTACTAGTGGGCCTGCAGCACTGATTGTGCCAACCACTTGGGAAGCCTTTTAAACATGTCTTAGGCCTGCCATTGCAGCCTATGTGTGTAGTTTTGAACTGCCATTTTGCCCTGGCAAAATAACCCTTTTGTCAGACCTAAACCTTCCTTTTCAATACATATAAGTCACCCCCAGGGTAGGCCCTAAACAGCCCATTGGGCAGGGTGCAGTATAGTTAAATAGTTGGACATGTACTTTTAGGTTTTAGGTTTTACATGTCCTGGTAGTGAAAAATTCTTACATTCGTTTTTCACTACTGCAAGGCCTACCTCTCCCAGAGGATAACATTGGGTTAAGTTATTATCTTTGATAAGGAATAACTTTCAATTGGGAGCAAGCAGGAATATTGAATTTGGTGTCTAGAGAATTGTAATTCAAAGAGCTCTTTAATGGTAAAGTCAGATTTTAAATCACAATTCTGAAAATGCCACTTTTAGAAAGTTGTCAGTTTCATGTCCCAACCATTTGGCGTCTGCTGCCTGTATCCTGGCTCACATGACTAGGTGTATCTGGCAGTTGGTCTTTGTGTATTGCTCCCAGACATTGATACAAAGGGCTATTGTGACCCCAGACTAACCGGGGTTATGTCATAGAGGCAGGAGATTCAGCGGTTTGGGAGTTGAACCCTCCAGAAAATTCTCCTAATTCAAAGTGGACACTAGGTATAAATATTTGACCCTCAGACCTAACACTTCAGTACACCTCTGGACCTGTGGAAGACTCAGAAGGACTGCTGTGCTGCTCTGACAGAAGAACTGCTACTCTGTTGCTGTGATGCCCTGCTGCCCTACTGCCTGAGAAAGGACTGGATCTCCATGTTGAACCCCTGAGCATCAGAGTGACTCCAACAGCCAGTTTGTTGGTCTCCTGATCAGAAGCCTCTGGAACAGAATAGGGTCTAAACACCCTGAACCCAACACCTGGACTCAATTGCTGTGAGTCTTGCTCCCCAAGTGGTGCCATCCCAGTCTTGGACTCTTGGAAGTGGACCTGAAGGTGCTCTGCCAGTGCAGCTGGGTCCTGTGGACAAAACCGATGCAGCGTGATGCATCTATTCACAGCTTCAGAACTGCCGCTGCGTGACACGGCCCTGACGCAGGACTTCACATCGCAGAATGCATCCTCTCTGGAACCTATGTTGTATGGTGGGTACACTGGCAGAGGGCCTTTATATACTATTATAACTTCAGTTTACCAAACATTGGGGAAAGTGCATACATTTAGGGGGGTCAGGTTCACTTTTCATAATTACTATTCAAACTCCAATCTAACAAACAATGGGGAACTGCATATACTGGGAGGTTCAGATTTACTATTTTAACTCTAGTAACAACACATTATTAAAGTGCACACATTGTGGTTCGGATTTACTATTGTAACTCCAATCCAACAAACACTAGGGACACTGTACAATGATGGGCCAGAGGTACCATTCTAACTCCAATCCAACACACATAGGGGAAAGTTCATAGTTTTGAGTATTTAAATAAAACACACACAAATAAAAAAGTAAACATGATGATTATTTCATAATTTCAAATAAAAAATCCTAATCTGAATATATTAAAAATGTAAAATACTAAAATAAAGATAAAGCAAATATATCATTATTGCACAAGAATATTTTTATTGTAATAAAAAATAATGTTTAAAATAAACTGTATCCTTTAAACAATCCAAGCCCTCCCCAACATAACATCAAAGGAAAGTAATACAATATGTTACAGTAACAAACATTATTTCAGTCTTTATTTAATTATGATTTTTTAACTATTAAAATAAAACACCATGGTCTCCTTTTTCCACTCATGATCCATGTATCAAAAATTATAAAATAATAAACAGTATAGAAAAATCAAACATTAGATGTTAAAATATTAAACAAGTAACCCCAATACACAACACTAACCATAAAATACATAACACAATTGCCTGCAAAAACATATGTACCTTTTTATAAATTAACAATTATTGAATGTATAGATACTTAAACACTATCCACCTAACCCCCAATGAAGCACAGAACCCATATTTAAAATTTAGTTAAAATTTTACAAATGTGCTAAAAATGTAAACAAATAACTGTTAAACATATTCAATTAACTAATAAATAATTAAAAACGACTACCCATCCAAACATTCAATAAACACACAAGATGAAAGTAAAGTTATATAAACAAATTAAAAATGTATTACACCTGTAAACAAATAAAAATAACAGATAAAAGATTAGAGGTAAACTAATCACTTTAAAAAATAATACATTAAAAACTCATTCTCCAAAACACCCATATGCCATAAAAAATTGGCATTATTATAATAGTCTTTAAAAATAATTACAATAAAATTTTAAAATAAAGTAAATACAACATAATATAATTCAACAACATAATAAAACATGCTATTATGTTAAACTATAGTTTAAAGTTTGATATTATTTTAAAAAGGTTTAAACAAATATACTTACATTCAATATTTTTGTCCACAATATTTTTATAATCATAATATTTTGACCACAATATTATGGTAAAAAATTATTGTTGAGTCAATGTTTATGAGAGACAACTCAGACTGGTAATTTTTATGGTCTCATATTTTTGTAGCAACTTTGATAATAGTTTCTCAGTCTTTAACTTCTCCGCCATGATTGGTTTAGGAATATTACTCTCTATAAATACACCAATGCCACTAATACCTATAATGATAATGATTGTTTTTGACATTAGTCACAGAATTGTTAAGAAAAAACTGAAGAATCTTCTCAGGCAGAGATGCAGAAAAGATAAAGACAGATAATAAATGGATGTCATTTTCTAATTTGGTCTACCTCCAATGCATAATTTATATCAAACTGGCTTTGGCTAGATAGGATACGTGGACAGCGCACTAAGACTACCCCAGCATTCATCACATTCCTCCCGATCACAAAATAAGCCATACTTGAGTAGAATGTGTACTGTCTTAACATTGGGGAGCCTGTATCTAGACAGCTAAATTTCCATAACAGCTAACTGTGTCCACTTATGTGAAGATGGCTATGGACAGGAGTCTCATCTGGTCATAGCAAGTGTGTTATGCAGTGGCATGTTAAAGCCCCAATCATATGATCCTTGTATGTCCTGGTTGATAACGACATAATGGAATTATGGATTAGCAGAAATTTCTATATTTAGACCATACAGGATTATTAGCAAAATCATATGTCTACTACTGATGCCTTTCACCACTAGCTGCTGATAATAGAATCCTGCTATGTTGGAACAGAGCTTGAATTTCACTGATTTATAAACCATGAATGATGACCACACGAAATCCTGTGGTGTGGAAGGCAAGGCAAATAATGTGCACCCCAGCCCCTTACTACTTTATCATTCTGCAGCAAGTGCAATTCCTTTCACACGAAGATATTACCCTTTAGGACCCAAGTTAGAGGTGGTCGATAATATGACAGCTGCCATGAACTGACAGATTTTCCTTATGACCACAGTGACACTCAGTCAGCTAGTAGACACTTCCAGTCACTTTAATGTAATAGGTAATGGAACTCTGTAGACTCTGTAGACAAACCAGGAAGCCCACATTGGCTAGACTTCCTCTTGACTGATTTAGACTTCTTCTTTAGGATAACAGCATCTCCTTTTAAAATCATGGGATCAAGCCTCATACCCAGCTCCTAAACAGTAGTCCTTTGTCAGCCAGCACTCCCTCCAAGTAGACTTTGGCTTCTTTTCCCCAAAGCCGGTAGGGACTGACATCTTGCCCTATGTGTGGAGGTTATTGGCCAGCCAGGCATCAATAAGAACCCATCACACATCCATACACTCTATTGTGTACTAAACTCTTGTAGATCATGTGAGTATGAACATACTGGAAGAAAAATGTCACAGGGAACAGAGACAAAGTCAGCATCTTGAAGGAAAAGAGTATAACACCTTGTTCACAGGTCATTTTAACACCGTTTTTGAAGAGCTCATTGCCCCTGCTAGAAAGTTCCAACAAAAGTTAACATGAATTTAATTAGATTAACCTATCGGTGCTGCAAAAGACACTTGAATTATAGAGTAGATAATCTGAAAAAGAATAATTCATCAAAGTTAAGATTCTCAATGTCTCAGGCTTTATTTTATTCATGGTATATCTGACTAATACATTTGAATCTCCAAAGAGCGTGACACAAAGACCAAACACATACAATTGTTACTACAATTGTTACTACTAGCAATAAGACATAATGTTTAAGATTTCATATCAGTTTGTAGATAAGATGTTAAGCATTGTCTGACAGAAAACAACTTCAATGGAACGTAAACATTATTACAGAGGCACGTGCCAAGTTTTAAAAATATCCTCTGCTTCACTGCACATATGAGTATCCATGCCACTCATGCTGTCCTTATTATAGTCCTCTTTCCATTTGGCAGTTCCATCCAATCTCACACATATTGCTGTACAACACCTTTACATTTACAACTATCGTACAGCATGCCAGAAGGGCACATGTTTAATTCAGTAACAGGTTATTGTCCTGATATTGGTTCAAATCAGTCTTCAGTGTACACTGAGTGAAGGTTCAATCCAACTAATAAAAAACATTAGTGTAAGACTTAAATTACGAAAAGTTCATAACACATGGAAAAGCCTGAAATAGAGGTCCCACAAGAATGAAACAATGGGTGAAATGCCAGGTCAGATGTTATCCTTCTCAATCTGTGTGTTATTTAACTTAACAATCAATAATTTTTCTTGACATGCCACTTTATCATGTTTGGTAAATAAACACATTTTCACCAATCAGAAGCTTGTGATCCTTTTTTGCCTCAGAACCCCTTATAAAACTGTTATGTTTCCAAGTACTACCTCAGCCCCCCATTCAGCCCCATATGCTCATATATATGTAGCTTAGAAGATGACTAAATTGCCACACAAAGCCCGATGGTGGCACCAATGTCTTTTAGCAAGGAAATGCTGATGACATTATGGAGTGCTGGAGCTGTTTGAACTAAACCTGTGCGTCGGAGGACATGCTTTCATGGTCCATCTCATGTTCCCTCTCCTGCCTTGTCCCTTTCCTCACATTCTATTAAGGCACGCTGAGTCAACTGGTCCCAGCCCGCTGTTCTCCCCTCTCCCTATGGTACCATGTGTTTCTCAGCTCCAACACTGTTGTGAATCTCATGTGTCTCAGCCTTCCGGCACCGTTATGTATTTCATACATCTCAGCCCCCCAGCACTGTTATGTCTCTCATGTATTTCAGCCCCTGCACTGACACTGCACTCTAACCAGAACATCTTCACTCCCTTACGCAGAGTTATCAGGGTTATGCCAGATGCACTGTTTGTCTTGTTTCGAGGTCACCGCTCACCACTCTTTGCCAAGATCTCACGAGGTTTTGGCAAATGCCGGTGGCCATCTTAGGTGCAGCCCTATTTAAACCCCACCCAGGAAGTAGAACTCTCTTTGCCTCGAGATCTTCAAGGAGGAAGGACCTTCTTCGGCAATTCCACTTACAAGCGCGTCTTCAGGAATTCTGGTGCACATCATCGGGCACGGAGTTCACAGCAAGAATGCTCACCATAGTGAGAAAAGAAAGAGTTAAGAAAAACTACACTGTACCCAACAGATAAGTGAAACCATACATGCAACTTAACCTGTTATTAGCCAAGAACTTGAAAACCATGGTCATTGTTGTATCACCATAACGTGCTAAATAGTTTCCAGCACTAATTCTTGTAAAACTTCAGAGGGGTACAGTTAACCTTTTTGAAGTAACAGAGAAGTGACTACTACCAACAACTCCTACTAATGTGAAGCCTTTAGGTAATTACTGTATACCTGAACACAAGTGTGTGGTACTAATGATACTAACTATGTTGTGTTACTAGGCCCATACAGACGCTGAGTGACTACCCAGGTTGAGTTGATCCCCCTACATTACCCTCCTCTCCATCTTCTCCCCATGTTGGATGGTGACAGGATACCAGGGGGAAGAATTTTGTATTTCACACAGCCCGGTCTTTTCGCCACACCGCTATTCACTATGAACACTGTGGTAATTCATGTCTGTTCTATGTGTCTGTCAAGAGGTGCTGCCAAGCCCCATGGTGTGTGCCACCACTGTGGATTGTTTTCTTTCTTGCACTGTTTTCTTATTGGTTTGTTGCTTGCATTCCCTAAGAACCATTAAGGGGGTGTTATGGTGGGTATGTGTGACTGACAGTTGGGGAAGTCATTGTGGGTGGGGGAGGAGCGTCTTCAGTTGAGTTTTTCCTCACATTTTGAGGTACATTAATTGTGATCCGTCTATGAGATGCAACACTCAGAGCAGTAAGACGCACATTGCATCTGACAATTCCTCATATTTTATTGTGCGCGCTGCACTTGTTTTAAATATTTTAATCTGCACTGTGATCGAGCGAGCACCTTAGTCCTTCCTCACCTCATTCCTCTGGACTCTTCGGTCCGCCGCGGGGCAACCTGTTTGTGCAGAGAGAGTGCCTGTCTTTTAACTTTCCACTCGAGCTGGCCGCCATCTTGGAAGTTGGCGGTCCAGCCCTTTCTGTACTTCTGGCTCTAGGGGCATTAAAAGAGCATGCTTACCCGAGCACGCAGCGGACACACGGAGCAGTAAGACGTGCATTGCATCTGACAATTCCTCATATTTTATTGTGAGCGCAGTACTTGTTTTAAATACTTTAATCTGCACTGGGATCGAGCGAGCACCTTATTCCTTCCTCACCTCATTCCTCTGGACTCTTCGGTCCGCTGCGGGGCAACCCGTTTGCGCGGAGAGAGTTCCTGTCTTTTAACTTTCCACTCGAGCTGGCTGCCATCTTGGAAGTTGGCGGTCTAGCCCTTTCTCTACTTCCGGCTCTGGGGGGATTAAAAGAGCATGCTTACCTGAGCGTGCAGCGGACACACCGAGCAGTAAGACGTGCATTGCATCTGACAATTCCTCATATTTTATTGTGAGCACAGCACTTGTTTTAAATACTTTAATCTGCACTGTGATCGAGCAAGCACCTCATTCCTTCCTCACCTCATTCCTCTGGACTCTTCGGTCTGCCACGGGGAAACCCGTTTGCGTGGAGAGAGTTCCTGTCTTTTAACTTTCCACTCGGGCTGGCCGCCATCTTGGAAGTTGGTGGTCCAGCCTTTTCTGTGATTCCGGCTCCGGGGGCATTAAAAGAGCATGCTTACCAGAGCACGCAGCGGACGCGCCACTGGCGCGCGAAAGGCAAGCCCATCTGCACCAGTAAGTGCCTGGACGGCGCCAGGTCCAGGCATGCTGCCCAATCTCTCTCAGGGGACAAAAGTACCCCGGTAAGAACCTATTCTAGGACACAACTGCTGGAGCTGCATCCTAATATCCAGCATGGGGGGTGTACGGATAGGGTCAACTGCAATGCAGGGGAGGCAGAGCACTGCCGGCACCGTAATTTCTGCCCTATTAACGGTCCGGCCTACATCCCGGGCTCCCTGGGTTGGCCCCAGGAGCAGGGAGTAGGAAAGACGAATGGATCCAAAAGCAAGGCTGGACCTGGATCCAACTCTATCCGGAGGGCGTTGATAAACGCTCGCTCAATGCCCAAACACAAAACTGAAATTGCCCTAACTATTCAAACACTCAACTTGGACTGTCTTTTTATCACTGAGACATGGGCCAAGGACCACTCGGGTCCCGACTTGGCAGACGCTGTCCCCCCAGGCTACATTATCCTTTGATGCGACCGCACTGATAGAAGAGGAGGTGGCCTAGCCCTGATGGCAAGGGACTCCCTTAGATGTACCCTTAGCAATGTGGAAGGTGTCCCTGGCTCGCTACTGGAAGCAGCCACTTTCAGAATCAAGCTATCCGGGAACTGTAACCTCTCAGGCCTTCTGGTATATCGTCCTCCTGGGCCATGAGCCAGGTTTCTGGAGACATGGTGTCGAACCCTAGAACCATTTGTCACCACGGCTCATTACACCATTCTTGGGGATTTCAATTTTCATCTTGTAAACAAACAGGACAATGACTTTGCTCACCTTCTAGATCTTAGGGGTTTGATCAACTAGTCCGTTCTCCCACCCATAGTGCTGGCCATACCTTGGATGGCATTTTTTCTAACCATAACAATCTAGCGATTGAGGCAGTTCGGCCTCTCAGCTGGGTTGACCACTGGCTAGTTGGGTTCAAAATCATTCTCCCGCACCTCACTAATGCGAATAAGTGTCCCCCCCAAAACATATACGTTGCAGGGGACTGAACAAGGTCACTCCCACCAAATGGGAGGCCGCCTTGGCCTCAGTTTCTGCTGGGAGTTACATCACTCATCATCCCACGGCAGAGGGCTTTCGCAATTGGATCACCCACGCCTTAGACTTAGTTGCTCCATTAAAAAACTATGTCAGTAAAAGAGCAAAACCCTTGGCTCCATGGTTCTCAGAAGAGCTTATGGCTCTCAGGCGTCAATGCCGCAGACAAGAACGGAAATGGTGTGCTGACCCGTGCTCTCGGGGAAAAGCCAAGCAGAAATCTTTTCGGCGGGAATATAAACACACCATCTTCCAGGCCAAATCCTGTTTCCTTACAGAAAAGATCATGTCAGCAGACAACTCCTCCAGCATGCTATTCAAAGTCATAAGGGAGATCGCTGAGCCACCAGCGACACAGCTCTTGAACCCCTCCCAAGACTTCTGTGACAGAGTAGCAATGTACTTTCAGGACAAAGTCCTTAAGATCTTTCATGAGTTCACCCCTACTATAGGTGATGAACCTACCACAGGGGTAGCAAAAGGGGAAAATGATGATCCGTCTAAGGGGAAACTCACCCAGGTCCTCGGGAAGTATGCCCTGTCCTCGTTTCCACAAATTACAGCTCAGCAAACCAAGGAACTATTACTGGGCCTTAAGTCCGGAGCTCCTTCGGACCCTTTTATGCCCTCCATACTCAGACTTACACCTGAACCTACGGCAAACTTCCTGTGCAAGGTCTTCAATGACACACTCCTGTCCGACAACTACCCAGCCACCTAGAAGGAAGCAATTGTCTTTTGACCCATCTCCCTTCTCCCCGCTCCTGCCAAAATCCTGGAGAAATTCATCAATGTTGAACTGATGAAACACATTGAATCCCTGGAACTCCCTGACAGCTCTCAAAACGGGTTTCGTGACAGTCACAGCACCGAGACCGCCCTAGTAGCAGCCACCGAATGTATTCGCACGCAGGTTGACCGAGGCGGATCTGCAGCACTGATTTTGTTCGACCTTTCGGCGGCATTCGACACCGTCTCCCCAGTGCGCATGGTCCAGTGACTGTGGGAAATGGGAGTCTCTGGAAGAGCCTTGCAGCTTCTTCAATCCTTTATGACCGGCAGAAAGCGCATTGTTAGTTGTGGAGGCTTCAGAGCATAGGCCTTTGGCCTTCCCTGTGGGCTCCCCCAGGGATCTTCGCGCAGCCCCACTCTTTTTAACCTCTATGTGACCCCTTTCGCTGAGCTGGTGAGATCGTTCTGATTCCAGGTGCTCTCCTACGAAGACGATACACAAATCATTGTTTCCATAACAAATGATTTGCAATCGGTCGCACCAAAGTTTTATCAATGTGTGTCCAGCATTTTATGCTGGATGAAGGGCAATTCATTAAAGATCAATACAGATAAAACCGAGGTACTAGTTTTTGGCACACAGAATTCTATCTGGTCATACGCCTGGTGGCCAGCAGACTGCGGTCCCCTTCCTGTCCCAGTCAGAACAGCAAAAAATCTGGCGGTCACTTTTGATGAAGGTCTGACCTTTGATGCCCTGGTCAGCCACACAGTCAGCACCTACATCTTAAAAACCTTGAGAAAGGTGCTGCTGTATATTCCATCTGAACTGCATCGGCCCACCATTATCGCACTAGTCACCTTCCTTGCTGGACTACTGCAACGCTCTTTACTTAACATCAACACAGTGTCCCTGAACAAGCTTCAGGTGGTACAGAACGCAGCATCTAGGCTGATTCTTAACATCCCGAAGTATGAGTTGGCCAGGGAAGGGATTCGAGCTTTGCACTGGCTTCCTATCAGGAAGCGTATTTCCTTCAAGGTCCTGAACATGGTATATAAGGCTATGCATAGCAAAGGCTCATCACATTTAAAAAACATGTTTCAGTGGTACACTCCGGGGAGGACCTTGAGATCTTCAACACAGAAAAAACTGGTTTCTCCTAGATTTCACAGGTCCAGATGGGGCGGTCGCTCCTTTTCTGTGGCAACCACCAAACTCTGGAACTCCTTGCCCCCCTCCATCTCCAAGGCGAACTCTCTTCCGTTCTTTAGAAAACTTTTGAAAACCTGGCTATTCTCTTCTTAGCTGGATGTAGGCATTTCTCTCTCCTCCCCCGTCCGTTCAGCACCTTGACACCCTCGGGTATAAGGGTGCTTTATAAATATTATCCTATCCTAACACTAGGCCCCTTCTCCTGGAATGCACACTGCACGTTACTTCCACTATACACAGGGATGGTGCCCCATTGAATGAACTTGTCTCTGTTGTCCTGGAACATTAGGGGGCTAAATGATCACCACAAGGCCCACCAAGTGCTCACCTACCTAGATCGCCACCCCATTGACATTGCATTCTTGCAAGAAACTCACCTCTTGCCTAAGCCCACTCACAACTTTGCTCGCAAGTGGGGCTCTCAATGTTTTTTCTCTTCGTATAGTATATACTCAAGAGGGGTCTGTGTCTTGGAAGGGGACTTTAATCTAGTGTTACATTCAGATCTTGAAAGCACAGGAATAAGACTCTCTCTTCATTCGAACTCTGTGCGAGTCCTTGAAAAGCTTTTTGAGCTCTATGGGCTCCAGAACCTATGGCGTCAATTGCAGCCCTTCGGCAGAGACTATACGACTGTACCCATTACTCTTATCCACACAAATGCTCTTCCTGAATATATTCCTGGTTATCTACACCTGACTTGAGAGCTTGGGTTATGGATGTTTCCCACCTACCCCGTACCCTTTCTGATCATTCTACTGTTAAATTGCACCTGTTTTTTCCGTCCTCAAGCCTATTTAGACCACACTGGCATTTCCCCAAAGACTCCCATTTAGATCAGGTCTTCCGGGACAAGCTACACACTTCTATCCTGGAATATCTTTAAATCAATAAAAGAAAAGTTGAGAAATATGGTACACTCTGGCAGACTTTCAAGCCCTTTATTAGACGGGTGGTAAATGCCAGGCACGCGGGTATTCTCCAAGATTTATGGAAACAACCCACCATACTAAAGCATAGGCTCAAAGAGCCAGAGATCCAAAGCTACAATTGTCCCGACTCAGGACACTATGGGTCGGCAGCTCCAGTTGCTGCAGGAATTCCGAGACATAGCTGGTCTTGAGGTATGTTTTCTAGGCAAAAATGCACAAGCTCGCCAATATGGCGAGGGGGAGCAGCTCAGTAAGACACTGTCCTAGTTGCTAAACCATAATAGGTGACTGAGGAACAACTATACTATTTCATATTATGAGTACCTCTATGAGACGCGACTCATTGACACTGCTACATGTATATCGGCTTACCTTGATGAGGTGGCCCTGGTCTGATTGGAAAACTGTCATTATCAATTTCTTAGCCACCCGATCTTGGTGGAGAAAATAGATACCACCATAGATGCTCTGGAAGAGGGTAAGGCCTCAGGCTCTGATGGCTTGTTCATTGACTTTTACAAAGCTTTCAAAAACATATTAGCACCCCACCTTATGGAGGTTTATGCAGAGGCACTTGTTGACAGTACCATTCCTCCAGCCTTGCACGAAGCTGTCATCTCTGTACTTACCAAACACGGCCTAGATGTCACCTACTGTTCTTCCTATAGACCCCTTTCATTACTAAACTGCGATAATAAAATCCTCGCAAAAGTGATAGTGACTAGACTATCTTTCCTGCTAAATAAGATGGTGCCCCCAGTTTTGTTCTTACATTGTTCCACCTCCATCAACCTCTGCATGGTATTTACTGTCTTGTACCAACTTAAACTGGAGCTTGATGCAGCAGTGATACTATTGGATGCTGAGAAGGCATTTGACTCCTTGAAATTGGTGCTCCTGATTGAGGTGCTCGGGTGTTTTGGACTCCCAAAAGTATTTCAGGCCCTTATTTATTTACTTTAAACTAACCCCACAGTCAGGGTTACAGTCAATGGCCTCCTATCTGCACCCTTTCAGATACACAGAGGTACGTGGCAGGGCTGGCCCCTATCGTCTTTACAATTTGTATTAGCCATGGACCCTTTAGCTCGCCTCCTTCAAGAATGACATATGCATAGGGGTCTAGCTTTCCCCTCCAGTACACTCTTGCTATCAAAGAATGCGGATGACATTTTGCTTTCTGTAAGAAACCCAGAAGTCAATATGTCCCCATTGATTAGAGAAATTATGAGGTTTGGCAGACACTGTGGTGTTAACATCAACTGGGATAATACTGAAATATTTCCACTTACTGATGCTACAAGACTGTGCCTACTGGAAGACCTGGGATCGTCTTACACATGGAGATGGAATCCATAGTCTAGTTAAATTATGGTCCCGCCATAGATACTTTAGAGCGCCAACTGTCCACATGAGCTAATCTTCCACTGTCCCTTGCTGGCAGGTTGGCACTGCTTAAAATTGTAGTCCTACCTAAGTTCCTTTACCTATTCCAAAATATCCCCGTCCCTCTTAACAAACATTTATTTCACACACATAAGGTGCTTGTGGTCAACTTCATCTGGGCTGGTGGGGGCACTCAAATTCGCTGGGACACGTTGAAACTCCCATATGAGCGAGGAGGTTTTGAAGTTCCCAATCTCAAAGCATATTACTATGTAGCACAGTTCACTATGCTACACATTGGTACCGTCCGAATAAACGCCTTCCCTACCTGAAGCTAGAATGATAGCTGACTTTGGGCATACCTCTGATGTCAGTAGTTCCCCGTAGGCAGCTTAGACCCCAAAAGGAGGTCAGAACAGTTGTTGGGTGCGGCACACATTGTGTCGGAGAGTGGGAGCCCCCTTCCCGTAATCCCTTGCAAATCCCCTTCTGCACAATCCCTGGCTACTGCTCACTTTGGAAAGAACGGTACAGTCAACTCTGGGCAAGATGGCCCTTTCTGTACAAAAGTCACTTATATGTGGCAGAGCAGTTCTTCACACTGCAACAATTCCAGGCCCGTGGTAACCCCACAGCATTGCACATATTTATCTTTGTGAGGTTTCGCAGCACAATTCTGGAAAAAAACTAATTATCCTGCAGCACTGCCAGGGTTCCCCCACTAATGCAACTAATAACTTCTGCGGACACAACGAGAAGAATAACATATTGGGTATGTTAAAGACATATCAAAAGAGGTGAGATGTTTTTCGGCATTGACTTTGATTTCGGCCAAGCATAGGGCTGCGATGTACTGAGGAGGCAGTTGACTGAATCGAAGACCTTACAGTCTGTAATGATTGTATAGAATCCTATGCACTGATGTTACCAGCAACCTCCTGCCCGGAAGTTATATAGGCCCCCTGGGAGCCTATCTATCTGCACAACCGTGGATGAACACGAACGTCACCATTGACAGATGACTCCACACAGAATGTATGTAAACATGCTGACTCAATCAATCAATCAATAAATTAATCAGGGGTTTGTAGAGCGCACCACTCACCCGTTAGGGTCTCAAGGCGCTGAGGGGTGCATGTGAGCAGCTCCATTGGGGTCATTCGAAGAGCCAGGTCTTGAGGTCTTTCCTGAATTGGTGCAGTGTTGGGCTTCACCGGAGGTGAAGGGGGAGATTGTTCCAGATCTTGGCTGCGAGGTAGGAGAAGGACCTTCCACCCGCTCTGGTCCTGTAGAAGGGTGGGACGGTGGCTAGGGAGAGGTCAGCTGGTTTCTCTTGGGGGCATGGAAGGAGAGGCGGTCATTGAGGTATTGAGGTCTGATGTTGTGGAGGGCCTTGTAGGCGTGCATGAGCAGCTTGAAAGTTATTCTTCTTTCGACGGGGAGCCAGTGGAGGTCGCGGAGGTGTTGGATGATGTGGTTGTGCCATGGGATATCGAGTATTAGTCTGGCGACTGCGTTCTGGAGGTTTTGGAGTGTGTGGAGGAGTTTTTTTTTTTGATTCTGGCGTAGAGGGCGTTGCTGTAGTCCAGTCTGCTGGTGATGAGTGCGTGAGTGACCGTTTTCCTGCACCGGAGGTGATCCACTTGAATGTTTTACGTAGTATGCAGAGGGTGTTGAAGCATGCGGAGGAGACAACGTTGATCTGGAGATTCATAATGAGCGATTAGTCCAGTATGATGCTGAGGTTACGTGCATGGTCTGTCGGGGTGGGTTTCCAAGGGCAGGGGGCCACCAGGTGACGTCCCATGCAGAGATGATGGAGCCAAGGATGAGAACTTCTGTTTTCTCTGAGTTGAGTTTCAGGCAACTGTTCTTCATCCAGGTTGCGACAGCTTTCATCCCTTCTTGGAAGTTGTGCCTGGTAATGTTGGGTTCCTTGGTGAGGGAAAGGATGAGCTGGATGTCATTGGCGTAGGAGACGATGTTGAGCCCGCGGTTTCTGACAATGGTTGCGAGGGGGGCCATGTAGACATTGAAGAGGATGGAGCTGAGGGAGGATCCTTGGGGTACTCCGCATCTGATCTCTGTCGGTTCTGAGAGGAAGGGCGGGAGTCTTATTCTCTGTGTTCTACCTGTGAGAAATGAGCGTAACCAGTCTAGGCCCTTTCCTTGGATGCCGGCGTCGTGGAGTCTGGTGGATAGTGGGCAGTGGGAGACGGTGTCAAAGGCTGCTGATAGGTCCAGGAGGATGAGGACTGCTGTTTGGCCTTGGTTGATGATGGTGTGGATGTCATCTGTGGCGGCGAGGAGGGCGGTCTCAGTGCTGTGGTTGTTGCGGAATCCGGATTGAGAGGTGTCTAGGATGTTGTTGGCTTCGATGAAGTGTGCTAGCTGGGTGTTGAAGGCCTTTTCGATTACCTTGGCTGCAAAAGGAAGCAGTGAGATGGACCTGAAGTTCTTAAGGTCCGTCGGGTCTGCAGAGGGTTTCTTTAGGAGGGTGTTGACTTTGGCGCGCTTCCAGTTGTCAGGGAATGTGGTGGTTTCGAGGGAGCAGTTGATGGTTCGACTTAGCTTCGATGCGATGGCTGTGGAAGTTGTGCGGCGGGCAGGTCTTTAGGGTGTCTTCTGTCATGAGTGGGATCCAGGTAAGTAGGGTCTCTTGGGCAGTGTGGCTGGGGGTGGGGATTGGGGCGGTGCAGAGATCTTGGTCGTCAAAGTTGTCATAGAGCGTCTTGATCTTGAGGAGAAAGAAGGATCTGAGTCTGTTGCAGAGGTCTTGGTAGGGAGTGACGTCAGTTGTTTCGCCGTTGGGTTTGGCAAATTCCTGTATGATTGTGAAAACTTCCTTGGAGTTGTGGGCATTGGAGAGGATTCTGTCTTGAAGGAAATTATTCTTTGTGGATTTGATGAGGTGGCGGTGTGCCGTGGTGGCTGTTATGTAGGCAGAGCGTGCTTCCGGAGTATTGCTGTTTCCCAAGTACTTTCCAGTCGTTGGCAGGAGTGCTTGGATTTTTGCCGTGCCGTGGTGAACCAGTTTTCCTTTCTTGTTGTGTCGTCTTGTGGTGTTCTGGAGGGGGGCGAGTTGGCTATCCATTGGTGGAGGTTGCTTGCCGGGGTGTTGGCGTCTGTCGTAGTTGGGGGTGGAGTGCAGGTGAGGGCAGAGGTGAGGTGTTCTTCTGAGACATTGTTCCAGATTATACGTGGGAGGTGGCGCGCATGCTTGTATGTGGTGGGTTTAGTAAAGGAGAAATGGATTCAGTGGTGGACAGTCTACAGCAGTTGCGTGGTGTGGCTGAAGAAGTTGCTGTTTCCTCCTGCGTAGATGGGGTCGAGTGTGTGTCCTGCTGTGTGAGTGGTGGCGGAGACAAGTTGCTTCAGTCCTATGTTGGTGAGGTTCTCTAGGAGGGTGGTGGTGTTGGGGTTGCTGTGATTGTCCATGTGGAAGTTCAGGTCTCTGAGTAGTATGTAGTCTGTGGAGGCGAGGGCATGGGGTGCGATGTGTTGGGTGATGACGTTGGTGAACGGGGTGTGGGGGCCAGGTGGTCTGTAAGTGAGTGTTCAGCAGAGCGCCGTTCTGGGGTTGGTCTGGATCTGGAAGTGGATGTATTCCATGGGGGGGGGCGTCATCCGAGTCGGTGGTTGTAAATCGGAGGGAGCTTTTGTGGATGATGGCGAGGCCTCCTTCTGGGCGGTGTTTTCTCAGGATCTTGTATCTGTCGGGTATGGCAGTTGCGATGTCAGGTGCGGAGCTGGCGTTGGTCTCACCACTGTTTCAAGGTTAAATGATACACTGCAGGGTGATGAGATTGATGAGGTGGAACAAGGAGATGTGGTAATGATGGTGGCTGGGAGTACTTATTGTGCTATGCACTTTCCTGAAATATGCATAGGTTGCTCCTTGTGGGGGGGGGTAGCTATCTCTAGATGCGGATATACTGTATAGCCTATATTGCTTTGTATAGTATAGTGGTCGAACATTAGGATCTCTGTTACGGATATTGCTGATGTACTCTCCGTACTGTATTGGTTGCTTGTGAATTTTAAGTAGGACATTTTTAAAAAGAGTAGTTGTATTGATACTTTTGTGGGTAAGATTGCTAATAGTGTATTTTGTTACTAGCAGTCATGAAAGCAGTCCTAGCAGACTCCTAGTGGAATCTTCTATGACATCCCCCAAGAAAAGACAGCCCAGCCAAATTTGATCAGTGAGAAGTGATCACTAGGCATTAACTTGAGAGGCAGCCAGCTGTTCGCAGGTAGACTGAGATTCAGACTACTGGGTGAACGTTAGGCATGTAGAGAGCTTAGTTCAAGACAGAGAGAGATTCTCATGACTTGCGTTTGTGTGTTTAAGGTTTAAGGTTCGACAGCTGTACTCCCAAAGTGAAGAATCATGCTATTGAACAACGGGGTCACCCTCCCTTGTCCCCATCTATCCTTCTTGGTGTATCCAGGAATCAAAAGTAAGAAGGTAGGGTTTAAGGAGCTGGTCCATATCATCTCTGTGAAGCCAAGTCAGAGGCTCTTCAAGTAAGGTCCGTGTTGAATCTCGACAGAAGGCATAGCCCACGGTGCTCACTTCACCCAGGCAATATGGACAGCCATGAGATAATAATGAGGGATATCGCCACTATCTTAGCAGTTGTCTAAGTAGAGAACCAGACTTTGAGACAAGAAGTCATTGCTCTGCAAACCCAATTAGCGGTAGAAACCAGAACTGTAGATCCATGGACTCCCCCACCCATGGTTCAGCCCAAGAAGAAACCATTGCTTAAACCATCAAGCTTTCAGGCTTCAGGTGGAGCAGTGGCCTCCCAAATTCAAGTGGTCACACCACAGCCTATATCATTAGCCCTTTCTGAGCATTATTATGGAGACAGTAACAAGATTGGAATATTTCTAAATCAGTGCCATCTACATTCCATGTAAGCCTGGGCGGAGTTCGCGGAGTTCTGCGTAGTGCAGAAATACCTCTGCCGCGCTACATGGAGCTTTGCGAGCAGCGGACTGCATTAGATAAATGCCGTTCGTGGTGATTTTCAGTGCCAGGTGCTTTTCCGCACTGTGCAGTCTTCGTGAACGTCACCATGCACAGCGCAAGCGGGCGCTGCTTCCTTTCTGCCGCTCAAGTAGATTTTTACTCGAGAGGCAGCTTTCTCAATGCGAATGGACGTGTTCTCAATGCGAGCGCTCGCGAGCATACTCGACCACTCACAATGAGAAATCTGACCGCCCGGGAGGTTGATTTTCCACGCTTGCGCTCACCAACTTGATGTTGACGATCGTGAACGAGGAAAAATCTCGCCGGGAGGTGGATATTTATCACTCACGCTCGCTAACTTGAAGTTGACAAACGCGAGCGAGGAAAAAAACTCTCCGCAAGGCGAAGCGGAGTTTTTCGGAACTCCGCGAGCTCCGCGTAACGCGGAGTGCGGAAAACTCCGCAAACTCCCCGAGCAGAGCGGAGTTCACTGCCCAGACTTAATTTCATGGCCAGACCCACAGCATTTCCAGATGATGCCTCTAACGTTTCCTTTATCCTATCTTATCTCAGAGGAGATGCCACCCAATTGTCCATTCCTTTTGGTGGAACAAGACAATCTATTGTTATTTAATTATACCTCATGTTGGACCTGGCCTTTTTGCAGGGTAATCCCTAAACTTTTTGCCGTCCTCAGCTCATTTTTCGGACCTTCTTTTTGTTGGCTTTAGGACTCTAGGTACATTACTACTGCTAATCAGTGCTAAAGTGCATGTGCTCTCTCCCCTAAAACATGGTATGATTGATTTACACCTGTTTAGCATAATTGATTTACTTGTAAGTCCCTTGTAAAGTGGTATCCCATATACCCTGGTCCTGTAAATTAAATGCTACTTGTGGGCCTACAGCACAGCTTGTGCCACCCACAGAAGTATCCTTTCAACCCTGTCTCCGGCCTGCCACTGCAGGGCCTGCATGCGCTGTTTACTGCCACCTCGTCTTGGCATTTAAAACTACTTGTCAAGCCTTAAACTCCCCTTTTATTACACATAGTTCACCCCTAAGGTAGGCCCTAGGTAGCCCAATGGGCAGGGTGGTGTGTAAGTAAAAGGTAGAACATGTGTTTTTATTGTGTGGCATGTCCTGGTAGTGACAAACAGCCTATTTTGTTTCTCACTGCTGTGTGGCCTACTCCTCTCATAGGCTAGCATTGGGAATTCCCTTATATATTTTTGAGTGGTAATTCCTGATCAGAAAGAAGTAGAGTTACCATGTTTAGAATATCAGTGATAAATCCTACTTACTGGTATAGTTGGATTTTACATTAATATTAGAAATGCCAATTTTGGAAAGTGCAAAAAGAACAGATGATGGATGGAATACTGAACAAATTAAACATTCACCCCCAGTCACAATTCTGGGTTAAATCCATTGTTTTTTTTGCATGCCACGCCATTCCTGTTTAGACTCAGCCATAAGCAAATCAGTCTTGTCCCTGCTCCTCATGGGAACAGCCCAGCCCGAACTGCCAGGCCACGTCCTTCCTGGACCAGACACAAGCATCCTGGGACCGGATTCGGGGTATCAGCCCTCATCAGCCAGGATAGCTTGAATCTGGTGGCATAGCAAGTGCAGGACTCACGTCTGGGCACACAACCTTCCCACTTAGCACGATGAATGCAAAAAGAACAGATGATGGATGGAATGCTGAACAAATCAAACATTCACCCCCAGTCACAGATCTGGGTTAAATCCATCGGTTTTTTTGGCACACCACGCCTTTCCAGTTTAGACCCATCCACATGCAAATCAGTCTTGACCATGCTCCCCATGGGAACAGTCCAGCCCGAGGTGCCAGGCCAGGTCCTCCCTGGACCAGAAACAAGCATCCTGGGACTGGTTTCGGGGTATCACCCCTCATCATCAAGGCTAACTTGAATCTGGTAGCGAAGCAAACCCTTTTAGAAAATGACCTTTTCTTTGTGCTTCTGACTCTTTGGCGCATATTTACAAGCCCCTATCATCACAGGAACGTCACTTTTTACAACGTCCCTGTGGCGATAGGGGCTTCACCTTATTTACAAGGCAGCATTAAGCCACTTGACGTGGCTTAACACTGCCTTGTAAATAAGGCCCCCTTTCACACTATGCTTAGCGTGAAAGGGGAGGGCAATGGGTGTTGCTGTGGGCGTTCCACTGCAACACCCATTGATTCTGACGCTGCTCTCTATTTATAAGGGAGGCAAACCTGGTCTTACCCTGCCGCAACAAGGAGAAATGTTTCTGTTTGCTGTTTTCATGTCTGTTTCATTATGCAGCACACATGGAAACAGCAAAAGGCCAATGATTGTTTATGTAAAGGAAGGTCCCCCTTCCTGCACATAAAAAATCATTTGTAAAAAATGCCATTTTGGAACTTCTATGTGTGCCTCATTGAGCAGCACACATAAAATACAAAACAGCATTTAAAGATTGTTTATGTGCAGGAAGGGGGACCTTCCTGCACATACACAATCTTCCCCTACACACAGACACCCTTGCACTATGGAGCAAGGGTGCCTGCGTTGGCGCTAGGCTGCTAAGTGTAGCGCCAGCGCAGGGGGAAACGCAGGACTGCTCCATATTCTTGTAAATATGGTGCAGCCCTGCGTTTCTGAAGTGTCGGAGTGAGGCGTTAAGCCAGGAAGGCTAACGCCTTACTCCGCCACTTCCCTTGTAAATATGCCCCTTTGTGCTTTGCAGCCTGACTCCAATCCACATTTAAGGCTGGGTGACAGCTACACTTTCCAAACAGCCACAACACAGGAGGGACTGGGCGTGACAGGGTTACATCTGCATTCATCTGCATACTGATGGAATTGCTGGGCTGGGAGAGGGAGATGGAGTTCACACTTTACAATTCTATAGGCTGTATCCTGCCCTTGCACAAAGGGCAGGTTTACCCCTTACCGATTTCTGGATCCAAGGCTGGATTGAAAGGGATTGTTGAGCACTTCTAAAGGTTCCATTTGAAGTCCACCCTTGAACAAAGACAATTTTGAGTACAGGGGCTCTGACCCCATGATTTTAGACACTGCGTGGGACTTGTAACCAGACCCTGCTGGCTCTACAAACTGCACATTTTCAGGGAACTGCTGTGCTGCCTGGAGACACCGCCATCGGGACTACTTGCTTTGCTGTGTTGACCTACTGCCTGCTAATTGTTGGACTGCAAGAGGGACTGCACCCTGCACCTGGAACTAAGTGCTAGCCTGCCTGCTGCTCCCTGTGTGCCCCCAAGTGTTCTCCAAGGGCATGCTTGCTTGCCCCCCTGATAACGAATTCCCAGGGCTACTAAAGAGTCCCACAGTCTGCCCCTGCCATGGGACTCAGCAATGGAGGAGTCCGGCACAGAGCTATTTGCTAACATCAGCACGTAGGGAGCACAGTTTATAACCCCCTGATTCCTGCTTGGGGAGTTCAGCGCATGGCTGACTAAGCTCTGGTAGTGTCACAGGATCCAGTGCCTCTTGAGGATCCAGCCCTTGTCCTGCCTGACCGGGGCCTACCTGTTTGAGCTCCTCTTGTGTGTAGAGCACGGCAGGTGTTTTCTCTGTCTCTGCCCCCAGGCAGGGATGCTGCAACGTACAACTTCTTTTAGCCAAGTGACATGCTGGAACACCCGCTCCTTACAAGGACCAACGCTGTCTGTCCATAAAAATTCCCCTGCTAGGTCACCCTGCCAGCTGGAGAGCCGCAGCATCGAATGAAGACATACCCGCGAAGGCGCCCGCATCTTTCCTGCCCAGAGGAGTTCCCTGTCGAAAGAAGATCCCCCTGCAAGGCCATTGCAGCTCCTTCTCCCCACTGGGGAAAGCCTCGAGGGACTTGGGTCCCAACTTCTGCAAACCTTCAAGATCCCAGGTACGGTGGGTGAGGGTAGCCTCATGGGCCCCTCTTGCCCCACACCGCCCAGAACTGAGAGGACTCCCAGTCTGGCCCTTCACTTCCCCGAGGCAGGGCCCCCCATTTATAAGGATTGGAATTCCTTCCCCATCTCAGTAGAGACCCTGGGGGAGTTGCCCAGCCACCCCACGTAGCCGTCGCGGGTGGCTCAGTTCTTTGTTTTTGCAGCTGTGGCACATAGCTGGGGGGGCTTGTTCTGTGGGACACGTGGCCAGTGACTCCACATGAAGGGGGGACCACGATGGAGGCCCCCGATGGGGAACTAGTTACCTTTGTGAAACTGTAACTGACAGTATAACATGTAACAGGCATGCAGGTGCCTCTGGGCCATACACTTGGGGCCAGATGTACGACCATGACAATTTGCGACTCGCAAATTGCGCTCAATTGCGAGTCGCAAAATGCCATGTACAACAGTGTGTTTAATACTGTTTGCGATTCCCAATGGGGTCGCAAATTGCGAGGCTCATGAATATTAATGAGCCACTCGCAATTTGCGAGTCCATTGGGAATGGCTGGCCCTCCCAGGGATGGTGGCTTGCTGGGCTCAGCAGACCTCCATGTCTGGGACTGCTTTTAAATAAAGCAGTATTATTTTTTTTAAATGCAGCCCGTTTTCCTTAAAGAAAAACGGGATGCATTTAAAAAAATGAAAATGAAACGTTAAAAAATATTTTCCCCTGCATTTGCAAAGGGGAAGGGGTCCCCTGGGGACCCCTTCCCTTTGCGAGTGCATGCCACCCTCTTGAAGAGGGTAGTCATTTCACGGAGTTTTGCGACCGCAATTGCGGTCGCAAAACATTCATACATGGGGTTGCGGTCGCTATTAGGAAGGGAACACCCTTTCCTAATAGCGACTCGCAATTCCTAAATAGCGAGTCACAACTAAATTGCGACTCGCTATTTAGAAGTTGTACATAGCTCTTTCACATTTTGCATGCGCAAACGGGTCGCAAACCCATTTGCGCATGCAAAATAGGGTCGTACATCTGGCCCTTGGTGCCTAATTACCATATAAAGCTTAATAGGAGCACATGTGCACTGTGCCCTATGGTTTCATGGTTATTTATGTTTTTATTCCCCTAGACTACTTCGCATTACATGCCCTGATGTTTTCCAATGTATGTCGTTTTGATTCTTGCATTGTCAGGATAGCGAGTAAGTAAGTGTTGTGTTTTCCTTTTAAAGTTAAGGAAAGGTTATGTATTTTATATTATCATCAGGCTGCAGATAGCAGAGTCTGATAATGAGCACTGCTCAGTCAGATTTATGATCCATGTGGGTTACAAAGGTTAAGAACTAAAGCACTGATGTATTTAACTCTTAAGTAAAAGTTATTCTCAACTCAATATAGGAGCAAGAGAACAAAATGATATTTCTGAGTGCTTTAAATGAGAGAAAATTCAAATGAAGAGTTAACTTAACCCCTTCCGATGCTCATGACGAGCTCAGCTCGTCATGCTGCTGCGGCTAGCGCTGTGCGCATGACGAGCTGAGCTCGTCACGACTCCACCCGCGATCGGAATGTCCCGCATACGAGCGGAATTCCGATCGCGATCAAGGGGTTAATGATTAAGCTAACTCTTCATTTTAATGTTCTCCCTTTTCAAAGTGTCACATTTACAAATAGCAGGCCTGGTAAACATGGCCATATTTGTATCAGAAAATACAGTTATTTTCTTTGAAATGGGAGAATTTTTAAGTGAAGAAAAATTTTTTCTAGGAAATATTGTCAATGTTTTTCTCTACTTTAAATTAAGCCAATTAAGCGCTAATGTTTTATGAATTATGTTTCTTCACTTTAAATTCCTCAAATTTAAACAAATGACTGTACTTTCCTATTATAAATATGACACTATGTGGTCGATTCCGATGTCGGACGAAAGCGCACCTAACAGTATTCGTCCGGAAAAAATACCAGCCGAACGCGTGTTTTCCGACCGACTCGAACACTCTACCGAACGAACAAGTACGATGCGCATAACAGCCCAGATTCCGAGCGAGCCGTACTTACCCATTCCAGCTCCTGTTCCCCGCCCGAGCCGGATCCGTAAACGCCGAATCGAGTCGCACGGAACCAAATACACAGCACCTTCCGGCCGGACTAGTACGATGCGTCTTCCGTACGCGCCGAACTCGTCGCTACGTCCGGCACGTTTGAGCATCCGGGAGAGCTGCACATAAGCTCCGATTCGCGCCACAAGACGATCCACGGCGACGAGACGAACAAGCCAGCGACGAGTACGAGTCGAAGCCACGAGAAACCCGAACGAGACGACCCAACCATGAATCCCATCGTGCAGGTCCTACCAATACTCTACATCTATTACCGGGACCGGTACGGACGCGTACGGCGCAGACGATAAGTCAAACACCCACAACACAAACAAACGACACGTACCCGAAATATGTCACACACACATAGGGATGCACAAATGACGTACACTAGCAACAGCAGAACCATAGGGGCGGGATGGCTATCACCAATGCCATACACACACATAGGGTGATGGATGCCTACCACTACTACCATCCCCACTCAGGGGGGCCTGGATGCCTGTCACTACTACCATCCCCACTCATGGGGGGCTGGATGCCTGTCACTACTGCCATCCCCACCCATAGGGGGCTGGATGGCTGCCACTACTACCATCCCCACTCATGGGGGTCTGGATGCCTACCACTACTACCATCCCCACTCATGGGGGGCTGGATGGCTGTCACTACTACCAGCCCCACTCATGGCGGTCTGGATGCCTACCACTACTACCATCCCCACTCATGGGGGTCTGGATGCCTACCACTACTACCATCCCCACTCATGGGGGGCTGGATGCCTACCACTACTACCATCCCCACTCATGGGGGGCTGGATGCCTGCCACTACTGCCATCCCCACCCATTGGGGGATGGATGCCTACCACTAACACCACCCCTACTCAGGGTGGGCTGGATGCCTGTCACTACTGCCATCCCCACCCATAGGGGGCTGGATGGCTGTCACTACTACCATCCCCACTCATGGGGGTCTGGATGCCTACCACTACTACCATCCCCACTCATAGGGGGGCTGGATGCCTCCCACTACTACCTTCCCCACCCATAGGGGGATGGATGCCTACCACTAACACCATCCCTAGTCAGGGTGGGCTGGATGCCTGTCACTACTGCCATCCCCACTCATGGGGGGCTGGATGCCTACCACTACTACCATCCCCACTCATGGGGGGCTGGATGCCTGTCACCACAACCACCCCTACTCATAGGACAGGTAATGCATGACACAACTAGCATACTCCCATATAAGGACTGTCTGTAAATTACATCCCACACCCAACACCATGACAAGCGTGTGTGGTCTGTGTCAAATGCATACAACACTGAACATGACATTGAACATACAATGTGACCCCCTAACACATGTGTCACACATAATTGTGTGTGTGGCCTACACAATGCAAGCAGACCATGACCACTGTGGCAATGTGGCCCAAAGCCCCATCACCACAGTGCCCAAAAGGTAAGTGTGTGCTCCATAGCTGAAGCACATTTTGAACAGTGTGGCAATGGGGCCCAAAGCCCCATCACCACAGTGCCCAAAAGGTAAGTGTGTGCTCCATAGCTGAAGCACATTTTGAACAGTGTGGCAATGGGGCCCAAAGCCCCATCACCACAGTGCCCAAAAGGTAAGTGTGTGCTCCATAGCTGAAGCACATTTTGAACAGTGTGGCAATGGGGCCCAAAGCCCCATCACCACAGTGCCCAAAAGGTAAGTGTAGTCCTGGTAAAAGCTGCAAAAACAAAACTGCAGGGATTATTCCTGGCCACACAACACCAAACACTACAGTGGCATTGTAGTGCTTGTGTCCCATAGCAACATAGATTGTGTGAGGCAAGCAGTGCAGTGCCAATGACACATCGTTCTGGCCATGTGCACACAAACATCAGCCATGGGGGCCCACATTGTCTACATTCACAAATAACACAATGACAGAAGTGAGCATCATAATGCAGACCCACATATCTGCACCAATGGACACACAAATGTAGATATCCTGTGGAGACTGTAGATGTCAGGTGAACAAATACCATACCATGGCAGCAATGGGACATACTAACCATGATCAATGTGCTGACTGATGACCTAGCAGTCCCAGGGCCAGCAGGGGAAAGCCAACAAACAACATACAGCCAATGGCAAACTAAAGATATGGTAATGCAGTGGTGCAAATGCACAAACACAAACAGGCAGACTCACACTGCATATCATACACAACAGGTGAGGGGGTTGTGTGCCAGTGTCCCCAGGCAAACACACAACACATGAGGAGGCCAGAGTCACTAATACACAGATGTCAACACAGTCACATACAAAAGTAACTCATGGATTGGATTCCCTATGTGGGCAAACAGGCATTGTGAGATGAGAGGGAGCCCAAATTACATATGTCACACAAGCTTGTAGGAACAGCAACAAACACAGCAAGAGACAGAACCACCACAGCACTCCCCCCAGGGACCCCAAAGTGTGGTGACACTAGCCTGCATGACAATCACACTGTGATGACAAAGGTAGATGTCATCCACACTGTGAACCACAGCCATGTGTCCTGAGCAACAAACTACCATCACACCTATACAAGCACAAAGCACTCAGCATGGCCTGCCAGCCAAGGAAAATATGGAGGTAGTGCCCCAGCCATGCAACAACTCACATTTGCACACACTCAACGCCACACACCTTGAACTCCACCAATGTGCAGCAGTGAAGCTCACATGGACTGCTGACATTGCACATGCACCCATGACAATCCCAGGGGTGGTGGGGGGAAATAAGGTGCAGAAACACATCACACATGGCCAGTCAACAATACTTGTGAATGTCTGACACACTGCACAGTATGCCGTACATGGGCATGACGTGAAATCCACCCCAAACAATGGGATCCTGGCCATAGTCACACACCAATGAAGAAGCCAAGCTGACCCACAAAGGACACACATAGACAACTCCCAACATTGCAGCTCTGACCCTGAGGAGTGGCAGCAGTCACACACACAACGTGTCACAATCACTGAAAGCATACACAAACAGAAAATCACAATACTCGTGTAACCAACAAGTGCCAAGAGGAATCCTGCCTGTGTCCCATCTGCGTTTGCCCACATCCCCAGCCCTGACAACAAAGACAACTAGGGATGACAACCTCATGAACATTAGTTTGCCATGCACCCACATCCCGGAGAAACCAGGTCCAAGATGCTGGATGAACACAGAACAACTCAGCAAGCATCACAAACAGGAACATCCGTAGGGACACAGCCTGTGTAGGAAAAGGAGAAGGGAACACGCACAGACATGCCTACACAACACACAACACGGGCACAGCCTATATCACGGAATCACGCACTGCCATGAGGGCACTCCACTCCTGTGGAAGGTCAGCTGTGCCAAACCTTGTCTGTGCACGACTCAAACATGTCAGCAGAACACTCGGTCAGTGAGTCAACAACTACAACACACTGAAGGCTCTGCTCATATCAGCCTGGGCACGGGAGTGTCACGTCAGTCATCTGCATACACCCAAGACACGTGTCAAGCAACTTGCACTGTGTACACAGATGAGTCCTCCAAATTTGATGTGCTAAACTGCATGTCCATTGGAGACGGGCACACAGTCAGGGTACTAGAAACATTGGACAGTGGTAAGCCCACCAGATGTGCATCAGTGTAGGACAAAGATGGTAATCTACAAATGCTAAACGTACATCCCTGTGTCAAATGCTGAACATTACACCCTCAGACTGCAGCAAAGGATGCTATAGATCCAGACTAGATTAGGACACATATCCCATGGACCACATGGAGCCCATCACAGCAAAACATCATTTACCTGATCTGAACACTATTACAACAGCAAATGCATGATTCTACATATCTACATCATGTACCTCCAAAGATTAACCACAAGTAAACAAAAAGAGGCTTTATTCAGCAAGTGTGCAACTCAAATCAAAAGTCCAAAATAAACTAAGGCCAATGGCCAGTCCAAATATACAGTCCCAACAGGGTGATGTGTGACAACTTGTCAACAATTGCTTGCCTGCACAGGTACGGACAGGGGACATCCCCCTTGGAGGGGCATACGAGGGGCAGGCCAGGCACCGCAGGGACAGGATCAGGGGATGCCAGAAGGAGGCAGTGAAGGGGAGGTGGGTGCAGGAGTGTCACCGGCAACTGCAGTGGAGGTGTCTGACTCAGGGGGGGGCTGGCACCACCGCAGGGCTCAAGTCAGATGGTGTTGGTGCTGCAACCACTGCAGTGGGCTGGTCAGGTGGAGTGGACTGGGTCCCCAATGCAGTGCCCGAGTCAGACGGGGTGGTTGTGGACTCCACTGCAGTGCATGACTCCAAGGTAGTGGAAGGGGGGCAGAAGAGCTGGGCAGGACAGAGGGGGGACACGGTCTCCACACCAGTGGCACAAACAGGCAGAGCGTCTGGTTTTGGGGTGGAAGAGCAAGTGGCAGGAGGGCCTAAGCAGTTTGGGGATGCGGTATCGGTGTGTGGGGGAACCTGGGGCAGGGTGTGGCGGTGGAACCTGTGGAGTGGTGGCCTGGGGGATGGAGGTGAGAGACTGGGTGGGTGACTTGCAGGGCGGTGGCGGGGTCTTGCTCTTCTGGGACCGGGGGGACTTGCGGGTGGGGGGCTCACTCTGCTTGCGCCTGGGGGAGGGTGTCCAGGGGCGAGGGGCACTCCCCTCTGTGTGGGTGGACTTCCTCTTCCCCCGGTATGCTGGATCAGCGGGATTGGAGGGGAAGAGGCCGAGGTCACAGAGGAAGAGCTGCTTATCAGGTGGGGTTGCAGGTGAGGCAAGGGAAGGGGTCTTGGAGGGAGAGGATCTTGAGGATTGCGGAGTGACTGTGGTTGCCTGTGTGTATGTGTGTTCCCATCCCCTGTGTCTGTGGTATCAGTCCCCTGAGGATGCTTGTGTGCACGTCTTGCCTTTCTCTTGGGTGTGTCTGTGCTGCTCGTGTCTGTGTGTTTGGGTGACTGTGCAGGTGTGCATGTGCTTTGGACAGGTAGGGGGCAGGAAGTGTGGATGGGGCAGAGGTGGGAGGGGTGAGGGACTGTTGGAGGAGGGACACTGCTGCCGTCAGGGAGGAGTCCATGGACTTATTGCTCCTCTGTAGGGCAGACATACCCATCGAGATGCCCTCCATGAATGACACCAGCTGTGTCAACAGAGTGGTGTGTGCATGGAGGACACTCAGCATTGCTGTCTGCCCTACATGGAGCTGCCGAAGGAGGTACACAGACTCCTCACTCAGGGCAGCAGGGGACACAGGGGCAGGGGTGCGGTGCCTGGCACGAAGGAGACACGCTCCCGAGTACGGGAGCCTCCACGGACCTCAGGAATGGGAGCCAATGGGAGGGCGGTGGTGGTGGTGGTGGCGGGGCCAGACAGACTAGCTGGCTTTTGGTGGCTGCTGAGACTCGCCTCCACAAGGGAGTCATCCTCCGAGCTGCTGTGGTCCTCAGCTGAGGTGGATGGTGCTGAGGACTCCTCAGTGTGGCTCCCCTCGCCCTCCATGCCACTGGGTCCCTCTGACCACTCGTCCGATGCTGACCCAGTCTGGCTCCGCTGCTCCTCCTGGTCCGTGGAGCTGTTCCCTCCTGTGGCCGTGGATGTATCTGCAAACAATTAGGGAGTCAGACAAACATCAGTCACCTGCACTGACCGCACACACCACAGTACAGCACATTACAGAGCAAGCCCTGGCATCCTTAGTTGAACATTGCCTAAAGTCCTCACACAGATTCGGGGAAGCCAATTGTCAGTCTGATGGTCAACCATGGGACTCACACCCCTCCTGCCCTTGCACCCATCTGTCTGGTGCCTGTCTGATGGTAAGACCCCAGTGTGGACACATGCACCACCTACACAGTTGTTGGACATTGCAGGGAACACAGTGAAGTATGTGAACATGCACACATCACATCTCTTGCCACTGAGTCAGTGCAGGTGTCCGGATAAAGGGATGGCCAGAGTCTAAATAGAAATGCATGTGATGCATACCAGCACCAGACACCATGATGCACCGATGTCCGGATAGTCAATGCCACAATGGGGTGCATGTTGCACATGTCACTCCCCTGCAGGATCAGTCTCAGGAAGTTTAATGCCATGGCACAGGAATGCGTGCAAAGTCATACATTACTGTCTCAAGTCACATGGCCATGGCAGCCAGCCAACAACAGTCTGCACTGTGTCACAATCCGAGGGCATGGGGAATGCAAGTTATGTGACTGACAAGTGCACATGTCCATCCCCCAAATACCACATCATCTGTACTACTATTTGTCCACATCATACCAACTGGACATATGGGGGACATGAAACACAACTCTCTGAACATGAGCACCTCACAGTGTGCTGTGAATGACAATACAGCTGCCTGAAAGTCACAGTCGCAAACACCTGGGTGCACAGTCAAGTGATCAGACACCTATAAGTCACAGAAGTATCGTCTATCATGGTCACATCTCAGATGGCATGCTGAGCCCTAACCGATAAACATACCAGTAGTCCTGACAACGAAGACACAGCACAATGAGACAGAGGCAGACACCTGACGGTACATTTCACTGATCACAACATACCAGATGATACACGGGAGTGGGAGTACAGAGTGTATTGCATGCCCTGGAGTAGGCATGACTGTCCAGCTCCACCTGTAAGAGGGATGAGTCCTGGACAGTAGGCAGGTGGCTAAGCATGTGTGACACACTGGATACACATACTCCTGAGGCCCAAACAGTGTTCCCACCAGCAGCATGGGTGTGTGCCAAATTCCCCAGGGACATGTGGTGAGTCAGAGCAGCAAGCGGACCACATATCAAAGTTACACCCAGATTACATGTCAGAACTTAGGCATTGTGTAAGCAATTGACCCACCCATGAATCGCACAACATAGTCACGGGAACAAATGCTGTCCCCCACCTTGAGCAAAGCAAAATGCAATGACACAGTCCCCAAATGACACAATTTCCTGACTATAAGGGCCACACATATGCGTATCAGAGGAGAAGTGGGCATGTCACAAATGAGGGACATGGGTCCTGGACCACATGACTGATGTACTGTGGAAGTTTAACCAGGCCAGAGGAGGGCACATAGCATGTCAGACAAAGTGCACAGTGCAGTCATGGACTCACCCCCTCCTTGCTGCTGTCTGTCCTTCAGCTGCCCATCCAGGTCAGGGAAGACCACCGCCAGGATCCGGAGCATGTCGGGGGTCAGGGTCCGGTGTCCGCCCCTCCTGCGAGGAGGCGACAGCTTCAGCTGGACCCTTGCGATCCTCCGGGTCCAGCCACGAAGGTCCTGCCACCTCTTCTGGCAGTTGCGGATCCTGCGCCTGTAGACCCCCACGGATCTTACTTTCCGGGCGATGGTCAGCCAGATTTCCTGCTTCTGGTGGGCATCAACCTGTGAGGATGACAAAGTGAAAAGGCCATTACTACACATGCAACATATACGTGCATCACACAGTTGGATATACATGTCTCAATCACAGGGGCATATGATGTACACAGGCAGTCCAACAATGGCTATGAACAGTTTGCCAGCAGTCACTACATGGTATCATTGCATGGGAAGTAAACCTAGTTGGAATGCACTGTTACTGCACTGTACCAGTTCAGTGCATGTAACTACACACTTTGGGGTGTGACAACTACTCAGTGGGCATGCTAGCCAGTGGTGTGCACACTGAAAGTCCTGTTAGTCAGACAACATGCACAATTAGTGAGGCAGTGGACAGCACACTCACCTGCTCCCCTGGTTTCCCATACAGCTTGCTGTACTGTGGAAGGAGGCTGTCCAGCAGGGCCTGGTTCTCCTCAAGGCTGAAGGCTGGGGCTCTCTCCACAGTACGTGCCATTGCAGGAGCCAGAGGATGCATAAACAGCAGCAGTGTTGGTGGCAGATGTCGTCCTGGAGCATGTAGTGCAGGCAAGTGAGCTCTCAGGGGAACAGCCAGCATTATATGTGTGCTGCAGAGGCAGATACTGTCCCATGTGTCCAAAGTGATAGGTCCAAGTCGTTTGCATCTTCTGAATCTGACCAATCCATGGAATAGCAGCACTAATACACGCCCACAGCATCCTTCAAATCTTCAACTTCATGACACCCATGATTTTGCAACATTGTTGTGGCTGGCCAACTGAATTCACTGCATCAGACTCGTTGGAGCTTCGAAAACGCGTCCGTTGCCATGCCAGGCCCCAGCCAATGTGTGCGCACCGTTCTGTCCACTGCTGTACAACACGTATTTCGGGATACAACGCGTACCCGCACACATCATATGCAATGGGCCGGCCGGGCACACCGATCGGTCCATTGCTCTACAACGCGTACCCGCTCACATCCAATGCAAAGGGCCGTGCGGGCACACCGATCGGTCCATTGCTGTACAACGCGTACCCGGGATACAACGCGTATCCGCTCACATCATATGCAATGGGCCGGCCGGGCACACCGATCGGTCCATTGCTGTACAACGCGTACCCGGGATACAACGCGTACCCGCTCACATCATATGCAATGGGCCGGCCGGGCACACCGATCGGTCCATTGCTGTTCAACGCGATACCGCACTACATCATATGCAATGGGCCGGCCGGGCACACCGATCGGTCCATTGCTCTACAACGCTGCACGTACCGCTCACATCCAATGCAATGGGCCGTGCGGGCACACCGATCGGTCCATTGCTGTATAACGCGTACCAGGGATACAACGCGTACCCGCTCACATCATATGCAATGGGCCGGCCGGGCACACCGATCGGTCCATTGCTGTACAACGCTGCACCGGGATACAACGCGTACCCGCTCACATCATATGCAATGGGCCGGCCGGGCACACCGATCGGTCCATTGCTGTTCAACGCTGTACCCGCACACATCATATGCAATGGGCCGGCCGGGCACACTGATCGGTCCATTGCTCTACAACGCGCATCGATACAACGCGCACTCCACATCCATATGCAATGGGCCGTGCAGGCACACCGATCGGTCCATTGCTGTACAACGCGTACCCGGGATACAACGCGCACCCGCTCACATCATATGCAATGGGCCGGCCGGGCACACCGATCGGTCCATTGCTGTTCAACGCGCTGATACCGCGCATCACATCATATGCAATGGGCCGGCCGGGCACACCGATCGGTCCATTGCTGTACAACGCGTACTCGGGATACAACGCGTACCCGCTCACATCATATGCAATGGGCCGGCCGGGCACACCGATCAGTCCATTGCTGTTCAACGCTGTACCCGCACACATCATATGCAATGGGCCGGCCGGGCACACCGATCGGTCCATTGCTGTTCAACGCGCGATACCGCGCACACATCATATGCAATGGGCCGGCCGGGCACACCGATCGGTCCATTGCTGTTCAACATGCGATACCGCGCTCACATCATATGCAATGGGCCGGCCGGGCACACCGATCGGTCCATTGCTGTTCAACGCGTACCCGCACACATCATATGCAATGGGCCGGCCGGGCACACCGATCGGTCCATTGCTGTACAACGCGTACCCGGGATACAATGCGTACCCGCTCACATCCAATGCAATGGGCCGTGCGGGCACACCGATCGGTCCATTGCTCTACAACGCGTCCCTGGACAGGTCACACGCATATGTCACCATGCTGGTCACTGGTGAACCTATGCCAGCCACATATACTTTCCAGGGACTCAGGGGCACACCTACAACACCACACCCAGTCCACACTGTATCTAAGGCATGTGTGGCAGCATAACCATATCTGTGTATGTGGGTGAACATGTGGTTTTTGGGGTGGCACTTGGGGGCAGACACACCCAGGCTGTGCACGTGTTCATGGGGACAGGGTCCTTTGTGTGTTGTGCACCTGACCACTGTGGTGTGCAACTTTTCATTTTGGAGCATGTGTCATGGTCACATTTCCAGGTTGTGTATGTGTATGACATGTCACATACCCCCAGGCTCACATGTGGGAAGGCATGTACGTCACAGGGTGGCCCATTGCCACAATAGTGATGTCCCTCCGCAGTCTGTGTGCATGTTGTGTTTCACATGTCTCTGACTCCATGTGCACAATGGGAGACAGTCTCCACATCCACGTGGTTTGTGCATGAACTTTGATGTTGTGTGTGTGTGTCACAGATGTCCATGTCTGTCCTGCAGAGGCTACAGGGGCCACTACCTGTGGGTGTCATGTTTGTTTTTCTGACGTGTACATGATACGCCATGTCATGCCAGTGTCCATGTGCCAAGACAGGGTCCCTGGGAATCTACCTGTCAATGAGCTGTGATGCCTGTGGAGCATCTGTCCAGACATGTCACTGTGGTATGTGTGTGGAACGTGAGAGCAGTAAATGGGTACTGTGACACAGCCTAATGGTTTCCCATAGCACACCCTGGAACCTGTTGTCAACACTTGTTGAACAGAGATGTTAGATGATGTCCATGTAGGTGCCATATATGTCCAAACAGAACGACACACACATCAAGTACTTGTGTTTGTTAATGATGTATCATGTGAAATTGAGTATGGTGAACGGCACATAGGTGGGGTGACTGACAATCTTGCTTTCTTCACCTATGCACTGCAGGGCTCCTGCTGTCCATCGACCATTCCCAGACCTGGCAACGATGGTGGAACGTGACAGCATCCGACGGTACCGCTTCACCAGGCAGCTGATTGAGGATTTGGCAGTGCGGTTGGACCCACATTTGCAGCCTGGCCGTCCGTATCCTACAGCGCTGACCCCCAAGGTGAAGGTGATGGCAGCCCTACACTTCTTTGCCACCGGTACCTTTCAACACACTGTGGCGACTGCCGGTGGGATGTCACAGACTATGTTCAGCCGTGTGCTAAGCGATGTTTTGGGGGCAATGTTGAGATACCTGAACCAGTACATCTATTTCCCAACACGTCAACGACTCACTGACGTCAAGAGTGACTTATGCCCTGGGGAGGATGCCACATGTAATTGGCTCCATTGATGTGACACATTTGGCTTTGATACCACCACAGGCACATGAGCAGGCATACCGGAACCGTAAACATTACCATTCGATCAATGCTCTGGTGGTATGTCTTGCAGATATGACCATCACACATGTGTGTGCCCGTTTCCCCGGTTCGGCACACGATGCCTACGTGATGAGGAGTAGTCGCATCCCGAGGATGATGTCACAGATGCCAAACCAGCGTGCCTGGCTTGTTGGTGTGTACTGACTTTGTACCATTGTGTGTGTTCTGCTATGTTGTTTTCCGCACACATTTTCCAACTCAGCTAATGTGCAATTGTCTGTCTGTAGGTGTCTCCGGATACCCCAACATGCCGTGGTTGCTGACACCCCTCAGGAACCCTGTGACACCAGCCCAGATGCGCTACAATGAGGCACATGGTCGGACGAGGAGGGTGATTGAGCGGACCTTTGGTCTCCTGAAGAGCCGCTTCCGCTGCCTGGACAAGACAGGAGGGGCCCTCCCATATGCCCCAGCAAAGGTGTGCAAGATTGTCATCGTCTGCTGCATGCTACACAACCTGGCAGTGCGGAAGGAGTTGCCTCTCATCCTGGATGACGATGACCAACGTCCGCCACCTGTAGAAGATCCTGGCCTGGGTCACGATGCCAGTGAAGATGATGATGATGATGATGATGGTGATGTCCGCACACAGCTCATCACCAACTTCTTCAGTTGAATGTGAGTCTCCAGAGGGTTGTAATGTCAATGATTTGAGTTTGCATGATATGTGTGTTGGTGCTCTGGTGCTGTTTGAGTGTGGCCATGTGCTACTCGACTGGATGCGTGCAGCGATGTGTCCTTGCAGGTGGTCTGTACTGCCCAACAGTGTTGACATGCTAACTTGGTTTTGTGTAGTTATCTCGTGACATGTATTAGACATGAGTATTGCCGTTCTGTGCTGTTCTTCAGTGGTTTTGACTGTGTGTCATGTCTGTCCTTCACAGGGTGCTGCCGGAGTTGTTTGATCAACTTGGATCCCATGAATCCATGATTCAACTTCCAAGGTGGAACCAGTCGTTTCCCTACAGGTGATGTGCCACACACCCCTGGACTTTCTATCTTCTGCACTTTTTGACTTTGTGGCCACAGCCAGTTTGGATTAGCTAGCATTTGTAGTGGAAACAACATGTTACAAATGTGTAATAAACCTGTGCTTCACTTTGGGATGTGCGTTGTCTGTAGTTGACTGACATTTGCTTACTGCACCTGTAGTCTAGTTGACACAGACTGTGAATAGTTGGCGTGTCTGTGCATTCCACTGTATTTAGTTGCAACATCAGTATAGGTGATGAGTCTGATGGCCCTGGTGTGTATGTGTTGTGTGGCCCTAGTGGTGTGTCTCCCTCATATGTGTCACGTCGCCATGACTGACATGACGGTGTTGGACTTGCTGTAGCAGTTAGCATGCACAGTGTCATTTTTCTGATCACCATCTCCATGACAGAGAGCACGTTGGAATCACAACAGAGGCAGATATGGTGTATTTGTGAGTTTATTTACATACAGGTGTGAGGATGGTGCACAGGATGGTGGGTGCTGTACATAGAAATTGGAATCCAAAGTTCCCATGTGATTCGGAAGTCTTGGTAGCTGAAATGTCCAGAGTAAAGTCCACAGTCATCTGATAAATTTGGCCAACTATAGCTCCCCATGTCATGTGGGAGAGTTGGGTTGGCTTCGACAGGGCGTGCAGTTTGCACACAGAGGAAAAGTTCCAGAACAGGTGTTGGCTTCCTGGGGGATGCAGATGGCCATCGGCCTCTCAGTTTGGCCTCCTCGGACGGCCCCTCTTCTTGGGGGGGAGGCCCTCAGGTGCAGGCTGCGGTGGTACAGGGGACTCTCTGCCAGAGTCCTCCTCCCTCCCTGTGGCATTTGCAGTTGTTTCAGCAGCAGATGTTGTGGGCACACAGGGAGGTGAGGCCATGTTGGTGCTGATCTGGCGGAGGCATGTCAGTATGTCCCTATGCACCGCTGTCAGTTGTTCCAATGTGTCCCACTTGGACTCCATGCCAGACATGTGTGTCTCGACATGTGACATGTGTGTCTCGACATGTGACATGTGTCTCTCGACACGGGACATGTGGGAGTCCAAGCGGGCATGATGGGCAGCCTGCTGCTATTGTATGTCCTTGAGGATCCCCACTACCTGGCATACCTCTCTGGTGCTAGTCTGGTACGCATCCGTGATGCGTGCCAGTTGTGGGTCATCATGCAGTCCAGACCCCTCTGCAAAGAGCGACCTATGTCTACCACCCTCCCACCACCCCTGGCGACACGTGCAGGACCTGCGGTGGCACGCACAGGTGACCGTGGGCCCACTTGGGTGTTGTTCCTGGGCTCGTTGTCACCAGCTCCAGTTTGGGTCTGGGTCCCTGCGCTGTTGTCATCTGTGTTCCTTGGTCTGTCCGTGTTGGCAGGGGTGGCCTGTGTGTTGGCAGTTGTTGGAGGGGTGGGTGCAGGGGGTGCAGATGTTGGTCCTGCTGGTGCTGCATGATGACTCACACCGGAGGGTCCAGCTGGTTCTTCGCCATCCGAGGAGTGCAGAGGCTGATCCACACCAGTGAGCTCAGTGTTCACCGGAGCCTGGGACAGGGACTCCTCCTCGTCTGCTGCTGTGTCCCCATCATCACCTGTTTTGGGGAGAGACACAGATTGTATGTTATGTTTCTACTGGCATCAATTGTTCAAACACCTGACAGTTGTGACTGTACCTCTGGATGTGGGCCTGGACATTGCATTCTCCTAAATCGTGACAGTCAGAGAGTGATATTGGTGTAGCACATTGTCCTGCCAACCTGTGGCATGTCAATGTGAATGTTTTGGTGTGTGCATGACCAGCATTGGTGGTATTTGCTTGCCATCCGGGCCTCCTTCTCCCCCCAGCCCAGTTATCCCACCATGAAGCGTGCTTCCATTGCAGGGAGTGCAAGTTGTCTTTCAGGATGTCAGTCAGTGGTGTCCTGCTGTTGGTTGTTGCACAGTTCCCAGCAGGGCCTTGTGCTCCCCCCAGCAGTACCCAGTGTCAGCCATCTTGTGAGTCCTTTTCCACTCCCTGTGATGTGAGCATGGTTCAGGGTGGTGTTGATGGGCCAATTGTGAGGCTGACCAATATCTGTGACTACCACTCCCATCATGCTATTGCCTCCACCCCCTTCCCAGCATGCCCATCCTTCCTTCCTTTTGACTCAGCTTCCCTGTGGGGTGGGGTGCCTGTGCTGACAGGATGGCTGGGAGTGTTGTCCTGGCAGTTGTTTGGCTACAAGTCCCAAGAGTGTCCCTGTGCTTCACACAGCATAACCCAGGGTGGTGGTTCTTTGTTGGATCTTCAGTTAGGATGTGAGGCATTGCATTCTCCCAGGTGGGTTATGTGGAGTTAGTGTTGAGGGGGTGTGTGAGGGGAGGTGCTTGTAACTATGGTCAGTGCTGTGAGTCCTCCTTCCCACCCAGCCAGATATCCCACCATGGAACGTGCTTCCATTGCAGGGAGTGCAAGTTGTCTTTCAGGATGTCAGTCAGTGGTGTCCTGCTGTTGGTTGTTGCACAGTTCCCAGCAGGGCCTTGTGCTCCCCCAGCAGTACCCAGTGTCAGCCATCTTGTCAGTTGTTTTCCACTCCCTGTGATGTGAGCATGGTTCAGAGTGGTGTTGATGGGCCAATTGTGAGGCTGACCAATATCTGTGCCTACAACTCCCATCATGCTATTGCCTACACCCCCTTCCCAGCATGCCCATACTTCCTTCCTTTTGAGTGGACTTCACTGTGTGTGAGTGTGACAGCAATGGCAAGATGGCTGACAGTGTGGTCCTGTTGTTTGTTGGTGCCCAGTTCCCATCAGGGCCTTGTGCTCCCCACAGCAGTACCCAGTGTCAGCCATCTTGTCAGTTGTTTTCCACTCCCTGTGATGTGAGCATGGTTCAGAGTGGTGTTGATGGGCCAATTGTGGGTGTGACCAATATCTGTGACTACCACTCCCATCATGCTATTGGCTACACTGACTTCACCAGCATACACAGAATTCCTTCCTTTCAGTGAGCTTCCCTGTGAGGTGGTGTTCTAGTGGTGGGTAAATATCTGGGAGTGTTTGTTGGTTCTATTTGTGCCACTGCCTTGCTGTATTTGTTGTTAGGTTTGTACATGTCATGACACAGTTACATATCACTATGAGATGGCAGGTATTGTGTTTGTCTGACTAGCATTCACATCTTGGGATGAATATCTTTTGGTTGCTGTGTATTTGCTAAGGGTGCATGGTTTGCCTATCCCCTTGACTGTGATGTGTGTGTGTTGTCACACCATATTGTGTATATTAGTTGTGTACTCACCAGGCTCTGGGATGTCTGTTAGTCCGTATACGCTCACTGGTGGTAGGATGGCCCGCACCTTCTCCTCCCAGGGCCTGAGGTATACTGGTTTTGCAGGAGGGCCACTGCCGGTGTGCTGGCTGAGGAGGTAGTCCTTTTTGAGTAGGTCCCGGACCCTCCTGCGCACATCATACCACCTGTTCTGGATGTCTTCCTTTGTGCGCAAACATGGTGATTGTGCGTTCACCCTGTCGACAATCCTCGCCCACATCTTGGTTTTCTGCGACATGGGGGTCTGTTGTACCAATGTACCAAACAACTGTGGCTCTACCCTGAGGATCTCATCTACCATGACTTCCAATTCACTGTCTAGGAACTTATGATTCTTCTTTGGGGGCATGGTGATGGGTGGTGGTGGTGATTGATGTGTGTGTGCAAGTGGGGGTGTGAGTGTAGGTTTAGCTGGGTGTGTGTAGGGTGCTATTTGTAGGTGTGGTAATGGTGTGTGGCTTGTGTGATGTATGAGCTGTGAGTGTGTCTGTGGTTGCTGTGTGATGGTGTTCTGTGCTGGCAGGTCAGTGGAATTTGCAAAGGATCATGGTAGGGATTTGTGGCCTTTATGTAGGTGGAGTTGGAGGTGTGTCCTTGTTCCATTTTTTTTTCCTCCCTGTATTTATTGGCTTTGTGGTTGCTTGTTTGGCCCTTTTTAAAAAAAAAAATTCCTTGGTGTTTTTGGTGCATGTAGGAGTCGTTCTTGTGTCCGAGTAGGACGCTGCAGTTGTCTGGTGCGATCTTGTCCGACTCGTTCCCGCTGTGTGTCAGCTAGGTTTCATATGCGGCGAACGAGTCGGTCGAGGAGTATTGGGTTGCTTCGGCTGGGTTTTGTATACGTGTCGGTCGTACGGCTTATGCTCCAGGCGATTCGGTCGTGTTTTGCACGCACAGCATCGTACTACGCGGGTCGGAGTTCGCGGGTACGTTTCGTTCGGGTTCAATCCGGGTGCGTGTCGGTCGGTTCGTTTCGCGTGATTTCCCGGCCGGATGGCTTGTTTACGTCCGGCTCGGTCGGTCATTTTGTATTCCGTCCGAGTCGGTCGGATTTCACATGCATTTCATCGTACTACCCGGGTCGTACGGCGCCGGTCCGAGTCGGTCGGACTAAATTCCCGTACCGAGTCGGTCGGTATTTTTCCGGCCTGAATCGGAATCGGCCCCTTAGTCTACAGGCCATTGAGAGTAATATGCCTGCAGTTTGTAAAGACACTTTCACATAGGACAAAATTAAAATGATGAGTTTTATGTAATGCATATAAACATAAAGTTAACTCTTCAGTTGAATTTCCACTCATTTCAAAGTGTCGCATTTACACACAGAAGGCATCCTGCTCCCAGTGGCTGGTAGATGTGCTGCCATGTTTATAACTGAAAAATAGAGCCATTTCTTTTTAAAAGGGAGAAATTTAAAGTGCATAAAATGTTCCATCAAGTGCAGAAAAATATTCCTTTTTGTGAATGTTTCTGCAGAACATTTTTCTGAGTCGGGGGCAAGATGGCGGCTGCTTAGAACGCACTTGTACTCACCCTGAACTGCTCCAGTGATAAGGTCTCTCTTGGATAGCTTGAGAGGGATGGTCATGTCGTTATATCCTTGAAAGGGAATAGACATGCGGCGGACCCCCTACGGTAGGCTGTGTATGCTGCTGGGGCTCTTCGTGCGTTTCGAGGAGAGCACGGAGAGCGATTGTGCTGATATTGACGAGGCTGACCAGGTCTGTGCTGCAGAGCAGCATTTCGGATTCCGATTCTACGATGCCACCGCGTATCAAGCCAGCAAAAGAGAAAGAGAAGGAGCGGAGGGATGCTCCTCAGCCGGTTCTCTCCACAACACGCCGAGACACGGACTCAAAGAAAAAAGGGGATGAGAGTGAAGCGGATGCCAAAGGGAAGACAAAAGCCGGCGCCTCCTCGGCTAATCCGGTAGAGAGTCTAAGGTCACTAAAAGACCTCCGGGTCACAGCTGACAGACATGCATAGGCAGATCTGAAACAGCCTGTAATTCCTTCCATTTTCAGCTCAGCCACCCGGCGCGCTGGTCATGCAGAGTCTGAGGAAGGGGCAGGAGGAGGACATCAGACCCCAGCCGTTGAGGAAAGCCTAACTGTGAGTACTGAGGTGGCTGGCAAAGTTGATGAAACTGGGCTAGAGGAGGGGGCCACGCCAGATCCCATCCCAGGGGCAATGACTTGCAAGCAAGAGGGGGGTTTGGAGATAGGAGCGGAAGGGTGCACGAATGGTAAAGATTACCAAATTCAGATAATATTGCTGCCTCCACCCCCCCGGTCTCTCTTGATGATAAGGCACCTCCTTTAAAAGCATTTGATCCTGAGATAGCTCGGAATTGAGGAATATATTCTCACCTGATCAGGGGGACAAGTTCTTCTCACTAAATGATGAGTCCAACGGCTCGGTTATTACTGAGGATCTCTCTGAAGAAGGACTGGGCTCTGGAGGCTCTGACAGCAGTATGTCTGGTGGTAATCACCCCCCGAGTATGCAAAAGCTCCTTATAAAAACTGAGGAAGACCAGGAACAGTTTTCCTAGCAAAGGCACCTCAGTAATCGATGCTAATCTTCCAGTCCCAGCCATTCCATCTCAATTGGCCTGGGATTATTCTGCGACTCAACAGTTTTATGAAGATGTGGGGGCACAATCTGCTGCACAAGCCTCCCCAGAAGTTCCTACTATGGGTTTAATATACACCACGCTAAAGCAGCTACAGGGGCAAGCTAGAGTGGAGACACGCAAGGCACACCTAGCTGCAAAACAAATCCAGGGGGCAATTCATAAAGTGAATAAATGTTGTACAGATATGGCCGAGAAGATGGCAGCAATAGAAGCATGGACAGATGCTATTGAGGAGGCCACATGCACACTTCAAGCTCGAGTAGAGAGTCACGATTCTCAGCTTGTAGATGTACATTGGAAGTTGGAGGATTTTGAAAACCGCCAACGGCGGAATAATCTATGGTTTTTGGGTATAGCAGAGAATGTTGAAGGAACCGATGTCAGAGCTTTCATTATTAATCTGCTTAGAGGCGCCTTTACCGATCTGCCTAATTGGAATTGGATGCGAAGATACAGCGGGCTCACAGATTTCCATTCACGCAACGGAAAAATGGGCAAAGGGGCCAACCGGAGAAGCCAAGAGCAATTCTGTTTTTTTTTCGGAAACTTACTATTACGAAAAGCTGCTTTTGAAAAAGTCCAGCCAGATGCTAGGCGCTCATTTGATGGCCACTCTTTTTTTGTGAGGCCTGATTTCTGCCATACTACAGTGGAGAGGAGTTGGCGTATACGGCAGAGGTTTTCACCACTGCAGAGCGCTGGCTGGCAAGTTTTTCTGCTCAATCCTGTTAAATTAAAGGTCATTTTTAATGGCAGAAGACGGTCTTTTATCTCCGAAATAAAAGCACTGGAATTTTTGGATGAAATCTGTGCTGGTTGAGAGGGATCCGAAGTTCCCAAAGGGGTTTCTAATGGGGGACATACTGGCTGAAGACAGGTAGTCGGCTCAACAGTGTCCTTTGACCCCGTTGGGAGTGACGTTTGGATATTCTAGAGAAATGCAATTTTTTTCCTGATGCACCATCTGTTTTTTTTTCTTTTTCTTCTCCCTCTCTAATCTTTCTTTCTTTTCTTTTTATCACCGTAGTTGTAGGGGGGTGGGTCAGGCACCTTAGCAGGAGCCATCATGAGGGTCCTGGTTGACCCGCTGCTCCAAACGGGGTTGGGGTTGGGGGTAGTGTTGGGGGTGTGGGAGGGGGAGGGGGATGGTGGGGGGCTGGGAAGGAGGGGTCAGAGGGAGGTGGGGATACAAGCAGACAAAGATGTAAATATGAGCAAGGTAAAAGGACTGAGAAACAGGTTAAGAATAAGATTTCTCGATATATAAATCGGGCGATATGCTTTGGTCAGGCTTGTCATCTGGGATTGCTCTTTAAAAAAAAAAATGAATACAATTTGCATTGCTTCTGTAAACATCTGTGGGCTTAATGACAGTCGGAAGAGGAAAAGGGTTGCTTTTGATTTAAAGATTCTGAAATCAGACATATTATGCCTGCAAGAGTCACATATAGAGAGTTCCCGGAGAAACGTACTTGGTGCTTCGGGTATCAGTTGGTCAGTTGTACTACACAGGGGACCCGTACCAAGGTGGTTGCTATTTTGTCCAGAAAGGGGGTCTGTGATTTCCCCCGGTCCCACTCAGATAGCTTGGGCAGATGGGTCATTACTGAGTGCCGTTATGGCTCCAGTTCCTTCACGATTTGCTCTATATATGGCCAGGTACTAAACGAACCAGCATTGTTTTGCTGGTTAAACAGTGAGCTGGTGTCCTGGCCTCTACCCCTTATAGTCTGTGGTGATCTTAACATTAATTTGCCTTGTACTGAGTCCCGACAAGGGAGTAGGAGCTATTGTGGCAGGAAACCAAAAGTATACAGGGCGCTTGCTGATTTGCAGAATACCCATGGATTGGTCGATGTATGGAGGGAGACCATGAAGGCGGACCCTGGATATATATTCTTTTCGGTCCCTCACAAGGTTCGTGTTAGATTAGACTATTTTCTGGTCTCCAAAGGGCTGGTAACACACTCGTGTATTTCAAAATTCCAGAAGGTCATGTCGGATCACAATCCTTTCGTTTTAGAGATTGAAATGTCCCAGCTCCCGAGAGTGGACCGCTCCTGGTATTTTGAAAGGGCTCTCCTTTTAGACCCACAATTTGTGAGCCATATCCAAGCATGGATTCCTCATTTCTTGCTTGATAACCATGGTAGTGCCTCAGTCAGCGTCATTTGGGACACCTTTAAGGCCTGTCTGCGGGGGTAGACACTGAGATATAGCCTAGAGCGCCAAAAATCGGAAAAAATACTAATGGAGGGGTTATACTCAGATCTAATCAAGGTGGAATTAAAATTGGTTGAGATGATCTCCTCAGGGGACGGATCCGACATGGCTCTCTTGGAAGTAGCTACCGCCAGAGCAAGGATTGTTGAGTTATCTGTGAAGAAAGCGGCGGATAAATATTTGGTATGGCGGGAAAAAGTATATGAATTCAATGAGAAGATAGGTCAACATTTGGCTGTTAGAACAAGACAGATGATTGCCGGGGGCAGATAAGGGAAATAAAGGACCCTCAGCATGGTATAAAATCTGATCAGGCTGGGAACAGGGCAGCATTCCAGCGGTTCTATCAACATCTATATTCCGAGGAGAATAATGAGGATACTACGGCCATGGGGGATTATCTCTTTGCTGTCTGTGAAGAGATCCTTGAGGTAGAGGATAGGGAGGCACTGGATCAGCTCTTCTCTATAGAAGAGATAGGATCAGCTATTGGTAGCTTAAAAACAGGGAAGGCCACTGGCATGGATTTCATTCCCGGAGAATTTTATAAAATATTTGCAGGGGTACTCAAAGGGTACTTAGCTGAATTATTTTAGGAGGTTCAGAAAGGGACTACCCCTCCTGATAGTTGGTCCACGGCCAAGATAGCGGTATTTTAAGAAAAAAAATAAACCACCCAAGGAGATGGGTTCATATCGACCCATTACCCTTATTAATAGCTACTCCAAGATCTACGCTAAACTCTTGGCTACTCGCCTATCGGAGGTTATCAGTCGGCTTACGTCCCCTGCACAGCATGGCTTCATCCCTGGAAAGGGAACCACCGATCATATCCATCGGGTCATTACCCTCTTTGATGCAGCCGGGGTTACGCAAGATCCCATGGCTCTAATTTTACTGGCCGCCGAAAAAGCGTTCCACAGGGTCTCCTGGCCAATCTCTGGGCGGTAATGTCCTATAAGGGGATTGGACAGGGATTTATTAGATCAGTGAAATCCCTCTATCACCACCCTAGAGCTGGGATCTCTCTAATGGGAGGCTTGTCTAAAGAGGTGATTATCGAGCGGGGTACCAGGCAAGGTTGTCCCTGCTCCCCCCTTTTATTTGCGCTCTACATTGACCACCTGATTAGGAAACTCCATGGCAATCATGCAATTCAGCTGATTAAGTCACCAGGGAGGGAGACAAAAATTCTGGCATATGCTGACGATCTTGACATTGTTACTCCAGAACCTAGTGGTGCACTATTTGAGATCGAGGAGGAGGCCAAGAGATTTGGCCAATTCTCTGGCTATTTGCTGAACAGGGGAAAAACCCAGGTTATAATCAATAAAGAGGATGGGCGGGTTACCAAAGAGGCAGTTTACCTTGGTGTGATTATTAAATCAGTGGTTGGAAAGATTGTGGAGGCTAACTTAACCCCTTTAATCCAGAAGGCTAAACAGGATTTTGGGAGATGGAACAATTTGAGATTGTCTTTGATTGGGCGGAGCAATCTGATCAAAATGATATTCCTACCCAAGATACTTTATCTCTTCCGGGCTATCCCGCTGGAGATAGGAAATAAGTTTCAAACTTCTTGATGGGATGCTGACTCGATTTCTTTGGGCGTATGCTAATCCCAGGCGAGAGCTGAGATTTATGACTCTGCCGAAAGAACACAGAGGGCTAGCAGTGCCCAACCTTAAACTGTATTACTGGGCTGCTGTGTTGCAACAACTGGCAGTCCTCCTAGGTAAGGAGGTAGATATCTCAGGGCAGGACGACATGACTCCATCTATGTACAAGCTCCTAATTGGGGATAAAAGCAGGGAATGCTTATTTCAGCAAACTGAATTTGGCTACTATAAAAAAGTCTGTTTCAAAGTTTTAATGGCGCCTATCGTATTTGGGGTAAAGTTCGTAAAAGATTAGGTCTGGGGAGATTTAACTATTATACCCCAATACAAGACAACCCGTTGTTACCGGAAATTTTTCAGGATATGTTATGTGAGTAAATGGGTGACACATGGTTTATGTATACTAGGAGATTTTTTTCACTGAATTCCTTTAAGACTTTTGATACGTTGCGAAAAAATTTCAAGCTTGACCATACGGATTTTTTTAAATACCCACAAATCAGGGATTTTTTAAGGAAGAAAGGCGGTGGGATGACGGGTTTTAACAAGGCAGAGGCCGTTGAATTGATTATGGCTGATCACACTGGGATAGGGGCCCAATACAGAGTCTTAAATTATACAATGCAGGATGATGTGCCTAAACATTCAAGGGCTGGGAAGACAAAATCAATGCTTAATCCAGCAACCTGTCAAGGTCACTGGAAAGTGCACAGATGTTTTTAATATCAGCCAATCTACAGGCTCAACATTTTAAGACCTGTTTTAATCTTTATATTACACCTGGGAAGATAGCCAAACGGGGAGCAGTCACAGGGACAAGTTGTCCCAGATGTAAGGAGTATGGTGTAGACCTAGTACATATGTTGGCCACCTGCCCTGCGCTAGATGGTATTAAATCAGGGATCAATGAATTTCTTGCAGACAAACTGGGGATAGATATTACCCTGTCTCCTCAGTGGATCCTATTAGGGGTTCATGACGAGACAGTTCCATCTAATATTGAACCTTTTATGTTTGTCGCTATGGCTGTTTACAGGATTTATCTGACAACTGCTTGGCTTGATCCGTCTCCCCCAGTGTTTTATCAATGGTTTGCACGCCTATTGTCAAACCACTACCTAGAACGGCAATCTATTCCTGGAAAAGCAAGAAGGTGCGGGAAAAAATGTCCAGAGTATGGCTTCCCTTTAGCAACTGGGAATCACTAAGTATTACTGGGAATGGTGATTGAACCTTGATTTGATTATGTGGGGGTGGGTAGTTTGTTTAGAAGTGTATCTTCTCTCCTTTTTCCTCTTTTGTCTCCCCGTCCTTTAGTGTTTAGGTGTTTTTCTGCTTAAAACTTCTTTCTTCCCCCGCCTTCCGATTACCTGATGTCTTATGTACTTGTCACAGTTCTGTATTTTTCTCCTTTTTTTTGTATTGTTAAATATTGAATGAATATGTTATCTCAAGGAAATTGTCTGCTTGGGGGTGGGGCGTTATTATATATTATGCTGCAAAATCAAATAAAAAAAGTTTTTAAAAAATAACATTTTTCTGCACTTTCTCCCTTTTAAAAATAATGGTTGTATGTTTGTGTTGTATGTGTAATGGTGCTACATAAGGAGAAAGGTATGTCCTGTGCCACAAGTACATATGGCACAAGATCTCAGTCACCCATACACATATCTCCGATTCATTCACACCCATGTTCATACATCCCTACAGATCATGCACTCACTGACATGCATGGCAGTCCTATCATAGTACCCCTAGTCACAGTATTTTGCTCCAACCATAGAATCAGGCTCCATGGAAATTAGGTTTAAAGTCAATGAAGTTGGCCGAGGGGCTGTCTGGTAACAATGCACAAGTTACATGGCCTTTAGTTGCTCAGAAAGATTTTCACTGATCAGAAGTAGGTCTCATTACAGAAAAGGTTGGAGACCACTGACCTAGGTAATATCACCATTTTTTTAGCGCTATATTCCCCGTCAGGGATAATTGTAAGGTGTTCCAGAAATGGATTGAGGGGCGCAGATTATTAAGCACTTGGCCCATATTTAATTCATAAGTCTACTCCTCTCCGTGAGTGATCTGTATGCCTAGGTATTTGACATTGTCCACCTTCCAGGGCCGACCCAATTCCGGGAGTTGGTATGCGGGGAGGCCCATCAGCTGACCCAGTGGGAACAGGGCAGATTTTGTTAATGCGGAGCCCTGAAAATTCCCAAAAGTCTCTCTGAGCAGTATCGGACATATATATCCTGTTGGCACAAATAGATCATGGCATCGTCCACATACATTGACACTATATGCTCCATACTTCCAACCTGTATGCCCCATCCATGGAGGATTTGCCTAAGCGACAAGATAGAGGCTCCATCACAATAGCAAAAATCAATGGGGACAGTGGGCATCCCTGTGGGGTGCCCCTCTGAAAGGCGATCTCGGATGAGACATACAGTCCGGTTCTCACCCTCTTCCATGGGCTCTTATAGAGCAATTTAACCCAGTTGATATACTTGCACCCATGTCTCATCCTTTCCACCACCTGCCAGACATAGTCCCACCACACAGAGTCAAAGGCTTGCTCAAAATGCGAGAAAGGCAAACTCATATTGGTTGTCGTACAGAACAGGCGCATGGAAAGCACGAGCAAGCCGGCGCAGGTTGCAGAGCATATTCCTCGGTGGGATAGAGCCTGACTGATCCGTAGGGACCAGGTGCGAGAGATTGGAGAGCAGTCTCACCACCAACAAATGGCTGAGGATTTTTTGATCTACATTTAAAATAAAGAGTGGTCGGTAAGAGCCCGCCTCCATGGGGTCTTTTCCCAGTTTCAGTATTACTACTATTAGGGCCTCTCTCATGGATTCTGGGAGCACCCCTCTTTCCTGTGCCTCAGCGAACACTGGCAACAGTCTATCAATCATGGTTTTCAGAAAGTATTTATAAAATTCTGCATGAAGTCAGTCACCTCCTAGCTCCTTAGCAGTTTTCAAATCAGCCACCGCTCCCAGCAACTCCTGTCTGTCCAACGGGGCCCCCAGTAAGTCACGGTCCTCCAAAGAGAGCTGCGGTATTGGCAGCTCTGCTAGATATGCGGGTAGCAATAGGGCCTCTGCACCACACTGTGGCGCAGCATACACCTCCCACAGATGGGCTGTAAATACATCATTGATCACATGCTGTGTGTGCACAACGTGCCCCTGCCAGTCTTGGACAGGCAAGATAGGTTGCATTGCGGTCTCAGATCTAATCAGTCAAGCCAGTAAGCGCCCAGTCTTATCAGCTGCCATGTACCAACGCATCTGCCCTGTACCCTGAATGTGCACTTCCAGTTGGTACTAAAACTTAAGAAGGAGTGAGAAGTCTTTACAGAAGATATATCCTCATCTTCCCAAACAAAATTCTTCAACAAACTAAAGGAGTAAATATCTTGAATATCATAAAGTGCATGTATATGGTCTATCCGAGACCGGTAAGTAACAGCACGCAGGTAAATCGGTGCTCACCTTACATTTGTCTCGGACTTGTGTGAGATTAAAAAAGAATTTTTATGGATATATACCTGGGCCTATATATATATATATTTATTAGGGCCCTCACCCACAGGTACCACCTGTGGCTTGCTTCATCATTGGACCCTCACTCACACACATAAGGTGTGTGAGTAGACTTGACGCGTTTGTAAGCGGAGTTCTGTGATAACTGTGAGTGAAGGCAGGGGATCTTGGTAAGTTTAAAATAACCTCAGAAACCTAAAAAGTTATTTAATGGCGTAGGTATAGGGGCTAGATTAAAAGTATGAAAAGTGACACTATATTAGGATATATTGGTCCCAAGAGTCTAATCGGTCGACATGTTTCAGCCACAAACTACCCGAAAGGTCAATTGGCTTTCTTCAGGACATGTGTTTTCCCTGCTAGTTATAATAAACAGCCTATTGGCATGTACAAATCACATCGTTTTTTTGAAAAGCATGCACATTTAAATACAGACCATACACTGAGGACCTTTTCCTTGTATGGTCAACTGCTGAAACGAGAGAAATTCATAGTCAAATTTGGGCATCCTTAAATTTTTAATGTGCACCCTTAATTTTGTGCCTAATAAGTGCTAAATGGTTGTTGTGTTGTATCCAGTGACATTTCTTAGTATAAATACACATGACCGACACACAACATTTAAAAACATCAGACAGACAGTGGTGTTTTACACCTGATAACAAAAAATGGCAAAATAGAGTAAGGAATACCTACATGTCTAGGTCAATTTACCGACATTATAGGGAAATTTCAGGCATGGACCGTCCCTATAGTCACACACTAGGGGGAATGGACACATCATTATTTAGATCGATGTTCTTACTCACAGTTTAGATGCTTCTGTTGGAATCAGAGATTCAGTAAGTATAAGGTTTTGTCTTACTTCGGCAAGGGTACCGGGCCGCTCACCCCTCGAGGAGTGCCCCTGACTCCCTGCCTGTTGGAGATCGAGTGTTTTACTTCCTGGTTTTAAGGACGCTCCTGATTGGTGTTCGGGATCATATGATCCCGCATCACGTGATAGAGATCAAGTTTTTTACTTCCTGGTTTTTTTAAGGACGCCCTTGATTGGTGTTTGGGATCATGTGATACCGCATCACATTGCATGACATCCAGATGCATTGTGGGGCATTGAGTTTACAAAGCTGGTGATTTTTAGGGAATCAAGTATTTGTGTGCAAACGATATTTCATGTTAATGTCTCTTTCGGTAATATGTCTGAATACATTAGTATGTCACAGTATGTTACTCCAGGGTATCTCATCATTTAATCCGGTTGTGTGTGTAGAGTCTAGAAACCCACCTCTGTTCTTTTTTAAAAATAATGTTTTCAATGTTTCTGGTTTCTTCTGTCATGTGTTCCAGGACTGTCCATCTCATGTCATTTGGGTGTGAGGATTGTTTATGAAGTGGTCTGCCATTTTGGTTGTATTACGTTTGCATCTTATGGTACTTCTGTGTTCTACAAGTCGTGTGCTTATTTTTATTGTCGTCATGCCTATGTACTTAAGGTTACATGGACATGTAATGAGATAGATGACATGCTTGCTGTTGCAATTTGTAAACTTTCTCAGTTCCTAGGGGGTAGGAAATCCAACATCTACTGACTTTGTTGGTGATGTCAAATGACAGACACTACATTGGCCACAATGGTAGCGACCTGTGATTGGTGGGAAACCGAACATTGATAGTGTCTTCTGTGTCTGTTTAGGATATTGTATTGGTCTTGTATGTACCAAACTATCACATAGGCTTTTAGCTCTTTTATGTGAGAACAATGGCAAGTCCCACTTTCTGCTCCCTACGTTTAATATTTTCCAGTTGTGTTTGATTATTTTTTTGACTTCATTAGACATTGTGTTGTACGTAGTCACGCATACCAATGGTGCTTCTGTCTTTTCTTTTGGATACGTTTCCAGGAGTGATTCTCTGTTCTGGTTTTTTGCTCGCTTTTTCGTTTTTTGAATGAAATGAAATCCAGTATTTGTAAAGCGCACAAATACCCGAGGGTGTCAAGGCGCTGGGGGCCGTCGAGAAGATTAAGCGAGCTATTGCCCAGAGTCACATGGTGCTGGGCTTACCTGCCGCCGGCACCGGGGATAGAACCGTGAACCCTGTGGTCCGGAGTCAGGCGCCCTGGCCGCTGCTCCACACCTCTTCCACTTCTGGATAATTTCTGGCTCTCAGTCTTTCTGGAGTGTATCTGCTTGTTGTTTGAAATCAATCATCTGACTACAATTCCGTCATAAGCGAAGGGATTGTCTGTGCGGTAGATTTTCATGCAGTGGTCTTGGGTGGAAGCTATCAAATCGCAGAAGGTTGTTTTTAGCTGTTGGTTTATGGTAAGTGTTTGTGTATAGCTTTCCGTTGTTACTGAAAATAGTGACATCCAGGAATACCAATCTTTCTTTATCTGTGGTGTAGGGGAACCTGAGGTTGGCTTCCTGATAATTAATCCAATCCACAAATTGTAATGCTGAATCGTTGTCTCCTTTCCCTATTACAAAGATATTGTCTATGTATCTTCTCCATAACGATATATGATCCTGGAAGGGATTGCTTTCATGTAATATGCGTTCAGTTTCGAGTTTGTACACATATGACCCCCTCCACACTTGGCACGAAAGCACTACCCATTGAAGTCCCGTGGGTTTGTAAATACAGTGTTTTTTCGAATTCAAAGACGTTTTTTGTTCGGGCAAGACTGGCACATTCCATGATGAATTCTATTGGTGTTGTATATTTCCAGTCTTCCTTTTGTAATGTTCTTCTTATTACATCTAGTGTGTCATTCTGCGGTAGACTAGTGTACAAACTCTCCACGTCTAGACTCATCAGGAGGTGGGTTTGAGGGTTATAGTTGATGTCTTTGATTTGTGACAGAAGACGACCAGGACGACCAATAGTCTCTGGAATAGTATCCTTATTGCAACCTTTATCACAATTTTGTGATTTCTTTCTGAAACCCATTCTACAGGAAACGGAGACATATATCAGAGATACCAAAGATCTTCTGTCACAAATCAAAGACATCGACTGTAACCCTCAAACCCACCTCCTGATGAGTCTAGACGTGGAGTGTTTGTACACTAGTCTACCGCAGAACAACACGCTAAATGTAATAAGAAGAACATTACAAGAGGAGGACTGGAAATATACAACACCAATAGAATTCATCATGGAATGTGCTAGTCTTGCCCTAACAAAAAACTTCTTTGAATTCGAAAAAACACTGTATTTACAAACCCCAGGGTCTTCAATGGTAGTGCTTTCGCGCCAAGTGTGGCGGGGTTGTATGTGTACAACCTAGAAACTGAACGCATATTACATGAAAACAATCCCTTCAAGGATCAAATATAAACTTCGGACAAAAAAAAAAAGGATCAAATATCGTTATGGAGAAGATACATAGACGATATCTTTGCAGATACAGTCACAGAGAAACTGAGAGTCAGAAAGTATCCAGAAGATATAATTCAAAAAACTAAAAAGCGAGCAAAAAACCAGAACAGAGAATCGCTCCTGGAAACATATCCAAAAGAAAAGACAGAAGCACAATTGGCATGCGTGACTACGCACAACACAATGTCTAATGAAGTCAAAAAAATAATCAAACACAACTGAAAAATATTAAACGTAGGGAGCAGAAAGTGGGACTTACCATTGTTCTCACATAAAAGAGCTAAAAGCCTATGTGACAGTTTGGTACATACAAGACCAATACAATATCCTAAACAGACACAGGAGACACTATCAATGTTCGGCTTACCACCAATCACTGGCCACTACCCTTGTGGCCAATGTAGTGTCTCTCATTTGAGATCACCAACAAAGTCAGTAGATGTTGGATTTCCTACCCCCTGGGAACTGAGAAAGCATACAAATTGCAACAGCAAGCATGTCATCTATCTCATTACATGTCCATGTAACCTTACGTACATAGGCATGACGACCAGAAAAATAAGCACACGAATTGTAGAACACAGAAGTACCATAAGATGCAAGCGTAATACAACCAAAATGGCAGTCCACTTCATAAACAATCATCACACCCCGAATGACATGAGATGGACAGTCCTGGAACACATGACAGAAGAAGCCAGAAACATTGAAAAAATAATTTTTGAAAAAGAACAGAGGTGGGCTTCTAGACTCTCTACACACACAGCCGGATTAAATGATGAGATACCCTGGAATAACATACTGTGACATACTAATGTATTCAGACATATTGCCGAAAGAGACATTAACATCAAATATCATTTGCACACAAATACTTGATTCCCTAAAAATCACGAGCTTTGTAAACTCAATGCTCCACAATGCATCTGGATGTCATGCAATGTGATGTGGTATCACAATATTCCCAAACACCAATCAAGGGCGTCCTTAAAAACCAGGAAGTAAAAAACATGATCTCTATCACGTGATGCGGGATCACATGATCCCGAACACCAATCAGGAGTGTCCATAAAACCAGGAAGTAAAACACTCGATCTCCAACATGCAGGGAGTCAGGCGCACTCCTCGAGGGTTGAGCGGACCGGTACCCTTGACGAAGTAAGACAAAACCTTGTACTTACTAAATCTCTGATTCCAACAGAAGCATTTAAACTGTGAGTAAGAACATCGATCTAAACAATGATGTATCCATACCCCCTAGGGTGTGACTATAGGGTCGGTCCATCCCTAAAATTTCCCTATGATGTCAGTAAATTGACCGAGACATGTAGGTATTCCTTACTCTATTTTGCCATTTTTGTTATCGGGTGTAAAACACCACTGTCTGTCTGATGTTTTTAAATGTTGTGTGTCGGTCATGTGTATTAATACTAAGAAATGTCACTGGATACAACACAACAACCATTTGGTACTTATTAGGCACAAAATGAAGGTTGCACACTAAAAATGTAAGGATGCCCAAATTTGTTTATGAATTTCTCTTGTTTCAGCAGTTGACCATACAAGGAAAAGGTATTCAGTGTATGGTCTGTATGTAAATGTGCATGCTTTTCAAAAACACGATGTGATTTGTACATGCCAATAGGCTGTTTATTATAACTAGCAGGGAGAACACAGTTCCTGAAGAAAGCCAATTGACCTTTCGGGGCAGTTTGTGGCTGAAACATGTCCACTGATTAGACACTTGGGACCATTATATCCTAATATAGTGAACTTTTCATACTTTTAATCTAGCCCCTAAACCTATGCCATTAAATAACTTTTTAGGTTTCGGAGGTTATTTTAAACTTACCAAGATCCCCTGCCTTCACTCACAGTTATCACAGAACTCCGCTTACAAACGCTCCGAGTCCACTCACACACCTTATGTGTGTGAGTGAGGGTCCAATGATTAAGCAAGCAATAGGTGGTACCTGTGGGTGAGGACCCTAATAAATATATATATATATATATATATATATATATATTCAAACAAATTTTCCTTAGTGAAACCAGGAATGGCGACGCCGTGTGTAGTGCAAGAAATAGTCTTTATTGGCCTCAGTCGAGTCGAACGCGTTTCGGAGCTAGAACTGCTCCTTGCTCACCGAGCAAGGAGCAGTTCTAGCTCAGCGTTTGACTCGACTGAGAGCCAATATAGCTATTTATTGCACTACACACGGCGCTCATTCCTGGTTTCACTAAGGAAAATTTGTTTGAATTTCACGGACCTATTCCTGGGAGGTCCGATCAGGCGACGCGACTCACAATAAGGGCGGTGTTTTCATCCGAGGATTGCTGCTACAAGAATATATATATATAAATACATATATATATATATATATAGGCCCAGGTATATATCCTTAAAAACTCTTCTTTAATCTCACACAAGTCCGAGACAAATGTAAGGTGAGCACCGATTAACCTGGGTGCCGTTAGTTACTGGTCTCGGATAGAACCATATACATGCACTTTATGATATTCAAGATATTTCCTCCTTTAGTTTGTTGAAGCATTTCCAGTTCAGTCGCACAGTTTACACACCTGTGACGCTGTCTATCTCAATCCATTAAGACCTCTGAATTTGTGAACAGTGCTCTTTCCAGCGCTGCCTCCTGTCGAGTTAGGCCCTCCTCCAGCATTCGGCATATACCGACCGTGGACACCAGACACACCCCGCAGAGCACCACCTTCATGACGTCACTCTCTGCCACCCTGCTGCCAGCACTATCCCAGTTGTGTTCCAAGTATTGCATAAGGGCCTCCAACAGCGCACCCCTGAAGGTAAGTGCATCTGCAGTAAGCCTCCATAATGGTACCCTCGGCATTAGTTATTCAACCGAATACGTGATCAGAAGTGGTGAGTGGTCTGGTATATATCGTGCCAAATAATGTGTGTCCACTACCTTGTGTGCGATACAAAAGGGGATGATGGACGGAACTGTGTGCAGCAGTTGTGTGTATGAAGAAGTAATCCAGGTGACTGTATGTACCCGCCAGTGGGGTGGAGCAAGAAAATGTGAGCGTGTGCGGGTGGCGCATGTGGCTGATATCTATTAGGTCTAAGCTCGTCTGCACTAGGGCCGCAGTCATGTGGGGCTTGGTATCTAGTCTTGGGGGATCTGTCCAGCTGGCCATCTAGTACACAGCTGAAGTCACCCGCTAGGACGACCTCCGCTGCTAGGGAGACTTGAACGGCCGCTAGCACTGTGCCGTTAAAGCCACCATCTTCATTGTTGGGCACACAGACATTTATGAGACAGAGTTCATGGGCATTGAGTGTACCCTCAAAATAACATATCTCCCTTCCCTGTCCAGACCCACATGAGTGTGCCTAAACGTAGCCCCCAGTGTCACCCATCTCAGTGATCCTCGGGCATAGCCTAAGTAGGATGTTGCATAAACCTGCCCTATCCACCTTTTCTTCAGGTATTTAATACAGCCCCCCCACAAGTGGGTCTACTGAAGAAATGCCACAACTATTCCATGCCTCCGGAGATATGCGTGGACCCTATTTCACTTCTTAGGACTATTCAGACCCCACACCTTCAAGGTCATTAGTTTATATTTAGTCCCTAGACTCAACATGGATATTACTAAGTAGTGTCCAATTCCCCAATTTGAGAAAGTGACCTAAGGCTTCACACACAGAGCCAATCATCCATGGAAGCTCCTCTACCTAACAAAACTAACAGTAACAATTTGATGATAAAGAAGGAAAAAGAACCCTCCCACCCTTTATCCCTCCCTTGAGCAGTATATAGAATTTCCTCCCGGCACAACTAGCATTCAAGAGGGTTGTAAACCACGCCCCAATCGCCCTCTCCTCCCTTCCACCCCCAACTAAGGTGCTAAAAAGGCACTAGATGTAGGTTCTGTCCAGGGCACCAGATCCCTCACGAGTCGCGAGCCCCGATAGAGAGCTCAGCAATCTGCGCTGCCCTAGCCCTCGGACTGTCTCAGTCAAGGAGTATAGGTTACACAACCAGTTTTATATCCATTCAGAAAACGTTTAGTACCCATAAGAAAGTGGCCATCTGAGTAATCTCTTCCAATGGTGTGCCACGCAGTCAACGTGAGGTATTATCTGGGTTGTAGCACTAACCTCTGTGGGCTATCTGTCCATTCACAGCTCACCCTTTGCAGTTCCGTAGCTCTAGGTCTCTTGGACTAGGCACAGTGGTGAAAAGGGGTTATGTTTTTCCAGGGGTGAAGTCTCAGCCTGCAAAGTGTTGTCCAAGCAGACCAGGATATGTTCCCCTTCCACCTCAGCAGGGGATCTGTATTGAATTGTGGATGCTGCTCGGTTCCTGGCTGAGATGCGAATCAGAATTCTGATCTTCTCATCTCAGGCCTAAGGATTACAGCCAGTCTGCTGCCTTCTGAGGCGATTTGTAGAAGTACACCATGCCCTCATGTTGCTTGTGGAGCTTGGCCGGCAACATCAAGCTGTATTTTACATTATGTTCTCACATCTGTTGCTTGACCAACATAAAGTTCTTACGGAGATCTTGGACTCACCATGTGTAGTCAGGAAAAATGTGTGTAGTTTTGTCTCCATAGCATGAGGAGCTTCTCTATAATTGAAAATGCAGGCTATAAGCGCCTAGGCAGTACACCAGGGCGGGGCACCAGTGCCCTATGAGCACATTTTATGGAAAAGAATTTCGAGACATATTTGGGTTTGAGTGCAGTAGCAATCCATTCTTCAAGAAAGAGATCCACAGAGGGGCCCTCCTCTCATTCCGGGAACCCAAGGAATCGCAGGTTATTCTGTCTGGAATGCCCTTCGGCATCCTCCAGATGGTCTTCCATCTGCTCCGCACTTACTTTTAGGCCACCTAACGTTGCATGAAGTTCTTCAGCATTCTTTCGGAGGGTGGTGACCTCCTCCTCAGTACTTGTGACTCTCTCCACAACCTTGCGGGGATCCAGTCTCAGATGGTTTATGCCCATGGCCATCATGTCCATTGTAGTCTCCAGCTACTCTGCATCCCTAAATAGCCTCCAGGATTTCCGTGGTGCCCTGCACTGGTTCCCTCTGCTCCGGGCTCGCCTGACTTCCCTGTCCTATCTCCTGGGGACCAGGGCCACGTATGTTATATTGTCAATTTCATTGGATTGGGCCTTGTCCTTCACCATTGTGAATTCTAAGCAGGAGAACTGTGCAATAGGCAGGGTGTTCAGTCCATAAGCCTACCCAGGAGCTGCCGCGTTCTGGCCAGGCACCTCCACTGCCTATACCTGCACAGGGCATCGCTTCTGTAATCTGTAAACTATGTCACCCTGTGTGTGGCCCCCGAGCACCACAGTGTCCTCAGCCTCTGTAGGCGGCCAGCAAGCCCCAGCCTCACGGGTAGTGTCTGCAAGTGCCATTGGCCCCAGCAATGACGTACCTGGACGGCACTCTGCCCAGGTGCACCATCAGTCATCATCACAGGGCCCCTCTCTAGCCCACTAGGATTGCCTCACCGCTCAGTTGCTGTGGAGAATATACAGTAATGCTGAGAACTCTGTAAGCTCAGTTCTGGCATCTCATGGCGCCGGCACTATTAGCGGTTCGTCTCTCGCTGGATTGCCATCTTGGGTATCACCTCAGGTGGGCTCCATCGCTCATTCTGGGCCCTCAATTCTCAGGCCTGATGCTCAGGCATCGAGAGCGACTGCATCAACAGCCTGCCTGCACTGCGCTCCCCACCCCACTCATTGTCGCAGCAGTCCGATCTCTCAAGGCACGCCGTCACTGTCCAAGCATCACCTGGCCGCCCTCGCCTCCACCAATGTATGGTCGCCAGGCACCACAGTTACTTAAGTCTTCATAGGCTGTCAGTCAGCCCCTTCCTCAAGGGCAGTAGTTACATGTGCTGATTATCCCCAGTGGCATCTATGCTTTGGTGCAGTACACTTTGGAGAGTCAGCGTTTCATGTCACAAGGACCCCCATTGGCTCTCCGGGATCACCTCAATGCTCACATGTGCCTCAATTGTTGTGTGGAATACAAGGTAGAGCTGAGGGTGCGATGGGCTCTGTGCCAGTGTCCCGAGTAGCAGGCACCACCAGCGGCTCACCGCTTCCAGGGCCGCCATCTTTGGTGACACCTCCGGCAGGATCTGCAGCTCAATCTTGGTCTCCTACACTCAAGGGACAGGGTGTCTGGGTCGTAGCAGCGCCCACTGTCGCAGTCAGCCACTGGCCTGAGGCCACTCGGCTCCTGGGTTCCGCCATTCCCTCTTAGAGTGGCACCTCGCACAGGGCCACTCGGCAGTCAGCCCTTTAGAGGAGCCTGTCCCAATCCTTCACAGCAGTGTGGGCTTGTCTTTGGGAGCCCGATGGGGGCTCCAGGGCACCTATATGCATGCACCCTCCTCTATGGGGTTACAATGCCTTAGGTGTATCAGGATGTGGCAGGACTATGCTCTCCTTGGTGGGAGCCACAGCAAGGCACGTCTAGTCAGCCATCTTGCTTGCCCACTCCCCACATGACAAGCTGAGGTTATGGTGATGAGAAAGACTGATTTGAGAGTCAGGCACCTCAAAGGACACAATGCATTAGCTCGAATGGAATACACATCAGGAAGGCAAGGCCAAATTAAGGTCCCACTGTGGCATTACAAAAGGCTTGGGTGGAAACATGTTGACCAGACCCTTAAGGAAACACATCACAACCTGTGACTTAAACAGTATGGCAGGTTTGGTAAACGCAGAAAGGTTAAAAGGGCCGACAAGTAACCTTTAACTGTGACCGCGACAATTTCTTGCAGGGCCAAAGACAGCACAAAAAGTAAAGCACCCAACAACTTTCTTTCTAATGGGTCTCTTTGGTGGTAATTGCATCAGGCCACAACCCTTTCTCAGCACCCAACATAGATTCTGTAGAGCGGAGTCTTGCTAATAGAATGACATTCATTAGTGTGAAAGGACGATCGAAGGTAGTGGACTGTCGCCGCTTAATCTCCATGTATGGAGGCTGCTGTGACAAAAGATCTTCCCAAAGAGGCAGCCTGATCAGAGGACAGATGGCCATATCCAGAAGTTCCAGGTTTCACACTCTCCTGGCCCAATGCAGGGCCATTAGAATGACTTGCGCCAGGTCATTCCTGATCTTCTTCAGAACTTGGGGCAGGAGAAGTAGCGGTGGAATGGCAGACAGCAGTCCCAAGCTCACTCCAATCGGAATGCGTCTCTGAGAGAGGGCCTTCTAGGGAACTCCATTGTGCAAAAGTGTTGACACTGCACATTCTTAGCGGTTGCAAAGAGATGTAGCCAGGGCCCTCCCCATTGCTGGAACACACCCTGTGCTAACTCCAGATTCAGTTGCCATTCGTGATTCACAAGGCATTGCTGATTGAGTTTGCCCACTAGGTGGTTCATGACAAGGGAGAATCCCTGTCGACTCAGACAGTTCCAGAGGTGCAAGGCTACCTGGCAAAGAACCCTGGACCTCACTTCAGCCTGCTAGTTGCAGTCTCACATGGCAGCAATGTTGTCCATTAGGACATGAACCAGCCTCCCTTTGATGGACGATCGGGAGACATTCAACACCAAGCAAATGGCTCACTACTCCAACAAACTGATGTGAAGACAAGTCTCCGCTGGAGACCGGTGACATCTGAACCACCTCTCCCAGATGACCTCTCCTACCGAAGAGCAATGACTCCGTCACCATCGTCAGTTCTGGATGAGATAGGGAGCGGGGCCAGCTCCCAGTCCAATTGTGGTCGAGCAGCAATCATGGCAGGTCTTTTGCATTCTCCTCCAAAAGCTGGATGGAGTCTGACATGTTCCCACTGAGACTTCAAATCCCACTTCCCACTGAGACTCCAGATCCCACTGCAGAACCCGCATGTGCCATCGGGTGTCATAGACAAGCAGGATGCAGGGTGCCAGGAGGCCAAGAAATCTCAGAGACACTCTCACTGACAACCAGGTTGAAACATTGGGATAGTACCACAAATGTCCAGGACTCATTGAACCAGAGCGGAAGCTTGTGTGAAGCAGTCAGTTGTGACTTTAGCATATTCATCAAGAATTCTAACGGTGTTAAGAGGTCTGCCCTCGTATGGAGGTGGCCAATAACTGACTGTGGCATCTTGACATTCATGCAACTTCTGAGGACGAGAGTGGCGGGAAGAGGGAGAGTCACCCTTCAACTTCTTATGTTTCTTTTTCAATTTGGACTTACCTGACCACTTGGAATGGAAAGAGGACCTTTCAAGGGAATGTCCTTGAAAACTGGAACACATCTGCATCCTCAACTGCTTCCGGGATTGGCTCTAGGAGCCTTCCGACGGTGTTCAGTAATGTAAAGCTTGGCTTTGTGGTCCCCTATCACCTTGGGATTCATCCTGATGCTGTCCCAGCATGCGTTAGAGTTGTGTGAAGACCCTAGACTCCAGAGACATACCTGGTGGGGGTCTGTCGCAGACATCCCTTTGTGACAGTCCTTACATGGTTTAAAACTTGTAATCTTCAAAGAGGACATGGTCCTCTGCACACTGTAGAGACTTTGAGGAAAAACTTGTCAATATGACAAGAAAAAGTTGAAGGAGTTCGGATGCACCTCCAAAGGCACATATATGTATGAGGGTGGCACATATATGTAGCTCTGGAGTCACTTCCTGGGAAGGACACTGAGCTGCACAATGCCTCAAGCGGGGTGACAGGAAGGCAGTAAGGTATACTCCATCAGAAAGGACATTACCAAAGGCAAGTAACGTACTTCTAATGGATGTGTACACCCACCTTTCCTAGGTGAACCCCTTCCAGTGCACCCTTCCTATAGCTTGGTGAGGATATCATTTGCAGCCTCTATGTACAATATACTATATATTTTTATATAATCCTGTGTAGAGTCTCCTTTGTGGTGTGTTCATTGTGTTTCTGTGTGAGTATGTTGGGCAAGTGCTTTATACATTGCTTCTGATGATAAGCCTGACTGCTCTGCGCCAAGCTACCAGAGGGTGAGCACAGCTTATCTTTGGTGTGTAACTTACTTGCCCTGACTACAGTGGTGGGTTCTGCCTGGCTTAGGTGCTTACCCTAGCCAACGAGAAACCCCATTTCTAAGCACCTCATTTGAAGATACAATGCAGAGTTTATTTGCTTGTGACATGTTTTTCCAAGCTGCTGATGATAATGAGCTTCTTAACCTTGAATAAGGCTCTTCTGAGCTTTACAGTACATATCCACCTTCAATCGCCTAGTCATAGAGGCGGAATGGCTGGACAAAAGAGGATCTCTGTATTCTACTGTGGACTACATGATGAGTTGAAAGACCAAATTTCACAAATAGTAGAACCCTCTGAAGTAATAGATGATTTGATCTACTTAGTGGTGAAATGAAATCATTGTCTTGGGGAACAACAATGAGAGAAAGGAAGGATCACAGAACAGAAGGTTACAGTAGTCTGTGATGGACCGAAGGGAGAATCCCAAAAACAGTAGCTACTGCAGAACCAATGCAAATTGTAGAGGTCAGAGGGCCTCTGACTGAAGAGGAGAAAGAAAAGCACAGGAAACTAAATCATTGTCTTTACTGCAGCAAGACTGGCCATTTCGTTAAAGAATGCCCAACTAAGCTCTTGAAACAGAAAGTATATAAACCTGGAACCAAATCTGTGCCTATGGCTAGCAAAGAACTGGTGTAAAACGAGTTTACTCAGTAGGAGCTGATGTCAGCCTGCCGGGTTTGTCTTCTAGTTCGACCTCAAAAATGTCTTATTGTGTCTCTTACCACCACATGAGTATAGCTGTAGTTCTCATATCTGTATCAGATCATTCATAGAGGGTGGGAGTCTTAATTGACTCCAGAGCCACATGGAATTTTATTGACACCTATTTTCTAGCTACTCTAGGCATTCAAACTCAACAAAACTACAAACCCGAGATAGTAAGGGCCATAGATAGAAAGGAACTAACTTCCAGGTTAATTAAATACAAAACAGAGATGTTAGAAGTGCACTGCTAAAACATCCATCATAAATATATTACCTTTGATGTCACTGACGCTCCCCAGTTTTGTATAATTCTAGGTCTTCCCTGGTTGATTGCACACAACCCGCAGATAGACTGGGTCACACAGAAAGTAGAACTAAGGTCAGAGTATTGTAGGACTCATTGTTATCAAGAGCTACAGTAGGAAAGGGACCGTACCATTCGATACGGTCTCTCACATTATTTTGCTAGGGAGACTCAAAAAGATCAGTATTAGAGACCAAGCCCTGGGATGGCTTAAATCCTTCACCGCTCCCAGGCTGTTTTTCTTCCTCCCTTCACCTCTGCAGCAAAACAATTAGAATGTGGAGTCCCAGAGGGCTCGGCTCACAGTCGCACACCTTTTAATATATACCTGGAGTCCCTGGAGATTCTTAAGGAGTGACAGTTGTATCCTAGGTGGATGACACTAAACTCCTCCTGGCTTTCCAGGAAAACGCCTCGCCATCTCTGAGCTCCTTCAAATGCTCTATAAAATCAGTGGTGGACTGGATGAATTCTAGCTGCTTAAAACTTAACTCAGATAAGACTGAGATTCTTTCTTTTTGGCATCAGACCCACCACTGAATATAGCCTTTGAAGGCCGTCGGAAATAGGCTCCCCATCTTCGGTCTCGGTGGTAAGAAACCTCAGAGTGAAATTTGACTCTAACCTTACCTTCAAGCCCCAAATCAAGGCATTATCCTCTACCTGCTTTTTCACTCTAAGGTCCCTGAGAAGGATGCTGCACCTTATCTCCATGGAGTATCAAAAGACGATTGCCTTGATTACCTCCAAGTTAGATTACTCCAACACTTTGTATTTGGGGCTCCTGGTCTTTCTTATTCATCATCTCTAAATCATTCAGGACGCTGCTGCCCTCCTGATTTGCAAGATTCCCCACCCGGGTCTCGGTGTCAGGACACTTGCATCATCTTCACTGGCTTCCAGTGAATAAAAGGATCCAGTATAAGGCACTCATCCTTGCCTTTAGAGCCTTCAATCATAAGGGCCCTCTCTACCTTGGTGGTGCTTCAAGCCTTATATCCAGGAGAGATCTTTTAGATCCAATAATCTCAAACGTTTTCAACTCCCCACATTCACAAGGCCGGTAGAGGAGGTAGAGCATTCATCTTCTTGGCAACTAAGGGCCAGATTACGATCTCGCTAGGAAAGCCCTCCGTACGACTCTGATCTGGAGGGCTTTTCAAGCAAATTGCGCTGTGCGAGTCCGATCGAATGAGTACGATGCAGCCGTATGCTGACGGACCCGGTTCGCTCGTACTCCCATTGAACTCTATGGGAGCCCATGTACCAACTCGTACACAGACTCCCATAGCAAAAAGGGGTGGGTGGGGAAAAGCGTACACCCTGTGGTGGGCACCCCATGTTGCCCGCCACACTGTGCATGCATGGATCAGGGGACCCCTGGGCAACCCCCGTGACCGATTCGAAGGGCTCCGGGTGAAGGGGGGCCTGCTACGGCCCCCCTTGAAGTCCTATTCCAACAGCCATTTTGTCTCGCTGAGACCGAGGCGATACAGCTGACCAAATCGTGCATCGTACTCGCTCGGTCGGAATCCGGCTCCATTGCACTGCACGATTCATCTGTGAATGTGTCGGTCGGACAGGATTGGGTTCCGGAAAAAATTCAGTTGACGCGGAAAAGATCTTCGCATCGTACTTGGTCTTTCGGAGCGGGTGACGACTTGGTCAGAAACATAGGTGCCGAATGGGATGCGGATGTTCCGGTACCCGTCAGGAGGCCTTCCTAACAAGATCGTAATCTGGCCCTAAGTTGTGGAATTTGTTTCCTCTTGATCTGAGAAGCAGCCCATCTGAAACTGTTTTTAGAAAGTTTTAAAAACCCTATTCTTCTACTCCTGCATAAACATCAATTAACATCATTTCGGTTAGGATTTCTGTGGGTGATCCTTTCCTCTAGCACTGGGATGCCTCTTCAGAGGTAGCTGTGCACTTTACAAATATATTATATTGTATTGCCTTCTGTAGCTCAGGATTATCCCCTTCCACATTAACAGCATCTCTACGGAAGTGAGTCTGCGCCGATTTAGCTGATGTGTTTGACAAAAAAAGGCCAATACTCTGCCTCCCCACCATAGTTTTGACTGCAGTCTAGACCTAGTTCCAAGGGCAAGGCTACATTGTAGTAGAATATACACCTTAACCGAGAAGAACAAACAAACATTGTAGAAACTATTTAGATGAATATCTAGAGAACGGGTTCACCAGGCACTTAAAATCCGCTGTATCCTTACCTCTGTTTTTTGTGCCCTAAAAGGGGTCGGGGCTTTACTTACGTATAGATTACTGCGCCTTGAATGACATAACAGTGAAAAATCAGTACCCACTGCCCTTGATTTCGAGTCTACTTGACCAAGTTAAGGATTGGGGAATCTATACAAAGCTGGATTTATAGGGAGTACTACCTAGTCAGAGTCCGAGAGGGTGAATAATGAAGACCGCATTCAGAACAAAATGTTATCTTTTTAATACCAGCTCATGCCTTTCGGACTCTGCTATGCCCCCACCGCCTTCCAGTTTTTTATTGGCTAAGTTCCCCAAGAATTATTTATGTGTGTTGTGCTGTATATATACTAGGGGTGGACGGAATGTTTCATTCCATCCGCGGAATTGCCAGAATTTGGTGACTCCATGTTACTCTTGTAACGTAGAGTTTCAGTCTAATTCTACCAATCGCCGTGTGGAAGATTTTTTTCCCATGAGCCTCCAGAAATGCAAGCACGAGCCAGATGTGGCATCTCCTAGTGCCATTTTCTAATGCGGGCGGTCACGGTCAGATGGCTGCTTCTCGAATAGATTTGCTGTCGCTTGAGTAGATTTTCTACTCGCGAGAGAGACAAATCAATTCAGATGGCTATGCACTCTTGCGCACCGCATGGTGCAGTTTGTGCTGCTTTTTCAGAGCTGCTCACTCTATTGGTACTAAACTGCAGTGCGAGCAGCGCAACATGCATATTTTACACCTGTTTGCAGATCTCCATACAGAATTTTTATGTAACTTCATGGAATTCCACAGAGTGAAACACCACGTGCTCCACCCACCTTAATGTATAGATGACAGTCTCATCTATTCACACTCCTTATCGGAACACATCCATCAGGTTCACATCATTCTTCTCAAACTCAGAGAACACCAGTTATACGCAAAATTGGAAAAAAGCATATTTCATACCACTAAGGTGGAATTCCTTGGCTACATCCTCAGTCCAGAAGGAATAAGCATGAACACTGAGAAAGTTGAATCCGTTCTAAATTGGCCTTACCCCACAACAGTGAAGCAAATTCAAAGCATTCTTGAATTCACCAATCTTTAACGGTGATTCATCAATAATTTCTTTAGTACTGTCACCTCCATTGCTCACTTTTTGCATAAGTGGGTCAAATTTCACTGGGATTCAGAAGCTGAACAAGCCTTTCACCAACTAAGAGACACTTTACCATGTCCCCAATATTAGCACACCCAGATCCTGAAAGCCCCTACATAGTCGAAGCAGATGCCCCTCAGACTGACGTAAGAGGCATATTGTCACAAAGAGACAAGGTAACTGGACAACTTCACCCCATAGCATACTATTCTAGAAAACTACAATCCGCTGAAAAGAATGACTCCAAAGCAAATTGATAGTTATCAGCAATCAAGCCAGTTTTTGAAGAATGCCTCCAATACCGGCTGGGGCTATCTACACTGACAACGGGAATCTACAATTTCTTCAGTCAGTGCAGGCCCTAAACGCACAGTAACTTAGGTGGACACTGTTTTTTAATGACTATAATTTTGTGATCCTGTATTGCCCAGGCAAGGAAAATGCTAAAGCTGAAGCCTTATCTTGGATCTGTGAGATAGACAGCTCAAGCTCTCCAGATGAACCACAACCTATCGTATCACGTAATGGTTTCCAAGGAGTGGTGGTACAACATTTTTAACCAATCTACGAAAAACCTTGAGTGTCAAGACCAAAGAACAATGGATTACAGAACATCTGGAATTAGAGTTTCATGATGGACTATTATTGAAGGATAAACGTTGGTACTTGCCGACTAAAGATAGTCAAATATAAGCCTTATATATCTTTGTCATGATACTCATTTAGTAAACCGTTCAGGCTTTCAGAAAACCTTGAGCCAGTTACAGCGATTGTTTTGGTGGCCATCCATGGCTCAAGACACACACGACTACATAAACATTTGTTCCATTTGTGCCCAAGGAAAAGCCTTCCATTCACCTACAGTTGGTTCACTACACCCAATTCCAGTACGACCTAAGCTATAGCTCACAGTTTTGATTTTATGGTAGAGCTTCCCCAGGCTAAATTGGGACACAGTACCATTCTCACTAGCATTCATCATTTATCCAAGATCACTCATTTAATCCCTTGAAATAAACTTCCATCAGCTGTGGAAATAGCCCCAATGTTTATGATCCATGTGGTACACCTACAAGGATTACCATCAGTATTAATCATAGACCAAGCAACACAGTTTGTCTCCCATTTCTGGACCACATTGTGTGAGACTTTGGATATGGATGTGCAGTCATCCTCGTCATACCATACACAAACCGATGGCCAGGTGGAGAAAACTAATGACACCTATGATGTTTTCAACTCAATTTGGAAGGGGATTCGTTTGATTTCTTATTGGCCGTGGAATTTGCAATTAATAATGCAGAACATGCGTCCCTGGGGATGTCCCCTTTTTATTGTTTGCAGGGATATTGTCCACCAATTACGCCCTGGAAAGAATCACTTGCCAGCAAGGTCCCAGCTGTACCGGACTTCCATGAAGCCATAAGCCAAATATGGAATCAAGCTTGTTTCCACTTAGCCCAAGCCAAGGAATCCGTTAAGTTGACTGCCGATAAACACCGGGTTGAGGAACCAGCCTTGGTGATAGATGACAAGGTATGGTTATCTTCAAAAAACCTACACCTTCATGGCAATAAGAAATCAGTTGAGGAGTCCTCCACCCGCCTTTGGAGATAGATGACCATGAAGAATACGAGGTCTGTGCTACTTTGGATTCCAAGTGTACTAGGAGTAAGTTCCATTACCTGATAGACTGGGAAGGGTATGGTCCAGAAGAACGTTCGTGGGAACCACTTTCCACTGTTCACTATGCAGCCCATTTGGTTTGTGCCTTCCATGCCCGACATCCACACAAGCCCCGTCCAGTCTTCCCTGCCTTGGGGCAAACTTTTTGGAGGGTGCAACTGTCATGGTTGCTCTCATGTTCCCTCTCCTACCCTGTCCTCACTTTCTGATCAAGTGCGCTGAGTAAAATGGTCCCAGCCTGCTGTACACCCCACACTGTGCACCCCCTTAGGTACCATTGCATATCACAGCCCCCAGCACCATTGTGAATCTCATTTATCTAAGCCCCCCAGCACTGTTATGTATCTCATATAGCTCAGCTCCCCGGCGCCATTATGCAACTCATGTCTCTCAAACCCCCCAGCACTGACACAACACCCTACATAGTACATCTCCACTCCCTTATGCAGAGTATTGAGGGCTATGCCAGATGCACTGTTTGTCTTGTTTCTAGGTCAGCGCTCACTGCTCTTTGCCAAGATCTCATGAGATCTCAGCAAATCTTGGCTGCTATCTTGGGTGTGGTCCTATTTAAACTGCACCAGGAAGCAGAACTCACTTTCCCTCAAGATCTTCAAGGAAGAAGGACCTTCTCCAGCAATTCCACTCACCTGTGCATCTTCAGGAATTCCAGTGCATCATCAGGCACTTCGTCCACATCAGGAATGCTCATATTAGCAAGAAAAGGAAAAGAGTGCATTAAGAGAAAGAAACAACACAGTACCCAAAAGATAAGTGAAACCATGCATGCAACTTAACCTGTTATTACCCAAGAACTTGAGAACCATAGACATTGTTGTATCACGCATAACATGCTAAAGACTTGCCAGCACTAATTCTTGTGAAATCTCAGAGGGGTGCAGTTAACGGTTTTGAAGCAACAGAGAAACAACTACTACAGATAACTCCTACTAATGTGTAGCCTTTAGGTAATTAATGTATACCTGAACACAAGCGTGTGGTACCAATGATACTAACTACGTTATGTTGCTTGTGTTGATGCTTCTGTGGGTAAGATTGCTAATAGTGTGCTTCCTCACTAGCAGCATGAAAGGTATCCCCAAAGAAAAGACAGTCCAGTCGAATCCGATCAGTGAGAAGAGATCACTAGGAGCAAACTCTGAGAGACAGTCATCTTTTCACAGGTACATTGAGATTCAGACTACAGGGTGGACATTAGGGATGTAGAGAGCTTAGTTGAAGACAGAGAGAATGTCCCATGACTTACACTTGTGTATTTAAAGCTCAACAGCAGTACTACGGAAGTGAAGAATCACGCTACAGAACAACTGGGCCACCCTCTCTAATCCACATCTATCTACCATGGTGCATCCAGGAATTACAAGTAAGAAGGTAGGGTTTAAGGAGTTTGTCCATATCATCTCTGCGAAGCTACATTGCGGGCTCTTCAGGTAAGATCCGCGTCAAACGCCAACACATACTTTGAGGCAGCACCCTGGCAATGAACTAAGATTACCAGCAGGCCACAAACTCTGACAGGCCCCAAACAGAAGAGCTGCCATCTTGGATTATTGGGTATAAGTCTCCTGCTGGTTCACAGCATTCTTTACTAGTCAATTGTGCTATAAGGTTTTTTTGTGAAGTTTTATATAGTGCAAACTTGGCCCAAGGGCATTAGAGTACTGTAACGGATCTAAACGCATACAAAGAAGGGAAAGTCTCTATGTTATGTAATTATTCACAATCTGCGTTAGGGAAACCCCTAGGGTTTGTTAATACTACCCTCACCCACTAGTTAGTGGCATGCTTCATCATAGGGCACCTTCTACACCCTGCTTCAGGCCAACAAACAGGGTGGAGCGCAAAAATAATTTTTTGAAAAAATACTAGGGATCCATTTATGCGGAGGCAGTAGTCTGACAAAAATTATCTAGGAGGGTATCCTCTCTCTTACTTTATTCCTGGGTCCTTCCTGATAGGGATAAAAATATATATGTTGCAGGTGTACTTAGGGAATTAGCATCCCCGTCATCCTCTCTGCTTGTATCAACATGTTTCTGCCAAATATTATAGCCCACTGGGGTCATTGGCATTCCTCAGGATATAGATCCCGTTTACTAGCCTCCAAAAATATTCTATAAGTGAGGTTTTTCGTGTTTACTTAGCTTTTCCGTTATGGTAACACACCAGGAACTTCCTGTAATAAAATAATAACCTTCTTAGTCTTTATAAATGCAGGCAATTCATTCTAAATAATTAGCTTTTTATAGGTTAGCTCGTCTTGCCCCTGTGAATTGCCCCATTCACAGATTGCTATAATCTTTCTCACTTAAATTAGTTTCGCACTCATATCTGTAATTCAGTAGATGTGCTCTCACTTCACTCACGCATATCACCAAACCACATGCAGGGACCGTGACCCACTTTATTTCTCTAAAAACACAATTTGTCATTAACTTATATTGTTGTAAGGCCAAGTTCCACTGGTTCAAAAAATATAGACAACAAAAATATCGACTCCTATACTCAAACAGGTACATCCAAAAATATCGACTAAAAAATATTGATGTAAAAAATATAGATGTATAAAATATCGACTTTTATATAAAGATAAAATAAAATAATGTATATTAAATATATTAAATATTAAATATAATGTTAACTAAATAAAATAAATTTAATATACATTTTAATAAAATATAACAAATAAACTTAATAAAAATAAACACACAAACATAATAATTTATACAGATATATTTACTTTAAAACAATTAATAAACTATTATTTTTAATTTATGTTAAAGGTTTAAAATAATATACAAAATAACATTATATATAAATGATTTAAAATATAAAAAAACAAAAATCTATAGTAAATTCAAACATTAAACTATTAAAAAATGTGTTGGATAGCGGAGGAATTAAATTCACTATTCCAACTCCAGTGAGTGCAACAGTAGGGAAAGTGTTGGATAGTGGAGGGGTAAAATTTCCTATTCCGACTCCAGTCAGTGCAACAGTAGAAATAGTGTTGGATAGCGGAGGGATAAAATTGCCTATTCACGCTCCAGTGAGTGCAACAGTAGAGAAAGTGTTGGATAGCGGAGGGGTAAAAATCACTATTCCAACTCCAGTCAGTGCAACAGTAGGGAAAGTGTTAGATACTGGATGGGCAAAAATTACTATTCCAACTCCAGTGAGTGCAACAGTAGGGAACGTGTTGGATAGCAGAGAGACAAAAATTACTAGTCACACTCAAACAGTTAAAACAAAAATAAAAAAATATTAAAAATTTAAAAAAATCATAAAAATAAATTAACATTTAAAAAATGGAAAATCTAATATATTAAATATATCAAAAGAAAACATATTATAATATTAATTACATATAACAAAAACCTACAAATAATATATAAAATAAAATAATAAATACATTTATAAAAAATAATTCTTTTAAACTAGAAAAAATTTACAAACAAAAAAATTAATTAATACATAAATGTATTAATTTTATTTCCTACCCTATAACACCACACCAATAACAAAACACTTCAACATTATTCATTACATTTTCTTCCATAATTAACATAATTAATAATCAATTAAAAATAATATTAATAAAAACTAATAAACATTAATTGACTACACACACTTTAACACTATAAGATCCATAACACAGACCTAAATTAAACTACAGAATAATAAAACACAATTAAAACATATTTTTAAATTAAAAACTATTACTATTAACAACTAATAATAAAGTAATTACTTCCCACCCCTTACTCCTATAAACACAACACACACCTAAAATTAATTACACAATTACCATAATTAATTACTAATTAATTAATGAAAATTAATTAACAACCAATTATTAATTCATCACTTATAAATAAATTACTTTACACCTATAAACATCACAACACACACCTAAATTTAATTACACAATTACTATAATTAATTACCAATTAATTAATTAAAATTAATTAACAACCAATTATTAATTAATTATTAATAAATTACTTTACACATTTAACTCTATAACATCTCAATTAAACAAATATTAATAAATAAAAAATAATCAATACATGTAATATAATTAAATTACTTCCCACCCTATTCCCCTATAAACCCACAACCCACTACGGAACTAAAACACAAAATTCAAATTAAAATAAATTATTAACTACTAAAAATGTAACACATATATTAAAAATACAAACAATTCTTATACAAAAAAACATACATCACATACATATACAATATATATTAACATACATAACATTAATAAAAAATTATATTTTTAACAACTATATTTTTGCAAACGATATTAAACACTTTGATATTTTTAAAATCGATATTACTTACCCTAAGTCGATATTCTTGACCACGATATTCTTCCTGTCGATATTTCTGAACCACATTATTAATGACTCGATATTTGTGTAACTCAATTTTTTTTACTCGATATTCTGTCTCTGCACCGTTCCACTTGTGGGGAAGCTGTATATCTCTTACCCGGGTTTCATATATCCATTCCAAAACTCAGGGTGAGAGTGGGACGTCGTCCTGTCGTCACACTCTACAAAGGAGACATAAATTCATTGGTTGCATTACCCCTTTATGTGTGTCAGTTATAACGCGCAATACCAAGGACTAACTTTACCCCCAATTCTGATTATGGGAGCGTCAAGGACAGTGCTTTTCCTAGCACTCCACGTTTTAGTTTCAGACTTATTTATGCCCGATCTCACTCTTGTCGGACCAATTGAGTTTGGAATATACTTCGCAACAAAACACTGTTGACACAATGTTATGTTGCTCTGACTCCCCGTTTCCCTATCATTTTGTGCTCACTACTCCAAGGAATGCTCATCGCCCATTTGGTCCTCTCTTCACCCTGTGCCGGTCGATCTTGGCGTACTGGCAATCTTTATTAAAGGACTACCGTTTCCGGATTGTTTCCCGTCACATGACCGTTACGTTACAACGTGAGGGAGTGTCCGCGTTTCTTGGGATGTCACATGTTCCTCTCTTGTTTGAGCTGTTATTTTCTAGGAATCTAAAACCGCCATCTTGGAAGATGTTTATTATGCCTCTTCACAGGACGCGATTCCTGTATATTCTATTTAAGAAAGATATAATGTTATCTACATTTCAAGAGGGATCCCCCCTATGATTGGGATTCCACTAAGGTTCTGGTAAATACAGGAAATTAATAAGTCCCTCTCAAGTGAGCAGGATATTCAGTCTTTATGTATGTGTGTACTTCAACTTCAAATTCCATCTTTCTCTTGCTTGGCTACTAGAGTCCTATTCATATATTGTTTTCTTTTCTTTTTGTACATGTGCCATTATTAACCTGATCTGGCCAGATCTAATGTATCCATATTAAGCCTAGGATGTCATGTATTTAATATTTACATGATTTTACCTCTCTATTTTTGGTTGTTCACTCTAAGCTATTCAGATGGTGCCAAGGAATCGCATCATTAAGTCCCTGGGTGTCGCTCCTTAATCTATAAACCCATCTTTGTTCGCATTTGAACAGGTATGTTTTCCAATCTGTGACATTCCTAGGGATGAATGGTTTATCAATTGCAACCCACTTTATATCTCTCTCTGAATGTTTCTGTTAAAAAAAATGTGTTGTTAGTTTTGTTGTGGTCTTTTTGCATCTAATATTACTCATGTGTTCGATAATCCTGATTTTGACCTGTCTCGTTGTCATACCAACATAAAAATAGTTGCAAGGGCACTTTATTAGATATATCACATTTTCTGAGTTGCAATTGGTGTGTGTATTTATACTCCATGGGGACCTCAGTCCTATGTCAATTGTTTTTACATTATCTGTCAATGGGCAGACTTTGCATGCGCAACAGGCATAGGGGTCGATTCCGATTCGGGCCGGAAAAAGCACCGACCGACTCGGATCCGGAAATAATACCGACCGACACGTACCCGTGGCGCACGACACGCCAAGTACGATGCAAGGCGCGAAAAATCCGACCGACACGTACCGAAACCAAGTCGACCGACCGAGCCGCACGGAAAACAGCAATCCGGCCAGAAAAACACGCGAATCCAACCGACCGACACGCACCCGGAACAAATCCGACCGAAACGTACACGCGAACTCCAAACCGCAAAGTACGATGCAAGGCGCGAAACCACGAGCGAGTCGGACGGAGGACAAGCCGTACGACCGACACGCATACAAAACCGAGCCGAAGCAACACAATACACCGCGACCGACGCGTACGCAGCATAGAAAACTGCACAAACACAGCGTGAACGAAACGGAGAACACCGTACGAGACCAATGCAGGGTCCGACTCGGTCACAAGAACGTTTCCAACATACACAAACAGCACAAAGGAAAAATCACCCAAAAAAGGCCAAACAAGCAATTACCAAGCCAATAAATACTGGGGGTGGGGACAGAGAACAAAGACACACCCACAACTCCACCTATATAAAGGACACAAATCACAACCATGAGCCTTTGCAAATGCCATTCCACTGCCAGCACCCAAGAGAAAGCAACCACACACCCACAGCTCATCCCTCACACAAGCCACACACCATCAGCACACCAACAAATACCTACCTCACATACACCCAGCAAAACACACACTCACACACCCTCACCTGCACACCAACACACACATCACCCACCATCACCACCCATCACCATGCCCCCAAGAAGAATCCCAAGTTCCTAGATAGTGAATTGGAAGTCATGGTAGACGAGATCCTCAGGGTGGAGCCACAGCTGTTTGGCACACTGGTCCAACAGACCCCCATGTCGCAGAAAACCAAGATGTGGGAGAGGATCATCAACAGGGTGAACGCCCAATCACCATGTCGGCGCACAAAGACCGACATCCAGAACAGGTGGTATGACGTGCGCAGGAGGGTACGGGACATGCTGAAGAAAGACTACATCAACAGCCAATACACCGGCAGTGGCCCTCCTGCCAAGCCAATATACCTCAGGCCCTGGGAGGAGAAGGTGCGGGCCATCCTTCCGCCAGTGAGCGTATATGGACTAGAGGACATCCCAGAGCCTGGTGAGTACACAACAAATGTACACAATATACTGCCACAAAACACACACATCACTGTCAAGGGGAGAGTCAAACCATGCACTCATAGCAATTACACAGCAACCAGAACAGAATCATCCCAAAATGTGTATGTCAGTCAGATAAACACAACACATGCCATCAAAAAGTCACATCCAACTGTGCCAACACATGTACAAACACAACTACAACTACAGCTAGGCAGTGGCACAAATAGAACTAACAAACACATCCACACATGTAGCCACCACAACAACACCAACACACAGTGAAGACCACTCAAAGGAAGGAATTCTGTGTATGCTGGCCAAGTCAGTGTAGCCAATAGCATCATGGGAGTCGCAGTCACACATATTGCCCCCCCCAACTGTCCCATCAACACCACCATGAACCATGCGCACATCACAGAGAGTGGAGAAGACTCACAAGATGGCTGACACTGGCAACTGCTGTGGGGAGCACAAGGCCCTGCTGGCAACTGTGCACCAACAAACAGCAGGACACCACTGACTGACATCCTGAGAGACAACTTCCACTCCCTGCAATGCAAGCATGTTCCATGGTGGGATAACTGGCTGGCTGGCTGGGTGGGAAGGAGGACTTGCAGCACTAACCATAGTCACAAGCACCTCCCCTCACACACACCCCAACACAAACTCCACAGAACCCACCTGGTAGAATGCAATGCCCCCATCCTAACACAAGATCCCACAAAGAACCACCACCCTGGGTTATGTTGTGTGAAGCACAGGGACACTCTTGGGACTCTTAGCCAAACAACTGCCAGGACAACACTCCCAGCCATCCTGTCAGCACAGCCAGCCCACCCCACAGGGAAGCAGAATCAAAAGGAAGGAAGCATGGGCATGCTGGGAAGGGGGGTGGAGGCAATAGCATGATGGGAGTCGTAGTCACTGATATTGGTCACCCCCACAACTGTCCCATCAACACCACTCCTGAACCATGCTCACATCACAGGAAGTGGAGAAGGACTCACAAGATGGCTGACACTGGCTACTGCTGTGGGGAGCACAAGGCCCTGCTGGCAACTGTGCACCAACAAACAGCAGGACACCACTGACTGACATCCTGAGAGACAACTTACACTCCCTGCAATGCAAGCACGTTCCATGGTGGGATATCTGGCTAGCTGGGTGGGAAGGGGGACTTGCAGCACTGACCATAGTCACAAGCACCTCCCTCACACACCCCGCAACACAAACTCCACAGAACCCACCTGGTAGAATGCAATGCCCCCCATCCTAACACAAGATCCCACAAAGAACCACCACCCTGGGTTATGTTGTGTGAAGCACAGGGACACTCTTGGGACTCTTAGCCAAACAACTGCCAGGACAACACTCCCAGCCATCCTGTCAGCACAGCCAGCCCACCCCACAGGGAAGCAGAATCAAAAGGAAGGAAGCATGGGCATGCTGGGAAGGGGGTGGAGGCAATAGCATGATGGGAGTCGTAGTCACTGATATTGGTCACCCCCACAACTGTCCCATCAACACCACTCCTGAACCATGCTCACATCACAGGAAGTGGAGAAGGACTCACAAGATGGCTGACACTGGCTACTGCTGTGGGGAGCACAAGGCCCTGCTGGCAACTGTGCACCAACAAACAGCAGGACACCACTGACTGACATCCTGAGAGACAACTTACACTCCCTGCAATGCAAGCACGTTCCATGGTGGGATATCTGGCTAGCTGGGTGGGAAGGGGAACTTGCAGCACTGACCATAGTCACAAGCACCTCCCTCACACACCCCCAACACAAACTCCACAGAACCCACCTGGTAGAATGCAATGCCCCCCATCCTAACACAAGATCCCACAAAGAACCACCACCCTGGGTTATGTTGTGTGAAGCACAGGGACACTCTTGGGACCTCTAGCCAAACAACTGCCAGGACAACACTCCCAGCCATCCTGTCAGCACAGCCAGCCCACCCCACAGGGAAGCAGAGTCAAAAGGAAGGAAGCATGGGCATGCTGGGAAGGGGGAGGAGGCAATAGCATGATGGGAGTCGTAGTCACAGCTCTACATCCCCCACCACATGGCCCAGCAAGCTCACACTCACGCATGCACATCCCACAGAGAGTGGAAAGACCCATCAAAGATGTCTGACACTGTTGCTGTGTCGTGGGGAGCACAAGGGCATGCTGGGTACTGCACACCAACCAACAGCAGGACACCACTGCCAGCCATCTTGCCATTGCTCCTACATCCACATACACTGAACTCCACACAAAAGCAAGTAAGTATGGGAATGCTGGGAAGTGGGGTGGAGGCAATGGCATGATGGGAGTCGTAGTCACAGACATAGCTCACCCCCACAACTGTTCCATCAACACCACCCTGAACCATGCTCACATCACAGGAAGTGGAGAAGGACTCACAAGATGGCTGACACTGGCTACTGCTGTGGGGAGCACAAGGCCCTGCTGACAAATGTGCACCAACAAACAGCAGGACACCACTGACTGACATCCTGAGAGACAACTTACACTCCCTGCAACGCAAGCACGTTCCATGGTGGGATAACTGACTGGCTGGGTGGGTGGGAAGGTGGGCCGGCTGTCAACCAAACACAACCAATGCAGACCATGTTCACACCCCAGAAAATACATAGAAATGCCCAAATAATGCAGGACAATGTGCCACACCAATATCAACCCCTGACTGTGACGACTTAGGACAATGCAATGTACAGGCCCGCACCCAGAGGCACAGTCACAACTGTCATGTGTGTCAACCATTGATGCCTGCAGAAACATAACATACATTGTTTGTGTCTCCCAAAAACAGGTGATGATGGGGACACAGCAGCAGACGCTGAGGAGTCCCAGTCCCAGGCTCAAGAGGATGCCGAGCTCACTGGCGTCGTACAGCCTCTGTCCTCCTCGGACGATGAAGAACAACCTGGCACATCCGGTGCAAGTCAACATGCAGCACCAGCAGGACCACCAGCTGCAGCACCAGCAGGACCACCAGCTGCACCCCCTGCACCCACCCCTCCAACGACTGTCACCACGAATACCATCCCTGCCGACATGGACAGAACAAGGAGCAACACCAGCACAGTGACCCTGGACCAACCTGGGGCCATGGACACCACCACCACCACCAACCCCCAAGGTGGACCAGGGTTATCTGTGCGTGCCACTGCACACACTGCACATGTCAGCAGGGGTGGTGGGAGGGGTGGGAGACAGAGGTCGCTGCTTGCAGACGTTGCTGGTGTGCATGATGACCCACAACTGGTACGCATAGCTGATGCGTACCAGTCCAGCACCGGAGACCTCAGCCAGGTAGTGGGGCTCCTCAGAGACATTAAACAGCAGCAGGCTGCCCATCATGCCCGCTTGGACTCCCACATGTCCCACGTGGAGTCACACATGTCCCGTGTGGACTCACACATGTCCCGCGTGGAGTCCAAGTGGGATGCACTGCATGAGATGACGGCGGTGCACAGGGACATTTTACAATGCCTCCGCCAGATGAACAGCAACCAGTCCACACCTCCCTGTGTGCCAACAACATCTGGTGCCGAACAAACTGCAACTGCCACAGGGAGGGAGGAGGACTCTGGCGGAGAGTCCCCTGCACCGCAGCAGCCTGTACTCTGAGGGGCCCGCCCAAGAAGAGGGGTCGTCCGAGGAGGGAAAAGTGAGAGGCCGATGGCCAAGCGCAACTCCCAGGAAGCCTGAACCTGTTCTGGATGTTCGCCTTTGTGCACAGACTGTTCACCCTGTTGACGGCAACACTACTCCCACACATTGCATGGGGAGTACAAGTTGGACCAATGTGTCAGACAACTGTGGCCCCGATACTGGGGATCCTGTCTACCAGGACTTTCAATTCACCTAGGAACTTGGGATTGCAAGATTTATGTACAGCACTACCCATCCTATGCACTATTAACACAAATGTATCACAATAAACACACTAATACACCATACTTGCCTCTGTCGTGATTCCAACGTGGGTGCTGTTATGGGGATGATGAACTGCAAAATTACACTGTGTATGCGAACTGCAACAGCAAGGACAACACAGGCATGTGAGTACAGGCAACGTGACACACATGAGGGAGACACACCACCAGGGCTACACAACACATACACACCTAGGCCATCTGACTCATTGCCTACACTGATGTTGCCAGGGAAGACGGTGCAATGCACAGACACCACACCCATTCCCAGTTGTAGTCAAGTAGCCCACAGGTGCAGTAAGCAAATGGCAGTCAAATGTGTGACCACAGACAACGCACATCACAAAGTGAAGCACAGGTTTATTACACAGTTGCAACATGCCGTAACCACTACAGATGCAAGGTAATCCCACCTGGCAGCGGGCACACAGTCAACAACTGTAGACGGAAGGAAGTCCATGGGTGTGGCGCACATCACCTGTAGGGACACAACAGCTACCAGCCTGGATGTGCAATCACGTCGCCGGTGGACACAGTTGACCAAACGAATCTGAAAGTACCCTGTGAAGGACAGAAATGACACACAGTCAAAAGCAATGGAGTACAGGACAGAACAGCAAAACTCATGCACAATACATGTTACAAGATACCCACCCAGAACCAAGTTAGCATGTCAACACTGTTGGGGAGTACAGCCCACCTGTCACCACACATCGCAACACACATCCAGTCAAGTAGCCCATGGACACACTCCAACAGCACCAGAGCACCACCCACACATCATGCCAACTCACATCATTGACATGACACCTCAGGATACTCACATTCAGCTAAAGAAGTTGGTGATGAGCTGTGTGCGGACATCACCATCACCATCATCATCATCATCGTCACTGGCATCGTGGTCCAGGCCAGGATCCTCCACAGGTGGCGGATGTTGGTCATTGTCATCCTGGATGAGAGGCAACTCCTTCCGCACTGCCAGGTTGTGGAGCATGCAGCAGACGATGATAATCTTGCACACTTTCGCAGGGGCATATGGGAGGGACCCTCCGGTCTTGTCCAGGCAGCGGAAGCGGCTCTTCAGGAGACCAAAGGTCCGCTCAATCACTCTCCTGGTCCGACCATGTGCCTCATTGTAGCGCATCTGGGCTGGTGTCACAGGGTTCCTGAGGGGTGTCAGCAACCACGGCATGTTGGGGTATCCCGAGTCACCTACGGACAGACAAGTGCACATTAGCTGACTTGGAAAAGTGGGCGGAATACTACAGATCAGATCACACACAATGGCACAAAGTCAGTACACACCGACAAGCCAGGCACGCTGGTTCTGCATCTGTGCCATCATCCTGGGGATGCGACTACTCCTCATCACAAAGGCATCGTGTGCTGAACCAGGGAAATGGGCACACACGTGTGTGATGGTCATGTCTGCAAGACACACCACCAGTGCATTGACCGAGTGGTAGTGCTTGCGGTTCCTGTAGGCCTGCTCCTGGGCCTGTGGTGGTACCAAAGCCACATGTGTCCCATCAATGGAGCCAATTACATGCGGCATCCTCCCCAGGGCATAAAAGTCACTCTTCACGTCAGTGAGTCGTCGCAGTCTAGGGAAATAGATGTACCGGTTCAGGAAGAGCAACATTGCCGCCAAAACATCGCGGAGCACACGGCTGAACATGGTCTATGACATCCCACCAGCAGTCGCCACAGTATGTTGGAAGGTACCAGTGGCAAAGAAGTGTAGGGCTGCCATCACCTTCACCTTGGGGGTCAGCGCTGTAGGATACGGCCGGCCAGGCTGCAAATGTGGGGACAACTGCACTGCCAAATCCTCAATCAGCTGCCTGGTGAAGCGGTCACCGCCGGATGCTGTCCCGTTCCACCATCGTTGCCAGGTCTGGGAATGGTCGATGGACAGCAGGAGCTCCTGCAGTGCAGAGGAGAAGTAAGCAAGATTGTCAGTCACCCCACATATGCGGCATTGAACACACTCAAGATCCCAACATACATCATTATGAGGCACAACTACATGAAGTGTGCAGTACCGTAAGGACATGTATGGTACATACATGGCCAACATCTGTCAACACGGTCCAACAGGTGGCATCAATTAGTCCCAGGTTGGCCCATTGGATATCATGAGGCCGTGTCACAGTTCCCATCTCCTGCTGCCGTGTCACAATAACCCCCACAGTGACATGTGAGGACAGATGTGCCCCAGGCACCACAGCTCAACGACAGGTACATTCCCAGGGACCCTGTAATGCCACATGGACACTGGCATTACATGGAGTATCATGTATACACCACAGCAAAACAACCATGACCCCCACAGGTAGTGGCCCCACTTGCCACGGCAGGACAGACATGGACGCCTGTGACACACACGCACAACATCAGAGTCCATGCACACACAACGTGGATGTGGAGACTGTCTCCCATTGTGCACATGAAATCAGAGACATTGTAAACACTACATGCACAAAGACTGTGGAGGACCATCACTATTGTGCCACTGGGACACCCTGGCTCAAACATACCGTCCCACATGGGACTCACGGGGTATGTGACATGACATACACATACACCACTGTGAAATGTGACCATGGCACATGCACAGATATGAACAGTTGCACATCACAGTGGTCATGTACACGTAACACCCAGGATCCTGTCCCCATGAACACGTGCACAGCCTGGGGGTGGCTGCCCACAGGTGACACCCACAGGACAACATGTACACCAACATACACACAATAGGAAATGCAGCCTTACATGCCTTATGATAAAGTTTGGACAGGCTGTCGTGATGTAGGTGTGCCCCTCACTCCCTGGGAGCTATCTGTGGCTGGCATATGTCCATCTGAGACAGGCATGCTGACATATGCCAGTCACATGTACAGTGATGCGTTGTACTGCAATGGACCGATCGGTGCCTCCGGCCGGCCCATTGCATTCAATGTGTGCGGGTACGCGTTGTACCCTGTGCGCGTTGAACTGCAATGGACCGATCGGTGCCTCCGGCCGGCCCATTGCATTCAATGTGTGCGGGCACGCGTTGTACCCTGTGCTGCGTTGTACCGCAATGGACCGATCGATGCCTCCGGCCGGCCCATTGCATTCAATGTGTGCGGGTACGCGTTGTACCCCTGTGCGCGTTGAACCGCAATGGACCGATCGGTGCCTCCGGCCGGCCCATTGCATTCAATGTGTGCGGGCACGCGTTGTACCCTGTGCGCGTTGAACTGCAATGGACCGATCGGTGCCTCCGGCCGGCCCATTGCATTCAATGTGCGGGTACGCGTTGTACCCCTGTGCGCGTTGAACCGCAATGGACCGATCGGTGCCTCCGGCCGGCCCATTGCATTCAATGTGTGCGGGTACGCGTTGTACCCCTGTGCGCGTTGAACCGCAATGGACCGATCGGTGCCTCCGGCCGGCCCATTGCATTCAATGTGTGCGGGTACGCGTTGTACCCTGTGCGCGTTGTACCGCAATGGACCGATCGGTGCCCCGGCCGGCCCATTGCATTCAATGTGTGCGGGTACGCGTTGTACCCCTGTGCGCGTTGTACCGCAATGGACCGATCGGGTGCCTCCGGCCGGCCCATTGCATTCAATGTGTGCGGGTACGCGTTGTACCCCTGTGCGCGTTGAACCGCAATGGACCGATCGGTGCCTCCGGCCGGCCCATTGCATTCAATGTGTGCGGGTACGCGTTGTACCCCTGTGCGCGTTGTACCGCAATGGACCGATCGGGTGCGCACCCATTGACAATGGGCTTGCCTGGCAACGGACGCGCTTCGAATTTCGAACGAGTCGGTTGCTGTAAATTCAGTTGGTCACCCACAACAATGTTGCAAAATCATGTATGTCATGAAGTTGAAGATTTGAAGGATGCTGTGGGCGTGTTTTGGTGCTGCTATTCCATGGATTGGCCAGATTCAGAAGATGCAAACGACTTGGACCTATCACTTTGGACACAAGGGACAGTATCTGCCTCTCCAGCACATATATATTGCTGGCTGTTCCCCTGAGAGCTCACTTGCCTGCACTACATGCTCCAGGACGACATCTGCCACTGCACTGCTGCTGTCTCTGCCCCTCTGGACCCTGCAATGGCACGTACTGTGGAGAGAGCCCCAGCCTTCAGCCTTGAAGAGAACCAGGCCCTGCTGGACAGCCTACTTCCACAGTACAGCAAGCTGTATGGGACACCAGGGGAGCAGGTGAGTGTTCTGTGCACTGCCTTTCTGAATGTGCATTTTGTGTGACTAGCAAGGCTGAGAGTCTGCACGCCACTGGCTAGCAGGCTCACTGAGTAGTTGTCACCCCCCATAGTGTGTAGTGACTTGCACTGGACAGGTATGGTGCAGTGACAGTGCATTTGAACATGGTTTTACTTCCCATGCAATGATACCATGTAGTGACGTCTGGCAAACTGTCCATGGTCAGCTTTGCACTGCCTGTGTACATTATGTGCCCCTGTGATTGAGACATGTATATACAACTGTGTCATGCACGGATATGTTGCATGTGTGGTAATGGCCTTTTCACTTTGTCATCCTGACAGGTTAATGCCCATCGGAAGCAGGAAATCTGGAAGGACATCGTCCGGGCTGTCCGGTCCGTGGGGGTCTACAAGCGCCGGATCCGCAACTGCCAGAAGAGGTGGCAGGACCTTCGGGCTGGACCCGGAGGATTGCACGGGTCCAGCTGAAGCTGTCGCCTCCTCGCAGGAGGGGCGGAACACGGACCCTGACCCCCACATGCTCCAGATCCTGGCGGTGGTGTTTCCAGACCTGGATGGGCAGCTGAAGGCCAGACAGCAGCAAGGAGGGGGTGAGTCAAAGACTGCACTGTGAACTCTGTATTACATGCTTTGTGCCCTCCTCTGGCCTGGTTCAACTGCCACAGTGCAGCAGTCATGTTGTCCAGGAGCCATGTCCCTCTATTGTGCACTGCCCACTGCTCATCTGATACCCAGGTGTGGCCCTTACATTCAGGGAATTGTGTCACTTGGGACTGTGTCCTTGCAGTTTGCTTCACTAAAGGTGGGGGACAGCATCTGTTTCCCTAACTCTGTTGTGGGCATCATGGGTGGGTCCATTGTTCACACAACGCCTGGGTTTGGACATGTGATCTGCGTGTTGCTTTGATATGCGGTCCACTTGCTGAGCTGAGCCACCACATGTGCCTGGGGTATGTGGCACACGCCCATGCAGCGGGTGGGAACAATGTTTGGGCCCCAGGAGTGTGCAGATTACGTGTGTCACACATACATAGCCAGCTATCCACTGTCCAGGGCACATCCCTCATTCATGTGGAGCAGGACAGTCATGCCTACTCCAGGCCATGCAATGCACTCTGTACTCCCACTCCCGTGTATCAGCTGACACATTGTGCACAGTGATTTGACCCTCAGGTGTCTGCCTCTGTGTCAGTGTGCTGTGGATTAGTTGCCAGGACTGCTGGGGTGTTTCTTGGTAGGGGCTCAGCATGCCCCTGGAGATGTGACCATAGGAGACGATACTTGTGTGTCACATAGGTGTTTGATCAGCTGCCCGTGCAGACTGGGGTATGCGAATGTGAAGTTCAGGCAGCTGTTCCCCATTCACAGCAAATTGTGAGGGGCTCAGGTTCAGAGGGTAGTGTCACAGGTCTCCCATATGTCCAATAGGTGTGACCTGGACAGATGAGGGTTAAGATGATGTGTTGTGTGGGGGATGTACATGTGCACTTGTGCAGCTCCAGGACTTGCATTCCCCATGACCTACTATTGTGACACAGTGCATAGTGTTGTTGTCTGGCTGCCAAGTCATACATCACTGAGACAGTGATGTATGACTTAGCAGTCATGCCTCTGCCATGGCATGTGTCAACTTATTGGTGGTCCTGCAGGGGAGTGACATGTGCTACATGCACACCATAGTGGCGCTGGCTATCAGGACATGGGTGCATCATGGTGTCTGTCGCTGGTATGCATCACATGCATTTCCTATTTGACTCTGGGCATCCCTTTCATCCGGAAACCTGTACTGACTCAGTGGCAAGAGCTGTGATGTGTGCATGTCCACATGCCACACCGTGTCCTCTGCACTGTCCAACTACTGTGTACTTGGTGCATGTGTCCACACTGGGGTGTTGCAATCCAACAGACACCAGACAGATGGGTGCAAGGCCATGTGGGATGTGAGTGCCATGCTTGGCATCAGACTGACAATTGGCTTCTCCTGTTCAGTTAGGGCACTTTTAGCAATGTACAACTAATGATGCCAGGGCTTGCTCTGTAATGTGCTGTGCTCACAGTGGTGTGTGCGTTTGGTGCAGGTGACTGATGTCTGTCTGTTTCCCCATTGTTTGCAGATACATCCACGGCCACGGAAGGGGACAGCTCCACGGACCAGGAGGAGCCAGAGAGCCAGACTGGGTCAGCAGCCGAGGAGTGGTCGGAGGGACCCAGTGGCACGGAGGGCGAGGGGAGCCACACCGAGGAGTCCTCAGCACCATCCACCTCAGCTGAGGACCAGAGCAACTCGGAGGATGACTCCCTTGTGGAGGCGGGTGTCAGCAGCCACCACACGCCAGCTAGTGTTGCTGTCCCCGCCACCACCAGCACCACCACCGCCCTCCCATCGGCTCCCATTCCCCAGGTCCGTGGAGGCTCCCATGTTCGGGAGCGTGTCTCCTTTGGCCCAGGCACCGCACCCCTGCCCCTGTGTCCCCTGCTGCCCTGAGTGAGGAGTCTGTGTACCTCCTTCGCCAGCTCCATGTAGGGCAGACAGCCATGCTGAGTGTCCTCCATGCGCACACCGCACTGTTGACTCAGCTGGTGTCGTTCATGGAGGGCATCTCATCGGGCATGTCTGACCTACAGAGAGGCAACAGGTCCATGGACTCCTCCCTGACAGCAGCAGTGTCCCTCCTCAGACAGTCCCTCACCCCTCCTGCCTCTGCTCCATCCACACTCCCCAGCACCTTACCCGTCCCAAGCACACACACACCGGCACAGGCACACACCAGCACACACACGTCCAGCACACAGACACACACGCCACAAACTAAACGCACACGCACGCACAGTCAGGGGACTGAAACCAGACTCACAGGGATGGGGCCCTGGTACACACACACGCATCCACGGGCACTGCGCAGTCCTCAGTTGCCTCTCCCTCCAAAGCACCCTCCCTTGCCTCACCTGCAACCCCAAAGACCCAGCGCCTCTTCCTCAGTGACCTCGGCCTCTTCCCTCCGATCCAGCTGCCCCAGCATCCAGGGGGAAGAGGAAGCCCCCCACACGGAGCAGAGTGCCCTCGCCCCCGGACACCCTCCCCCAGGCGCAGACAGACTGAGGCCCCCACCCGCAAGTCCCCCGGGAGTGCTAAGAGCAAGACCCCGCCGCCGCCCTGCAGCTCAAGCACCAGGTCTCCTTCCTCCATCCCTCAGGCCCCCACTCCACAGGTGCCCCCACCACACCCTGCCCCAGGTTCCCCACCCACAGATATACCATCCCCAAGAGGCTCCGGCCTTCTCCCCTGCCACTTGCTCTCCCGGCACCACACCCCCGCTGCGCTTGTCTGTGCCACTGATGTGGTGAGGGTGTCCTCCCCTCTGTCCAGCCCACCTTGCCTGTTCCCCATTCTCCTCCCCTGGTGGTAGGCACTGCAGTGGAGTCCACTACCACCCTGTCTGACTTGGGCACTGCAGTGGCGGACCTGTCCACTCCATCTGCAGGGTCCACTGCAGTCGTGCCGGCACCCACAACATCTGAGCCATGCCCCCAGTTGTGCCGGCACACACCATGTCAGACACCTCCACTGCAGTTGTCAGTGGCTCTCCAGCACCCACCACCCCTTCCCTGCTTCCTCCTGGTGAGCCCTGATCCTGTCCCTGCGGTGCCTGGCCTACCCCCCGGTTGCCCCTCCTAGTGGATTGTCCCTGGTTTTGTGCAGGCATGTGTAGGGTGGCATCTGCCACTGTCACCCACTTGTGACTTTGTTGATGGACTGGCCATTGGCCTTTGTTTATGTTCTACCGGACTTCTACTTTTAATGCCACATATGCTGAATAAAGCAACTTTCTGTTCTCTAGTGCTTTTGCTTCTGATGTACATGATGTTGATGATGCTAACCATGCCCTTGCTGCAGTGATGGTGATATTTGGTCTCATGATAATGAAGTGTTACTGTGCAGGAACCCATGTGGTCCAGGGGGAATGTGTCCTATCCTGTGGTGTATCCATGTCATCCATAGCAGCATCTGAGGGTGTCATGTGTTCAGTATTTGGCAATGGGATTTCCTACTTAGATTGGCAATTTCACATCTGTGGCTTCCACCCCTGCACATCTGTTGTGCCTGCCATTGTTCTATTCGTCTACTTCCCTGACCGTGTGGCCATCTCCAGTGAACATGCAGGTTTGGGCATCAATGGGGAAGGACTCATCTGTGTTGTCAGTGCAACATTGCTATACAAGTGTGTTGGATCTGTGCTGATGATTCCGTTGGCACTTCCATGACCAGGCTGATGGGACGGGAGCCCTCATTTGGTGCTAATTGTTGATTGTGTGTCCCATTGCTGCCATGGTATGGTATCTGTTCACCTCACATCTGCAGTCTCCACAGGGTATCTGCATGTGTGTGCCCATTGGTGCAAATATGTGGGTCTGCATTCGGATGGTCACTTCTGTCATTGTGTCATTGATGATTGTTGACGGTGTCAGCCCCCATGGGTGTTGTTTGTCTGCACATGGCCAAAGTTATGTCTTATTTGCACTGCAGGATTTGGCTCCCCCAATTTATGTTGCAATGGGACACATACACTACTTTGCCACTGATGTGTTTGTTGTTCTGTGACCAGGAATCATCCATGCAGTTTGGCAGTTGCACCTCTTACTTTGTCAACACTTACCTTTTGGTCACTGTGATGATGGGGGTTTGGACCCCATTGCCACAATGTTCAAAATGTGCTGCAGCTATGGACCCCACACTTACCTTTTGGTCACTGTGATGATGGGGGATTGGACCCCATTGCCACAATGTTCAAACTGTGCTGCAGCTATGGACCACACACTTGTCTTTTGGTCACTGTGATGATAGGGGTTTGGACCCCATTGCCACAATGTTCAAAATGTGCTGCAGCTATGGACCCCACACTTACCTTTTGGTCACTGTGATGATGGGGGTTTGGACCCCATTGCCACAATGTTCAAAATGTGCTGCAGCTATGGACCCCACACTTGCCTTTTGGTCACTGTGATGATGGGGGTTTGGACCCCATTGCCACAATGTTCAAAATGTGCTGCAGCTATGGACCCCACACTTACCTTTTGGTCACTGTGATGATGGGGGTTTGGACCCCATTGCCACAATGTTCAAAATGTGCTGCAGCTATGGACCCCACACTTACCTTTTGGTCACTGTGATGATGGGGGTTTGGACCCCATTGCCACAATGTTCAAAATGTGCTGCAGCTATGGACCCCACACTTGCCTTTTGGTCACTGTGATGATGGGGTTTGGACCCCATTGCCACAATGGTCATGGCCTGCTTAGTGTTATGTGTGCCACACACATATTTGTGTGGCACATGTGCTAGGGGGTCACATTGTATGTTCGAAGTCATGTTCGGTGTTGTAGGCATTTGACACAGTCTACACACGCTTGTCATGGTGTTGGGGGATGTCTTCTTCTTGAATTCCCTAGGTTGTGGTGTGCTGGTTGTGTCATGCATTGTCCATCCTATGGGTGGGGGTGGTAGTGGTGGTAGGCATCCTGCCCCCCCTGGGTGAGGGTGGTAGTAGTGGTAGGCATCCTGCCCCCCCTGGCTAAGGGTGGTAGTAGTGGTAGGCATCCAGCCCCCTGGCTAAGGGTGGTGGTAGGCATCCTGCCCCCTGGGTGAGGGTGGTAGTAGTGGTAGGCATCCAGCCCACCCTGGGTTAGGGTGGTAGTAGTGGTAGGCATCCTGCCCCCCTGGGTGAGGGTGGTAGTAGTGGTAGGCATCCTGCCCCCTGGCTAAGGGTGGTAGTAGTGGTAGGCATCCTGCCCCCCTGGGTGAGGGTGGTAGTAGTGGTAGGCATCCTGCCCCCCTGGGTGAGGGTGGTAGTAGTGGTAGGCATCCTGCCCCCCTGGGTGAGGGTGGTTGGTACCAGGGTGGTAGTAGTGGTAGGCATCCTGCCCCCCCTGGGTGAGGGTGGTAGTAGTGGTAGGCATCCTGCCCCCTGGCTAAGGGTGGTAGTAGTGGTAGGCATCCTGCCCCCCTGGGTGAGGGTGGTAGTAGTGGTAGGCATCCTGCCCCCTGGGTGAGGGTGGTAGTAGTGGTAGGCATCCTGCCCCCTGGCTAAGGGTGGTAGTAGTGGTAGGCATCCAGCCCCCTGGCTAAGGGTGGTGGTAGGCATCCTGCCCCCCTGGGTGAGGGTGGTAGTAGTGGTAGGCATCCAGCCCACCCTGGGTGAGGGTGGTAGTAGTGGTAGGCATCCTGCCCCCCTGGGTGAGGGTGGTAGTAGTGGTAGGCATCCTGCCCCCTGGCTAAGGGTGGTAGTAGTGGTAGGCATCCAGCCCCCCTGGCTAAGGGTGGTGGTAGGCATCCTGCCCCCTGGGTGAGGGTGGTAGTAGTGGTAGGCATCCAGCCCACCCTGGGTGAGGGTGGTAGTAGTGGTAGGCATCCTGCCCCCCTGGGTGAGGGTGGTAGTAGTGGTAGGCATCCTGCCCCCCTGGCTAAGGGTGGTAGTAGTGGTAGGCATCCAGCCCCCTGGCTAAGGGTGGTGGTAGGCATCCTGCCCCCCTGGGTGAGGGTGGTAGTAGTGGTAGGCATCCAGCCCACCCTGGGTGAGGGTGGTAGTAGTGGTAGGCATCCTGCCCCCCTGGGTGAGGGTGGTAGTAGTGGTAGGCATCCTGCCCCCCTGGCTTAGGGTGGTAGTAGTGGTAGGCATCCTGCCCCCCTGGGTGAGGGTGGTAGTAGTGGTAGGCATCCTGCCCCCTGGCTAAGGGTGGTAGTAGTGGTAGGCATCCTGCCCCCCTGGGTGAGGGTGGTAGTAGTGGTAGGCATCCTGCCCCCCTGGCTAAGGGTGGTAGTAGTGGTAGGCATCCTGCCCCCCTGGGTGAGGGTGGTAGTGGTGGTAGGCATCCTGCCCCCCTGGGTGAGGGTGGTAGTAGTGGTAGGCATCCTGCCCCCTGGGTGAGGGTGGTAGTAGTGGTAGGCATCCTGCCCCCTGGCTAAGGGTGGTAGTAGTGGTAGGCATCCAGCCCCCTGGCTAAGGGTGGTGGTAGGCATCCTGCCCCCTGGGTGAGGGTGGTAGTAGTGGTAGGCATCCAGCCCACCCTGGGTGAGGGTGGTAGTAGTGGTAGGCATCCTGCCCCCCTGGGTGAGGGTGGTAGTAGTGGTAGGCATCCTGCCCCCTGGCTAAGGGTGGTAGTAGTGGTAGGCATCCTGCCCCCCTGGGTGAGGGTGGTAGTAGTGGTAGGCATCCTGCCCCCTGGCTAAGGGTGGTAGTAGTGGTAGGGCATCCTGCCCCCTGGGTGAGGGTGGTAATAGTGGTAGGCATCCTGCCCCCCTGGCTAAGGGTGGTAGTAGTGGTAGGCATCCTGCCCCCCTGGGTGAGGGTGGTAGTGGTGGTAGGCATCCTGCCCCCCTGGGTGAGGGTGGTAGTAGTGGTAGGCATCCTGCCCCCCTGGGTGAGGGTGGTAGTAGTGGTAGGCATCCTGCCCCCCTGGCTAAGGGTGGTAGTAGTGGTAGGCATCCAGCCCCCCTGGCTAAGGGTGGTGGTAGGCATCCTGACCCCCTGGGTGAGGGTGGTAGTAGTGGTAGGCATCCAGCCCACCCTGGGTGAGGGTGGTAGTAGTGGTAGGCATCCTGCCCCCTGGGTGAGGGTGGTAGTAGTGGTAGGCATCCTGCCCCCTGGCTAAGGGTGGTAGTAGTGGTAGGCATCCTGCCCCCCTGGGTGAGGGTGGTAGTAGTGGTAGGCATCCTGCCCCCTGGCTAAGGGTGGTAGTAGTGGTAGGCAACCTGCCCCCCTGGCTAAGGGTGGTAGTAGTGGTAGGCATCCTGCCCCCCTGGGTGAGGGTGGTAGTAGTGGTAGGCATCCTGCCCCCCTGGGTGAGGGTGGTAGTATTGGTAGGCATCCTGCCCCCCTGGGTGAGGGTGGTAGTGGTGGTAGGCATCCTGCCCCCCTGGCTAAGGGTGGTAGTAGTGGTAGGCATCCTGCCCCCCTGGGTGAGGGTGGTAGTGGTGGTAGGCATCCTGCCCCCCTGGGTAGGGGTGGTGGTGCGCATTCAGGCCCCTGTGTGCATATGTGGCATTGGTGATGGGCATCCCGCCCCTATGGTGCTGCTGTTGCTGGTGTAAGTATATTCTGCATCCCTCTGTGTGTGTGTGATGTGTCGTGTACGTGTTGTATGTGTTTTGTGGTTGGTGTCTGGCTTACCTTCTGCGCCGTACGCGTCCGTGCCTGTTCCGGTAGTATATGTAGAATATTGGTATGATCGGGACGAAGGGATTCATGGTTGGTTCGTGTCGTTCGTCCTTCTCGTTGCTTCGCGTCGTCCTCGCCGCTCGCCTCGTCCTCGTCGCTCGCCTCGTCCCCGTCGCTTCGCGTCGTCCTCGTCGCTGCCGTGTTCGCCTCGGAGCCGTGGATCGTGTTGTGGCGCGAATCGGAGCTTATGTGCGCCTCTCACGGATGCTTTGACGTGCCGTGCGTAGCGACGGGTTCGGCGCGTACGGAAAGCGCATCGTACTCTGTCCGGCCGGACGGGGCTGCATTTTTCCTTCCGTGCGACTCGATTCGGCGTTTCCGGATTCGCCTCGGTCGGAGAACAGGACCTGGTTTGGGTGAGTACGGCTCGGCCGGATTCTTTGCTGTTGTGCGCATCGTACTTGCTCGTTCGGTGTGCTGTACGGATCGGTCGGGAAACAGGCTTTCGCATGGCTTTTTTCCCGACCGAATGGTGTTGGGTGCGCCTCCGACCGAGATCGGAATCAGCCCCATAGTGTCCCACTCCTGGTGGGAAGTTCCACAAATTGGTATAATTCCTTGGTTTCCTTGATATTGGTCTCGTATGTACAAGGGAGTCCCTTAGGCTTGCACTCTTCTTGAATGCGAACAATGGTTTGACTAGACTGAGAGCCCCGGAATTGATAATCCGCCAATTTTTGTTCACTATTTTCTTTACATGATTAGAGGCCGTACTGAATGTAGTGACACAGATGTTTTTGTCCTCCTCGTGCTTTTCACAGGTCTCCAGAAGAGGTTCCCTATTTTTATTCCTTGCTCGTTTCCATGCCTTTGTGATAACTCGTCTTGGATAGTTTTGTACTTGTAGTTTGTCGCTCAGCTCTTTCGCTTTTTCCTCAAAGTTGTTGATCTCCAAACAATTCCTACAGATCCTTAGGAACTGTCCATAAGGTAGGTTCTCTTTCAGGGCTTTGGGATTAAAGCTTTCAAAGAGTAGTGGGTTGTTCTTATCTGTGGGTTTATGATATAACCCACTCATCAACCTACCATCCTTAGGTTTGATTTCTAGATCCAGGAATGGTAATGCCATGGTCGTTGTTGTAGATGTGAAGAACAAAAACGGGTTTCTGCTGTTCAATCACCCCAAGAATTCTTCCAAAGAATTTCTATCTCCCTTCCAAATTAAAAAGACGTTGACAATATAACAGTGCCAGATTTTTATCGATTGGGAAAAAGGGGTAGTAGTGGAAATATATTCGCCCTCAAATTCTAAAACGTAAAGGCATGTCAAACTTGGGGCAAAAGAACTTCTCATAGACGTTCCATGTGATTGAAGGTACAACGTATCCTTGTCCTGGAAGAAATTTCTTGTGAGGGCAATATCCGCCGAGTTCAAGATAAAGGTTCAGAATTTCCTCACAAGTACCTGTTGCTTTTAAAAGAATGTTTTTAAATGTGCAATTATATTACAAATAAGTATCCTGAAGTTATGATGGTGCTAAAAATTAACTTTTAACCATTCTCTTGAACATTTGCTTAAACTTTTCAGACTGGAATTATAATTACCATGGGCCACATGTACAACTATTTTTAGATTCGGTCTATTTGAGACCACTAAAAAGGGTTGTAGCATGTATCAACCCTATTTTGCGAATCTGTAACCTGTTACCAATTCGCAACATAGGGTTTGCCAGTCGCTATTAGGAAGGGGCGTGCCAAGGGCGTCCCTTCCTTATAGCCAGTCACAAGGCCTTGTACGATTGTTTTGTGACCGGAATGCAGTCGCAAATCAATCACAGTTTACCACCTACTTCAAGTAGGTGGTAAGCCACTCGCAAATGGGAAGGGGCCCCTAGGGGACCCCTTCTCCTTTGTGATTGGCAGCAAAAAAGCTTTTAAGAGCAGTTAGTGGTCCCATGGACCACTTCCAACTCTTAAAAAATGTAATTGAAACATTTCATTTTTTTTCGAAACGCATCCCGTTTTCCATTGAGGAAAATGGGCTGCATTGAAAAAAAAAGTTGTTTTATTTACAAAGCAAAGACAAATATGGGGATCTGCTGTCTCCAGCAGGCCACCATCCTTGTGTTATTGCCCATTCCCAATGGGTCGCAAATTGTGAACTGCCTCAAGAATATTGATGAGGCAGGTCATTTATAACCCCATTGGGAATCGCAAAATGTGTCTCAGGCATATTACATTTCCTTTTGAGACTCGCTAAAATTTGCAAATTGTAAGTCGCAAAAGGAAATGGACGTCCATGTGACCTCATGTTACCCTGTGAAAACCCAAGATAGACGTCCAGATGTGGATTATTACATATGTGTTTACGAATGTCACTTATAAGGTACTTGAGTTTTAGTAAGGGTATACTAATGCCGAGATTAGTAGGAAACAACAGGTTATTAATAGAATTGATTATGCTGCAGTTCTACAGAAGTCAAGAAGAATCTATAGTTCATCCTTCACCAAAGCGAGTGCAGTGATGAAGCTTGAGGTAGTTATCTTAAAAATAAGTAGAAGTACTAATGCACATGTATATTTGAAATTCTTATTTTTGTGTGTCTAGTTTTCTGCAATTACCCATCTTATATTGAAGTATAAAGAGTTGTTAAATCAGAGATAGTGCACAGGTATTTCCATTCAAAATTGCAGTTATCTAAATCTCAATTCACTTAATATATCTTTTGTCTGGAAACATTTTACTACATTTTGCAGATTTCATTGACCAGCCAACTGACGAGGCAGCAGTGGTGGAATCCTTTATTTCTGCTTTTATCTTATCCTCTTCCCCTGTCCCCACTTCTACCTTTGGCCTTCATATTTCTGCATAAGTGGTCACTGGTGGGGGTGGTTAGTACCACCTGAAATATTGTCACAAGATGGTTTTTATGGTAAACATATGCAATGGAAGGCTACTGTAGACCAGGGATGTCTATCTTGTTCCAAGGATACACATCAGCTCAAATGGATGTATTGCACATGGTGTAAGAGGTGCTAACTGCATTTTAGGCATGGTAACTGTACATCAAGATTATTCATTGTATGCCAGTGATGCAAACCAAATGCCAGAGTCATCTCATATGTGCTAGTGATGCCCACTCAATGACTCGAGTATCCACATATTCCCATTTTTCTCACCCCATGGCAAGGTTAGCAGAAACATTTCATAGATGGTCGACAGGTACTAGGGAGGCATGCCATATGTTGAAGAAAGCCATCATATGCCAAGGATGCCGAACTATTCCAAGGAGGGTCTCCACATGATGCATGGTCAGTCTTGATGGTGAGCTGTCCCCTGAGCTTGACAAAATCATTTCTTTCTCTGATTCATACATTCTCTTAGACAATATTAAGGATCCAACAGACCATGTTGTTCTCCTGCAACCATGATTGGATACATTTTAAATTTTCACTTCTGCCTTCCTAGCTTGGGAGGTGAAATGAGTATTACTTTTCCTGGAGCGGGGATTCTTGAATCACAAACATCGGGTATAGGTCATATGCACCTTTGTAGGTCAACGAGGAGACTGGGTAAGGAGCTATCATTTACATTAATTTCCATAGACAGTGAAGACCGATTGAGACTTCACAGGAAATGGCAAATAGAAGAGGAATAAGTTAAAAGGGATTTATTGACAAATCAATTTAATCCAAAATCATTAGTTTATCAAATGCCCAAATTCTTGTCATTTTTATAGCAGATTTAAATTCTCTGAAGGTTGATATTTCAAACTAAGGCAAAATAGAACATTAGCAAGAATTGCAAACAGAATGCAAAGTATGTAACATGTATGTTCCATAAAGGAATCCCCTAACCTATATAAAAGAAGGATAAATCGAAAAGGGCATTTAGGCAATAAGGTAAGGTGTAAGTTTCAAAAAACGAAATGAAGATTACTGATGAGAGGATTGGAATGTTCAGGGTTGAAGTCTTTGTATTCAAGCAGTAGAGAGTGGCAGAGTTGAGAAGGATCTTTTCAGTTCGAAGTCAGCCAGCATCTCTGTAGTCTGCTTTGCTAACTAGTCTAAGAAACACGCATTATTCTAATTCAACAAAACTCTAGTTCAGCTTTTCAGCTTATTGTACAATATTTCAGCTTATTCCCACTTTCAGGCACCAATCGTTCTCCTCCAAAAACTGGTAGCAGGTAACCTCCCTTATTTCCCATTTAATTGCAATTGTTCATGCATGGTTACGCTCTTGAGTGGTTACACTGGTCAGAATATCTGGTACAGACAACTCTTCCCATGAGTTGCACTTCCTGGCATCTTCTCCTCCTCCTGGTGAAAACTTCACTATCAGTCATCTAATATATAGCAAATACCTATTCACTAGCTAATAGAAGGCTTCTGTAAAATTACAACATCTGCAGTGGGAAGAAAAAAGAAGCAAAACGTATCATGCAAGACCGCAGCGAAAATATGTGAACAGGCCTGTTAGCCTTAAACGTGTAAAGTCGACATTAAAATGGTATCAATATTAGACTAACTTAATTCTTTACAACATGTTAATTTGAGTGTTTTTTCATAATAGATAAATGAGATTACCTACTACAAATTATAAGATAAATAGGCAAATCTTATTTAACATAGTAAAACCCACTTTAGTAATGAATGCATTTCATTTTTCAAACGAAAAATTACAATCCATCACTTTTATGGTTTTTGGTTGTTTCCCTCTTGAACACAGCATGGCCTAAAGTAGCAAAGGCTCCAATGGGAGATGCAGGAACAATTTTAACTGTTCAATTCAGAAGTCTCTGTCCAGTGTTGGCAAACCATCTCAATGAGCTATTTGAAGCTCCTCTAGTGTGGCATGCATCAATTTGGGTGGAACCCAAGTTCTCTTGGCTGGTGGCATAAAGGGTCCCTTGGCGCAGAGAGCATCATGCATCCAGTTACAATTCCGCAAAAGTAGATAAATTCCCACAGTCATAATTCATCACTCTTTTTCTCATATATTTGAGCAGTGTTACTGGGATAATAGGGGTGTATCTTAGGACAAATATTAAGTATATCTGGCATCACAGAGTACCCCCACATTTCAAAATGTAGTTGCCTATTTTTGTAGAAATGTGCAATTCACTGTCGTGGAATACTTTTACAGTCCTGTTGATCCAGCGGGAGGCCAGGATTGAATATTTCACAAAAAACTGAAGATTTCAATGGGCCCATATACATTTATCCAAAATGCTCATCCACACTCCCTGGTTAATCCGCTGGGGGTCAAGTTTTATAATTCACTTAAGTTCTGATTAGTTATTTCCCTGTAACCATAAATCGGGTTAAAATATAATTTCAATGCCTAACTAATATTCACAAATCAACACTCTTTCCTCTGGTCGATGGACCATTAGTTGAGTTAGTTGATGGTGATATTAACAATTTCTTACTAATTCACAGTTCTTAGTGAAATAACCACAGACTCTGAATAAGATTCATAAGCTTTATCTAAAATATCAGTCATAAAGGTGAACGCTCATCAATACAGATTTAACAGTGCAAACTCCATCATTCTTCAATGGGAGAGAGAAAATTCATTTAGCAAATACATTCAATTGCACAACCTCATTCAACAAATCAATGCATAAGAGTGGATAGATGTAGAGACAAAAGACACATATTAACATACATTTGCAAAGAAATATGCAAATTTAGGGACAGAATGACATTTACCTAATAGAGATGACCGGAAAACCAACCCTCTGGCCAAAGGACGGGTGGGGGTCCCCTGACTTAGGAATCAGGAGACAAAGACTATAGGACAGGATCAGAACAGGGCTGATACTTACTAGACTTCTCTACAAACCTGACGCACCAGGGGGATCTCCTCTCTTACACTCTCTCCCTCCTCGATGTTCTTCCGCAATCTTTGAATCTAATCAGGGTGTCGTTTCGGATCGCAATCTTCCCAGTCTGCTCTCGCCTCTCTCTCTCTCTCTCTCTATGATGATCTTGATGCTCTCTCTTGATGCAGCATACTCGTCTCTCTCTCAGCATCGATGAGCACTCTCCCCTAAACTTAACTTAAGTTAGTCTAGTTATATTCTTTATTTCTACATGTCCCACCCTCATGAGTTGCAAATTTTACTAAAATATGGAATATGATTGGACGGGGCTAGGGGAGTTTTCATCACACCATGCTGACAAATTCATTTTTATTAAGTACTTATTGTTTGCTAGCCCTTCCCCTTTAGCTCATTCATGTTGCCCTCTTCCCATGCATATATTGTTGCCATTTGTAATAATACATTCAATACAGGCTACATAGACGAGTGATACATGTCTTCTTTTTCTCTTGTCTTCTGTCCTTGATATTTGGCATTCATTCAGCTCCTTCGGTCACCGGGTCACATCATAAATTCACTGAGCATGCGTGACTTTTAGTCATCCGTCGCCATTTTCTTTCTTCGTTATGCTTTAGCAGGCCCGAATTCACACTATTAATAAAGGAATCATAAACAGATGTTATTTTCTTAAACATATAATTCTCACTGTTCACTACCCACTTCTACTCTATCCCATGTTATTATTATCACTCTAGGCAAAAGCGTTAACAGCAGCTTTCCTTTAAATTCAAGCAAGCAGATGCCGGGCATACGGTACCTTAAGACCACATCTTAGTCTTTCTTGCGCATGTGTGAGGTTTTTTCCTCTCAAAGCGAGTTAGTCACGTTATCGCTACGTAATTCAGGTTTGCACATGCGCAAAGCGTTTTCGCAAATTAAAGCGGGTTTTAGTCGCATTGCATTTTATTCTTCATTAATTTAAGCATGCGTAAGCTTTTCTCCCCATGTGTCGGTGTCTGGTGTATATTAGTTTCGTCTCATCTACAGTTTTAACGATTAGTGAAAGTTAATGGAGGATTTCTCCGAGCAAGTTTCATTTTCTTGAATCCTGGCTCCATCACTGTCGCATAGGTGAGCAGCTCTTTAGTAATTTGCATAATCAGGCAGTACACTGACATGACTAAGCACTTTGCTTGAATGATTTGAATTTCCTCAAAAGAAATTAAGAGACATTCTTTACTAATTCTTGGGCAAACTCACATATTTTTGCAGCCCAATTGCAACATCTATTTGACAAAATAGGGTAATGCTACATTCCTTGGCACTTTTTTGATTTATCATAAGCAAAACAAAGAGGTTCCGGATGATTAATTTCTTAGAGATTTAAGGATTGAGGTAAGTCGTGTGTTCTGTCGATTTTTTATTTTAAGAATAAAGGTTTGATCACTAACACATCAAATGTCTGATGATTCAGTGCAGAAAAATCGAAAAATGACCGGAAATTAGCCAATGGGCAATTCATGCCAGCCTTCATACTACCTGGCACGGTTTGCTCTTGGTAGAAAAGATGTTTTTCACATGCTATCAGCAAAGTGGTATATTGAGCACAGAGGGTGGTGTTATTTATGGTGTGTGATGTGCCTTTCATTTAACATAACTGTCAAATTTCAGGATTTTTTCAGGTTAGTGGTTTCTGAACCAAATTTATCGTTAACTAGTTTTTTCAGTGAGTTGCATTCACTTGTTTCCGTACCTGTTCTGCGATGTTGTGCCATGTGCAGCTTGCTATACACAGCCTTTACTCGTCCATTATTTGTGGGGCTGCTTCTATTTCAATTTTTTTTTTTTTTTGGGGGGGGAGTGCGGGGTGGGAGGGGGGTTGCAAACCCCTGGTATGTGTTTGTTAACCTTGGATTCATGAGTTCATGAACCCAGATATAGGCTTTGCAAACCAAGCAATAAAAACACTTTTTTTAAAATTTAAATGCTAGGTGAGGGCACTTTGGATTCCCCGGGACACACAAACTTAGATTTCAGGGGATGCTTCAACTGCCCTCAAATGGCCTCCTTATTTTTTTTTCTGGACTCAGATGCAGACTCTTTTATCTTGTCATGGCTGCCACAAGGAAAAAAAAATCTCTTGCAGCCAACCACGCAGAGCCTTCAGGCTCATGTGCCATGGGTTTGGTATATGGACCTGAGGTGGACAACAGGAGAAAAAGCTTGACAGTCAGATCACTTTTGTTTAATTTTAAAATGTGGGTCTTCAAACTGTCTTTGAACCTGGCAGTAAGAAAAATTAAAAGTCTCAGAGGCTAAAATATGGAAAAGTGTTCATTCTTTCATGCCGACCATGAACCTTTCTGCAATGCATATAGCTTAAAAACTACCGAACATGTTTACACCAAGCACTTTCTGAGTAAAGTTCTATATTTGGCATAAATCTTTCAGTGGGTTTTTGCTTAGCAGTGAGCAAATTTGCTATGGGAACTAAAATGGGAAACGCATCTTGTTTAACCCCCTTTTGACAATTCTGCTCCTGCATGGAACTGCACGAAAATTGGCATGGTGGGCTTTAGCTGCATATGTGAAAGCACACACAAGGGATCCACACAACACACATGCCTAAGTCGGCGTGGCTAAAGGCCTCACTTTGGTAAATTGGCACCGTTATTTGATACTCACTAGTGTCTAACAAACCAAACACACAGACAAACTCACACTAGGTACACGCATTACACAGGCTTGTTAGCGTGGGACTCTCATCTAAGACAACAAATAGTGAGCAGGAGAAGTAAAGTAACTGAGGCAGTTTCAGTATTCCTATACTGCAATGATTATCCATCTTGTCTAAGTTTATACAATTCAAAAGGAAACAGTCTTTAATAGGGATTTCATCTTCCTCTCTTTCGGGTCGTTTTCAGCAATGACGTCAGTGTCAGATTTGCTCTTCCCATCAGTGGATTGCTCAAGAGAAAACTGGTATCTATGAGAAGTAAATAATAACGAACAAAAAAACACATTTATTTTTATCCTATTAACTCTGACTTAGGTGACAACTATGACAGTCTTTAATTCCTTCTGTCCTCAAAACTCGCTTTTCTTTGCTAGAGATTTGTTTTGGTTTACTTTCATCTTATATGACTCCTTTTATTCTTTCCTCCCTTCTCTTTTTGTTTCTTTTTCCCGTTTTCCTTGCTTAGTGTTTTTTTATCTTGCGCTTGCCCCTACATTTTTTTTCTCTATTGAAAAAGGATTTCCGGTATGTTAAAAAAATACGAGTTAACCTGGCATTTTGCTGTTTGAGTTCTTTTTTTATATGTTAAACTCAAAACCATCCTCATTCAAAAGTAAAACTCGAAATATAGGGGCCTATTAGCATGGCGGGCGGATCGCCACCGCCCGACCAGCGGTGGTGATCCGCCCGCCAAAACACCCCGCCGGACGGTTCTTACCCCCCGCCACATTAGCATGGCGGGGGTAGCGCTGCGGACGGAAAGACTGTCTGCCGCTTTCCGCCGGTAGGCAATCGTCCCGATTGCCTACCGGGCGGAAAGGCCCATAATATGGTGGCGATGCCTTGCAGGCACCGCCATCCATATTAACATGTGGCATTTTCAATGCCTTTCCATGGCGGAGATTCTGCCATGGAAAGGCATGCAGAGTTCACTTTGGGGGCCCGTTGCGGGCCCCCGGGGGGGTGGGGGGCTAGGGGGCTGCACTTGGGGGGTACCCATGGTACCCCCCTACATTGGCATGGACAAGGTGGCAGGCACCGCGTGGTGCCTGTCACGTTGTGCATGCCAATGCACAACATGCATTTTCAACATTGTGGCGGGTGCTGCTTACAGCACCGCCCGCCACAATGTTGAATATGCGGAATGCGACCGCCAGGGTGGCGGTCGCATCCTAATGGGCCCAGCGGGACCGCCGCACCTCTGGTGGTCGGTCCTGTTTACCGGTTCGGTGGCGGGCGGACTTTCGTAATGATGCCCATAGTTCAAGTTTTTGTATTCTTTAGGCCCCCAAAAACTATTTTAATTTGAAATGACATCCACTTTTTGAGCTGCCGTCCCCCTTTTTCCTTCTTTTCAAAATTAGTTATGGGTACAGGATCCCTTCATGCCCCGCCTGCACCACGAACCATGACCCATGACCCATCCTCGGATCATGGCTGGCTTGCTTGTGGGACGTGGGAGATAACACCATGTGTGGTCATTCCTCTCTCCGTTCTGGCACCCACCATCTTGCTGACAGCATTGTTGTGCATTATCACTCTAGATTTTTATAGTCCCATCCCGTTTTCTATCTTTGTCTTTCTTTCCTTTCTATGGTGGCTTGTCTCATTCATACTTTCTCACTTGTATTACTTCCCTGAGCCTGCCTTCTCCTTCTTTTCCTCCTAGGTGATAACTCTGAAATCCACGATTTCAAGCAACCATGTCAGGTTAGTGGAACCTGTTACATTCCTCCCCTTACATTCTTCCGTCAGGGGGAACATGTATAGTAATCTAGAATGGAAGTCTTAATTTATTTGAGCTTTTCCTTTTTATGTGTAGTAGCTTTTTCAAAAATGTGCAAATGTTTAATGTTGGGTGAAACTTATTTCAGATTTTGGTTTGCATAGAGTTGTAACTGATGAATTAACAATGTTGCACTTGAAATAAGCTTACTGAGTCACTTTAAAATGTGGCTAATACAGAGAAGGAGTTATGCCGCATTTTTCATATGAGACACCATTTATTTTATTATGGATGCAGTTTTAGGTGTTCTACTCATCTCACTCCTGTTCAATCCCCCTCCCAATCAGTTTCCCTCTACAAACAATTTCGTCTCTTATTTCTGCAGGGCATCAAGTGAATGAAGTCAATGATTAAAAATTAACTATTGTGTTAGGAAGTGTGTATTGTGAATGAAACTTCCATCATGTACCCAAAGTATTGTGTTCAAGGACTACAGTTGAAAGTTCTGCTGAATGGGTGTTGATTCTTTGACCCATTTGTTGAGAAATGTTTTCTTTTGTGCTGATCATCTCCAGAGTGCAGATTCTAAGAGATTATGTGGAAGATTTCTCTTACCTTAAGACATTTGTTAGTGTTAAAGATTTAGAATATTATGTTGTAGTTTCTGATTTGCTTATGCAACCCTAACTATTGTATTGTATTGTAATTGCATTTATATAGCGCTTACTACCCCTGACGAGGTGTGAACATACCATGTTGAATTTGCAGAATTGATTAACAGAATATGTGATTTGTGAATACAAGCTCTTGGGATTTAGTATTGGGGGTTCATTCATTCATTTTTCCATGGCTGCATTTCAATGAGATTCATTTTGTCCATTTATGCTGCTGCTGCATGGTTGACGTTTCATTTTCCTTCTGAGACTCTGTCCATTTTGTCTTAAATTTTCCTTATGGGGATGTTGTCTGTACCCTTTATGAGTTTGACTGTTGGGGATTGTGGCTAGTTCTGTTTATTGGGACTGAGTTTTATGATTCTGCATTTCTGTAATATAGCCTTCATGGCAGTTTCATAAATTTGTCTCTGTTCCGCATTTACGAAGAATTCTGTAATAAATCTATTTTACCTCATTTTTGATCTAGAGCTTAGTTATTAGTTCTTCTTCATTTAATCTTTCTGGAGCCAAATTAATTGGTAAATAATTGGGGTGTTCGAAATATTGGGGTTCAGATGATTATTGAGGTTTGACTTCCACAAAGTTGTGGTAGCAGAGAATGGTTTGTGTTAGAGCACCTCCTTATTAAGGGGTCTCCTTAATTAGATTTTATAATTTTTGGTAATTAACATCTTATAGTCTATTATTGAGTTGTCTTAACCAAAGAACTGACTTTTATTTCTATTCTAGGGAAAACTGACAAATGTTTATTGGTTTAATGTGGATTTGCAATTGTGTTTCTGTTCACGAAGAAGTTGTGCTGTGACTTGATGTTCAGCCAAGGATCCAAGCTGGGATTGGTGTGACATCACCACTAAATGTGCTCTGATTGGTTAGCAGTTGACACAGTCGAACTGCAATAGGTTTACATTTGACAGAGCCATGCTGCTGATCGTGGTTGTTTGTTAAGTTCTTTGCTCACTGTACTCTGATTGTTTTAAACTTATTTTGGTTGACTTGAGGTTGTTTAGTTTAAAACATGGGAGGAGTATTTACAAAACCTAAGAAAGAAGGGATACCTAAAGAGGGACAGAAGTTGCTGAGTAAGGGCACACCAGCATATAAAATGATTGATGAGGTTAGGTATTGCATGTTTGTTTGGATTCCAGTATGGAATAAATATGCAAAGCATTATGAGGCTTTACAATTTCCAAAGGAGGGTACCTTTAGTATTAAGAACCAAGATTTCCTGAGACAAATGATGTACGATTTGGTACCAATGCCAAGAACTACACAGTTTGAGGCGCTCAAGAAATGGGATTACATGGCAACAGAGAAAGAGAGGGACAAGAAAGATAAGACTATGAAGAAGTTGACTGGAGAGCAAACTAGATCATCAAGAGAAACAGTGGAGGAGAGATATGATGGAATGTGTTAAAACCTATACTTACGGGAGTAGATCAAGACCAAACTAAAGAGAAAGGAGAAAATGAAGAATCAGATGATGATAATAATTCATTAATGAACTATTGATTTCGAGACTTCCTCCGTATACAGCTAGACAGATGGAACCGACCCAGACTACTATTGGGTGGGCAGAGATGGTGGAGGAGATACTGCAGGTGTGCAAGCTCTTACTGGAGCTATACCGAGTGCTCCATCAGAAGTATCAGTAACAATGGCACAAGAGGACAGGCACAATTACATCTGAAAAGGCAGTGGTAATTGAGCCACGGCCTAAACAAATTTGCATTGGAATTCTGAAAACAGAATTTGGAGTGATATTGCGGGGAAATGTGAATTTGAACAAATTATTGCCCTACAATGCTGATGAAATGAGATATTTGATTAAAGAAGCAGCCAGGTTAATGCAGGGCAGGGGAGCGGAGGCAACTCTCCCCTACGTGGTGAGACATACGGCCGACTTGTGGCAGCGGTTCGTTGAGAGGGTCTTAGGGAAAGCACCATTCCATAGGGAGTTACAGATCTGGATACTGGCCCCCTTTACAGAAATGGGAATGCATATGTCGTTTCAGACCTGGAGGGATAGTGGCTGTGAAGTACTTGCTGACCTTTTCCCCAATGAGACATTTATCACTTATGAACAGGCGGTAGAGAGCTTTGGCCTCGGGCAGGGACATTTCCTACACTACAGAGGCATCCAGGAGGTGGTAAAGGTCATCTGGCCACAATACCCAGACATTCCCCACCCGACACAAACATTAGATATCCTGCTCACGTGTGGTGCTGGTCGTAAACTGATCTCTCTCCTATATAAAGCCATGAAGCAGGACTCCACGCCTCCAGTGCCGCCGTCCAGGGCTGCCTGGGAGAAAGATCTAGGCGCCCAGTTGGAAGAGAAACAGTGGGCATACATAGGCGCCCTTACTCGCACCGTCTCCTGCAATGCTAGATTTAAATTGACGCACTTCAATTTCTTACATCGCACTTACTTAACCCCTGTAACATTAAAACGCATTTCACGTGACAGGGATGGTAGATGCCCGAGGTGCGCCACAGAAAACGCGGACTTTCTTCACCTGGCGTGGGAGTGCTCAGTGGTCAGGCAGTTTTGGACGGGGGTGGTCGGCAAGATTAGTGAAGCTACGGGCCTTCAGTTGAGACCAGAGCCTTTGTATTGCCTACTAGCATCCGAACGGAAGCCCAAGAAACGGAAAATACCATATAAATTGCTACAATTAATGTTAGTGTTAGCTAGACGTAGGGTGGCCATAACATGGATGGGACAGAGAGGTCCGGAATTGCCGGTCTGGCTTAAGGATGTGCGAGAGTGGTCACTAGCCGAAGAGGCACATATGAAACTTACCCGCAGGGACGAAAAACTACAAGCTGATCTGATGGACTGGCGAGAAATGTGTACTTCGGGGCTGACGGAGGGAGATGCCTCCGCTCACAACACTCCAGGAAGTGGGGAAAGCGGGTCGGATGAGGAAGGCCAACTTGATAATGGAGGCTGGGAGACTTAATACTAGTAGTGTACAGCCTATATGTGTTTGGTATATCCCATGCTTGTTCCTCAATGTGTTATATATACGGATGATTATGTACCCCTATTGTGCTTTTCTATCTCCAATGCTGCCGCCTGTACCGAGTATCAACAACAACATCGAAGGTATGACCCTATATGCTGTATCGTTGACAACATGTTTTTTATTGTTGCAAAATGAAAAGTAAAGTTTAAAAAAAAAAAAAAAAAAAAGCAGCCAGGTGTGCTAATGAAGCTCATGACAAATTAGAAGAATTGGCTGATGAATTAGAGGTTGATATTGGTAGAATGAAAAATGTAAACAAAATTACAAAATTGATTTCACACATGATGAAATTAAAGAGATGGGTCTCATTACTTTGAGGGCTCATATTAAAGACCTTATTGAGAAAACTCAGAATTGGGAGAACTTGAACAAATATTGAGACAATAATAAAGAGAAAGGGAGCAGTGAGTAGGAGGAAAATGAAGTCCAGTGATAGAAAAGGGGCAAGAAATATAGCAAGTGATTGAGAGGCAGGAAAGAGTCCTGTTGCTGAGTTTCCTTTAAGAGCCATACATGGAGGGAATTTGGTGCATGTCTCTTGTACAAGGGCAGACCTGTATGCGTTTGCACATAATTTTCCATAATTTGGAGCAGATCCAGCAAAATTATATGAAGAATTCCATAAGCTGACACACCTTTCTCGAAAGTTGTGGACTGATTTAAATACGTTATTTGAGATTGCTGTTCCTGGAGATTTGTGGCTAGAGTGTATAGTGTCTGTTGGCTGGCCAGTGCAGGAACCAGTTAGACCTGGTCCTAATAATGCTCCATCTGTGGATGTAGCTGGAAAATAAAAGCAGGGATTAAGCATTTGAGAACACAAATTCCTGAGAGAGATATAAATTATGAAAGATATTAGGAATGACACAGCAACTTGAAGAATCAATACATTCCATTTATGAGAGATTGATGCACGTGAGAAACATAGCTGAGTAGAAACTCCAGAGAATGATGCTATTGGAGGTTTTGTGTCTGCTTTTGTGAATGGCCTAAGGTAAGAAATAAGTAATCAGATTCAACAGAGTCAGTTGTGTTAGTTGACAAAGGGTATTGATGAGATTTTTGAAATCAGCAAATAACAGTAGCGATTATCTTGAGAAAAAACAACAGAAATTAAAGAAAAAACTGATGATTGCTCAATTAAAACAATTTGAAAAGGGATCAATAAATCAAATGATTATGGCGGCAATCCAGGGAGTTCGTGTAGTCCTAGAGAGTAAAATAGACGTGGTTACTTCTGAGGTTACCCGAATGCATGCTGACCTCTGGAACCTGGGCTCTCGCTTCGAGGTCACTGAAGACTCGATAGCCATGCTTCAAGTCACCACCAAAGCACTTGAAGAGCAGGTCAAAGATTTGCAGACTGCAGCTGCCACCCTGGAGGCTAGGATGAAAGACTCTGAGGGGTGTTCGCGCAGAAATAACGTTCGAATCCTGGGAGTGCCCGAGCGAGTGGAGGGCCCAGCAATAGACCTCTTTGTAGAAGACTTGATCCCAAAGCACCTGCAGCCTCATGACTTGTCCAACTACTTCTTGGTGGAGCAGGCCCACCGGCTCCCGGGTGGCCCGCCATGGCCCGGGGTGCCCCTGCACCCCATAGTGGCAAGGATTTCCAATTTTAGAGACAGAGATGTCATACTACAGATGGCTCGAAATGCCCCTCCGCTTAAACTTGAAAATGCTGTCATCACATTTTTCCCAGACTTCACTATTAGAGTCCTGAGAATGAGGCGCTCCTTTCTTGAAGCCAAGAAGAGTGGCAGCGGAGGGCAAGACATGGTTCATGGAGACACCTGAGGAAGCCTGGAATTGGCTCAATGGTTGTCGAACGTCTAACGATCAAAAGTCCCGCACCCGATGACTAAAGAATGACATAGATCGGGATCTGCGGGGCGGGGGCGGCAGCAGAGCCGGACTGTGGACGATTCAGCGGGGGAATCGTCTGGACCTACTACACCCTAAGAGGCCCTAGCACGGTTTGGATGTGACGGACGGACAACAAGAGTGACTTCTTTGAATTGTCATTGCTATGGCAGTCTGATGGTGGGGTGGGATGGGTGGGCAGCTTTCTTTCCTTCCCACCGGCCGGACTAACTGCTGTGAGATGAATCTTCTATGTGGTCGGCGGACACTCTGCTACCGGACTGACCGGCAATGGTGTAGTAAAGTACCATCTCTTTTAATGGGGAGGGAGAGGCGGGTGGTCATCCCAGTTGGCTGCCGTAGCCTTACAATGAGTTATAAGGGATGGGGTAAACAGGCGCTCTGCAATGTTGGGGGATGGGCAGTTTTGAGTCCGCTGTGCAGGGAGGCAGGGAGAGGGGTGGTGGGGTTTTAACGTATGTGTCCTGTTCATGTTTGTTTTATGCATGTGTGTTGATGGCAGTGATGGTGAGATATGGCAATCGCAAAGTACAGTATGGCAACGTAATATATTCCGAACCCTGCTTAAACTTGATGGAACAGATGCTGAGTTCCTGTTCCAACATATGTGGTTAAAAGACTATAGCTTCTTTGTGAGGTTAAGGCCCCCGGCCCGGTCAATGGGGCACCCAGTGAAATCCTTAAACAATTGTCATTTCACTTTAAAATTCTCTCCTGGAATGTGAACGGCTTAGGGGACAAAACTAAAAGAAGAGTAGTATTACAATATTTGAATGGACATTCGCCCGATGTTCTTACTTACTTACGATGTAGTCCTCCTCCAGGAAACATACTTACAACGGACAACTTATTGTGCATTGAATAGGTGAGGTTAGAAACTAGTGGCCCATGCAGGCTATTCCCGAGGATCTAGGGGAGTCGGTATCCTTCTCCGTAATATCTTTCCATTCACTATATAGCGGGTTACCCATGACTCTCACCGGCGATTCTTGGCCCTCTCAGGACACTGGGAGAGCTGCTTGTTTAATATTATTTCACTTTATGTTCCCCCAATACTTCATGCTTTGGCTCTTGCAGACTTAGGCTCTCTCATTGTTCGCCTCCCTATAGGGAAGTTGTTGATTGGGGGGTGACTGTAACGCAGCTCTTTGTGAGTAATTGGACCTTTGGCCTTCGCATCAGTGAGAGTCCTCCGGTAGAGCCCTGGCGGATTTCCTGTCGGCATTGGGCCTAGTATCTATATGGTGGATCCTCAATCCTGCTGCATGTCAATATACCTTCCATTCGGGCGCATATAGTTATCCAGCATTGACTATATATTCGGTCTGGCCGATGAACTGCCAGCCTTTAACGACGTACAACACTTAGCGAGAGGAATTTCTGACTATTCCCCAATTTGTGTTACATATGGTTGAAAAATCCTACCTGAGGGATGAGTGATACCGCTTAATCCCTGGTAGTTTCAAGTGCCACAAATTTGAGCGGGACTGCAGTTAGCCACCGACCACTATTTCAAAGAAAACGAAGGAACGGTGGATTCGGTCCAGGTGTTATGGGAGGCCTTTAAGGCAGTAATAAGGGGCCAGGGTATCTCATTAACTGCAGGCATAAAAAGGAAAGAAAAGCAAGGGTAGAGACGCTGGAACAAGAGATTCAGGCCCTGGAGGCTGAAATGACGACTGCTGATCATGTTAAGGTGCAACACCGACTAGCCATTAAAGATAAAGAGAACAAAGATACTGTCGAGGAGGCAGCCAGGGCTGGTTACAGGGCCTCTCAACACCACCTATATGAGGCAGGAGATAGGATGGGCAGGCTCCTGATGTGGCTAGATAAGAGAGATTTGACATTGAGGTGGGTGTTTGTAGTACTCACGGAAGGAGTGGCTCCAGTAATGGAAAGACAAGGTATTGCAGATACCTTTGCGGCTTACTACACAAAGTTATATACCCCAAGTGAGAAGACTACGTTAGATGAGGCACAGGAATTGTTAGCTACCCTCGATGTGCCACACCTTACACCGGTTAATAGGGAGCAACTTGAACAAGATCTTACTGACAGTGAGGTCGCCCAGGCCATTAGGTCATTGAATGCTGGGAAAGCAATGGGCCCGAACGACCTCCCCATTGAACTATTCAAGCTCAAGGCAGCAAAAAGTGCCCCTTACCTACTGAAGATGTTCCAGGAAAGCTGTGACACTGGGAAATTGCCAGGGGACTAGAGACTTGCTAAAATTGTGGTGATACATAAAGCTGGGAAATCACCAGAACCTCCAGAACTCTGCACATCGTATAGGCCGATCTCCCTGCTGAATACGAAGATCAAGCTCTTAGCCAAATTGTTCACAACTCGACTAGTACAGGTAATAGGATAGGCACATTGGTCCACCCCAATCAGTCTGGCTTTATGCCTGGCAGGAATATTGCACTCAACTTGAGACGCCTAGACAGAGTATTGGGGTGGGCGGCCTATATTCAGGAAGACGCCGTGGTGGTGTCATTAGAGGCCTAAATGGCTTTCAACACGATAGAATGGCCTTTTATGAATTTAGTCTTAGAGAAACAAGGATTTGGGATGAAGTTTTTATCCTAGTTTGGCTTCTATATACAGAAACCTTAACGCAGGTGACGGTGAATGGAGGTAGATCAGCGGTCTTTCAGTTACAACGGGGCACGAGACAAGGTTGGCCCCTTTCCCCGCTGATCTTTGCCCTGGTACTGGAACCATTGGCGGTTTGGATAAGGGGAGACCCGTTGATCAGAGGGCTCAGATGGTCGGAAGACTTCAAGGATAGAATCTACCTATATGCCAATGACATTCTTCTCTATGTGGCGAGCCCAACTCCTACATTACATTCTCCACATCTTCGACCTCTATCTTAACTACTTGGAGTACACCATAAACTGGAGCAAGTCATCGATATACATAAATCTAAATCCGTATTTGTAAAGCGCGAACTACTCACCCTTACGGGTCTCAAGGCGCTGGGGGCCGTTGTGGAAATTAAGTGAGCTATTGCCCAGAGTCACAGGATGCTGAGCTGAGCTGCCGCCGGAGCCAGGGATCGAACCGTGACCCCTGTGCTCCGAAGTCAGCTGCCCTGGCCGCTGCACCACACCTCTCCACATTGGGAGGGATACAAGAGTCCCTGGGTCTTGCACGGCTTGGGTGGTCACAGAAGGTTACAATATTTGGTTATTTATAATACTAGGGACCCAAATGTCTCCCACAAGTGAAATTTAGAGCCCCCACTGAGACACCTTCGGGAAGATGTGCAACTTTGGAAAGCCTGCCCCTGTCCCTGTTAGGGAAAGCGAAACTGTCTAAAATGATGGCACTTCCTCGTTTTCTGTATGTCCTCCATAACACGCCATACCTAGTCCCACGCTCATACTTTCAGGCAGTCGACGCCATTGTGCAAATGCTCCTCTGGGAAGGAGGAGTCCCCAGAATATCTCCACAAAAATTGATGGAGGAATTGCACTACCAGCTCTTCAATACTACTACAGGGCAGCCCAACTCATGGCAGTGAATCACTGGGTCCATCTCCCACGGGGTGAACCTGCATATAGAATGGACAGGCAAAATATGCACCCAAGGGGCTACCTCAGGGCCATCTATGGAGGAAAACATAGCCCGCTGTCACTGGCCCCGACCTCATCCACAGTCAAAATCTGGCATACTACAAAGGTGACACTGGAATGGCGAGGCAAGTTCCCCCAGGCTACACCGTTGTGGGACTCAGCACAATTGGGCCTCCTTGCTGACCATCAGGGACTTTATAAATGGGACTTGATAGGCCTGTCCCACATTTGGGAATTTGTGGGCAAGTGGAGAGGTGAAGTCCTCAGGTAACCAACAAAATGGAATACCAGTTGGCTCCCCCGGGGGCATTCCGTTACCTCCAGATATGACACGCACTGAGAGCAGCAATACCAAGGGGGGAGGGCCTATCCATTGGAGGATAGGCCCCTAGAAGACTACATGCAGACAAAGGCTATCTCTCTAACCTATCCCAAAATTTTGTATAACGCAGCTGATGCCCTGGAGAGGCTACGTGACAAATGGATGGAAGGCCTAGAGCAACTGGAGGATGATGAGTGGCAAGAGGCAATGGCCTCCCCCAGAGAAGTAGCTATCCGTTCCCGTTTTAGGTTGGTGCATCTTAAGATTTTACATAGAGCCTACTATGCATGCACAGCACTGGTTAAGAGGCTTGAGCCCTCACAATGCTCTAGGGGCTGTGGTCGGGAGGACACCTTTTTTCACATGGTGTGGAGCTGCCCGACAATCCAGATATACTGGACAGCAGTTGTAGCGTGTATGGTGTCATTGTGTAAAGAATCCATATCGCACTCACCTCAGTGGTGCCTATTGAACATCTGCGGGGCGACTGACTTGACCTCAGGTGATAGACTCTCGGTCATGTTCAGCCTCATAGTGGCCAAACGCAATATTGCCAGGAATTGGAGAGCTGAGTCCACGCCAACATTGAGAGATTGGAAGGTAGACATGGATTGGTGCATGCATGAAGAAAGAGTGGTATGTGAAGGCAGGGTGTGTCCCCAAAAATGGACAAAGATTTGGGGAAAATGGAATGAAAGTAGAAGAATGCTGTGTGCCCCTATTCATAGAATTGATCTGATGGAATTGAAATGAATGCGACTGCATGACAAAGCCTGCCACAGGGAACTTTCCAAAAGGGTCTGATGTATGCGAATGTAGAGGAACTGTGAGGACCCAACTGTTGAAGTAATGTATCTTGCTATGTTCTATGTGAATGTCACTGCCTTAGCTGTGCTATCTTTCCTAACTGCAATGAAAAGAGATGTAAAAAAGAAATGGGGTTCAAATATACATTTTGTATGAAATGGTATGGATGAGATGAATCAGCAATACAAGGAGGTCAAATGAATGAATGAAGTGAATGGAAAGGTTGAGATGTTGAAAATTAATATGAGTTGCCATGTTTGTGGCCAGATCAGCACTGGAAGAGGGAGTGTAAACAGAATCCAGAAAAGGTTAAAGAAAATTCAAAAAGAAATCAAATGGTGCAGAGAAATAATATGATGTCAAATATGCAAAATGTTGGACACTATATGCAGAGTCAGAAAACATTTCGAAAGTCAATGTTAACAGCCCCACTAATGCAACAAACCTAGGAAATTAAATGCTATATAATGCAGGTTATCACAGAATGCTATGATTCTTACTGATGAAATGGCAGGAAGCAGTTCACAATGATGGTACCTGATGGGGGAGGATGACTGCTTACTTGGAGCAGCTCTGGAGGTAGACCAAAGTGGCCCATTAATTGCCAGAGAAGTCAATGACCATACTGTTTCATTCCAGAATGATAACAGAGCTACGCTTTCTACAGTTCTGTGGAAGTTCCAAACTTACCCCTCTTTGGAAGAGAAGCCCAAGTTGTAGGGATTAGTAATGAGCAAATTGTTACTCAGGTTTCAGCAAATGTTCCTGTTCAAATGGGACAGATGGAGAATACACATTAGTTTATTTTATGTGATTCAAGCCTAGTGAACTTGCTTGGAAGGGATCTTCTTTGCAAGTTGAACTGTGCTATTTATTGTACGCTGAATGGTGTTGCAATGGAATTGCAGGATAAGTATTCAGTTTTTAAATTAAGTTCGGAAGACAGTGGAGTAGAAATGTACCTTGTTTTGACAAGAGAAGACTTACCTCCAGACTTAAAACACTAAGGGGCCGATTCCGATTCGGGCAGGAAATCTCTCAGACCGAGCCGGACCCGGAGAGATTTCCGACCGATTCGGACCCTAGCAGTCCGACCGAACGAGTACGATGCGTTCGCATGCTATCGGACTCGATTCGGTCAGACTCCCATTGAAGTCAATGGGAGCCGGTCGTACAACGCGTACGCGGGCTCCCATTGACTCAATGGGTGCGAGGCGAACAAGGGCGCCCCCTATAGCGGGTATGCGTCGAAGCGGGTCGCGCCGTACACGCACAGGTAGGGGGACCCATGGGTCCCCCTGTGTGCGACTCGAGTGGCTAGGCGTACAGGGGGGTCCGACACGGACCCCCAAAGTGCGGCTCCGACTGCTCTTTCGAGCCGGACGGCGCGAGTCGGTCGGACTGCTCGCGGCGCGCATCGTACTTACCCGGCCGGGGAACGTCTCCATTGCGCGGTGCAAGTCGTGTCCGTGTGAGTCGGTCAGAGCGGTTGGGTCCCGCGAACGAGTCGGTCGGCGATTACGCGTACGTTCGCATCGTACTCGCTCGCCCAGACGCACGTCCGACTCGGTCGGGAATCAGGGCTCCGAATCGGATCCGGTAGTGCCGAGTCCGATTCGGAGCCCTACCGGCCGAGATCGGAATCGACCCCTAAGCTAGAGAAGAAGTAAGGAATTTCACTGGGAAAGAAATTGGGCTGATCAAAACAGCAGAACTAGTGAAGATTAAGATAAAACCAGGTGTGATTTTTCCTAGAACTAAACAATACAGATTAGGCAAAGAGGCTGAAGTGGAAATGAAACCAGTAATTAAGAAAATGATTGAGCAGAGAATTCTTTGAATAGTGCTTGGTGGTCCTTGCAATTCTCCAGTGATAGGAATTAAAAAGCTGAATGGCAAATGGAGGATCGTACAATACCTCTAAAAAATAAATAAAATTGTGACTCCATATTGTCCAGTGGTACCAAATCCAGCAGTAATATTGTTTGATATTTCAACACAGTGGTACCAAATCCAGCAGTAATATTCTTTCAGATTCCAACAGAGGAAGAATGGTACAGGGTCACTGAATTGTGTCAAGCGTTATTTTCAGTACCATTAAATGAGTATTCTCAGTTCCTTTTCTCATTCCAATTTCTGGATAAAGTTCCCGTGTGGTGTAGGATCCCACACAGGTATACAGAGAGTCCATCAATTTTCTCACAAATACTGAAGAAGGATTTATAACATTTTAAATTGGCATCTAACTCAACTCTATTCTAATACATAGATGATCTCTTGATAGCATCCATAACAAAAGAGTATTGTAAACTTGATATCATTGCATTGTTGGATCATTTGACTCAAAATGGTCATAAAATCTCCCCAGCAAAAACACAGTATTGTGAAAAGAAGAGTATGTATCTCAGACACCATATTAAAAAGAGTGAGTGAAAAGTCTCAAATGAATGCGATTCTGCAATTTTGAAAGAGAATTCCCTGGCCAGGAGGTTCAGATGTTTCTTGGAATTGTTGGGTATTGTTGACAATGCATCCCAAACTTTTCCCTGATTTCCAAGCCTTTAGTAAGGCTAACCTCCAATGATGTACAGATCCAGTATCATTTGATGATGAGTGCCTTGAAGAATTTAAGAAATTGCTGAAAATCTTCCCAGATTTCTAAAATCGGTTGTAGCAGTTTTTCTGGCTATTGATCAAAGTGAAGGAATTGTGATGGGGCATACTTATTGTCTATGTCCCACATTCAGCTGAAATCCTTTTAACAAGAGCAAAATCACAACACATGACCAATAGCAGATTAAGAAGATCGAGCAGTTGATTCTCAGAGCAGAGTATAATTCTGTTCGAAGATGCAGTTTTTAAATCCAGTAACACTGCTTCCGATTTCAGACAAAAATGAGAACAGGGATAGAGGAATTTATGGTGAATTGGAGCATGATTGTATTGAAGTGACCCAATTTTGCACAAAACCAAGACCAGACATAAAAGAAGTTCCATTAGAATTGTCAGATTCGACATTGTTGATGGTTCTTGTCTGAGAGACCAATATGGAGGATTGAGAGCTGCTTATGCAGTGTGCTCAATTCCAGAGTCATTAGAAGCATCATCCTTACCAGATAGGCATAAGCAGCAGAATTGATTACTTTAACAAGAGCTTGCTGCTTGTCAGAAAATTTGGATGTAACAATTTATACTGATAGCCAATGTGGGTTTGGTATTGTTTAGGCCTGGGTGGTGAACTTCGCTCCGTTCGCGGAGTTTGCGGAGTTTGCAGAAAACTCCGCTTCGCGATGTGCAGCGGAGTTTTTTCCCCGCTCGTGATCGCGAACAGTAAGTTCGCGAGCGCAAGCTGCTGCTCGGGTAGAATTTCTACCCGAGCGGCAGGAATACCAGCACAAACTGCAGTTCGCACTGCACTCCGCAACTCGCGGAACTTCGCAGAGTTTTTTTGTAACTTCGCAGAGTTCCGCGTAGCAAAACTCTGCGAACTATGCCCAGGCCTGGTGTTGTTCATGATTATGAGCAAATGTGGTCATAGAGAAGATTCATGACATATTTAGGTGCTATTATAAGGAATAGTATGTACATGTTACTTTGTTCAATGCAATTCAAAAACCAAAAGAAGTGTCAGTTGTAAAGTGTGAAGTCCATAAGGCTGGCAAGGAATTGTTCACATTAGGAAACAAATATGCTGAACAAATGGCAAGGTTGTGGGCCCTACAAGAAGAGGCATTTATTCAAGAAGGTAAAATTGAAAATCTTACTAGGGTACATGACTCAAATAATGTAAACTGCTTCTATTTGGATTTGATGCAGTCAACTCTGAGTGAGTTAAGGAATTTACAGGAAGAAGCTCCTGAAAATGAGAAAATGAAATGTGAAAAGGTAGGTTTCAATAAGAATTATCAAGATTTGTACATAAATGCGGAGCAATAATATATTCTTCCAGACTCAATGTTACAGCCCATATGTAAATATTTGCTTTATCAAACTCATGCAGAAAGAGTTAGTTTGGTTACATTGTTTAGAAAATATTGGAAAAACAGGACTTCGACATGTTGCTGAAATGTATGTAATTGTTGTCTAGTTTGTCATTTAAACAATCTGGGTAAGAAGACTGCTTCCATTATGAATCACATTGGCAAATCAGAAGGCCCATTTACGGGATTACAGGCAGACTTTATTGAGATGCCACATTGCAATGGCCTGAAGTATATCTTGGTAGTAGTCTGCCTGTTCTGAAGATGGGTTGAAGCATTTCCCACTAGAAAAGCAGATAGCCTTACAGTTGCCAGATTGTTAATGAGGGAATTAATACCAAGAATTGTCCTTACAACTTCTATTGAGACAAATTGTGGCACACACTTCAGAAATTGTTACAGATAATCTGTACAGCTTTTAAAATTAAGCAAATATTCTATTGTAGCTATCAACCACAATCCTCAGGTGTAGTGAAGCGAACTAATGTGACACTCAAGAAAAAACTAGTAATAGTTTGTGTTTCAACAGGATTAAAGTGGCCAGATGCACTTTCCCTTGTGCTAATGAATATGAGAAGTAATCCGAACAGAGATAGAGGACTGTTGCCCCATGATGTGATTTTGGGCAGAGCAATGAGGCTTGCACATGTACCTTCAGCTGCATTCGTTTCTATAACTGATGACATCATACTTGATTATTTCAAAAGTCTGGCTGATGTGGTGAAATCTGTCTCTCACCAGGTGAATGCAGCCACAGAAGATTACAAGGATACACCCTGCCATTGTCTGAATGTGGGTGACTTGGTATTAATTTGTAAGCATGCCCGAAGAGGCTGCCTCAATGCGCTTTGGCATGGTCCTTTTTCAATGGATCCACACTGCTGTGTGAGAGTAGTTGAAACAGTGGTTGAGGAAAGAACAGGTTAGCCTAATGTGTAGTCTGCTGAGCAAGTTGAACAAGACCAAAGCGAAACACAGATTCACAGCGTGTATCCAGAGGAGGGTGAATAAATATTTTTCTGTTTTCCGTCAGTAAAATCTTTATTTCGACACATAGCCATCAATAATTTTTCTGTTTTAGCTGGTGAAGATCAAACTGAAAGTTGTAAAGATCAAGCAGAAAGTCAAAGAGAACAGTTTTAGGTGAGCGAAACTTTAGATGAAAAGTCTAACACTTCCGAAGTCCAGTTACAGAGTGGTTGGAGTGAAAGGCTGTTGCAATGCAAAAGCACAAAGCATGTGGACAGCAAGAAGGGGGAGTCTGTCATCAAAGCAGTGACAAGTTGTAATGTAATCAAAAAACAGAGTTGAAAAGACCCCGGGAGAAGAAAATTTGCTGTGGCAAATGTTAATGAGAGAAAATCTGAGTTGAGTGCAAGATCAAGTTCTTGAGAAAGAAAGAGACCGAAAGACTGCGCCTGGAGAGTTACCCAGAAAAAGAACTTGCAAGAGAATACACTGGGAACCAGAAAAAGAACTAAAAAGATATTTGTGCTAGGAAATTGATGAGAGCAAATAGCCAGCTGCCAAATGATCAGTTAGAGAGTTTCCAATCAGAAATATGCTTCACCAGAGTTGGTGTATCTAGCTACAGTGTCGGAGGAAGATGCAGATGAAGATGATTATTTCCAAATGAATAAGTGGCACAATATTTTAGAAAAAGGATCAGATTTAGCGAATGACACTGAAGAAGGATCACCGTGAGAGAACAGAGACTTTGAATACTGAATTGTGATGAAATTCACAAAATTGAGACAGGAGAATTTTGCCTAAAGGCTGAACTAATTGAAAGAAACTGATACCTTTTTATGAAGCTCATTTTCAATTTTTCTCTGATTTTTGATTTCTTTCCTTTTCCAATAAATGAGAACTGAATGATAATTTTTTTATAATAGTCTGCATGAAGAAATTAATCATGTTTTATCACAAATTGTTTTGTTTTCCTTTCTAACATGAAATCGGGAAGCATCAGATGTTGTAAACCTGTAGGCATGGTGCTCTTAACATTGATATTATTAGTATTAGCTGGTCTGTTGGTGTGCTTACTGATTCCTGTGGGAAATGTTCCAGATCATATAACTGCTAAAGTTGCACATAGGCCTAGTCATAAAGAAATTAAGCAAATAGTATATTTTCATGAAAAGCACTTAGGTAGTTGTTATAGCGATAATGTGTATACTAAAATGATTAAAGAATATATTGAAATTATGATAATTAGCAGTTGTTACATATTCATTTTCCTTCCTACGTCAGCTGGCGGGCCCACCTATGTCTAAGTATGATTTTATTACTCAATTTCTTGTAATGTTTTTGTAGCCATCCTTAATCATAAGGTGCCTGGATACCCTATCGGGTGATTGGCAACGCTTTATAAATCTGGATTGATTGAGAAGTTTCTTTTACCATATCTGACTGATTATAATGTGACTATGAAAAATGTATTCATTAGTGAGAGTGATAAGAAATTTAAGTATGGTAAGCATTTGGGAGAGATTGCAAAAACCAGAAGTCATACTAACATGGAAGAATTTTATTGTGTTTATAAAGCAGTGAAAAGCATGGTTTATTTAACAAATATAGTGAAAGGTGGTGAAAATTTTGGAAGAGCAAAGATTGCTTTTGATTAAATTAGGGAAGGAGAAGAATTTATGTTTTCAGGGTATCATCCAAGGTACAAAATAGTGGAGCATGAAAGGAATGGTGAGATATGTACGGTCAGGCATAGTTCTAGAGCGGGAGAAAGAGTAGTGTTTGTTGGTGAGAGTATATGTGACAAAATGTATGAGGTTAGTGAAGATCTTTTGATGGGAGAAGAGCCCGTTATGAGAGGTATTTATTATGTTTGTGGAAAGACTGTTTAATTCAGTCTGCCAAAGAATTGGGTGGGTTCATGTTACTTAGCTGTGGGTTTCCCTAGAATTTTTCATGTTGAAGAATTAGAAAAGGAACATGGTTTGAGGAGAATAAGAAGAAGTTTTGGTGAAGTAGTTGTGGATATTTTAGAGGCTTTTATTCCCCAGTGAGGATAGCCATAAATGATATCAAGACTAGGAAATTATCTAGAGTTTTAGATAGACTTGCTGTGGATACTACAGTGTCCTTTAAGTTAGTGAATACAAAGATGTTAACCATTAGAGCAATGGAGATGCAGAACCATCTCACTTTAGATATACTGTTGGCGAAGAAAGGAGGTGCTTGTAAAGTAATGAAGGTGAAGAAGTGCTGTACATACCTACCAGATTATAGTTGAGTGATTGACTCTCACATTGCTAACATAACTAATTTGACTTGTGAGATAAAGTTTTTAGAAGAGCCCTGTTTTTGGGAAACTATAGGATCTTGGCTAAAAGAAATAGATAGTGGTTTTGGAAAGGTGGTTGAGTGGCTTTGGTGGTGGAGCTTTACAAGCTGTGATAACACCAACAATAATAATGTTGAATTGTGTAATTTCACGATTTATCTTTTTGAAACTCAAGGAAAGTATGACTAGAAATTATACTAGATGTAATAAAAATAGAAGCAGTGGAGATAATTCTTCGTGCAAAAGAAAAAGATCTTTGGGCTTTGAACTAGATGATTACAAGAATTGAGTTTTCTAAGAGATGAAGAAGATGGAGGAGAATGTCTGATTAACCAAGAAGATGAGGACTTAAAAAGACTAATGGCTGATTAATAAAGTTACTGATAGGATTCAAGTGATTATTTAAAAAAGTAATCAGAAGGGGGACTTTGTAGTAGCTTATTCAAAAATGTGCAAATGTGTAATGTCAGGTGAAAAATATTTCTGAAATTTGAGGGTTTTAATGATGCACAGAGTCGTAACCAATGAATGAATGATGTTGCACTTGAAACAAGTTTACTGAGTCACTTTAAAATGTGGTTAATACCGTGAAGCAGTTGTGCCACAATTTTCATATGAGACACCATTTATTTTAATCTGGATGCAGTTTTCGGTGTTCTACTCATTTCCTTCCTGCTCAATCCCCCTCCCAATGAATGTCCTGCTGCAAACCATCTCTCCTCTCGCTTCCGCGACAAATCAACTGAATGGCGTCAATGATTAAAAAAATTAACTATTGTGTTAGGAAGTGTTTATTATGGATGAAGCTTCCATCATGTACCCAAAGTGTCAGATTCAAGGACTTCCGTTGGAAGTACTGCTGAAGGGGTGTTGATTCTATGAGCCATTGTTTGAGGAATGTTTAATTTGGTGCTGATCATCTTCGGAGTGCAGATGCTGAGAGAGTAGGTGAAAGATTTCCCTTAATTTGAGAAATGGCTTAGTGGTAAAGATTTAGAATATTACATTGCTGTTTCTGATTTACTAATGTGACCCTAACTATGATCATAACATGCTGAACTTGCAGAATTTATTAATAGAATATGTGATGTATGTATAAAAGCTCTTTGGCTTGGGGGTTCATCAATTCGTTCATTGTTCTATGGGTGTGTTTCCATGAGGTTCATTTTGTTTATTTTTGCTACTTCTGGGTTGACTTTTCAATTTTCTTCTGAGACTTTGTCCATTCGACCCAAGTTCTAACCTTTTGAGTGTTTCCTCTTTATTACTACTCTCCTTGTTTTAGAGGCTCTATAAGATCTCCCTAAGGCAATGTTTTTATGTTCTGTTTGATGTTCTCTTCTATCAAGGGAGTGTTGGTGGATTCGGCAGAAAATAACCCTGGAAATAATTTTTTTAAAACTTTCAATTCTTTGTGATAAGCCTTTAATTTAGACCCAATATTAGTTTCATTCTCTATTTTAGGGACAATCTCGTCTAACTGAATAGACTGATATGGGATAGGTTCCTCCCATTTCTTAAGAAGATTAACATGCATATTTGAGTTTTTTTCCCAATATTAATCAAGTTGCTGAAGTTTCTGGGCCATCTCAAAATTGTATTTAAGTAGCTCGCTCATATTACCCAAACATTCTCAAATTTGTGTCACAGATTCTATCAGACGTTTACCAGCATTGGTATGGGTACAGGGTTTTTTTTCCTGAAAAGTAGTTTGGAGGGTGAAAAGCCTGTACATACTTGACAAATGAGGCTATAGGGAGCATTTTGTCCCAGTTCCTCCTTTCTAAGTCAAGTGTGTTTTTTTTATTAAACCTTTTTATTGAGTTTTTCAGCTTCAGACAGAGTATACAACTTACATCATCATTATTTGCAATTAACAATGTTTTAGTACATTAAGTTGCCAGAATATAGTACAATTAAGTTGGATCAATGCTTGGGTGTGCATTGTCCGGCGCACACAGCGTGCGCGTTTGAGAGTGGTCTGGGTCTATAGTAAATTATGTGGTTCTTGAGCTTCATTAGTGTATCTCTGATGTTGTTGTAGCTTATCTGCGAGTCTGTGGGTTTCAGGGCTTATGGCATCATGTTATTTTCGCTAGTCTAAGCATCCCCAGGCACATCTCTCCCGCCAGGGTGCGTGTGGGTCTCAAGTAGGGGGTGGGCCCCTGACGGGCAGCTGTTTGTGAGGTGTGGGACGCTATAGGGCTTGGGGTCATCTGGGTGTATTCCGGGGATTCCGTGGGGGTTGTATGTGCCTGTTTAAAACCGTGAAGGAGCATCGCCCACTCCATGGATTTAGGGTGACGCCATGTTCCGCGTGTCTCCTCTAGCCTGATTGCGTCTTCTTCTGCGGCTCCCCATTTCATGACTGCCCCCTCCATGCTTCTATCGGAGGACCTGTAGGTGAGCGCCAATGTAATGTGATGCTTCGTTTCACTAGGAGTAGGGCCAGTACTGCGAATCGGGTCTCTATCTTTTTCTTTTTCTGGCGTTTGAATATCCCCAGGGCGCAAGCCTCCCATGTATCGAGGCCTGTCAGGCCAGTGATTGTCTGTATCATGGTGTGTACTTCTGACCAGTAGGTCTGCAGTGGGGGACATGTCCATAGCATATGCACGAATGTGGCACTGGGTAGGTGGCAGCGTGGGCATTCAAACTGTGTTGCGGGATAGAATCGTGCGAGCCGCGCTGGTGTAAGATACGCTCGGTGTAATATATTGAACTGAATATTTTTGAAACGCTGGTTGCGCAAAACTTTCTTATGGTGCTCCAGGGCTGTGAGCCATTCGTTATTGTGCAATGCCCGGCTAAATTCCTCCTCCCATTTTGATCGGAGCCGCGTTAACGGTGTAGCCGTGAGGTCTATGATGAATCTATAGATCCATGTGATGAGGTGGCGTCCTGCGCCCATATTCAGTATCGCGTGCAGTATGGGTGCGTTATTGGCTCTCCATCCGTCAAGTCCCATGTTTTCCTACAGTCGGATATGAGCTGTCTGTGAAGGAGGAACTGACCAGCGGGGAGTCCGCTTCCTTCCGTCAGGCTTTCGAAGGAGGTTAGCTGTCCTTCCATGAACAGCGATTCCACCTCTGTGAGTGCGTATTCTGTCCAGGTTAGCATGTCCCTGGACGTATTATGATCACTCCCCTTGCGGAGACCCGCCAGTGGCAATAGTGGAGAGTATAGCGGAGTAGCGCGAGAGAGACAATGGAGTCTTAGCATGCAGGATCTGGCCACCGTCACCTGAATGGGATGGGTTGGATTCGGTTTGGTACCCGAGAGAGGGATTCAATGTATCGCCGGGAACGTTAGAGGCCCTGATTGTGTGTCCATTTCTTCCACGTGTCGCCCGGCCATCCAGCGTGATAGCCATTGCAGTTGCGCTGCGAGAAAATAGGATTCAAAGGAAGGGGCGCCTAGACTGCCCGGTCCCTTGGGAGTTGCAGTGTAGCTAGAGCCACTCTTCAGCGTCCTCTTCCCCATATCAGCGATAAGAGTAGGGAGTTTAACTCTTGGAAGAAGGCTTGTGGAGGAATTACTGGGACATTTGCAATGTAGTAGAGGAGATGGGGTACTACCACCACCTTGGATAAGGCCACCATCCCTATGGGGGCTAAGGGCGACGTGCGCTAGAGGTTAATCTGGGTTTTAATGCCTCTTAGAGACCTGTAGTGGTGGCCCTCGAGGAGATCTCTCGGGGTGAGGTATAGTCTGATTCCCAGGTATCTTGGGGCGTCCCCGTTCAATGCCAGTCTGGCCTCCCCCGCGTTTATCTCCCATAGGGGTGCATCCGGGTGTAGGGGGTAAATAGTAGACAAGTGTGTTTTTATACATTAAGGGGAAGTTATGTCTCTCAACTAATCCATTCGTTTATGGATAGTAAGCAGAGGTTCATAGTTGTTTTATGCCTCATTGTGACAGAATGTAGAAACGAAGGACAAACTGTAGAGTTATTTGTGTGATTCCAGTTTGTCGGAGTGGTATGACTTCTGGATAGCAAGTTACACAGTCTAAATTCATTAATATATATTTAACTCCCTAGTAGGAAGTATTATGTGTCCTGTTAGTCCCTATGCTTATTCTATGAAAGGCGATGTTGATTAATGCCAGGTTTTTGAGGGAGACCTTGGAGGAAGTTATGGATTTTTTTCTGGCATACTGGGCATTATCTGGAAGATTCTCTAAATTGGGAAACAATACCTGGCCAGGAGAATTGACTCCAAATATACCAAAGTATCCACTTGTTAAATGAATGTGAACTAAAAATAGGGTACGTTCCCTGAAAAGCTTTGGTATTAGCAACTGAGGCTGTCCTCCATTCCTATGTAATAGGCCACTTTTTAAATTAAAAATATGGTCCCACCTGTCAGCTTTCTTTATCCTCTTTCTCTTTCATCTATGCTTCTTGGAGAAGGGACTCTTACCTTTGGGCTGCTCGAAAGTCTCTATCACCTTCCCAGTTAGCCTTACTAATGAGAACAAAAGTATTGAGTAGATTAGGAAGGCCTTTCTTTTTGTTTCTCTTTTTACACTGGTGGAATTTGTTTCCTTTTTGCACTATTTTTAGCACAAAATGTGTTGTCTTGTCAAAAGACAACATCATTTGCACTAAAATATAGCACAAAATCACACATTTGATGAAATTACACCTAATGTTGTGTAATGTTGCAGACATTTAGCATAATTTCACATAATTACTCAAAAGCAAATTACGCAAATTTCACACAATTCAATTTAGTAATTATTCTTTTTCCTCTGTCAGTTTATTCAAGACTGACATATTGGCTCTGAATGGCTGATAGTTTGCACTCCGCGTCCAGCAAAGTCATTATTAACTAACCCTGCCTTCCCTGCCACCGCAGGATACAGGATCCTGACGGTGGCGGCGGTCTTGTGGTGGCCCGACTGCATTTTTGTAATCGGGCGGTCAGACCATCTAGTCAGCTGTGGTTCTCCTGACGCCACGGTGGTCCCCGGACCGCTGGACTCATAATCAGCCCCCTAGTCTTTAACCATCTTATGCTAAGGCCCTAGGAATTACCCCCTTAGCTGACTTCTCATTCTTAAAATGTAGGAGGTCGGGCTCAGAGTCTGTCAAAGGTCTCTCCAAAATAGTCTTTTTGATCTCCAAGTAAGTTGTATTTCTTCTCGGATTAGCAGCTTAATAACCTGTTTGGAAATCTCCATATAACAAAGGGGCCACATACTGTTCCCATCCTTTCACTGGCCACTCATTACTTTAGGCTATCCTCTCAAAGTTGGTGAAATGGTGAAAAAAATGTAGATCTTCCCAAATACATACATTTGATAAACAACGTATGGAATATTAGGACTTCCTCTGTTTTGGGAAAGTACATCTGCCATCTTACCCTGTGTTCTGTATTAGGAAACAGAGGGTTATGCTATTTGTTTATAGTGATCCTGAAGAATTTACTGTAATGAGTGTCTGCTGTTTTATCATAATATTGAGTTGAAAATATAATCTTACCATTATATTGTTGTATTCATGGTGTGGTAACCAAAATATCATTGGTTATAATATTGCAGGTAAGAATACTGATTTGTAGTGTTGTGTTTAATGTAATTGTTGAAAGTTTTGTTGTAAATAATAATGTGTGACAGGTATTAATGAAGGAGTAAATGATTTTCTTAGGATGAATTTGCACTTTCAATTTGATTATGGAGTCTATCTATGAAATATTGATACATAAGAATAATATCAGTCCACATTGCATGCTTTTGAGAAGCATTTTATCGATGTTGTATGCTAATAAAAAGTTGACTTCACCCTAGGCTTTGTTTACTTTGAGCCCATAATTCAGTAAAGTCACTATTTCAGTAAATAATGAGTAGCAGGGGTCTGTTACGCAGTAGTAGCTATAATATAGATAAAATCATTTCTGTATTATTGTAATATTGTAAATTTTATAATTCTTATATGTATTTTTTTATTAAAATGTTTAACTATTTTAGTAGCATGATGATGTTTTATATGTGGTGTATTTCTAAAATATGTTTTCAAATTTTTAATAGATTTTCTAATTTTAAAATATAGTTTTTTTAAATCTTTAACAAATGTATTTGGTTACTTTTTTATTTTGTTATTGTTTTATTTTTAGTGTGTGATTGTAGTATTTTTAGAGTAGTTTTTGTATTATGGACTGTAGAGTTTACAGGGGGAAAATGTAGGGAGTGTTTTCTAATATAGTTTTATATTTTTACAAATTAATTGTTTTTAAATTTAAATTAGATTACATTTTGTTTATAAAGGTTAGATATTTTTATAATTATGTGATTAAAAAGTTAGTTTAAAAAATATTTTGCCTATATTTTTATTTATTTTTAATACTGGAATTTTACAAAGTATTTACATAGTTATCTATTTCTTTGTTATGTAATGTTTCATTGTAATGTTAATGTTATTTATATTTCAAAATAATTTATAATGTAAGTTTTCATGTAAAATAATTACATTTGATAGTTTTATGTTTCATAAAGTATTATCATTTTTCATAAAAAAATTGTACTCATATTTTTAAATTGTTAATATACATTTATAAATTAAAATTTGGTTTAGTTAAATTCATTATACTTTACATTTATTTTAGTTTTCATCGATATTTAATTTTATTTTTGTAACATTTATATGTGTACTTGTTTTTAGTCTAATATTCCTCAAAGTTAAAGTGTTTGTTTATTTTGTTTTAGATTGAAGCAGGAATAGTATATTTAATTCCCTCAAAGCTCAACACCTTCCCCTGTGAAGCTTAGGTTGAACTTGGAATAGTAAATCTAATTCCCTCAAAGTCCAACGCTTTCCCAAACATAGATTAAATCAGAGCGGGAACCATAAATGTAACTGCCTCAAAGTCCAATGCGTTCTCAAATGTAGCTTGGATTGGAGTGGGAATAGTGAATCTACCCTCCTCAAAGTCCAATGCTTTTCTTAGTGTAGTATGATTATAGTGGTACTAGTAAATCCAACTCCTTTAAAGACAAATGCTTTCCTAAATGTAGCTTAGGTAGGAGTGTGAATAGTAAATTTGCCACCCTCAAAGTCCAACACTTTCCTCATTGTAGCTTAAATTGTAGTGGGAATAGTTAATCTACCTCTTCAACTTTTTGTGTTTTTCTAAATGTAGGTTAGACCGGAATAGGAATAGTAAGTATAACCCATTCAAACTTCATTGTTTTCCCCAATGTAGATTAGGTTGGAGTGAGAATAACAAATCTACCCCTCGAAGTCCAACCATTCCCCAAAGTAGCTGATATTGGAGTGGGAATAGTTAATTTACCCCCTCAAAATACGCTTTAACTAATGTAGCTTAGAATGGAATGGAAATAGTAATTAACATCAAAAAGTCCAACTCTTTTCCCAATGTAGCTTATTTTGGAGTGGAAACAGGAAGAGTCACCCACTCAAAGTCATAATAAAGACCATTAAGGCCTACTGCAGTACACAAGCAGATCTAAAACTACAAACTAGCATTTAACCACCCACTCAAAGTCCAATGTTTTCCCCAATGTAGCTTAGATTGGATTGGGAATAGTAAATGTAACCTCCTCAAAGTCCAACCCTTTACCCAATGCAGCTTAATTTAGATTGGGGATAGCAAATGTTTTATTTGTTTATTAATCATGATACATTCATTTGGGAAAATGTTTTAATTTTACAGTAGAAGCAATTTTTGAGAATCAGTATTTTATTTTTATTACTTTTTTCATATGTTTTATTTTTTATATTTTTATTGCATTTTTGTATACATTCATTTCTATAAAACTACATTTTTACATTTAACATTTTTATGACATTCATATTTGTACATCTTTTAACAAATTTAGCACATATATGTTTTTCAAATATTGTAAATTGGTTGTAATATTTTATACAGTATTTTGGATGAACAGAAGACACATTTTTTCAGAAACATTTTTTTTGCAAATGTATGCTTAGTTTTTATATATTAATAAGCACTGTAAAATAATGTTTATTTTTTCAGTACTTTTTGATATATTTTCACTTTTTATCAGTTTTGTACGTGTGGACATTTTTATCATATTTTCTATCCCACAAAACTTTACCGAAACCATATTTTATTATTCTCTATTGCTTTATATGAAGTAATAGTCTTTTTTATGTTCATTTGGAGACCATTTTTTCCAACACTATCTTTACTTTTTGGCTCATACGAATATCCTTGTGGTTACAGTTTCCCATGCCTGCTCTCTGGTTCAGGTAAGAATAACTTTGTCATTTTTGGGGATTTAGTAGTTGGTGGGATGTGTTTAGATTTAGAATAGGTAGTATACGTTAATGTTTTGTGATTGTGTAGTGGTTAAATGCTAGTTTGTACTTTTAGATCTGGCTGTGTAGTGCAGAAGGCCTTATTGTATTAGGGCTTTATTATGACTTTGGCGGTGTGGGAGCGGGGCCGCCGCGCTGCCGCCCAGCTTCCACACCGCAAAAGCCAAACCAGACCGCCCACCAGATTATGACTTTTTAAGTCACTGGTGGGCAGTTCTTTAGTGTTCTCACGGCGCTGCCTTTAAAATAGGCACTGCAATGGGAACATCAAAGCAGGTTCCTGCATGGACTGAAATGCACAATGTTGTGTATTTCATTCTGTGCAGGAACATCGGGGTGCAAACAGACAGGGTGGCACACCATGTGCCCGCCTGCATGTACCCCATGGTGCAGAGGCACCAGGGGGACCTTTAGGGACCCCTTTGTTTCCTCACAGCCACACTTTTCATGGTGGTTTCACCACCATGAAATTTGTGGCGGTGAGGCAACTCGGCTGCGGCCTCGCCAAGCATATTGCAGCCTAAAGACCACAGCGCCACGGTTGCGGTGGTCTCAGGGCAGCCCCGCCACCCTGGTCATAATTGGGCAGTTGGAAGACTGTCTCCACCGCAACCCCAAGAGTTTGGTGGTCCATGGACTGCCAGACTCGTAATAAGCCCCTTATGCACATTTTAATATAATGTTTTATTTAAGTGTATTATATGCATGTATTTTTACAATTAATGTTATTTGATTTATTGCATTTATGGGGTTATCACTGTTGCATGGGTGGGTATTTTGCGTTTTTACAGGTATTTCGTTGAACCCAAGGATTTTTCACTGTTTGTGGATATGTTTTATTTTTTAAAGGAAATGAGATTGGCTAATGTTAATCAATATTATTTTAATTTCCTTTACTTTTCAGTTTCCCTGGAGCAATTTTTGCTATTTTACGTTTCACGTTTCAAATGATCTCATGGATTATTACTTTTGGAATTCATTTTATTGATTGCATTTTTACATTTTTGGGGGATTTGTTTATCTATTTTTCTGAATGTATCACTTTGAGATCATGGAATTCTTCTACAAAAATGTAAGTTATATTTTATTTAAATTTTTATGCATGGGAAATGCTTTTTTTTAAAATTGTTTCTCTTACATTTTTTAAAGTTTTGTCAGTTTAAAAAAAAACATTACAGTAGTATTGGGTAAAACCAGAGCTATACAGGACTGCATCAATGAGGTAGTAAAACAAGAAGAAGACAACAACCAATATGGCCCCACGTATTCACTGTGGCCCCAAACCCGCAATCCACCGGAGTTGCACCAAGACTCATCACATCTTCGAATTGCCCTCAATGGTCTCACTGACTCCAGTCGCTCCATCCCCAGCACTCTCTTCAGTTTCAACATTCTCACTGGCAGAGGAAGTCCCTGTTGCCTCTTGATCTAGAAAGACATCATATAGATCACTCCAGATGGCAAGGTCTTCTACTAGTTTGTCATCTTGTCTACTCACACATCACTGTGCCAATGATTAAATCGGGCGCTCTCTGTCCCATTCAGGTCATTGCAATCTGGTTCCTTGCCAGGACTAATGCCAGATACAAAAATTGATATGACATTTTCTTGCGCTTAGGTCATCTAATATTGCCTAATAAACAGCACTGTGGTGTGTTGTCAAATGGAATATGTACGGTTCTCTGTATCTCTGCTACCGCCCGGACCCAGAATCCCTGCACCTCCCGACACTGGCAGGCTAAGTGCATGAAATCACCCCTCTAACAACACATCTGGGGTAAGCGTCTGCACGGCAGCGGGATATGTGGTGTAAGCCCCTAGGGGTGAGATAGGGCCGATGCAGAAAATTAAAGTGCACTAAGTTAAATCTGGCGTTACAGTAGACGGTCCAGGTGAGGTTGTTAACTCTCGCCCAGTCTGCCTCAGCAAGTAGAGTGTCCAAGTCTATGTCCCAGGAAAGCCTCGAGAGTGAGGGAGGGCTCACCACATCAGAGCGCATGGCCTTATATAACAATGTTATCAGGTAGCGGCCTGCGCTGCAGGTTAGTAAGACCTCCCAAAGTCTGTGAGGGTGGTGGAGCAGTCGGGAAGGACAGCCAGGCTTCCCTGGCTACATTCACCAATCCCACATGTTGTAAGATATTAACTGTGCCGAAGGGAGAAGGCGAGGCGTGCCTCCTTGAATGGGAGAAAATTCTCAGTTGTGTACCGGTCCCCATGAAGTTCTCATCCACCATCTCGCTACATTTGAAAGGACATATTGTGCATCATTTGTCATATAGGTTTCAGGATCCAAAGTGGGAGTTTTCAATGGAAAGGGCACGTTTTAGTACAGTCAGACAAATTTATGCCGGAATGTCGCCATATGTCTGACTATTTGAGGGACGTCCTTTGGGAGCCCCAAGCCCTCCAATAAGAGTTCAGGCTCTATTCCACCAGCCAGTTACGTTTTTTCCAATGGTCGGCGGGGTCTGGCCACCGAGCCGCGTGCTGTAGTTGGGCAGAAAAATAATATAAATCAAGTAGTGGGATCTCCAGACCTCCCTCGTTGTACAGTCTAGTCAGTGTTGCCAGGGCCACCCTACAACGCCCTCCCACCCAAAGAAGAGATATAATGATGGAGTTTAATTGCAGGAAAACCCTAGATGGTATAGGAGACAAGGAATTCTGTAGGGCATACAGGCATCTGGAGAGCAGAACCATCTTGGCTATAGCCAATCATCCCATTAATGAGAGAGGCAACGTGTTCCAAAAGAGGACAGATGACTTACGCCCCTCAATTACACGGTCAACATTCAAGTGAAGCTGATGCTTCTGGGTGTGCGCAACTTTTATCCCCAAGTAGTGAAACTGTTCCATCTCTCATTACAGGCCCTCAGCCGGTAACTGCTCAATTGGCATCCCGGCCAGGGAAGCGAGCGGGGACACGAGTGATTTGGCCCTGTTAAATCGTAGCCCTGATATGTTACCCAATTCCTCCAGCAAGTGAAGCAGCTCAGGTACTGCATTACGGGGAGAGGTCAAATAAAACAAGGCATCGTCGGCAATAGGGTATGACGTGGCATACATCGCCCAATCTATCCCCCTCTCCCGTAGTTCCCTATGCACCCATAATGCCAGTGGCTTGATTGCCAATGCTAACAGGAGCGGGGAAAGTGGGCAACCCTGACGTGTTCCCCGGCCTAATCACCACAAGTCAGAGCAAAAATGTCACACCCGCTCCCTTGCTCAATACTCAGTGTAGAGTAACTTCATCCACCCACAGAACTGAGGATCAAAGCCCATAACACGCAAGACTTCTAGTAAGTGTCCCCCGTCAACAGTGTCAAATGCCTTCTCCAAGTCAATAGAGACCAGAGCCATTCCTTCTTCCTTCTGTTAGACCTCGTATAGTAAATGGGACAGTCTCCTTAAATTCATCCCAGTGTTATGTCCAGGAATTAAGCCACATTGATCCTCATGCACAAGATGTGGCATACATGTTAAACGCTAAGCAAGAGTCTTACAGAGGATTTTCAGATCAGACTTTATCATCGTTAGTGGTTGGTAAGCGGCCGGGTCAGATTCATCAGCCCCTGGTTTAAGTATCATACATATTTCTCCATCTAGTAGGGACTGCGGTAGGATACCCATCTCTCGGGCCTCCAGGAGGACCTCCAAGAGTCTTTGACTCAGGGTCTCTGAGAATGTCTGATAAAACTCCCATCCTGTCCTGACAGGAAGCCATCACTACCTGGAGCCCTCGCACGCAGCAGTGCCCGTAGTGCCGTTCTTAATTCTTCCAAGCTTAAAGGGGCGTCCAGAGTCTCAACAGCCTCCTAGTCTAGCCTGGGGAGGCCAACGTGAGTCAGAAAGGGGCCATATGTCTGTGAATCCATTCCCAGGTCCACCGCTTAGACACCCTGCAAATGTTGCTGAAGCACTTGTGCTATGGCACCCCTGGAAGGGACCTTAGTTCCCTCAGGAGTGCTTAAGTGAGTTATGAGTGGAGGGGTCTGTTCTCTACGTAGTATCCAGGATAAAAGCCAGCCTGGTTTGTCTCCCTCTGTATATAATCTTTGGTAGTACTGTCATAGGAAGAACTTGTCCAGGTGGTCCCATAGTTTTCCCAGCCATCGACAGCTCTGCGATTCACATCTATGCAGGTCTGGGGATGTCAGAAGTGTTGCCTGTATCCCAGTCAATGCTGTTTCCTCCCTTCATATGTCTGCCTGAAGCTGTCGGCTGACTCCGCATGTGAGGCACAAACAAGCGCCCCTCAGAACAGCCTTAAGGGCTTCCCTCTCCATGGATCTATGTGAGGTGGAGCCCCACCTTCTATCAAGATACTGAGCAAGAAAGCGGTCCAACGCCTCATGACCCTCCATATCATCTAGGATGTCTGCTGGAAGTCTCCTCAAATGTCCTGCCTGTAAGGCATTGCCCAAATCCAGTTTACAGCTAATAGGGGAATGATTGGATATAAATCTTGCAAAGTGTGTAATCTCTGCAGCTTCCGGCAGCAGGGACCCACCCACAAGCACCGTAACCAGTCTACTGTGAGTGTTTTGTGTGAGGGAGTGGCAGGTAAATACCTGTTGTGTAGGATGCAATATCCACCAAACACCATGTAGTCCGGCATTCTGCATCAATTAGCATAAGGCACTAGTCATATTGGGCCTTGTCCCTGTCCTTGGGGGTAGTCTATCCAAGTTGGGGTCCAAAACACAGTTAAAGTCTCCCAACCAAAGCAGGGATGAGTCTACAGTGTGTGTCAGCAGGTCCTGCATAGTGTAAAAGAACCCTGGGTCGTCATTGTTGAGCGCATAGGAGTTTAGTATTGTCAGTTCCCTCCCTTTCAGGGCACCCTGCAAGAGGACATACCGGCCGTTCACGTCATCTTCCATGTAAGTAAAGGAGAAGGAGACCCCGGGTGCCACCCACATCAGTGTGCCATGGGCATATGTCAAGTAGGAAGAGTGGAAAATTCATCCCCTCCACTTCTTAGTCGCAAGGCCCCCTCCTCGTCTAAATAGGTTTCCTGGAAACAGGCAATGTCAATTTTCTGTCATCTAAGAGAAACAAGTACCCATTTGCTTTTGATGTATGTGCCTAAACTCCGGAGGTTCCAAGTGAGAACCCTATAGTCAACCCGTGCTCCCATGATAGGGTATTGGAGCATGTTGTTGTCCCCATGGCCCTGTCCTGGTATACGCAAACTGCTGTTGTGACCAGGTAACTATAAACATAAACAAACCAAACAAGCAACTCCCCCCCACCCACTTACAAGAGTAATGGAACCATATGACTACTATTGTCCACCCCAAGCATGTGTCAGTATTAACACAGCTTTCTCAGTCGGCCCAACAGGGACCTACTGACTAGCTCAGTCAGGATTCCTCCCCACCAGTCAGGCATGAAAGCATCCATCCCCACATATGTCTTTCAAATAAAGGCCTCTTAATCATGACACATTATCAACACTAATCAGTGCCCTCCTTGTTTAGTGCTGACTGCTATCCGCCAATTGCAAGGCCACCCGGACTGCCCACCCCGACCCACCCAAAATGTATTCTCAGTCAATTCCATCTATTTTGTGCAGACATTTCCAGGCCCCCACTCAAGATTTCAATTATCTGGAAGCCAGAGCAGTTCCACCTGGTTGCAACGCTAGAGCCCAGGTTTCAAGCCCCACCATCCTCCGTCCCCAGGTTAATCATAGCATCTGGGATCATGTCTGTCGTGGGACTCGGGGGGGGGCAGAGTTTTTATTCTCTATAGACATCTGTGTGGAAGGGGAGCCTCCCCTCTGCACTGGAGCTGCAGCAGTAAGATGCATGCTGCCGTCCTCAGCAATGAGAACTCTAATAGAACCCTCGGAGACATGTCTGGGTTAGCCCCTCCAGTCAGAGGGCAGCACGAGCCGTCACAAAATCATATGCCCCAGGTCTGGCATTTGTTTCCTCCAGGACAGTGAATCGTTGCTTCATCCCTGAGCTCCAGCCACTCCCATCCTTCCTCCGGCTGATCAAAGACATGGGCTTTTTTTGTTGAAGAATACTTTCAGCTGGGCTGGGTACAGTAACATGTATCACATCTGTAGCGCCCTCAGTTTTTGCATGCTATGATGGATTTGAGCTGATCCTGCACCAGTTTCGTGTAGTCCGGGTAAATAGCGATTCTATTTCTTTCACAGTGTGGGATCCCCATGTCCGCAGGCTGTTCTTAATATGCAATCTCAATACTGATAGTTAAGGATTTTGGCGATGATCGACTGGGGAGGAGCCCCAGGGTGCGGAGGGAGCACCAAGGCTCTATGTGCTCTTTCTACTACAAACAGGCCAGAGAGGTCCGGTGGCCTCAGAACCATCTGAATCCAGTTTTCCAGGAATTGTTCTGTGGAGGATCCCTCTGCCCTCTCAGGAAAACCCAAGACCCGGATGTTGCTCTGACGGGAGTTTTGTAAATGAAGTAAGGTCCTTGTAGGTAATCAATCCAGTAGCCAGTCGTGTAGCTTATGTAGATTTATTCAGTTACAGGTAAGATGGTGCAGGCCCCACCAGGAACAGCATCCTGCTGCTCAGCCCCACTCATTCCAACTGACCACTCATCCAAACCATGCACTCATGAACATTCTATTACATCACACTCACACAGGCTGAGCAGCAAGGAACTAGGAGACACAAGCTATAACACATCTCCTTCCTCCAGGAAACAATAAAAACAATAAAAACGACAGGAAGCAAAGTGAAGGAAAATACACATTCACACCTCCTGTACATGTAAGCAACCAATCCTAATTCACAAGATCACATTACCTTACATAAGTTATTCCACTCCTTAGATTGTAAGAAAGATCCCATCATACACATAAAATCACGTCAATCATATTGTGAGAATAATTACAATCCTTAAATTGTAAGATAGGATCACATAAGATTACTTTGCATAAATCACTACATTCCTAGAATTGCAAAGAAAGATGACATAAGATTACATCACATTGCACGCATCAGTACATTTCATGAATTTGTAAAGAAAGATAATTGCAAAGATAGATCACACATAAAGATTACATACTATATATCTTTATCTCCTGCGAGAGAACACCAGATATATGTATGGCAGAATGCAACTCCACACCCCACAACTGTACGCACTGCAGGACCACTACAGCACACCACATCTCGCTATGCAAAGTAACGCACATGTTCCAGGCAGGTTCAACCTCCACACCCCACCACTGTACGCACTGTTGGACCACTGCAGCACACCACATCTCGCTATGCCAAGGATCCCACATGTTCCAGGCAGGATGCAACCTCCACACCCCACCACTGTACGCACTGTAGGAACACTACAGCACACCACATCTCGCTATGCAAAGGAACGCAGATGTTCCAGACAGGATGAAACCTCTACACCCCATCTCTTTCCGCACTGTAGGACCACTACAGCACACCACATCTCGCTATGCAAAGGAACGCACATGTTCCAGGCAGGATGCAACCTCCACACCACACCAACCAAAGACAATTCAACATAAGGGACTACATTCATAAACAGTTCAACATAAAAGAACTCATTGCTCTACCAGATTATCATCCAACCAACACAAAAAGGACCTAATAGCTTACCCAACACACCCCTACACATCAATGTCATTGTCCATCTCGAAATGTAATACCAACAAAAAAAAACATATGCACACATCCTAAAGTGCAACCCTAGCCTCTCACTTCCCACATGCATCACCACCACAGCAGACAACAACCTATAAAACATGGTATCCAATCAATACACTGAGGGGCATATTCACAAGGACACATCGCCGATTTAGCAGCACTTTACCGCCACGAAAGTGGTGATAGACCTATCGCCCTAATCACAAGCCTGCGCAAACAGCCGACTTCGCCAGTTTACCTGCGATAGCTGCAGCTAAAAACATTGCCAAGGCTGACAGCGACAACTAACGCTAATCATATGCAGAGTAGGCGTTCCCGTGCAAAAACTCACGATAACACCACTTCGCGATATTCTCAACGACCAGCCAGATCTGCAATGCGGTCCAAAAGCAGGCGATAAGGCGCGTTAGCAGCAGGGACTTAAGACCTGCTTCTTTCTGGTCTTAAGTAGGACGAAAACCTGCAGTATAAAGGGAGCCCAGCCCAGAGCCACAACTGAAGACCAACAGATGCCATGGAGCTACTAATCATGCAACTTGGAGACCCAAGAGGGCCACAACACCCACCGCCACCACCCCCAGGGCCACCCCCGCACCCAGGACCACCCCCCCCGGACTACTACCGAGGCAGCGCAGAACAAGACAGTGGACCTTCCGAAAACGCACCAGCCTCAGAGACTTAACGCCAGAGGATGACATTGCCCACTACAGGCTCAAAAGGACAACCATCCTCCGCATCCTGACCCACATTGCCCACAGGCTGACGGTACCAACACAGCAGACAACCAACATCCCACCGCAGACAAAGCTGTTGGCTGTGCTGCACGTTTTGGCCTCTGGTACCTTCCAACCAACAACTGCCAGAGTCGGAGGAGTCTCACAGCCAGCCCAATCAAAGTTCCTCACACCTGTCATGGATGCCATCATCAGCTTCATACCCCAGCACCTTCACTTACCACACACAGCGCAGGAACAGCTGGAGACCAAGCAAGGCTTCTACGCCATAGCTGGCTTCCCGCACGTGTTGGGGGCAATTGACTGCACACATGTCCTACTTGTGCCCCCTGCCGACACTGCACACAAGTACCGCAACAGAAACATGCAGGCAATAGTGGACCACCGGGGACTGTCCACCAATGTTGTCGCCAACTTCCCAGGCAGTGTGCATGATTCCTACATCTTCCAACAGTCCATCATCAACCAGCGATTTCAGGATGGCACCTATGGAAATGCACTGCTCGTCGGTAAGTACCAACGGAACACACCACACACCTCAACTCCACAATCATACAACTCACAACTGTGGGAATGCACACCTAACAATATCACATACAACATGCCAACCAACATGCCCACCTACCAGACACGACAACACAAGGCACCGTGGTAACAGGGGCCAGACATGTAGACAAACCATCCACAAAGGCATAGCCCCTCTGCCACACAATTGCAGAATTTGGGGAGAGGTGGGAACCAAGAATTTGCGAAGGAGGCAATGGACCCATGAATAAGAATGTACACAATGCCAAGTGTGGCGGTGATGTGCTGGACAGCCGTGAGTATGCAGAGCACAGACATGTCCATGTGGACATATACTGCTGGTGTTTGCAGTGTTGTGGACAGTGGATGCAACCATGTTACCTCAGGCAGTGGGGAAGACCTTGGACACGTAGCTATGTCTCCCCCCCTGGAAGCGTAAGCGTAGTGGCTGGGCCGGCGTACGCCAGTCCAGTGTAGGAGTGTGAAGAAATAGCCCGGGGCTCTGGGCGTGGTTCAGTTCCGGGCTGGCCACAAAAGTGACTATGGCGTGTGTCTCTGTTGTGGTGTCGGCGCCACCTGTCCCTTAATCGACAATGTTGCAATGTAGTGTTGTAGGGATTCTGCACATACACAGAACTATGCACAGCAATGCGGGACTTCGGTATATAGGGGCTATGCCTTCCTACAGCCTTAGTACCCACGAGCCCACGACCGGCTAGCTATAGTGTCCCACCTGCCCTCCTATACACAGATAGAGAAACAGGCGTTTAGACAACCCAGAACACAACACACCCCTAATTACTCAGGGATCGTGGTAACAGGTCATTCCCTTTCGCTCAGACTCTCGTACTCATCCACAACAAGAGATTGACAGAGTCACTGAGTTAGTTTAAAATGTTAATTTTAACTAACGTGCTCTAAAATGCAGTATACGAGCCACTACTAAAATCAGAATGCATAATACAAACATTGTCAGCATTGTAGCAAGTCCATACATTATAAAAGGAGAAATCATTGTATATTGATTCTGGAGACAGGACTATAAAACCTACTCTCCCTCCCCATGGACGGGAAAAATAAGATGATATCATAGAAGTTCCCTGGGTTTGTATAGCAGACCCCATACCTCTAAGACATAGATCGTGTCTCTACATCACAGCTCCATACAGCTCTTCATTCTTGAAAAGTTCTCCTCAAGTGTGTCTGCGTGTAACATGCATTCTCCTAATATCAAAGAAAAGGTGCGTGTCCCACAAAAAGCAGCAGCAGGGTATGTTTTGTCTATGTGCTAGGGCCTGACCAGATCAAAATAACAAGAGACGGTGTTGTTTGACCTTGCTCACAATGTTCAGACTAAACTCCAGGAACAAGCAGGGAACCAGCGCAGCCAGCGGGTCGCAGGTGACCAGCGAAAACATTCTTGCATAAGAATAAGCCTGTAGTGTCATGTGCGAAAGCAGCATCATGGCATCCGGACCCATTCTAATCTAAAGATGCCAACGGGGTCCCTTAAATCCACATGACACCCTCCCCTGGCCAGGTTGCAGAAGAATAGAAAAACAAGGTCCAAGTCGCAAGCAGAGTCAAAGCCCTGAGCATAGCAGGGGCAAAGTTCCAAAAAATCAAAATCATTATAAGGCTGATTAGTGGTAAAATAAGAGAAGAAGAAAAAAAAAAAAATGTCTTGTTGAACATTAATCATCGGAATCATATGAGATCCGTTGAACCTTGGAAGGCAAGGTGTTCCAAAAGGCGGTCCCCCTCCTCAGAGACAAGGAGGGACAACATCCAATTCAACAACTCGAAGGAGCATACATGCTCATCATAATCCATAGCATCAAAAAGCATGGTTGTACATCCTGTATCGTACTCAATGTAGCTGTGGTGCAGCAGGCGTGACGCCCCTTTACAGATGTCCCATTGTGCCAGCACTCCATTCACGGCCGCCGTCAGCATGCAGGTACCAGTTGCACATGATTGATCATGACGCAATAGGGGCCACAGCAACAGGTCGTAATCAGGGCAAGGCCGTATGGCGTTTGAGAGGCACAAAACCAAAGCCCAGGAGAAAGGACAGTTGCGGCACCAAAAAACTGGATGGACGCATGTAAAGTATGCGCATCTGTAAGTCACATTGTAGGCAGCACCGACAACAGCCATAGGCAAGCAACCAAAGAATTCCTGCAATCGGCTACGGTACAGCTCCAGCTAGACCGGATGATCGAGTACCACATGAAGGGCAGCCATTACGAAGTAGTAAAACAAGTATCAGGACAGCACCAGCGAGCAAGAGGCTCAACGGCAAGCCACTAAAAGCGCTGGAAAAAATGGAATGAATAAAAGCCTGAATTACACCAAATATCGTTTGAAACGAGGACACAAGACCTCAGCCCACCAATTTAAAAAAAGGTGCAAGGCCTTCTGTGTCAGAAACATTGAATATTTGGTGTATCAACTCCCCAAAATGTAGTGGGAGATTGGTATTTATTAGGGATTGTATTTCACTTGATGTCCGAGCCACCTGTAGCTCGAATGTTTCACGGGCTGAGGTCAAGGCAAGTTCATGTTGGAATAACAGTGCTTTGAGCCTACTTAATTGGTTGAAGCTTGCTTTCATAGCGGGAACAGAAGGCCACAGAGAGCTATCAGCAATGTCATGCAGGGGCGGAAACAGGACATTGCTGCAAGTGGGACACCGTTGCCGATACACCTGCGTGCGCCGAAGCCATGCCCTCATGTGCAGATGTGATCAACGCATGTTTGCGGCCCTCGTTGGGAATCAGCGGATCCCCAACGGAAGGAATTGTTACTGTCGGAACTTGTTCCAGGGACAATTGGTATTTATATTTTGACGGAAACCCCTGTGGGTATTTCGTCCCGTATCTGGTAGCCGCTACGGCTGCCAGTATGTTGGTATCGACTTTTATCATCGACCTTGTGACTGCTGCTACTGAAAGTGGCCACTGCATTTCTGGCTGCCTCGTCAGCCAGAGTGTTGCCTACAGCGTGTGTTCCCATGCGCTAGTGGCCAAGAGTATGTATTACATGTGTAAGTGGCAAGCCCTCTTTGAGAGCCGCCACTCGTACCCAAAGCGTTTCATGCTTGATCGTGTTACCCACATGACATGACATGACAGTAGCATACACCCGGAGGGCGGGCTCGCCCGAATTGAAAAATAAAGGAGCGCTTGGGGTCTTGGCTCATACATGCCAACTGTTGTGTGTGTATCTTCATTGCCGCAGCATAAGCCAAAGGCCTAGCCTCAATCGCAGCGCGAGTTCAGCCAGGCCTGAAATCCACATCTGTGTCTGCCTTATACTTACCATAGGCCTACACACACGTGGCCGCCCACCTTCAACGGCCAACATTACAGTGTTGTTGTCAGGCTTGCGGACATGCGCAGACAGGCATGACAATGGTGTGCCGTAGGAGTGCAAGTGATGCCACCGCGCAGGGCACACAAGTAAATAGGCTCGGGGGGAGGGACGAGCAGCTGTGAGGCTACGTAATATACATTGATCCCGCACATTAGCCAGAAGCAATACATGGCAAACATGAATCCCAAAGTCGCACAAATCACACACCACAAGACTTGTAAATCTGCCAACACAGCATGCTGAACCACAAATTTACACTAATCTCACTTACCTCTCACAGGTGATCAAGGATATGCGCTCTGCCCGTGGATAATGACACCTCTCCGAGCCCCGAACACCCCGGCCCAGAGGCAGTACAATGTGGCCCACAAACACACCAGGGTCATTGTTGAGCGCACATTTGGCGTGTTAAAGTCATGTTTCAGGTGCCTGGACATCACAGGTGGAAGACTCCTGTACAGCCCGAAATAGTGTGCAAAATGATCATTGCATGTTGTGTATTGCACAACATATGTGTACGCACCAATGCCCCATGGATCCAAGTGCCAGATGCACCAGACTATGATGAGGAAGATGAGGCAGGTGGACCACACCCCACTGCAACTGCAGCAGGAATAGCCCGAAGGAACACAATCATCAGCAATTTCTTTGCATAAGCACGTCACATTGCGACTGTCATTAGCAATCATGGAACAGTACAAAATGACCACATGAACAGCATGTGCAATTAAATTCATTGCAACACACATTCCCTGTGTGCATGTCAGTCCTCTACATTAGCACATCACTCTGACAAGTGTAAGTGCAACATTAAGTGCTAACAATCTCACAATTAGCATATAGATGGTAGGTATGTCACCTCTGTACAGAGAGGCTGTTTAGGGTGTCACGTATTCGAAATGCCATTTCAGGGTGTCAAATGTAGTACATAATCCCACTCATCAGCGTATCATATCTGTACAATAACATGACATGAAGGCTGTCATTGGTGTTCCAAAGAAGACAACAGGGTGTCATTTGGGGTCAAATATGACATTTTGGGTGTAATTTGGGGTCAAATATGGAATTGCGGGTGTCATTTGGGGTCCAATATGGAATTGCGGGTGTCATTTGGGGTCAAATATGACATTTCGGGTGTCCTTTGGGTTCAAATATGGAATTGCGGGTGTCATTTGGGGTCCAATATGGAATTGTGGGTGTCATTTGGGGTCAAATATGAACCACCCTGATGCAGAGATGCACCCTGTGACTCAAGTCCCACAACATGTGCAACATGGACGTAAGGGGGATGGGGGCACAGTGAACACCTCAGCAACATGGGAGATGCACGCCAGGCAAAAAGCCAGCAGGAATACCTTGCGTGGAACACACCAAGGTGTCCCCTGGACATATGTGCCATGTACAGATCACATGTGTACATGGACATCATCCATCAATAGTAGTGAACAGTGTCAGCTAATAGATGCAAGGTGAGAAGTCTCGCGCCTCCTCACCGCTACCTGTACACATCACTGTCGGACTGCAGCAAAACACCACTGCTACATCTGAGCATGCAAAATTGACCGTGAGGGCACGTACATGGCTGGTTAGGGTTCAACCGTGCCGGAAGGCGAAGCAGTGACATCCCCCCCCCCCAAACCCACATCATTCTTCCAGAACAAGCAGATGACAAACTAAAATTAGGGATGTAAGCACCTTTGTCTGAACTAGAAGGCGGTAGCACATCTGCACCTCCGACCTTGGAATTGCATGCGCCCGGCACACCCTGAGAGATACCATAGCAGCTGATGTCGACTCCCACACTACGCACAGCGCTAACCAAAGACCAACGTATACACACCCCACACACAGAAATCCTTGCTTGCAGTTCTCTTGCATGGAATGACCTTCACACTTACGCACACACCATCCCAGGAGTCCAACCGCTGCACAAACAAATCATTGCTCCGAGCTGTGGCATCCACATAACTTAGACTTAGGCTTTTTTACACACAGCCCTATTTCCTACATTGACATGGGTCTAAGTTGGGAAATTGCGAGATTGTTGTTTAGGAGCAATGAGGCCACAGCTAGTTCACACATTCCCAGTCATCTCACTGCCTGTCTGGGTCACGGCCAAACATGCGCATTGTTATCAGTTCCCAGGGGGTACCTTTTTTTGGAATCACTGCCCCTACATTCATCCATACTTTCATGCTTGCTTGATCATAGACATGACACATCTGTGTGAATTAGAATGTTTTAGTCCCATTCGGTGGAGTGTTGTAGCTGGACCAGTACATGGCCATGCATACCCCACTTTGCATTGTTGCCCCTTGGAGGGCCAGCCTTGTGCATGTGCATGGGTTTGCACGTGCATGGGTTTGTTGTGAGATTGGTGATGTGTGGGGAGGGCCCCCTCTGGGCAAATTGTCGATGGGGGCCTACTTGCTGTTTCTATGTGTGCTGCAGTATGCCAAAGAGATCAGGGACATGATCCATAGTCAGTGTGGGTGTGCACTGTGCTATACTTAATTGTGCATGTGTGCCGTTGTGCCCATCTCCCCCAGTCCCCGGTCGTTACTCACCCTGTTGCTGTAGGGTCAGGTCATGTTGAGCAGTGTCCGGTCCCCCAACTCCTGCCACCGTCTCCCCACTGATGACTGTGGACACCATTTCCTCCATCTCATCGAGCTCCTGCTGGGGGGCTGGACTCCCACCTCCAGTCTGCATTGCTGCTTTCCGGTTGTTAGCGAGTTCCAGCTTGTTTTTGCGCTTCACATCATTCCAGCGCTTCTTGCAGTCGTCCACTTCCCTTCTCTTCACTCCGACTGCATTCAACTTGGCCAAGATGGACTGCCATATTGCATTTTTAGTTGTCAATGACACAGTGGAGGTGATGAACAGTTGTTGGTGGTGTTCTATCACCTCCGTAATCAGGATCTTGTTTTCCTGCGGACTGAATTGCGGGTTCCTCTTCTTCTTCTCCTTGCCCTTCTCCTTCCCCGAGGTCCCTGGCTGGTCCTCCGGGGGGTTTGTGGGGTTCTGGTTGGGCTCTGTAGTTGCTCCAGTGTCCTCCATGGTGCTTCTCAGTTGTTTTGGTTTGGGTTTAGATTTCTTTCTTTTTTTTTTGCTGCTTTTATGGTGATTTTTCCCGCCTGGCGTGGAAATTGCGGGCCTGGCCTGGCGCTGCTTATCGCCGATGTTTTTATCACTGTTTGGCCCAACGCTACTTTTTTCACGTTAGGGTTTCCTTTTTGATCGGCGTCCCGGTAATTTTATCGCGGACATTTGACTCGTTATCGGGACACTATTGCCTGTTGCCGGCGTGCTGAGAATACGCCGTTAACGCGGCGTTGGTTTCCCGCGATAGACGGCGTTATGTGAAATTGCGTTAGCATAGGTTGGCGATGATTATAGCACGTTCTTGAAAATATACACCCTGAAACCTTAATGACTCACATATAAGCATTAGAAAAACACTTGTGCACATGAACAATAGCTACCAACAACAGTCATGTGATTGGTGAGCGACCTCTCATCCGAGACCACTGCCAAAATAGCACCAGAATGAATTGACCTTTAACCTTGGCTAATAGCTCGTGCATGACTTCACCTCTGCACTGTGTGCTTAAGCTCATACCCCAGACATGGGTTAATCTATTGCCAATAGTTGAAGGCATCTTGAACTCGACTCGCAGTGGAACAGTTCCAGATTGTTCTGCATGCCACGTTGACCAAAGACTTGCTCCTCGCTGTTACTAAGCAGCATTTCACCAAGGCTCACTTCTACTAGGCTGCCCTTGGCTAGAAACTTCCAGTTGAACAGTGTGTTTAGTACCTGCTGAGAGGCTCAATGCATGCGCAGAGCCTCGATCGAAAAAAAAACGTGTCCGACACAACCCGCGTTGCTAGGATACTACGTCATGACCCCCTTACGCTGCTTAAAAAAAACCAACGTACTGTGTCAAAGGAACGCACCGACGTCACAGTCAGGTTTCGCCCACAATGCAACTTTCAGCAATCCTGCTCTGACTTATAGACATATCACGCAGCTGCGAGAATGGTCACTAGGTACAGCTTCCAGAACGGTTGCTATTCACGTCACAGCGGAATCATGTAGCTGCGACGTTGCTATTGAAGGACCCGAGAGTGCATTCTTCAAATTTTTAAAGGTAGACAACTGTCACAACTGTCTCTTGCACCTTGGGCTTACTTCAGTAAAATTGTATGTATTCTGACTTAGTTCAGCATGGCTCACTGACCCCACAGCTCCCTTCGTCAGTTGCACTGCTGAATAGCCGAACTGACAGCTGTTCACTGCATACATGGAACAAGTTAAGATTTCAAATGGCCTTGCATGCACCGGGGCATGAAATTAATCCCAGAGAGCATCCAAAATAGTTCCACACCGGGGCTTGATCAGTGCACCCGAACACCATTCAAAATCACTTGCACAGCATCACCACAAAATTTTTGTTTAACTCACCTTATCGTGGCCAGGATCTCTAGAGCAGTCAGCACCAGTATAATATAATATCGCCAGTTTTCTCCACAACTTTCTGATATAAGGCTGTAATCCCCACAAGCATGATTAACCAAAAATGAGATCTTGAACATGCCGATTACAAACTTGTAGGCACTGAAGTCTTCGGAAACTGCAAAAGGCTGCAGGCTGTCAGATTTCAAGTCATTAAGGTTAAGCGCCCAAAACATACTTCTGTAGGGTGTCTAAGTTCAAATCATCTATATCAAATACCCCAACCTGTCAAATCTGTAGGCTGACTGTAGGCTGGTTGTCTTTAAGCTACACAGGTCAAGCATCAAATTTTCAATTCTGTAGGCTGTGTGTAGACTGGCAGGTTTCAAGCCTCCTAATGTCCAACGCCCAAAACATCTAATGTGTAGGCTGTCAGTTGTAGAAGACACCGGTGGGGCATCCAAAGCGTTGCTCTGGCTTCTTTTCAGGCTTCTTTTCAGACTCTGGAAATCATCTTGTAGTTTCTTATGCAATTTATTGGCTCTTCACACAGGGTTTGTTTCAAAATCGTTGCCACTTTTGTAAATGAAGTAAGGTCCTTATAGGTAATCAATCCAGTAGCCAGTCGTGTAGCTTATGTAGATTTATTCAGTTACAGGTAAGATGGTACAGGCCCCACCGTGAACAGCATCCTGCTGCTCAGCCCCACTCATTCCAACTGACCACTCATCCAAACCATGCACTCCTGAACATTCTATTACATCACACTCACACAGGCTGAGCAGCCAGGAGCTAGGAGCTAGGAGACACAGGATATAACAGGGAGCCTGCCCAATTCCACTGCTTTAGTTGTCATTGTGGCCATTCGGTGTTTCAGAACCATCTCCTCCCCTTGCAAAGTCCTCATGTTAGCTTCAGCTGTTGTCACTTTGTCTGCTACTTTTTGAACATCTGCTCGCAATAAGTTTACATCTATGGACACTGTCTCAATTTTATGTTCTAGATCAGTTCTAGAGTCCTGTATGGCAGCCAACAACTCCGTCCTGGAAAGCTCAGAGTCCCCCTCCATAGGGTCTCCTGTTTCAGCAAAGCCTGACTGTCTCGTTAGTCTCTAGGTGAGTTGTCGCGGAGTGGTGTACTGAGTGATAGTGTTTGTAGCAGGTGCACGGGAGTGCTTGTGCTTACCCATGGTGCCCTCAGGTAGTGCCACAGCTCTGGCCGTTGATTTACAGGGCCCAGGATATACCACTTGCTGCAGGCCCGGTATGGGGGACCACCAGTAATCTGGTTGCCAGACCCAGTCTCTGTCGCCAGGAGTGCATCTCAAAGTAGAAAAATTTGCCGCCCCAGGGGTTCAGGAGTGTGCGCACTTCCAATAATGCTGTGTGGAGAAGAACAAAAGAGGCAGCCCTCTCTTCACATCTAGGGGTGCTGCATCCAACCTCCCTCGCTAATGGTATGCCACTCCAGAAATCTCCAGCACCCAGTCTTCGGAATGCTGAGGGGATGGGGACATGCCACTAGTACAGGATAGCCTTGCATGTGGGCAGCACCAGCGTAGCAGGGCCAGTCTCTCTGGCAATGTTGGGGCCGAGTCTCCCACTACCTCGAGGCTACGGGGACCCCAGCCAGGAACAAACAGGCCCCAGTCTCAGTTCACCACATGACCAGGTGAAGGCAAGCACAGTGCCAGGAGGGCGAGCTCACCTCAAAGCGGCAGGGCACTTGCTGGCAGGTCAGGAGCAGCTGTGCTAGCGTTACTCTCTCTCAGTGTCTGCAGCAGCAACTAGGTGAAATCCTAATGGTGTACCCCTTGGAATCAGGAGGCCCCCACCCATTGCCACACTCAAAGTGACAGTGGACCCTGCAGGTCAGCCAGGTAGCCTCCTCACCCAGCCCAAGGTGCTTCCAGCAGCCACACCATGATGAAAATGTCCTCCACATGCAAGAGGGGGTGGGGCAACAATCACAGCGGAGGTGCAGGTAATCACTGCTGGAGCATCCCACGAGGCTCAGGCCTCACCGTTAGGGCACCCCGTGTGGTGGCATGCTTGGCGCAAGCAAGTTTCAATTGGCCCCTTCCCCCGCAGGAGTGTGCATCTGTCCCACAGCTTGCCAGCATCCGATAGCTGTATGCGGGGCCAGGAGCAGGGACGTCAGACCAATGCTCCTTGCAGGCACGATCATGAGAGACCTGGCATGGCCCCCCAGGCCGCACCGCAATGTCCTCAGAGGCTCCTGCCTGTCCAAGCCACAGTCCTTCCTGCTATTCAGTCAGATACAGTAACAGTGGCCCCACCTACATATGCCTACCAGACTGGCTCACCGCAAAGACAGAGGAAGATGGTGTCATCTGGGGCCCTACGCCAGTGCGGGGGGTCCGCTCCAGGCATCGATGACCCAAAACAGGCCAGGGGCAGCAATCACCGCCCCCAGCAGGTAGGCTCATCAGCTCTGCGCTCGCACTGCGAGCTGCCAGGGCTTGTGCGACAAGGCTCGTATAGGCAGCAATCATCAATAGCTGGCTGCTGTCCTCCAGCTCACGCCGCTGCAGGTTAGAGTGTGTCAGGAGGCAGTCGCAAGATGTAGGGGTCTCATCGGCACAGGATTCAGCAGGATTAATGTAGGATTAAGGGGATTTTGCAGACTGTCTGGCCGGGAGCTCAGGATCTTACGTGATGTCCTGTCGGCCATGTTCCAAGGCCACACCCCAAAGTTGTTTCTCTTATATCGTTTTGTAATGTGTTAAGCATTTTATTTACTTTTTGCTAATTTGTATTAGGTGCTATTATATGTGTGGTTTGCTTTTTATTAATTTATTTATTAAGTAGTAATTTTTCCTTTTCAATCTGACTGGTTTTTGATCAAATTTAAAAAAAATGATTGATTAGTAGAAATATTTTAATAATATTTATAAATTAGTTAGTTTGATATGATCTTATGTTATATTTAGTTTGTGTATTTGGATTTTTTTGAGTAGTTCTCTTGGTATGAAATATTAGATAAGGTAGACCTTGATTGTTGGCAAATAGTTAGACTTTGCATTGTAGTATTTGGGCATCTCTTTGCATTGTTTTGAAGAATTAGGTTTTGGTTCGGTCATAAATTGTTATATTGTGAGTTCCTCATAGCTTTCTTCCAATTTTAATATTTGTAGGAAATGGTAGAGTTTAGGATGGCTTCAGCCTAATGTCCATTGGAAGAAGTTGCAGCACCCTTTCACTGTGTTATTTGTTTTTGCTTCTTGTGCCATGGTGCTGTCAAATACATTCCACAATGGTATGCACCCTTCCAGACACATACAACAACCCAAGTATCTTCAAATGTGGTTGACTTTGTGTTTTTGGAAGTAGATAGATTCTATTATGGGGTTTTAGTGTTTACTACTTTAGTTACTGGGACATGTGCTAAAGAATTAATTTTTAAATTCCAAAGGCAAATTTGGTATTTGTGGAATTTTCCACACTTAGGGCCCGATTATGAGTTTGTTGGTCCGACTGCCAGACCGGCGTTGCAGCTTTTCGACCGCTGTATTATGACAACACCACTGGGCTGGCGGTGTTGTCTCAGAGGTGGAACGCAGAGGCCTGCTTTGGCTCATAGGGTGCCTGAAGTATATGCTGCCGCATGGCAGTGCCACTTGCACGTCGGTGCACTGTGTAACATGCACCATGTCATGCATGGCACACACTGCACGCACAACAGTGCAAGTAGAGGGGGGCACAACATTGGGGCCCTGTTGGGTCCCCCTTCCCCGCCTTTCCGCTGACCGGGACCCGACCATGAAAAGGTTGGCAGAAAGGTAGGTTGTAATCTCCACAGCGGTGCGGGCATCCGCACTGCCTTCATAGCCTGTTGCTTTCTGCACCACCGCTCGTCAGGATCCTGGCTGTGACAGCGGTCCTGTGTCGAGCTGGTAGCGGTCCAACTGCCAAACTCATAATCAGGTGGTCGGACTGTCGAGATTCGCCGCGGTCGGACCACCACCACGGGTACGGCGGTCTTGGGACCGCCATCCTTGTAATCAGGCCTTTAGTGCTGATTTTTGGAGGTGTCTCCTTATATTGTGGTTAAAATTATACTAGCACTGCTGTATAGCTGTATGTGAGTATGGGGCATATTAGCAAGTAAGGGCGATAATTATCGCCCGTTCCAAGTATCGGGAGTTCTGTTATCGCCTCCTTTCCCCGATAATTTTTGGCTGCTTACCGACGTATTATCAACACGTCTGTAAGAGGCGATAGTGTCAGGGAAAGGGCGCGATAACTCCCGCTAAGAGGCGATAGGTAGTCAGGCGAAACCTTGCCATCGGCAGCGATCGACGCGTTAGCGGCATTTATATTGCCGCTAACGTGACAATATGCCTGCAAACACGGGTGGCCGGGTGCCAAAATCAACACGTACTGCAGTGCCAATGCAGAGGACATTACCTCTCCTGCTGCTCTGCCACACCTGTGCCTGCAGAGTTAAGAGAGAAGTACTCAATATCGGACTAAGTGCAATATTAGAGGATTAGCAGAGGATTAGCTCCTGCTGCCACACAGGGAGGAGTGAATTTTAATTTTGTGTGTTTTTATTCCATGGCCATGTGAAAGGCTCCGATATTGTGTGTGTCACTGTGTGGCCCCCAGTGAGTTTGAAAGTCTGACTTTGTGCTAAGGGGCTAATAAAGCAGCATACTCATTACCTCTTTGATGTCTGTGGGTCTTCTGATGGAGATCTGGCTTTAGGCAGGTTTTTAGCAGGTGTTAAATTCCTGCGGCTATCGGGGATTAGCGCGACTTTATTTATCGCGGGACATCTTTGATAATAGAGCGTAGTGGTATTAGCGATTTTTACGGTGTAATTTTTGTAAGGAACGCCTACCTTGCATGTCATTAGCGATAATTATCGCTGGCATGCAAGGCAATAGAAAAACCGGCAGCTCACGCCGGAAAGCTGGCGCTAACGCATGTTGGCGCAGGCTTGCTAATAGGGCGATATCAATATCGCCGCATTAGCGGCAGAAAAGTGCCGCTAACGCGGCGATAAAGGGCTTGATAATATGCCCCTATATTTTTAAAATGGTACTAATCATTACTTGCTCAAAGTCAATGATTGTTTCTTGAGGACAATAATTGTAGGTTTGGATTTTATTACAATTAGTAGTTCATGGTATGTGGCACTTTATTAGGAAAAAGTGCATAGACTATAGGGTTTTTTGCTGTGGCATTCACTATGTATTGTGTGGATTTGAGTGTATGGTAGAGGGCACAATTTAAGTTTACGTGCCATCCTTGATCCACATGTTGCTTTGAGTTAATCTTTATATTCTGCTTTCTGTTGCATAAATAATTATTCTACTGTTATTATTGGTGTTGTCATATATAAGGAAAGATTTGTTGGTATGTTTTATAGTTACACTTTTATGGATATTTATATCTTGGAATTATTTTGAGCAGTAGGGTTTTCAGTTGTTGCTTTACTAGTTCTGGCTATGAGTCTTTTCAAGTTTGGGTATCCAGGAGTTGGCCTGTAGTATAGTCAGGAACTTTTAGTATTATATTTTCAAAAATTGCTTCTGTTTGTCTTGGTAAACTAGTGCTAGCTTTCTTGAAAACTTGTAATACATTTCTGATTTCGATTTCTGTAACATTTGTGAGGTGATTATGGTCTCAAACATTTCCACCAATTTTGTTTTAATTTGTATCCGCCCCATAACCTGCGTTAGAAAAATATTTTCTACATTTCCATTGTGTTTTCTCATTGCTTATACTATCTAGACAATGAACACATCTCATGTGAGTCAATAACAATTTTCCTTAGCTATTAGTAATTTAAAATATATTACTTACATTTTAGAGGGTTGTTTTAGATTGATTTTTCACTTCTGTGCATAATCTGGCAGATTGTCACTTTCTTGAATTGTTGACTTTTTTTGCTATAATGTACTGCACATTTTTGTGTTTTTTATAGTTGATATTAAATTTGTACAGTGTTTGAATTAGTTAGTTTATTTTAACCCCTTCGGCCGTCCGACGCACCAGTGCTCATGTGCGTCGGACGGCCCCTGGCTGTCCTCGCACATGGCACAGGGAATCCCTCTGGTGCGGGCACCAGAGGGATTCCTTTACCTCCCAACAACCTCGGGAGCTGGAGAAGAGCTTCCCCAGCTCCCGAGGCTGTCGGCTTTGTTTCCCTGAAATGACGATCAGTGCGCACGTCGCGTTGACGTCATTTCAGTGAAACCGAAACTGAAATGAGGCAACAGGCTAATTTCAGTTTTGCTTTCTACGTGCTCAGAAGGCTATCTCAGCCCCCTGAGCACGTAGAAAGTCAGGAGAGGTATTGTTGGAAAGGGGAGAATCTCCCCTTTCCAATGGTACCCCTCCCTAGTGGATCCCTGCTTGGGGATTGCCCCAGGAGGGCGATCCCCAAGCAGGGATCCACCCACTAGGCACCAGGGAGGGAGGAGCGGCCCCTTGGGTAAGGGCCTTTGCTCCTCCCATATTAATTTTGGCAGTCAGTCTTTCTGCCCCCCTGGGGGGTAGATGGGGGCAGTAGCCCCCAATCTGCCCCTCCGGGGGGGCAGAAAGCCCACTAGATACCAGGGATTTTTTTCTAAATTGAATTAGGGGTGGGGGCTGCCCAATATGGGCATGCCAATGCCCCCACCCCCCTGCCACAAAATGACAGTCTTTCTGCCCCGGGGCAGTATCCCCCAATCTGCTCCCCGGGGGCAGAAAGCCCACTAGAAACCAGGGATACTCTTTCTAATTTGAACTAGGGGGGGGCTGCCCAATATGGGCATGCCTATGCCCCCCCGCCGCAAAAGTACAGTCTTTCTGACCCCCATGGGGGGCAGAAAGCCCACTAGAAACCAGGGATCTTTTTAAAAATGCAAATTAGGGGTAGGGGCTGCCAAATATGGGCATGCCAATGCCCCCACCCCCCTGCCGCAAAAGTACAGTCTTTATGCCCCCCTGGTGGGGGCAGAAAGCCCACTAGACACCAGGGTTTTTTCCCCTGATGAATTTAGGGGTGGGGGTTGCCCAAGATGGGCATGCCAAAGCCCCCACCCCTCCCCCCCACAAAATTCCAGTCTTTCTGGGCGGCGTTCGACACAGTCTCTCACCGCACCCTAATACGCAGACTCCACGACGCAGGGATCCAAGACAAGGCCTTCGACTGGATCCGCTCCTTCCTCTCCGGCAGAACGCAGTGGGTCAGACTCCCCCCTTTCCTCTCGGACCCTACACCAACCACCTGCAGAGTCCCCCAGGGGTCCTCCCTCAGCCCTACGCTCTTCAACGTCTACATGGCTCCGCTCGCCCCCATCATCAGAACCTACGGACTCAACATTGTGTCATACGCAGACGATACCCAACTCATCCTCTCCCTATCCAATGAACCCAATACCGCCAGACACAACTTTCGAGTAGGCATAGAAGCTGTCGCCAAATAGATGAAAAACAGCTGCCTACAACTAAACACCAACAAAACAGAAGTACTCATCATGGGCCCAAACCCCAACGCATGGAACGACACCTGGTGGCCACCCGCCCTCGGAAGCCCGCCCACCCCCAGGGACCACGCACGCAACCTGGGAATCATCCTGGACTGCGAGCTCAAAATGAACCGCCAGATCAACTCTGTCTCGTCCTCCTGCTTCCACACCCTCCACCTCCTACGTAAGACCTTCAAATGGATCCCCCTCATACACAGAAAGACCGTCACTTACGCCCTGGTCACCAGCAGACTCGACTACGGCAACGCACTCTATGCCGGAATAAACAAAAACCTCACCCGCAAGCTACAGAACATCCAGAACGCCGCCGCAAGACTGGTCCTCGACCTGCCAAGACACTGCCTCATCTCCCAGCACCTGCACACACTCCACTGGCTCTCCATCAAAGCTAGAGTCACCTTCAAGATGCTCACCCACGCTCACAAGGCCCTCCACGACACCAGACCAGCATACCTAAACAGCCGACTCAAATTCCACACACCCCAGAGGACCCTACAATCAGCCCAGCTCTCCTACGCTGTGGTACCCCGCACCAGAAAGACCAGATCGGGAGGCCGCTCCTTTTCCTTCCTCGCGGCCAGAGCCTGGAACGCCCTTCCGCTCCACCTCAGACAGACAACATCGCTCCCCATCTTCGCAAGAAACCTCAAAACCTGGCCCTTCAACAGACCCCCCTTGATGGACTGGAACCTGCTAACCCCCCCCCCAGCACCTTGAGACCCTTACGGGTGAGTAGTCGCGCTTATCAAACACCTGATTGATTGATTGATTGAAACCTCAAACTTTTTCCAAAATAACACATTTTTCTCACATTTCTGTGGTGGAAAGTTCTGGAATCTGCGTGGATCCACAAAATTCCACCCACCCACCCATTCCCCAAAGTCTTCCGAGAAAAATGGTACCTCACTAGTGTGGGTAGGCCTAGTGCCCGCAACAGGAACCGGCCCAAAATGCAACATGGACACACCACATTTTCACAGTGAAAACTGACCCTTTTGTTGCAAAGTGCCTAGCTGTAGATTGTGAACCCTAGCTCTGCCGGCACCTAGGGAAACCTAGCAAACCTATACATTTTTAAAAGCTAGACACCCACGGAAAACAGGATGGGTGGACTTGTCTGGCTCTCACCAGGTTCTGTTACCCAGAATCCCTTGCAAACCTCAAACTTTGTCAAACAAACCCACATTTTACTCATATTTCTGTGGTGGAAAGTTCTGGAATCTGCGTGAATCCACAAAATTCCACCCACACCGCCTTCCCCAAAGTCTTCCAAGAAAAATGGTACCTCACTTGTGTGGGTAGGCCTAGTGCCCGCGACAGGAAACGGCCCAAAATGCAACGTGGACACCCCACATTTTCACAGTGAAAAAGGACCTGTTTTTTGCAAACTGCCTAGCTGTAGATTCCAAACCCTAGCTCTGCCGGCACCTAGGGAAACCTAGCAAACCTATACATTTTTTAAAACTAGACATGCAGGGAAATACAGGCTGGGGTGACTTGTCTGGCTCTCACCAGGTTCTGTTACCCAGAATCCCTTGCAAACCTCAAACTTTATAAAAAAAACACATTTCCCTCACATTTCTGTGGTGGAACGTTCTAGAATCTGCGTGGATCCCCAAATTTCCTACCACCCAGCGTTCCCCCAGGTCCTCCGATAAAAATGGTACCTCGCGTGGGTGGGTCAAGTACCCCCGACAGGCAAGGGCCCAAAACGTATTGAGGAGACATCAAAATTACCTATCACAAAACAACCTGGTTTTGCAAGGGGGGGTCACCTGGGTTTTTGGCCCCGGCTTCGGCGGCCATCTTGGGAAACCTACCAAACCCACACATTTCTGAAAAGTAGACACCCGGGGGAGTCCAGCGAGGTATGGCTTGCGTGGACCCCCAACTTTTTCCTACCCAGAATCCCCAGCAAACCTCAAATTTAGCAGAAAAAATCAAATTTTTCTCAAATTTCTGTGTGGGAAAGTTCTGAAATTTGCATGGATCCACAAATTTCCTACCACCCAGCATTCCCCCTGGTCTCCCGATAAAAATGGTACCTCACTCACATGAGTGGGTCAAGTACCCGCGACAGGCAAGGGCCCAAAACATATTGAGGAGACATCAAAATTACCTATCACAAAACAACCTGGTTTTGCCAGGGGGATAACCTGGGTTTTTGGCCCCGGGCTCGGTGGCCATCTTGGGAAACTACCAAACCCACACATTTCTGAAAACTAGACAACCGGGGGAGTCCAGCGAGATATGGCTTGCGTGGATCCACCAACGTTTTCCTACCCAGAATCCCCTGCAAACCTCAAATTTAGCTGAATAAAACAAATTTTCCACATATTTTTGTGTGGAATCACCGTGCCGGCACAAATGTCCTACCACACAGCATTCCCCTCAGACTCCCAAGTAAAATGATACCTCACTTATGTGGGTGTCCAATGCAGAGTTGGCAAAAAACCAGATTTTTATAAAAATGTAGCGCTTAGAATTCTCCGTGCTATACCCTTAATCCCTATGTTTTGGGCTCTTCCCAGTCACAGGCCCTTGCCCCACCCACACAAGTGAGGTATCATTTTACTCAGGAGAATAAGGGGAACGCTGGTTGGTAGGACATTTGTGCCAGCACTGTGATCCCACACAAAAATGTATGGAAAAAATGATTTTTTCAGCCAAATTTGAGGTTTGCAGGGGATTCTGGGTAGGGAAACGTTGGGGGATCCTCGCAAGCCATACCTCACTGGACTCCCCAGGGTGTCTAGTTTTCAGAAATGTGTGGGTTTGGTAGGTTTCTCTAGATGGCCGCGAGCCCAGGGCCAAAAACCCAGGTGCCCCCCTCCTGCAAAACCAGGTCGTTTTATGATAGGTAATTTTGAAGTCTCCACAATGTGTTTTGGGCCCTTGCCTGTCACGGGTACTTGACCCACCCACATGAGTGAGGTACCATTTTTATCGGGAGCCCTGGGGGAACGCTGGGTGGTAGGAAATTTGTGGATCCATGCAGATTCCAGAACTTTCCTAAACAGAAATTTGAGAAAAATTTGATTTTTTCAGCTAAATTTGAGGTTTGCAGGGGATTCTGGGTAGGGAAACGTTGGGGGATCCTCGCAAGCCATACCTCACTGTACTCCCCAGGGTGTCTAGTTTTTAGAAATGTGTGGGTTTGGTAGGTTTCTCTAGATGGCCGCGAGCCCAGGGCCAAAAACCCAGGTGCCCCCCTCCTGCAAAACCAGGTCGTTTTATGATAGGTAATTTTGAAGTCTCCACAATGTGTTTTGGGCCCTTGACTGTCACGGGTACTTGACCCACCCACATGAGTGAGGTACCATTTTTATCGGGAGCCCTGGGGGAACGCTGGGTGGTAGGAAATTTGTGGATCCATGCAGATTCCAGAACTTTCCTAAACAGAAATTTGAGAAAAATTTGATTTTTTCAGCTAAATTTGAGGTTTGCAGGGAATTCTGGGTAGGAAAGCATTGGGGGGTCCACGCAAGCCATACCTTGATGGACTCCCCCGGGTGTCCACTTTTCAGAAATGTGTGGGTTTGGTAGGTTTCCCAAGATGGCCGCCGAGCCCGGGGCCAAAAACCCAGGTGACCCCCCTTGCAAAACCAGGTTGTTTTGTGCTAGGTAATTTTGATGTTTCCTCAATACGTTTTGGGCCCTTGCCTGTCACGGGTACTTGACCCACCCACATGAGTGAGGTACCATTTTTATCGGGAGCCCTGGGGGAACGCTGGGTGGTAGGAAATTTGTGGATCCATGCAGATTCCAGAACTTTCCTAAACAGAAATTTGAGAAAAATGTGATTTTTTCAGCTAAATTTGAGGTTTGCAGGGGATTCTGGGTAGGGAAACGTTGGGGGATCCTCGCAAGCCATACCTCACTGGACTCCCCAGGGTGTCTAGTTTTCAGAAATGTGTGGGTTTGGTAGGTTTCTCTAGATGGCCGCGAGCCCAGGGCCAAAAACCCAGGTGCCCCCTCCTGCAAAACCAGGTCGTTTTATGATAGGTAATTTTGAAGTCTCCACAATGTGTTTTGGGCCCTTGCCTGTCACGGGTACTTGACCCACCCACATGAGTGAGGTACCATTTTTATCGGGAGCCCTGGGGGAACGCTGGGTGGTAGGAAATTTGTGGATCCATGCAGATTCCAGAACTTACCTAAACAGAAATTTGAGAAAAATGTGATTTTTTCAGCTAAATTTGAGGTTTGCAGGGAATTCTGGGTAGGAAAGCATTGGGGGGTCCACGCAAGCCATACCTTGCTGGACTCCCCCGGGTGTCCACTTTTCAGAAATGTGTGGGTTTGGTAGGTTTCCCAAGATGGCTGCCGAGCCCGGGGCCAAAAACCCAGGTGACCCCCCTTGCAAAACCAGATTGTTTTGTGATAGGTAATTTTGATGTTTCCTCAATACGTTTTGGGCCCTTGCCTGTCACGGGCACTTGACCCACCCACATGAGTGAGGTACCATTTTTATCGGGAGCCCTGGGGGAACGCTGGGTGGTAGGAAATTTGTGGATCCATGCAGATTCCAGAACTTTTCTAAACAGAAATTTGAGAAAAATGTGATTTTTTCAGCTAAATTTGAGGTTTGCAGGGGATTCTGGGTAGGGAAACGTTGGGGGATCCTCGCAAGCCATACCTCACTGGACTCCCCAGGGTGTCTAGTTTTCAGAAATGTGTGGGTTTGGTAGGTTTCTCTAGATGGCCGCGAGCCCAGGGCCAAAAACCCAGGTGCCCCCCTCCTGCAAAACCAGGTCGTTTTATGATAGGTAATTTTGAAGTCTCCACAATGTGTTTTGGACCCTTGCCTGTCACGGGTACTTGACCCACCCACATGAGTGAGGTACCATTTTTATCGGGAGCCCTGGGGGAACGCTGGGTGGTAGGAAATTTGTGGATCCATGCAGATTCCAGAACTTTCCTAAACAGAAATTTGAGAAAAATGTGATTTTTTCAGCTAAATTTGAGGTTTGCAGGGAATTCTGGGTAGGAAAGCATTGGGGGTCCACACAAGCCATACCTTGCTGGACTCCCCCGGGTGTCCACTTTTCAGAAATGTGTGGGTTTGGTAGGTTTCCTGTTGGACTTGGCCCTTTTTTTGCAGGGTCATCCCTAAACTTTTTGCCTTCCTCCTATATTTTTTCTGACCTGTTGTTGGCTGTTTTATGACTCTGGGCACTTTACCACTGCTGATCAGTGCTAAAGTGCATATGCTCTCCCTATTGTAAATTGTGTTATGGATTAGTGACTCTATGATTGGATGATTGGTTTACTTGTCAGTCCCTAGTACAGTGCACTGAGTGTGCCCAGGGCTTGTAAATCCAATGCCGCTGGTGGGCTTGCAGCACTGGTTGTGCCACCCACAGAAGCGGCTTGTAAAATGTGTCTCAGGCCTGCCATCTCAGAGCCTGTGTGCAGCCTAGGGCTGCCATGTCGACTTGGTGAGTACACCCACTTACCAGTCCCTAAACCTTCCCTTTACTGCATGTTGGTCACCCCTAAAGTAGGCCCTAGGGCAGGGTGCATTGTGAGTACAAGGTAGGACATGCCCTGGTGTGTGTGGCATGTCCTAATAGTGAATTACAGCCATTTTCGTTTTTCACTATTGCAAGGCTACCTGCTCCCCATAGGCCAGAATGGGCAGACTGACTATTACACCTTATAGTCAGAACTGACCCAGGGAACATGGTAGAAAAACGAATTTAGTATGCCTGAACTCAGAATGATAAAATACATCTTTTAGTGAAGTTGGTTTTAACATTCTGTGTTTGAAAATACCACTTTTAGAAAGTGGGTATTTTCTTGCCTAAACTTCCAAGCCTGCCTCTGCTAGGTTGTGTATTCCTTGTCTGGAGATTGAGTGACAGGGGCTGGGGGTGGCTACAGGAGACAGGGTGAGTCAGCACAGGGCTGAATAGAAAGATCTGCATCCAGAGTGGAGGGAGGAGTTGCACCTGGGTCTGAATAGGGCTGTGCCTGCCTTCCACAATGCTGGCTCCACCTCCTGCCGGGCGGCTGAGCACCCTGCCCCACATTCTGAAAGGAAAGAAGGAGACAGAAAAACAAAGTGCTCCAGGACTGACCAGAACTGGTTTTGGGCTGGGCAGAGGCCTCTCTGCCTTCAGAGAACAAAGGAAAACTGTGTATAAAAAGGGGACCCAGACCCCTAGGAAATTAGATCACTTTGGGAAAACAAGAAGAAACCTTTGCTGAGGAGCGGAACCAAGAAGGAACTGAGGAGAAGACTATCCCTAAGCTAGAGGGATCTGCCTGCAGTGGTTGCCTGACTGCCAAAGGAAGGAGAAAGGACTTTGTGTGCACTTTTATTCAACTTGTAAAGTATCTCCAAGGGCTTGAGAAAAGAGCTTGCCTCCTGCTGAAGTCTCAGGGACAACAGACTTCAACCACCAGCTCCCCAAGAATCCTTTGGAAGTGCCTGCTGCTGTTTTGGGCCTTCTGAAGGGACTGCGTGTCGCAAGGAGCTGAAAGCGCGACTCAAGAGGAAGAAGCGTGTCGCCGTCGCTGCTGCTGCCGTCGCAACTCCGAAGGAGGGTGTCGCCGCTGTAGCTGTCGTATTGCACCGCATCGAGAGAAGCGTCCCGCAACGAAGAGGAAGCGTGTCGCCGTCGCTGCTGCTGCCGTCGCAACTCCGAAGGAGGGTGTCGCCGCTGTAGCTGTCGCATTGCACCGCATCAAGAGAAGAGTCTCGCATCGAGGAAGAAGCGTGTCGCCGCCGCAGCCGCTGCCGTCGCAACTCCGAAGGAGGGTGTCGCCGCTGTAGCTGTCGCATTGCACCGCATCAAGAGAAGCGCCCGCATCCACGGAGAAGCGTGCCGCCGTCGGAGCTGCTGCCGTCGCATCACGAAACAAGGGTGTCGCCGCTGCAGTTGTCGCATCGAGCGGAAGCGTCTCGCCACGTCGGAGAAGAGGGTCGCCGCCAAAGCCGCTGTCGTCGCATCGCTGAACAAGGGTGTCGCCGCTGTAGCTGACGCATCGAGTCGAGACTTCTCGCAACCTCGGAGAAGCGTGCCGCATCAGGAAGAACTTGACGTCTTTATTTCTTTGCACCAGAACTTTGTCGCATTTCCATCGCTGCAACATTGCTTGTTGTGGAAGCGTCCCGCATCGTAAGGTACATTGACTTAAAGTGTCGCATCGTAAGAACTGAACTGAACTAAGCTAAAACTACCATTTTTAAGTACAGTATTGTGGATTTTTGTCGTTATGGTCTTGTGTTAAAACTATATAAAGAATACTTATTTTTGATATAAACCTTGTGTGGTGTCCATCTGTAGTGTGTCCCTAGATTACTGTATGTGTTCACAAATGCTTTACACACTGCCTCTGAGATAAGCCTGTCTGCTCGTGCCAAGCTACCAAGGGGGTGAGCAGGGGTTATTTTAGGAGTGTACCCCTTTACCCTGACTAGAGGCGAGGGTCCCTATTTGTCACAAGTACCTACCTGTGCCAACTAGAGACCCCCAATTCTAACATTGGTGGTCAGCGGTGAGGATTCTGGACTTGCATTTGTGACTCATGTACAGTGATTGGTGAACACTACTAGTGAGTGCAGACCAAACGCGACCACATACTGTTTTTCTGTTTTATGGTGTCCTCCTGGAGGTATTTTTGATACCATGACTCTGGTTAGTTGTTGCAAAATGGAACTCAACTTCTGGCACATGTTTATCTACACAATGAAGGAGCTACGTGTGTTTTGCAAGGAAAGAGGGCTGCCTGTGAAGAGAAGGTCCAGGGAGGATCTAGAGGCATCCCTATTTCAGTATGAGTTACCCCGCTGGAAGGCAACACTACCAGTTGAGTCTGAGGAGGAGGAATTCTCTAAAAGTGAGGGAGAAACAGAAAAAGATAGCTGGCTTCTGGCTCATGAGCAGAAGCTGAAAGAGATTGATGAAGAACTGAGAGAGATTGATGAGGCTCAGAGGGCCTTAGCCCAAGAAGAAGAAATTTGGGCAGCTCAGGAAGTGAGCTTTGCTGAGTTGGAGGTGGAGTCCAGCTCAGATGGTGGCAGCAAAATTAAGTTATTCAGTGCTGAGAGAGTAGTGCACACACCCAGAGATGTGGCGCCTGACTTGGAGGGGGTTAACATACACCAGGAGGTTCAAGGACATGAGGTAGCTCCAGTAGTGCGCAGTGTCCCTGAGAGGAATAGGGAAACTGACACAGGGATTCATGGTCCTAGTGGTGGGAGGGACACTCTACTGACTCTAGATGAGAGGGGCAGGGAGAGGGGTTCCCCCATGGTTGAAGTCCTGGTATGTGAGTGTGAAGACCGCCCAGAAGAGTGTGGGTTGAGTGACAGAGACAGTCAGATACTGTCTTGCCAGTCTCAGGAGAGTGGTGTGGAGTACGTGTGTGAGGCACTGGATGGTGAGGTGAAGGATAGTTTGGTTAACCCCTGTGGGGGACTGTGTGATCCAATTTGGGGAGAGCATATTGTAAGTCCCTGTTTTCCAGAGCTATGCCAACACCTGTTGGAGTGTGAGTTCTCTGACCTCAGGGAGCTCACATTGGAGGCAGACCTTTTGGTGGATTCCAGAGGGTCTGAAGAGGCATTGGGGAGTGACCCTAAGAGGAGTGGCTCAGGTGTCTTCCAACCCAGAGTGGTGGGAGAGGTTCAGTGTAGCCCAGCTAGGTCCCGTGGTAATGGGAGGGGTGTAGGGACTCACGTCCTGTCTCAGTGGAGAAGGAGTGAGTGTGGGGCTGCGTGTCCCAAGGTGCCCGAAACCCAGTCTCAGAGCCTGGATGGTTCTTCAAGGGAACACCAGGTAGGGAGCCTAGGCTGTCCTGATGGGCCGCCTGTTGAGGAGGATCTCCTAGTGTCTAGAGAACCTGGAGCGTCTGTAAATGGAGCTCCAGTGTTTCTGGTGTCTGGCAGTGCCGCTCCAGTTGGGAGGGTGCAGAAGTCCAGAGTGAGGGGTGAGAGGGGGAGAGAGTCCCCAGTGGAAGAACCAGTGGGTCAGGGACCAGCCAGAAGGGCTGAGTCACCAGTGAATGACCATGGTAACACCACTTCTGTCCTGGGGGATCTTCCCGCGCTGTCAGATGGACAGGGGTCGGGAGATCTGCGCCAGGCGGACTGTCACACAACACATGAGAGATGTGTTACCCTCTGGGGGCATGCGTGCTCCCCAGGAAGTCCTGGTGCGCCAGGCAGATTATTACACAACTCTAGAGGAGTGTGTTTCCCTTGGGGGGGTTGGTGTACCCTCCCGGAAGTCCTGGGTTGCCAGGCACAGGTCCAGCCTAAGGGTTCAGACCCTGGGTTGGAGGGCCAGGTTCAGGGTGTCCCCCTGACCTGGAGGAAGGGGCAGCTGCTAACAGTGCCCCTACCAGTTTGTCTTCTGGGGGCACCACTCCAGGTGGGAGGGTGCAGGGCCCCACTGAGGGAGGCAGGGAGAGGACAGCCTCACCCCTGACCTCTGCCCAGTCTAAGGGTACAGACCCTAAGCTGGGTTCCCAGTTGCAGGATAGAACCCCTGAACTGGTGGGCGAATTGTGCAGGACCCCTACCACAGGTGCCCTGACAATTCTAGAAGGGGGTACCGCTCCAGGTGGGAGGGTACAGAGCCCCAAGGAGGAGGACCGGGTGTGGGAGAGCCCACCCCAGTCTCCCTGTCCAGCCGCCGGTTACAGGCCCGGGGCTGGTGGGTCAGTGTCAGGATGTCATACCTGACCTGACGGTTGGGAGAGTGGACAAAGGGTGCCAGGCACCTGGGGCTACTGCTCCCCGCTCTCTGACACCACAGAGGTTGGAGAGCCATGAAAGGCCTGGGGCCTGGCTCTCATCACTGACGGCTGTCAGTGGCCACTGTGGCTTGCTGTCCTGGTGGACAGAGTTGCCCCTGGGAGGGGGACAGAAGTCACACCCCGGGGTGGACTAGGCCACACCTCTGTGTTGGCCATGTGGGTACTGTCTGTCCAGCTGGGACACACCTGTGAGCAAGCTAAGGTTAGGTGCTGCACAGGTGGTGTCCACAGTTGAGGAGAAGGGTTCCCCATGGGTTAGCTTGGTGGGCCCTGAGAGTATGGACAGAGTGATTCCAATAGGTTCAGATTGGCGTAGAACTGGAATATGCCCCTGCTGTTGTGGGCCAGGGTCCAGGTTCTATCGCCCAAAGCAGGGAAGCCCATCAGGGTAGTGATTGGTCTCCCTGCGTTTTTGGCTGGAAGGGGGTTGTGTTGGACTTGGCCCTTTTTTTGCAGGGTCATCCCTAAACTTTTTGCCTTCCTCCTATATTTTTTCTGACCTGTTGTTGGCTGTTTTATGATTCTGGGCACTTTACCACTGCTGATCAGTGCTAAAGTGCATATGCTCTCCCTATTGTAAATTGTGTTATGGATTAGTGACTCTATGATTGGATGATTGGTTTACTTGTCAGTCCCTAGTACAGTGCACTGAGTGTGCCCAGGGCTTGTAAATCCAATGCCGCTGGTGGGCTTGCAGCACTGGTTGTGCCACCCACAGAAGCGGCTTGTAAAATGTGTCTCAGGCCTGCCATCTCAGAGCCTGTGTGCAGCCTAGGGCTGCCATGTCGACTTGGTGAGTACACCCACTTACCAGTCCCTAAACCTTCCCTTTACTGCATGTTGGTCACCCCTAAAGTAGGCCCTAGGGCAGGGTGCATTGTAAGTACAAGGTAGCACATGCCCTGGTGTGTGTGGCATGTCCTAATAGTGAATTACAGCCATTTTCGTTTTTCACTATTGCAAGGCTACCTGCTCCCCATAGGCCAGAATGGGCAGACTGACTATTACACCTTATAGTCAGAACTGACCCAGGGAACATGGTAGAAAAACGAATTTAGTATGCCTGAACTCAGAATGATAAAATACATCTTTTAGTGAAGTTGGTTTTAACATTCTGTGTTTGAAAATACCACTTTTAGAAAGTGGGTATTTTCTTGCCTAAACTTCCAAGCCTGCCTCTGCTAGGTTGTGTATTCCTTGTCTGGAGATTGAGTGACAGGGGCTGGGGGTGGCTACAGGAGACAGGGTGAGTCAGCACAGGGCTGAATAGAAAGATCTGCATCCAGAGTGGAGGGAGGAGTTGCACCTGGGTCTGAATAGGGCTGTGCCTGCCTTCCACAATGCTGGCTCCACCTCCTGCCGGGCGGCTGAGCACCCTGCCCCACATTCTGAAAGGAAAGAAGGAGACAGAAAAACAAAGTGCTCCAGGACTGACCAGAACTGGTTTTGGGCTGGGCAGAGGCCTCTCTGCCTTCAGAGAACAAAGGAAAACTGTGTATAAAAAGGGGACCCAGACCCCTAGGAAATTAGATCACTTTGGGAAAACAAGAAGAAACCTTTGCTGAGGAGCGGAACCAAGAAGGAACTGAGGAGAAGACTATCCCTAAGCTAGAGGGATCTGCCTGCAGTGGTTGCCTGACTGCCAAAGGAAGGAGAAAGGACTTTGTGTGCACTTTTATTCAACTTGTAAAGTATCTCCAAGGGCTTGAGAAAAGAGCTTGCCTCCTGCTGAAGTCTCAGGGACAACAGACTTCAACCACCAGCTCCCCAAGAATCCTTTGGAAGTGCCTGCTGCTGTTTTGGGCCTTCTGAAGGGACTGCGTGTCGCAAGGAGCTGAAAGCGCGACTCAAGAGGAAGAAGCGTGTCGCCGTCGCTGCTGCTGCCGTCGCAACTCCGAAGGAGGGTGTCGCCGCTGTAGCTGTCGTATTGCACCGCATCGAGAGAAGCGTCCCGCAACGAAGAGGAAGCGTGTCGCCGCCGCTGCTGCTGCCGTCGCAACTCCGAAGGAGGGTGTCGCCGCTGTAGCTGTCGCATTGCGCCGCATCAAGAGAAGAGTCTCGCATCGAGGAAGAAGCGTGTCGCCGCCGCAGCCGCTGCCGTCGCAACTCCGAAGGAGGGTGTCGCCGCTGTAGCTGTCGCATTGCACCGCATCAAGAGAAGCGCCCGCATCCACGGAGAAGCGTGCCGCCGTCGGAGCTGCTGCCGTCGCATCACGAAACAAGGGTGTCGCCGCTGCAGTTGTCGCATCGAGCGGAAGCGTCTCGCCACGTCGGAGAAGAGGGTCGCCGCCAAAGCCGCTGTCGTCGCATCGCTGAACAAGGGTGTCGCCGCTGTAGCTGACGCATCGAGTCGAGACTTCTCGCAACCTCGGAGAAGCGTGCCGCATCAGGAAGAACTTGACGTCTTTATTTCTTTGCACCAGAACTTTGTCGCATTTCCATCGCTGCAACATTGCTTGTTGTGGAAGCGTCCCGCATCGTAAGGTACATTGACTTAAAGTGTCGCATCGTAAGAACTGAACTGAACTAAGCTAAAACTACCATTTTTAAGTACAGTATTGTGGATTTTTGTCGTTATGGTCTTGTGTTAAAACTATATAAAGAATACTTATTTTTGATATAAACCTTGTGTGGTGTCCATCTGTAGTGTGTCCCTAGATTACTGTATGTGTTCACAAATGCTTTACACACTGCCTCTGAGATAAGCCTGTCTGCTCGTGCCAAGCTACCAAGGGGGTGAGCAGGGGTTATTTTAGGAGTGTACCCCTTTACCCTGACTAGAGGCGAGGGTCCCTATTTGTCACAAGTACCTACCTGTGCCAACTAGAGACCCCCAATTCTAACATTTCCCAAGATGGCCGCCGAGCCCGGGGCCAAAAACCCAGGTGACCCCCCTTGCAAAACCAGGTTGTTTTGTGATAGGTAATTTTGATGTTTCCTCAATACTTTTTGGGCCCTTGCCTGTCACGGGTACTTGACCCACCCACATGAGTGAGGTACCATTTTTATCGGGAGCCCTGGGGGAACGCTGGGTGGTAGGAAATTTGTGGATCCATGCAGATTCCAGAACTTTCCTAAACAGAAATTTGAGAAAAATTTGATTTTTTCAGCTAAATTTGAGGTTTGCAGGGGATTCTGGGTAGGGAAACGTTGGGGGATCCTCACAAGCCATACCTCACTGGACTCCCCAGGGTGTCTAGTTTTCAGAAATGTGTGGGTTTGGTAGGTTTCTCTAGATGGCCGCGAGCCCAGGGCCAAAAACCCAAGTGCCCCCCTCCTGCAAAACCAGGTTGTTTTATGATAGGTAATTTTGAAGTCTCCACAATGTGTTTTGGGCCCTTGCCTGTCACGGGTACTTGACCCACCCACATGAGTGAGGTACCATTTTTATCGGGAGCCCTGGGGGAACGCTGGGTGGTAGGAAATTTGTGGATCCATGCAGATTCCAGAACTTTCCTAAACAGAAATTTGAGAAAAATGTGATTTTTTCAGCTAAATTTGAGGTTTGCAGGGAATTCTGGGTAGGAAAGCATTGGGGGTCCACGCAAGCCATACCTTGCTGGACTCCCCCGGGTGTCCACTTTTCAGAAATGTGTGGGTTTGGTAGGTTTCCCAAGATGGCTGCCGAGCCCGGGGCCAAAAACCCAGGTGACACCCTTGCAAAACCAGGTTGTTTTGTGATAGGTAATTTTGATGTTTCCTCAATACGTTTTGGGCCCTTGCCTGTCACGGGTACTTGACCCACCCACATGAGTGAGGTACCATTTTTATCGGGAGCCCTGGGGGAACGCTGGGTGGTAGGAAATTTGTGGATCCATGCAGATTCCAGAACTTTCCTAAACAGAAATTTGAGAAAAATGTGATTTTTTCAGCTAAATTTGAGGTTTGCAGGGGATTCTGGGTAGGGAAACGTTGGGGGATCCTCGCAAGCCATACCTCACTGGACTCCCCAGGGTGTCTAGTTTTCAGAAATGTGTGGGTTTGGTAGGTTTCTCTAGATGGCCGCGAGCCCAGGGCCAAAAACCCAGGTGCCCCCTCCTGCAAAACCAGGTCGTTTTATGATAGGTAATTTTGAAGTCTCCACAATGTGTTTTGGGCCCTTGACTGTCACGGGTACTTGACCCACCCACATGAGTGAGGTACCATTTTTATCGGGAGCCCTGGGGAACGCTGGGTGGTAGGAAATTTGTGGATCCATGCAGATTCCAGAACTTTCCTAAACAGAAATTTGAGAAAAATGTGATTTTTTTCAGCTAAATTTGAGGTTTGCAGGGAATTCTGGGTAGGAAAGCATTGGGGGTCCACGCAAGCCATACCTTGATGGACTCCCCCGGGTGTCCACTTTTCAGAAATGTGTGGGTTTGGTAGGTTTCCCAAGATGGCCGCCGAGCCCGGGGCCAAAAACCCAGGTGACCCCCCTTGCAAAACCAGGTTGTTTTGTGCTAGGTAATTTTGATGTTTCCTCAATACGTTTTGGGCCCTTGCCTGTCACGGGTACTTGACCCACCCACATGAGTGAGGTACCATTTTTATCGGGAGCCCTGGGGGAACGCTGGGTGGTAGGAAATTTGTGGATCCATGCAGATTCCAGAACTTTCCTAAACAGAAATTTGAGAAAAATTTGATTTTTTCAGCTAAATTTGAGGTTTGCAGGGGATTCTGGGTAGGGAAACGTTGGGGGATCCTCGCAAGCCATACCTCACTGGACTCCCCAGGGTGTCTAGTTTTCAGAAATGTGTGGGTTTGGTAGGTTTCTCTAGATGGCCGCGAGCCCAGGGCCAAAAACCCAGGTGCCCCCTCCTGCAAAACCAGGTCGTTTTATGATAGGTAATTTTGAAGTCTCCACAATGTGTTTTGGGCCCTTGCCTGTCACGGGTACTTGACCCACCCACATGAGTGAGGTACCATTTTTATCGGGAGCCCTGGGGGAACGCTGGGTGGTAGGAAATTTGTGGATCCATGCAGATTCCAGAACTTTCCTAAACAGAAATTTGAGAAAAATGTGATTTTTTTCAGCTAAATTTGAGGTTTGCAGGGAATTCTGGGTAGGAAAGCATTGGGGGGTCCACGCAAGCCATACCTTGCTGGACTCCCCCGGGTGTCCACTTTTCAGAAATGTGTGGGTTTAGTAGGTTTCCCAAGATGGCTGCCGAGCCCGGGGCCAAAAACCCAGGTGACCCCCCTTGCAAAACCAGATTGTTTTGTGATAGGTAATTTTGATGTTTCCTCAATACGTTTTGGGCCCTTGCCTGTCACGGGCACTTGACCCACCCACATGAGTGAGGTACCATTTTTATCGGGAGCCCTGGGGGAACGCTGGGTGGTAGGAAATTTGTGGATCCATGCAGATTCCAGAACTTTCCTAAACAGAAATTTGAGAAAAATGTGATTTTTTCAGCTAAATTTGAGGTTTGCAGGGGATTCTGGGTAGGGAAACGTTGGGGGATCCTCACAAGCCATACCTCACTGGACTCCCCAGGGTGTCTAGTTTTCAGAAATGTGTGGGTTTGGTAGGTTTCTCTAGATGGCCGCGAGCCCAGGGCCAAAAACCCAGGTGCCCCCCTCCTGCAAAACCAGGTCGTTTTATGATAGGTAATTTTGAAGTCTCCACAATGTGTTTTGGGCCCTTGCCTGTCACGGGTACTTGACCCACCCACATGAGTGAGGTACCATTTTTATCGGGAGCCCTGGGGGAACGCTGGGTGGTAGGAAATTTGTGGATCCATGCAGATTCCAGAACTTTCCTAAACAGAAATTTGAGAAAAATGTGATTTTTTCAGCTAAATTTGAGGTTTGCAGGGAATTCTGGGTAGGAAAGCATTGGGGGGTCCACGCAAGCCATACCTTGCTGGACTCCCCCGGGTGTCCACTTTTCAGAAATGTGTGGGTTTGGTAGGTTTCCCAAGATGGCCGCCGAGCCCGGGGCCAAAAACCCAGGTGACCCCCCTTGCAAAACCAGGTTGTTTTGTGATAGGTAATTTTGATGTTTCCTCAATACGTTTTGGGCCCTTGCCTGTCGTGGGTACTTGACCCACCCACTCGATTGAGGTACCATTTTTATTGGAAGACCTGGGGGAACGCTAGGTGGTAGGAAATTTGTGGATCCACGCAGATTCCAGAACGTTCCACCTCAGAAATGTGAGGAAAATGTTTTTTTTTTTTTTACAAAGTTTGAGGTTTGGAAGGAATTCTGGGTAACAGAACCTGGTGAGAGCCAGACAAGTCACCCCATGCTGTATTCCCCTGGGGGCCTAGTTTAAAAAAATGTATAGGTTTGCTAGGTTTCTTTAGGAGCCGGCAGAGCTAGGGTTTGGAATCTACAGCTAGGCACTTTGCAAAAAAAGGGTCAGTTTTCACTGTGAAAAAGTGGTGTGTCCACGTTGCGTTTTGCGCCGTTCCTTGTCGCAGGTACTAGGCTTAACCACACAAGTGAGGTACCAATTTTCTCTGAAGACTTTGGGGAAGGCGGGGTGGGTGGAATTTTGTGGACCAACGCAGATTCCAGAACTTTCCACCACAGAAATGTGAGGAAAATTTGTTTTTTTTTACAAAGTTTGAGGTTTGCAAAGGATTCTGGGTAACAGTACCTGGTGAGAGCCAGACAAGTCACCCCATCCTGTTTTCCCCTGGGTTTCTAGTTTTTAAAAATGGATAGGTTTGCTAGGTTTCCCAAGGTGCCAGCAGAGCTAGGGTGCAAAATCTACAGCTAGGCACTTTGCAACAAATGGGTTCGTTTTCACTGTGAAAATGTGGTGTGTCCACGTTGCGTTTTGGGCCATTTCCTGTTGCGGGCACTAGGCCTACCCACACAAGTGAGGTACTATTTTTCTCGGAAGACTTTGGGAAATGTGGGGTGGGTAGAATTTTGCGGATCCACGCAGATTCCAGAACTTTCCACCACAGAAATGTGAGGCAAATGTGTTTTTTTTTACAAAGTTTGAGGTTTGCAAGGGATTCTGGGTAACAGAACCTGTTGAGAGCCAGACAAGTCACACCATCCTGTATTCCCCTGGGTGTCTAGTTTTCAAGAATGTATAGGTTTGCTAGGTTTCCCTAGGTGCCGGCAGAGCTAGGGTTCAAAATCTACAGCTAGGCACTTTGCATAAAAAGGGTCTGTTTTCACTGTGAAAATGTGGTGTGTCCACGTTGCGTTTTGGGCTGTTTCCTGTCGTGGACACTAGGCCTACCCACACAAGTGAGGTACCAGTTTTCTAGGAAGACTTTGGAGAATGCAGGGTGGGTGGAATTTTGTTGAGCCACACAGATTCCAGAACTTTGCAGCACAGAAATTTGAGGAAAATGTTTTTTTTTTTAATAAAGTTTGAGGTTTGCAAGGGATTCTGGGTCACAGAATCTGGTGAGAGCCAGACAAGTCACCCCATCCAATATTCCCCTGGGTGTATAGTTTTCAAAAATGTATAGGTTTGCTAGGTTTCCCTAGGTGCCGGCAGAGCTAGGTTTCAAAATCTACAGCTAGGCACTTTGCAAAAAAAGGGTCTGTTTTCACTGTGAAAATGTGGTGTGTCCACGTTGCGTTTTGGGCCGTTTCCTGTCACGGGCACTAGGCCTACCCACACAAGTGAGGTACCATTTTCTTGGAAGACTTCGGGGAATGCGGGGTAGGTGGAATTTTGTGGATCCGTGCAGATTATAGAATTTTCCACCACAGAAATGTGAGGAAAATGTGTTTTTTTTTTTACACAATTTGAGGTTTGCAAGGGATTCTGGGTATCTGAACCTGATTATAGCCAGACAAGTCACCCCATCCTGCATTCCTCTGGGTGTCTAGTTTTCAAAAATGTATAGGTTTGCTAGGTTTCCCTAGGTGCTGGCAGAGCTAGGGTTTAAAATCTACAGCTAGACACTGCAAAAAAAGGGTCTGTTTTCACTGTGAAAATGTGGTGTGTCCACGTTGCGTTTTGGGCCGTTTCCTGTCGCGGGCACTAGGCCTACCCACACAAGTGAGGTACCATTTTTCTCTGAACACTTTGGAGAATGTGGGGTGGGCGGAATTTTGTTGATCCACACAGATTCCAGCACTTTCCAGCACAGAAACTTGAGGAAAATGTGTTTTCTTTTTTATAAAGTTTGAGATTTGCAAGGGATTCTGGGTAACAGAACCTGGTGAGAGCCAGACAAGTCACCCCATCCTGTATTCCCCTGATTGTCTAGTTTTCAAAAATGTATAGGTTTGCTAGGTTTCCCTAGGTGCCGGCAGAGCTAGGGTTCAAAATCTACAGCTAGGCACTTTGCAAAAAAAGGATCTGTTTTCACTGTAAAAATGTGGGGTGTCCATGTTGCTTTTCGGGCCGTTTCCTGTTGCGGGCACTAGGCCATCCCACACAAGTGAGGTACCATTTTTCTTGGAAGACTTTGGGGAACGCGGGGTGGGTAGAATTTTGTGGATCCGCGCAGATTCTAGATCTTTCCACCACAGAAATGTGAGGAAAATGTGTTTTTATTTTACAAAGTTTGAGGTTTGTAAGGGATTCTGGGTAACAGAACCTGGTGAAAGCCAGACAAGTCACCCCATCCTGGATTCCTCTGTGTGTCTAGTTTTAAAAAATGTATAGGTTTGCTAGGTTTCCCTAGGTGCCGGCAGAGCTAGGGTTCAAAATTTACAGCTAGGCACTTTGCAAAAAAAGGGTCAGTTTTCACTGTAAAAATGAAGTGTGTCCATGTTGCGTTTTGAGCAGTTTCCTGTCGCGGGCACTAGGCCTACCCACACAAGTGAGGTACCATTTTTATCAGGAGGCTTAGGGTAACACAGAATTGTAGAGCAACTGTTATTACCTATTGACTTTTGATGAATTTCTGCCTTCCAAATGTGTAAAAAAAGAAGTCACTTTGAAAAATGTCCTATAATTCTCATGCTAGTATGGGTTCCCACAATTTTGGAAAAGTGCAAATAGCTACTGTTTCTAAACTCTATATTTTGTTCCAATTTCAGAAATAGATAGGTGCCTTTCATCCCGATTTTTCACTGTATATATTTTCTCAATTGAATTGCTATATACCCGGTACATAATAAAAAAACATTGCAAGACGCTGCTCAGTTATTGGCTCTGGGTTCGTCGGGTTCTTGGTGAATCTACAAGTCCTATATATCCCCACAACCAGAAACGTCCAGCGGATGTAATGGTATATTGCTTTCAAACATCTGTCATAAAGTCGAAGAATTTACAGGTGAAAACGTTGGTACAAGTGGCTGTTTTTTTTAACTCATTTGCAATTTTTCCTATTTTCAACTGTTAATTTCTATAAAGAAACCTTGAAGGATCTACACAAATGACTCCTTGCTGAATTGAGAATTTTGTCTACTTTTCTAAAATGTATAGCTTTTCAGGATCCATTATTGCTTTCATCCCCATTTCTACCATTAACTGGAAGAAGGTTGAAAGCACAAAAAAGCAAAAATAGGCTATGTCCCAGTAAAATGCCAAAACTGTGTAAAAAATGTCGGTTTTCTGACAAAAGTCTGTCAGTCCCTGAAAGCTGGGAAAATGGTGATTTCAGCCCCACAAACCCCTTGTTGATACCATTTGCAGGGAAAAAAACAGACGCTTTCATTTGCAGCACTTTTTTCCCATTTTTCCCCCAAAAACAAAATATAGCTGTATTTTGGCTAATTTCTGGGTCCCCTCCACAGGAATATAAAAACCCTGGGTACCTTTAGAATCCCCGCGATGTTGGAAGAAAAGGACGCACATTTGGCATGGATACCTTGTGTGGTCAAAAAGTTACAGGGGCCTAAGCGCGAACTACCACAAATAGCCCAAAAATGGCTTAGCACGGGGGGGGGGGCCAAGGCCTAGCAGCGAAGGGGTTAAGTCTAATTTCAGTGGTTGTTTTGTTTGCTGTTAAGTTTTTTATGTTTAGTCTTTATTTTGTGTACGCTAATCAGTGTTTATTTGCTAATATAAGTAGATATATTTTTGAAGCTATATTTAAATAAAGTGTATTTACATATAGTTAATGCCTAATTAAATAATATTTTTTGTAGCTAATCTGTTGTTGGGTTTAATTTTAAATTTTAGTATTAATGTTGTTTCAATGTTATTTTTCATTAATGCATTTAATTTTAGTTTCATATATTTTTTATGATTTTAAAAACTACTTATTTTAGGGGCTCACTATGATGTCAGTGGGACCGACACCGACGGCACGTTGGTGTCGGTTCCACCGACATTAGAAGCAGCGGTCTTACTGCCGCATTCCAATGTGGTCGGTCAAACCACATGTGTGAGGGACCAACCGATGCGGTTCCGACGGCCTCAAGGAGCCCGTTGGCCCTGCGGTCGGAATGTAATCCCTACAATGAGGGCGGTGCCTGCTCAGGCACTGCCGTAGGGATTACAATGGCCCTTTCCGATGGTCTTTCAATGGCGTCCCGACCGCCATTGAAAGGCTATCAGAAACGGACTTTAGGGACCCCTAGCAGGTCTCCTGTCCCTCCACGGCCTCCGCTATGAGGCCAGGTGGGCACCACAGACGCCGCCCAAACATCCATACCCCATGTGGCAGGCACATTGAGGTAGCTGCCACAGGGTGCAGGGGTATTTAAAAACATGCCTTTTGGCATTGGGGCATGTGCTGCGGCCGGTTTCTGGGCCACAGCACAAGCCTCAATGCCAAAAGGCATGTTCCCGACCGCCTCCACGGCGGTCGGATCCTAATTAGGCAATAGAGACTGCTGACTACCTGTCGGCCAGTCCCCTGACCCCACCCTAAACCCTAAAACACCACCCATGCACGACCCTTCCCCAACCCCCAGTCCTCTCCCTACCCAAAAACACTACCCTGCACGACCCCCCGAACCTACCCTAAACCCTACAACACTACTCCTGCACGACCCTCCCCCCGACCCCCAGTCCTCTCCTTACACTAAAACACTACCCTGTGCGATCCCCCCAACCCTACCCTAAGCCCTAAAACACTACCCTGCATGACACCCCCCGCCCCCAGTCCTCTCCCTACCCTAAAACCCTACCCTGCACAACCCTTCCTCGACCCCCAGTCCTCTCTCTACCCTAAAACACTACCCTTCATGACCCCCGACCCTACCCTAAACCTTAAAACAGTACCCTGCATGACCCCCACCCCCCACCCAACCCCCTTTTACCCTAAAAAAGTAACCCTCACCCCAGGCCCAATCACCCTTACCGCTATCTCCTCGTGGTTCCTGGTTCTCTCTGGTCGTCTGAGGGGCAGTGCATGTCATTGTGAGGAAACGGAAGAGCCTCTGTTTCCTCACAAGGATCTAGATCGACTATATTTTTTACAAGGTATGTGCTTTTACCACACATACCTTTTTAACAAAATTAATTGTAAAGGCATGCGTGGTAAAAGCACATGCATTGTAAAAAAAATGTGCAGTAATGACTGCGTTGTTGTAATGGTATGCAGGGAAACAGCTGCATTGTAATGGCTGTTTCCCGTTCTCTTCATTATGATCACTGTGGCAGTAAAGAATTTTGTTTTGTCATTCAGGAACATCATGTTTATTATAAATAAATAATAGCGTTTTTTTGAATTTTTTGCACTTTTCTGTTTTGTCATATACCATGAAGTTTTCTTTACCTCCCATTTCTAACATCTTCTCTTGGGCTGCCAAATTGTTCGAAAGAAGATAAAATAATGCAAAACCAGTTTCTAAAGCAAACAGCTGCGTCCGAAGAGGAGTACCGGTGCTAGCGGCCTAGGTCAAATAAGAACAGAGTTAAAATGCAGAATTGAAAAGAAAGGATTTCAGTTTTTTTCTAAAACTTACTTCAGATGGGGCAAACCTAAGGCTAATAGGGAGGGCATTACAGAAACCAGCAGTAATGAAGGCAAATGATCTTCCTCCTTTCCTTGCTCTACGTTCCTGAGGAGCTTGGATCTCAGGGAGCAGATTTGGGAATAGGCTTTAATTCTTCTTCTTAGATATGCAGGTCCTCTAAGCTGCAAGGTTCTAAAGGCTAAGGAGCACCTAAAATTGGGCTCGCTTCACCACAGGCAGCCAGTGAAGGTGACGGAGATGGGGTGTTATTTATTGCGAGACAGGAATCTTCAGGGTCAATTTGACTGCCGCATTTTGTATGATCTGCAGGCAATGTAGTAAATAAGCAGGCAGTCCCAAGTATAGACTATTCTCATAGGCTACTTTGGATGTCACTAAAGCGTGCACAATGATCTTACGCTTGTTCTTCAGGACAAGGTGAATATATCTTCTTAAAGACTTCAGGCACCGCAATGGGAATGGCAAAAAAAGTTCCAGCACGGCATGGACTGTGACGTTATGCCGTGCTAGAACTTTGGGGGAATACAGACAAAGGGGCACATGTTGTGCCCCCCTGAATGTATCCCCATGGCGGGGGGCAAGGGGGCCCTGTAGGGCCCCCTTTGTTTCTCTACCGCCAGCATTTTCATGGTGGGGCTCCTGCCATGAAATGGCTGGCGGTGGCGGAACTCGTAATATGCTGAGCTGGACTGCCCTAGTCCCACTCAGCATGTTACATTGTGGCGCAGCGTCCCCACCGCCAGGTGCATCCGGGGTTCCCTCACCGCAACAACTTTTGAAGTCGTAATGCAGTCGACGTACCACCGCCTCTGTGAGTCTGGCGGTCTTATGACTCGTAATCAGCCCCTAAGTCTGAGAAAATTGTTGCTCATCCAATCACCAACAGATTTTAGGCCCTCTTTGAAGATTTAAGAACAGACTTGTCTTTCTCCTTTATAGATAGGAGAAATTGGGTATTGTCGGCATAACATATCACCCCAAGTTTCAGCTAGGCTAGCTAGCCGATCCAGATAAATATTAAAAAGGGTGAGGCTTAGGGCAGAGCCCTGTGGTACACCACATTCAAGTGATTTTGCTGAGGAGGAAAAAGGAGATAGCAGTGCAGCTGTCCTCGAGGAAATATTTAAACTGTAGACGGGTATGGCCTTGTATCCCCAAGTTCCTGAGCCCGTTCAGAAGACTCTCATGAGAGACCATGTTGAAAGCTGGCGACACATCCAGGAGGGATCCAGACTTACATTTAGCCAGTTCTAATAAAGAGTTCTCCAGAGTTATAGGATTAAAATTTGCAAGGAATGGCAGGCCATTGCTCTCCATGCCAGGCATGGGTCCTGAGTTTTTGGGGAATTGGACATAGATTGACCTAATCTTGTTGTAAAAGAACTCTGAAAGCTCTTCACAAAAATCAGCGAAGGCGATAGGTTTATTCAGAAAGGCTCTTGGAGAGAGAAAAGAGTTCACAATTTTGAAGAACTCCCGAGGTTTATTGACAGCCTTAGCAACCAAAGAGGAGATATACTCCTTATGGGTATTAATTATAGCTCTACGATAGAATTTCAGAGCTGCATAATATGCGCATTTGGCCTCAGCATCATAGGATTCCCTCCAAATCTGTTCGAGCCTTTTACATAGAGCTTTCTCTCTTTTTAGGTCTGCAGAGAACCAGGGAGCAGATGGGGTCAATCTTTTATTAATTGAGGTTCTTGTAGTGGTGATAGCATCAAATGCAACTGTAAGCAGATATTAAAATTTTCAATATATTTATCCAAGCTGCCTGTCGACTCTAAAGGTGTATGTGAGAGTATCTCCATTAGAAAGGATTCAGAAATGTTATGCCAAGGTCTTGAGGTTTTAAGGGTCCAATTAATCTGATTACATACACGGGGGGTGATAACAAAAGGAAATATAAAATGATCTGACCATGTTAGTTGTAAGGCAGGGTTAACTGACATTTTTAAATGATTCGCAAAAATGAGATCAAGGGTATGCCCAGCCTTATGTGTAGGTTCTCTTACATGCTGTTCCACATTAAAACCCTCTAAAATGGTTACAAATTGAGCCCCATTAGGATAGTTAGTTTTATTCACATGTAAGTTAAAGTCACCAAAGACTATGAAATTAGAGTGTGCAAGAGATAGTTGATGCAATAGGTCAGAGAGACAAGCTACCGATTCAATAGGGCAATCAGCGGGTCTGTAAATTAAAACACCAGCAAGTGTAAACATCGCACTTTACGTGATTGGGTAAAAAAGGCCCTCTATATGTCCAATATCCTCCAGCTTATGGGCGAAGCAAGTAAAATTAGAATGATAAATAACTGAAATACCTCCTCCCATTCTGTTGGACCAATTAATATGTTGTATTAGAACGCAAGGCTAAGGACAGGTCTGAGCTAGAAGTATCCTTCAGCCATGGTTCGGTAAGAAACATTAGGCCCCATTTGTCCTCCAGTAGAAGATTGAAAATGTCCAAAGAGTTCCTAGGAAGGGATCTACAATTAATCAAGCAAGCAGATAGGGCACAGCCCTTACCAACATGCAGCTGTCTCCCCCTCCCCTGCAAAGGTATTGTATCATAAATAGTGTCAGAAGTTGAGTGGCACGTAAGTAAAAGTTCAGTCTGAAACTTTGTGGTCAGCAAGGAACATAAAAAGACAGGGCACCTACAGACACCTATAGGGATATTAGCCAGATCCAAAATATAACTGCATGGAGAACTGCGAAGATTAAATAAGTCGACCCATGAGTACATCAGTAGTGTAGTGTGCCAGCAGCCTAGCAGGCACTGGCCATGCTCCGGACACACACGGGCATGCCTCTGGTGCACCTTTGGCACACCAGCGGCACGTCTGTGCAAAATGGCGTCTTAGTACTGGGACCCCTTTGATAAAATGCCCCAAATAAAAAACTAGTATCCCTCCACACCCTCTACTGAACAACACACAGTATTTTTAAAACAGATTAGCAGCCAGATTTCTATAACACATTGAAATCGCACCTAAATGCCACTGCACGTCTGTGGCATGTCTGAGTTTAAATGCCCCCAAAAAGGAAATTACGTGGTTCTCCAGCTACTAGAGTGCCGACCGCAAAATTGCGTCTTAGTGCTGGTACCAACTCACAATATTTTAAAACAGATTAGCAACAAGGGGGCTTATTTACAAGCCCCTTGCGCCACCAGTGAGTGACTTTTAATATGGGAAAAAGTGGCGTGAACCTATAAGTCGCTCATTCAAAAACATTACTGAAAAAATAAAAAAATAAAAAATTTCAAATATAAAATTATATATTGTATATGGGGTGGAAGCACTCCTGCCATACATTCTAAGGATATTGAAATTCACAACGTTCTGTGACAACATAGAGGAAAGAGGCCAAATGATTCCTTATAATACTATTCCTTGTAATACATGATCATACCATAACCCTTCCCACAAACCACTTATGTGCTCTTTTATATGAATAGGTAGGATGTTTGTAAGAGAAGTTTTTAAATACAATTAAATCATTTGATTTAAATTTCGCAAACATCTGTGCCGTGCTCAAAAACATTTCTTATATTTATTTGTACAAAAAAAGGCTCATTAAAAATTGTAAACAGTTATAAAGAAAAGGGTTGCTCCTTATAGAGCCATGTAATCTTGGCAATAGATATCAGTGAAGGTTTTTACATTGTATACCTAACATCACTTCACAAATTAAGTAAAAAAACAGGTTGACCAACATCAGAAAGAATTACACAATTTCTGCAAAATAGATATGGATTGTTATACTATCATTGTGAATTTTGCCAAATTACTAATCTCCAAAATGTGTAGTCATGAGTCATGACACAAGTGACAATGCATTATGCAGGCTCTTTCTTTGAGTTAGAGTCAGTAATTTTGAAAGCACTGCTTTTCATCACAAGTCATGAACTCAACCACACTACTTTAACTCCTGCACCACCCAAATCCATTGTTAAGTTATGTCTCAAGTAAATGTTTTCTATTGTCTATTTATAATTTTAAACTTTGTGACATCATTGAAATGTTTGTGAGCAATAGCACACATACATCACCTATTGTTTCAAAAAATGCATGATTTTTGGGGCTACTGTTCAAGAACATTGAAAATGATTAAAAAATATACTTAACCCACTTCTTATGAAAGAAATACAACACTAAAGATAGATGTCAGCACTTCAATATATTAAATGTGTTAAGATAATGTGTTTCTTCGATTTAGAGCAGGGGTTTCCAAACCTTTCAGTATGAGGGCCACATCCTATATTTTAGAAGTATTCTTGGGCTGAAAAAAAAACAGTCTTATAATATAAATGAATGAATAAGGTTGACTTGGATCTTTTTTGTAATCAGCATGTTATGATGCAGAACAAAAGAGAAATGTTACAATTACAAAGTAGCAATGCTATGCTTAAACTGAGAAATGGTATATAGTGGGTATAAATGTCAAACATTTGCAAATGCTCTGACAAAATAATCATTTCCTTAACGGTAGATAAGAACTACTCATTTTTCAATTAATTTTAAATAGTGAAAATTTACAAATTTACATGAAATGAGAATTTGTCCAATTTTGTGACACACAGTAAGAAAATTAAACACACTTCAAGAAAGAACTTCAGTAAAACAAAGCAAAGAAATTCTAAATAAACTAGAGCCAAATAGAGCCAAAAATAAATTCAATCTGCACCTTTCTACAGAATTCTGGCAATTGGAGTTTTCAATCATAAACAAATAAACATGAAGCACAAGATTAATGGGAATGATGGAACTGATTATTTATTTCAAAATATCACTAAACTGAGGTTTCAAACTTAAAGAGCCAAATATTAGAAAGGACTTCAAATGCTCATCAGATAAATTTGCTCGATATTTGGACTTGACATACTTCATTTTTTTAAATGTTCATTCTTTGTTTACAGGGCTATGTGTGTGAGCTAGATCAGCGGCTTCGAATCTATGGCCTGGGGGCCAAATGCGGCCCGCACAGGATTTGATCTGGCCCACAGCAAATTTAGCATTAATAGGCTAGAATGTAATTATTCTGTTGGTTTCCAAAGCCTCGGATTCCGATGATCAAAGGGAAATATATATCCAATTCCTTTGGCAGCCTGTAGGCGGCAGCAGATCCTCTTGAATCTTCTCTATTGTAAATTTTGGACCAGCAATGCCGTGTATGTCAGATCTTCGAAAAACACACATTTCTAGAGCAGATAGTCCATGCTGCAGAACGCTGCAGACTGAGCAGGTGTCCTTTAGAGCACACTGTATGATGTGACCTTCCTGGGATTTATTTTACACAGATGTTTTGACCATTTTATTTGGTAATATTTACAACCATTACTGAAGAAAAAATATATATATGATTTGACTTTTTTAAAGTATAAAATTATATATTTTATATGGGATAAACCACCACAGTCATGCATTTTAAGGATATTTCAACTCACAGAGTTCTGTGACAACATAGGGAAAAGAGGCCAAATGATTTCTTCTAATACTATTCCTTGTAATACATGGTCACACCATAACCCTTCCCACAAACCACTTATATCCTTGATGTGGCACTTTTTTATATGAAAGAGATAGGATGTTTGCAAAAATGAAGAATAGAATTAGAATCTTTAGTACAGAATTCAATACGCCTGTAGGCATTTAGATATTTGCTGCAAAAAGACTATTATTAGAATCACTTTAGTACAAGTCAGAAGGCTTGAAAAATGGTGTAGCTCAAAATGCGTGGAATCATGCAGAGATATTCCTAAATGGTGGAAAAATAAACATGTTTCCATAAATATCCTCCCTTCTGATTATCACTGTTCATCTTGAAAAACAGAGAACAAGGAAGAAAAGCCTCATTTTGTGCAGCTTTAATATGCTCTGTGACCTCATTTTCCCTGCTGCTGCTGGCTCTGGGAGTAAGCATTGTGACATCAGAACTCATCTGTAATATGTTATTACTGTTGAGTGGCAAAATAATTTCTTTATTACGGGTGACTATGGTTGTCATAAGGAAATTAAAGACCGACTTTTATACAGGGATTGCAGGCTTCCATGTAATATACAATCCATAAACATTCATAAAAAGTGTAAACTTATAAATAATGCACAATTTTATATTAAAATCTGTTTTAAGAAAACTAAAGAAATTTCCTAAGAAAGTAAAAGTTGAAATTGAGTTATGTTTGTCCAATAGGTTCTCTGTGGAATTGCTATAAAAAGTTAGCAAATTCTTAGGTTAAATTGCCACATTGACCCCATCAAACAAACACACTCTACTAAGTCAACCTTAACTCCCACCCTTATTTTTACCTTAAAAAGCTTGAAAGAAAATGAAGAAATTGTGTTTACAGAATATTGCTTTTTTATAGATGTGTTAAAGCTTGTATTGATGGGACATATTAAGCATCAACATGAATCAAGAAAAAAACACCTTAACTGTCAGAGAATGGGAAGATTACAAGATGCAAGACTCATCTGTATATGGCTAACCAAATTAATGTTGAGCGAGGCAGGGCCTCATCTCTGTCAGGTAATGAGACAATGCTTTCATGGGAAGGAAGTCTGACATGGACCACAATAGAGTGCTGCTACTTTCTCGAATGCCACAACATTCACCTACTGCTGCACTATAACTACTACATCAACTGGCGTGAATGGCTTGTCTTCTATGGGAGATGAAGGACTCACATCGCTCTGTGAATGCGCATTGATGATGATTGTTATAGTTTGCTGATCTTCAACCCATATTAAACAGTGGCCACGGAAGGAGATGCCTGGTTAGTTATGCAGGGCTCTCACGTGCTTATTTAGCCCCTTGTGCTGCACTGGGACGGGAGATCTCGGAACTGATGTGGTGAAGATACCCAACCAGTCAATGAAACAAGGTGCAAAAGACCTCCAGGTCATAAAATACTTATTATAAGTTGGAGAATTAACAAAGTATACTCATACACAAGACAGAAATGGAACGTACAACCAGTTCAGAGAGAAATCTGGCACCAGAATATAAAACCTTAGCAAACAGCTGCTATACGTATGCACCAAAAAGCACAGAGATTTTTCACATTTAAATACTTGCAATGGCTAAAAGGAAAAATAAATATGGGCGAAGAAAATGCTGAAATTTTTCAATCTTCTCTATATGTCATTTCAAAATGCAAATCTGAAGAGAAATAAATAGATGTATATTGAAAACCACATCATGTTGTCAATATTAATAATACCATGGCAGTCTTGCTCACAAATGTCAGCAAATATTATGAAACATTATCAGAATATAACATTTCCACATTCAAATAAATGGATGCATGCGCAGGATGCATAAGAGTGAAGTGACCTGGATTAAATTTGATTGAGAATTTTATAGCACATCTTGACATTAATCATTATTTTGAGAAAATGTTGACTAGCTTGGGTCTCATTGTGCTATTTTCAGAAACACTATTCAATGGTTCATTGATTCCTCTTTAATGCAGTAGGGCTATCTTAACAGGATGCTTTTGAGGCTTCCCAGAGGAGGGTGTGGTGGGTTGAAGTTAGAGCAGAGTATAAAAGAATGTGTAAAAAGCATCTATTAATTACAAAAAAAAGCCTATCAAACCCAGTCAACTGTGGATGTTTTGGCACATGCTTATGCTTTAACAAACCAGCTTTTGAAATTGTTCAGGAAAGGGATTAAGAGGTGTTAAACTGGAAAGCATTATTAAAAGTGTCGATGTACCTCTTAATGTTTGGAGACACACTGGTTCTTCAGGGGTCATATCATTATCATTATCCTATTTTCAGTGCTGCTGAGGTGCAGAAGGGACCTGTGTGTTCCCTCTTTTGTGTTTTTGTGCACGTACATTAGCTCAAAAATAGCTAGCATAATCTTTTCTGACAACAAAGCTCGGAACATGAGCTTGACCTTTTACCACTGCACAGATTGCACATAACAATTACTTTACAGAGTGATACATCCTAACTAATTGTTACACGGTCTCATCAATGTGAATTTACCACACTGCACAAATTTGACCCCTTGCATGCTGGTTTTGGTTAAATAACTTTTGTTAAAATGGGCACACATGAAAACCCACTGTAGTATAACCCACTTATGCAGGTATGCAAAGCATAACATACTATTTCTTTCCGTTGTTGGGGGAGGGAATGGAAAGCATAACTCACAAGAGACTTTGCCTCTTGTGAATCATGGCCCCTCCCCACACTCAACCACGGTATCAATGGAATTGAATCTTATATATTACTTACTTTCGATCACCATGAGGTAGTTATAGTTAGGACCAAAGTTTCCATAGGAAAAGCATTTTTTGTTTTGCCAATAACTTTGGCACCACTTGACGAATCTTGACGAAATTTTAAAAACATTCCCTTTTTTAGTTCAGCTGCTGTGTTGAAAGTTTCGGGTTCATCCGTCAAGCAGGGACCAAGAAAAAGGGGGTCCCAAAACATATATATATATTTGTATATCGAACCATGTGAGTTGTAGCAATGTGCAAAAAGTGGAATCCCACTAGTAAATAATCACCTCCACCCCCTTAGACCTTTGTTTATTGCATGTCTTTCTTTCAAATAGAAAACAAATTGTCCAGTACCAGGTAGGCATGTAATACTCTTCATGAAGTCTTTAAAGACATGTTAGCAACAAGCATATATCTATGTGCCTTCTTCTTTTTTAAACATTATTAGAATGAGAGAACCACATACCCAAGATGACCTTAGATGTCACAGCAGCACTAACAGCCTCCATCGAGAAAAGCATGATACAAATAAACTGATAATAGAGAAAATGCAGATGTGCCTTTTCCCTTTCTCTTAGGGTTGTCCTCTAGAGAATGGTGATTGTGTGAACCTGAAAATTCATGAATGTGCATGTTTTGCACTGGAGATGCAAAGTCACTGAATAAGGCAGTGAAGAAAATTCTATCGCTCTTACATTTACATGAAAACTCACATTTATTATGATTGGGGTAAATAACCAAACCGATTGCTGTATGCCTTAGAAGCCACCATTATCTGCACCCTGAGTTAATAAATTATTATTGCCCATAGGCGTCTTCATTCTTTAGAAAATTTAATTGGCACCAAGGGTTGAGTGGGCTGGTGTCAAATGTGCATACTCAGGTGAGAAACAAAGGAATGCAGTGGAGGCTTCTTCTAAAGCCTTTTGCAGAAAGTATGGGTATCGAAATGGATAAATGAATGTCCTGTTTAGGGGCAGAATCAACTGGTACAGGGGCTACAAGGAGCAGAGGAGGCTCTGTCTCCCAATCTAGCAATGTATATCTTTTTAGCATTTTGTGGTTTTAAGTCATGATTTCAGTATCCTACTCTAAATGACCCCCCCCACCTCCATTGATGTCCTGTGGCAGACGATGCTTCACCCTTAAACAATTGTGAGTGAGAAGAACAACCTTTCAAACATAATTGCTGAAGAGCAAGAAAGGACAGGCTATAATATATAAGTTGCATAAAATATATGGAAGAAGGGGTGTTGGGAATAGAAAGGGTACAAATTTCAGGTGCATTTCGAAAGAAATTAAATTCTCCTTATTTTTATTTTAGTTTATGACACTAAATTTAGAAAAAGATTGCTGAAATGCAAAAATGGTACCAAAAAATATCAACAATCTAAATATCGTTTCCATATCCCTAAACAAGAAAAACACAAATACCAACAAAAATATAATTGAAAAAATATCTGAAATGCAGCAGTGTCAAAAATAACAACAAAGAAATACCAAGCATTGTCACTACATTAACACAAAGAATACATATGAGTAACCATGAAAACAAAAATATTTAATAGCAGAACCTCAACATAATTAAATATAAACACTCAAAATGACAAAATATATATTTATTAAATTAAAAAATACTTATACAAAATATACATTACATTGAAAATGAAAGCACTAATTAGAGTTTACCATCAATTGTACAAAAATTCAAACTACTCCCCAAAAAACCTATGAAATTAAACTTAATGAAGTTACCAAATAGAAATTGTTTAATAAATAAAAAAAAATCATAAACACAAAGTGCATCCTAAAAAACAATCAAAGAAGGACAGTGTCATTCTGCCATAAAGAAAGTCGACACAAAAAGGAGAGCCAAACTCTAAAGGACCACTAAATAAAAAAGAAAGTTGTAAAAAAACAACATCCTGATAAGATCTACAAACAAGTATAATTAAATAATTATAACAAATAACTATAACTATATATTTATGTCTTCAAAATACAGGTACTTCCACTACAGGGAAGATGAAAGCAATAAAAGAAAAAGAAATTCAAGCCAAAGATGTCTAAAAATCACAAGGATAGAAAAACAAACTCAAAAGTAAGTATTATAACTACAGCAAATAATTAAGTTACATTAAAAAAATGCACAGATATAGATTAAAACTAAGCTAAAACTAAGAAACGCAAAATACAAAATAAGAATACATAATGAACAAACCTAAGACTGCAACACATTCCAACTGTCAACAAAATCAGAAGCAAACAGCCCTGCAAAACAAAAATCGACAGAAGAATGAAGCAGAGGAAACATCCAAAATGCAAGTAAAAATGTGCAGCTGCAAAGTAAAAATGTTAAACAAACATTAAAACAAAAAATAGATTTTGCAATAATTAGTGTATATTCTTTATATTCTAAAACTCACAGATACAATGTAGGTAACTGTAACATCTATCAAAACCCCAAAAAATAATCTGTTGTTAAATTATAGAGGATATACATATAGGGGCCGATTAGGATACGGCCTGTAAAGGCTCTGAACTTTGGTCGGAGCCTTTAGGGCCACATCGTAATGGGCCGGTCAGATTCCTTTCCGACCGCCTCATTTTGATGGAGGCGGTCGGAAAAGAATCCGACAGGTCAGCCCGTCCGCCAGTCGGAATGCGGCCTGTAATCTCAAGGGCGGCTCTTCCCACCCTTGGGATTACAATGCATGGTTTCCGACATGGTTTCCATGCTTGTCTGTCTGACATGGAAACCATGTTGGAAAGCATGTTAGAGGCCCCCAGCAGGGCCCCCCTTGGTGCACGGCCTCTGGTAAGAGGCAGAGGGGGCACCTATGGTACCCTCCTGTTGATCCCTTAACCTTGTGGCAGGCACCTTGAGGTGCCTGCCACAGGGTGCAGGGATAAACTGCACTTCCCATTTCACTATGGGAGCATGCATTACAGTCGATTTACAGCCGTAATGCATGCTCCCATAGTGAAATATAGGAATGTGACCGAACAGTGTTTGGGCGCATCCTAATGGGGTGGTAAGCACCGATGACCGGGTGTCGGTTGTTCCCATGACCGAGTCGGTGTTGGGCGCAAGTGATTCCGCCCAACATCGTAATGACCCCCATAGTGGGGAGAGCACCACCAGTGAAAACACAAATAGGAAAAGCACCAAGTATTATCCAAACGCATAACATAGCAGGGCGTAACTAAAATTTATATCATTGAAAATCTTAGGAAATATAATCATCCGGAAATATTACAGAAATAGAAGTAAGGAAGGTCGTACAGGAACTGAAACAGATTAGGATAAGCTCACAAGAGCCAAAAGGAACAACTCTTAAAATATTACTTCAAATTCATTGTCATATATTGTGTTTCAAATTTCAGCTAACTGAAATATGAACAGGTGAACAGTTATCGTGTCATTAGTTGTGGTTGCTACACCAAAAAGTCTTTGTAACATTGATCTATCAAGCTCAACATAATTCATAGTACAGAAAACCATTTGACATTTGGAATCTGCATATAAACGACAAATTTTGGGTCTTCATTTTAATATACAATCACAATCATATAGTTTGGCCCTGATGAAAAAACATTAGAATTGTATAGTTGCAAAGCATGTGTTGGCCTATTTTATTTTGTAACCACAATGAATCTAACAAGCATTTGCAATGCAATCGGTCTCGCCTTTCGGACCTTATATGTATTTAGCTATGCAGCACATTAGCATGGGTGCTGAAACATCTACTGTTCTTTAACATGGCACCAAACTGCATGACACGCCAGGTATGGGAACACATGGAGAGAAATATTGCCTTTCAGCAGGAAATGGTATAGTCCAGAGCTCTGTTTTTAATATAAAATCAGGGCCTTCGGTGGTCATATCACTGAAAATACAAGATTTAAAAAAAATATTATTGTCTACAGGTGCTCGTGGAAGACAATTTCTATGGACTGGAATCTAGAGAATGCTAAAGTGATTCTGGTTATTTTACTGACCTCTGCTGGTCGTTTTCTATCAAGAAATTTAAATAGAGGCAGTTGCCAGAAAAATTAAAAAAAGAAAGTCCCTCAGCAGAAAGCAATTCTGGTATTTTACTGACCTCTACTGGTCGTTTTCTATCAAGACCGTTAAATAGAGGCAGTTTAACAAGCAGAAAGCAATTCTAGTATTTTACTGACCTCTACTGGTCATTTTCTATCAAAACAGTTAAATAGAGGCAGTTGAACAGAAAAAAAAGTCCCTAAGCGGAAGCAAACAAGTCCCAGGGCTGATCTCAAGAGCCCACAAAGTACATAAACATATAAGTATATACTAAAGTATATACAAGAGGTCTTGAATGCTCGAACTAAAAATGAATATTATATGGAGGTCTTTGACCCGTAATAAGAAAATAAACAAGCCATGTGCTTATTAAATGACAAAAAACTATTCTAGCAAAAAAAGTTCATTACTCAGGGGAGCCGTCTTGAAACGAGCCTTCCAACGTGCTACTTTGGTCACCACTAAAACTAGATGTAGACCTCAAAGATTGTCTTCTTTGTATGTTTCTTGGAATAGTGCAGGGGTATGGGCTATAAGAATTGAGGGCTATTGAGTTTGACAAGGGCTCTTTTTTGCCCCGCCTTACATCTGTGACAGGTGAGAAGAAAGAGCTCAAGAATTTTCAAGGGCAAGCTGTAGGCGTAAGCAGATTCCCGAGATATCTTTGCCAGGGCTGACTGTCCACATGAGATTTTTTTTTTTTTCCCCTTTTTTTTCCCTTTTTTTTAACACATACAACTTGAACATAAATCAATATTGCTGCAAAATCATCAAGAACTTAAGATATTGACAGTCCTACAAAAATACAAGAGAGTAGAAAGAGCAGTACAACAAATAATATAACAATCAATGGTTGTCAACCTTATATATCTCTATATACATATCATAGATATTTGATACATTATTGTCTTGTTACATTTCATTTCATAAAGAACAAATAAACCAATCCAAAAATTAAGATATAAAAGCTGCAAAAGGATACATATATCACGCTCAGTACTTTAATCAACTAGGTCCGCAATGGGGGCCCAAATTCGCTGTCCCAGCGCTTTCTACCTTCGTCCTCTAAATTTATATATTGATGACTCGATGTTATATATAGCAAATAATTTTGCACGCCAACTATAGAAGGTTGGAGGATCGGAACTGATCCATTGGGACGTAATACACAAACGGGCAATTGCCATAGCTATAAAAACAAAACCTGTCTCAGATTTTACCCTGCTATCTGTTTCAGTATTGTTCCCTACTCCCAAGATAAGGAGAGTCGGTGTAACAGAGACTGATATCCCCAGAATCGTAGCTAAGAATGTTTCTATGTCATGTATAAAAGTAGCTAATTTTGGACAAGAATAGAACATGTGGACAGTGTCCGCTGCCTGGAGATCACATCTGTCACATCTGTTACATTTCCCTCCTCTCAATCCCTTCCATTTGACGATCTTCGCAGGGGTATAATACAGGTCGAAGACTGACATAAAGTGTTGGCTCTTAAGGCTCCCAGTAATTAAGATCTGGCTAGCTAACATGAGGGAGTCCTCCATATCTATTGCTCCCTCCCCAAGCTTACTTGCCCACTTATCAGAATGTGCACCCAGATCATCGGGAAAGGAATCAAGCAGGATATGATAGATCTTTCCTAGCCTGGATTTCTTTTGCACAGCTTCCACCAAGGGTATTTTCCCAAAATTTGATACCGTTCTATGCCTGTTTTCCCCCAGGAAGCTCCCTATCTGTAAATATTTTTTTTTAAATGGCCCCTAGGGAGACCATATTTTTCCTGTAATTTTTCAAATATTACCAGTTGCCCATCTTTATAAAGGTCCCCCAACTGACAAATACCTTTATTAGCCCATTCAAAGGTGACTCGGTCCCGAAATATTGATGGGAGTAATCCTGTAGCTGCAAATGGAGTATATACATTTAGATTGGAGATCTTAAACTTCCTCCGAATCTGTTTCCACACCTTATATGCTACTTTCACGATTTTAAATCTGGTCTTTTTATAGTAGCTAGGCTCTAGAATCGACACTAAGCAACCATTCACTTGGCTCCCCAGCCCAAACTCATATATGGACGGGCTATTCTCTATAGATAAGACAGCCTTGGTTCCAACTAAAAGGACACCCATGTGTTGTAGAATAGCAGCCCAATAATACAGCAGGAAGCTGGGAATAGCCAGACCCCCCGTTGTCTTGGAAGCATCATCCATTTAGCCGCTCTTCTGGACCGGCGATAGCCCCATAGAAACCTAGAACAAACCCTTTCTAACTTTGTAAAACAAGAAGAGGGAAATTCAAGAGGAATGGTCCTAAAAAGGTACAGAAATTTAGGTAAGATTGACATCTTAATGACATTGCTTCTCCCATAAAGGGAAATATGTAAATGGTCCAATCTCTCTAATTTCTTATTAGTACTTTCAATTATTGGGCTAATATTTAAGTCGGGTATTCTATCAACCGTGGCTGTAATTATAATACCCAAATAGGTGGCTGTTGAAACAACTGGAAAATCCGGGGGGCAGATTATACCTGAACTAATGATTTGAGTATTGTCCACGTTCAGCTTATATCCTGACAAAACGCCGAACTGGGCTGCTAGGTCTTTCACCACAGGGAAGGCAGAGACAACATCACTCGTAAGGACCGCAATGTCGTCTGCGTATGCCAGTGCTCTGTACTCGATCTCCCCAATCCTAACCGCTTTAATATGGGTGCATAGCTCCAATTTTCTCAAAAAGGGATCTATATACAGAGCAATAAGCAGGGGTGAACAGGAACACCCCTGCCTCGTACCTCTGCTAATAATAAGTGGCTTAGACTCCTGCCCTGCAATCCGGATTACCGCCTCTGGAAATAAATACATTGCCTTAATTGCTTGTACAAAGCCGCTACATAACCACTTCCAGCATAGGACAGACCACAGGAACCGCCAGGAGACCCTATCGAACGCTTTCTCGGTGTCCAAGAGGAGAACCCCCAGCGGTGACCCCATGGCCTGTGCCCAGTCCAGAAGGGCAATCACCCGGCGGACATGATCCGCCGTGTCCCTTCCTGGAATAAATCCATGTTGGCGTAACGATTCTAGAGGGGTAATGACATTTCCCAGTCTCACTGCTAAAAGTTTCGAATACATTTTACTGTCACAGTTAATCAAAGTGATAGGCCTATAAGAGGCTGGGTCTAATTCTGGCTTGTTTTTTTTTCTAAAGACAATGATTGTTGTTTTACGCCAGGAGTCCGGAATAAGATCATTTTCCCGTGCCTGTTCAAATAAAAGTATAAGATTTTGTTTAAGTACTTGTCGAAATGTTCTATAAAATTCCAGAGGAATATCGTCTGGACCAGTAGTTTTTCCCATGGCTAAAGATGTTATTGCCAGTTCTATTTCTTCCCAAGTGAACTGGGCTTCCAGTATCTGATTTTGCTCCTGCGTGACCTTCGATGTTTCCATGCCATTAAAAACCTTCCTGGGGATCTGTCTCTGTCATGTCAGGTCCCTCAGTATATAATTGACTATAGAACTTCCAAAAACTTTGAGAATTCCTGCCGGAGAGTCCTGAACCTGCCCTGTATGATCCTAGATTTTACAGATACGGTTGGCTATCTCACGCTGGTATAGCCGTTTAGCTAAAACCCTACCAGTATTTTCTCCCAGTTCGTATGATTCGACCCTCTGCTGTTTATATTTAGCTGCCACCTCCGTACCAAAATGACGATGTATTTTAGATTTTATAATGGCAATATGCTGGTGGCATTCCTCTGTACTTGTACCCCTCTGAATTCTACTCATTAATTCATACTCTGCTATCTTTAGTTGTTCTACCAAATTCTTAATTTCCTTCTGTAGAGTTTTTTGGCGAGTTATAGAAAAGCTCAGAGTTTCCCCACAAACAGCTGCTTTAAAAGCGTCCACACGGTACCGACTGAGGCTGTATTATGATTGATTGAGAAAAATTCTTCTATCCATTTAGCCATATGGGTACAGTATGTTTCGTCAAGTAGAAGTTTCCTTTCAAAAGTCCAAGGCCGCTGGATTCTTGGCATACCACTTAAAGGAATTTCAATCGTTAGAGGATTGTGATCTGATATGGTTCTTGGAAAGACCTCAATCTGACTTATCTCTGCCAATTGTTTAGACATAAATAAATAATCTAGCTGAACTAGCTTGTTGTGGGGAGCTGAATAAAACGTAAACCCAGGATCAGGTGATCTGAGTTTATGCCAGCAATCTAGTAGTCCAACCTCCTTCATCATTCCTTGAAGTGGTTTAAAAACTCTGACTTTCCTGCCTTGATATGGAAAAGTGTCATATATATTGAATTTGCTGTCTAAATGGATATTAAAGTCACCGCAACCTATCAAAGGGTGCGGCCATAAAGCGAGTTCGACACTTAAAAAGTTTAAGGTATCCGGGTCATCTAAATTAGATCCATAAATTGAACAAAGTGTCATAGAAATATTTTCTACCATAATTTCAACAATGGCCCACCGACCCAAATTATCTGCTTTAGCTCGTTTACATACACCCACCCCTTGTCGAGCTAGAATAGCCACCCCCCTAATTGTAGTCCCCTGCCGGGTACACACCAACACTTCCATCCCAAGATCCCTCAGCCATCCCCGCTTACCCCACGGTATATTTGTCTCCTGAATACATAGCAAATCGATCTGCATAAACTGAATCTGTTTTGCTAACATGCCCCGCTTTTTCCTGTCATTGAGACCACATATATTGAAAGAGCAGATCCGCAAGTTACCCATTATCCTTGTAGTTTATAACAACCGAATCACCCTTTGCACAGTGACACAGATTATTGAACACAATAGTAGAACATGCTTCATATTTCCATATAGCAACAAAATAGCACCAGAAAAAAAAAAGAAAAAAAGTATCCACACCCTTCCACCTCCCCAACCCCCCAACCCCACCACACCCTTGACCCCGGTCCTCCATCCCCCCTCCCCCTCCACCAAAACCCCTCCCTTCCACCCATCTCATGAGGCGTAAGGACCACCAGTCCTCTGTGATGGAGAGCTGACTTCTCCCCCTCTCTCCTGAACTCTCGCCCCCCCTACCACAAAAAGAAGTAAGAAAGAATCTCCTCCATTACAGTGAATCGGATGTGGCAAAAGACTTCCATTAACCATTATGGGCCTGAACCAGAATAAGTGTAGATTTCAATAGATCAAAAATAGACCCCCTGCCTATCCTACAATGTATGTAAAAATTCCTTTGCTACAGCTTCGGATAAAAAGAATTTCGCCTCCCCCTTAACCACTACTTTCAGCTTAGCAGGGTTCAGAAGAAACACCTGAGCCCCTTTTTCCTGGAATCGTGGGATTAATTGGCGAAACTGCCATCTTTTCTCAACTGTTGCTGGGCAATAATCAGGTCTTACAAAAAAATCACATCCTTTCCCTGCCCTTTTCCTATCTGGTCTTGCTAGATCATACAGCGCCTCTCTAGCCAAAAAGTTGTTGAGACAGATAAGAATAGCACGGGGCTTTTCAGCAGTTAGACCAGTCTTTTTATGTTGCTTGAACGGGAACCGGTGGGCTCTTTGAATCTCGATTTTCCAGTCCCATTGCTTTAATTCGGGAAATGCCTCGGTAAAGAGTTTTGCAACAAATTGGCGAGTATCCTATGCCTCCTTTGCCTTCTGGGATACCCAGTACCCGGAGGTTGTTTCTCCTTGTGCGATTCTCCAAGTCGGTCAGTTTCCATAGTGTATCCGCTTTCTGAGTTTCCAAAGAATGAGTAATGGCCTTCTGCGTTGTTAATTCATCCTCCAAGAAAGAAATTCTAGTTTCGGCCTCTCCGATTCTGGCAGCAAAGTCAGAGCAGGTCTTAGCAACTCTGCGTATTGAATTTTGTAATTTCCGGTATGCACCTTGGGTACGTACACTTTCCGCACGAGTCTCCTCCCTATGGGCAAGGATGCTCTGGTAGATAGTGGAGAGAGTTATTTCACTAGAGATGGCTTGTTCTGAGCTTGAGCCTCCTAAATCTGCCGTTCCATTGCTTATGCCATTTCCACCCAGTTGAGAGGAAAAGAATAGTCCCAGACCATTGAACCGGCTAAGTCAGAAGCCTTATCTAGAATCGGGCATCATGTTCTCTTTTCCGGACGGTTGCAGAAATATGGGGAGAGTTCTCCCCCAGCTCCCCCTCATCCAAGTGGATACTGCTTGTATCACTCTCCTCCTCAACGCAGTCCCTCCCAAGGCTTTCATCCCCTGAAGAGATGGATGGATCGGACATAGAATAGAATTTGTCCCCTGAGTTCCCCTCCTTCACAGAACCCATAACACAGACTTCTTCAACTTCTTCAACTTGGTGGTCAGAGAAAGGTTTCTTTGTTGTTAAATCTGGACTTAATCCATTTAGCACACTCCCCTGGCCGCCACTTGAGAGGACTACATTACCCATAAGGCATTGTTCCTGTATTTTAGTTCTTGTCCCAACAATTCCTGACTCGTTGATCACGACCAGACCATCATGACTCATTTCGGATCTAGTAGATTTAAATTCCTCGAGTGCTCCACCCTGCCCCATCACCCCCTCAAAGTTATCTGCAATTACATTGTTAAGTTCTGTCCCGTCAGAGATTGAAATACCTTGGGTCACCGTTTCCTCTGATACCTCCAGTGTTTCTGCCGGTGGTGTTTCTGCCGGTAGAGCAGGGGGCGTCGCTTGTTTTGCTAAAAGTTTCTCCCCAGAGAGCGAATCTTCAAAGTTTTTATTTTTCTGATTGTGTGCTTTAAACATTGAGGAGACTGTTTGTCGTGCGCGTACAGAAGTACTTCTTCCGCCAGCCCGATCTGTTGTTCCCCCCGTTCCCGGCCGGCCATCTGTTGTCCCTGTGACCGACCGGGCTGTCTCAGCGTCCAGATCTGCTTTTCCAGGGCTTCCCGCTCCCGCCGGGGCGCCTCGGGTCTTCGATCCTTTTCCCGTGATTTTAGGTGCCATCGGAGCCGTCGCACAGCGCCAAGTCATAACCACTGCTGCACAAAAGAGCGGACTGGCAGAGATCAAACGAAAGGGTGCTGGGAACTCGAGACGCCACAGCCACGAGCGCCAAATCATGCCAGAGGGTATAATGATTCTTTCCCTTCTATTGTCACACTGCTTCAGACCACACACATAGAGGGGGGAGCGTTGGTCAGGAGAGCATCGAGAGTCAGCTTCACTCGGCCAGCAAGGCGGCCGCCATCTTGCCCCAGACTGACCACATGAGAAAGAGGAAAAAATGCAGAAGGCTAAATTTAGGGGTGGAGGGATCAGGGAACATCAGCAATCCAACTTAGCAACCATTTCAGAGGGAGCACACACAATGTTTTTGAAGAAACATACATAATGTGCCGCTACAAATCCTCCTGGAAATGGTGGGACTTACTGACTGCACTCACTCTGTGCATGGGGGTGCAATATGATCACATTTTCCTGGGCTGCTTTTAGCCTCCGGCTGGCCAGTGGCTCTTGCTCACCTTTAATCTTTCCCACCTTCTGTGGTTTTGTACTGTAATATTTGTTGGTTTCCTGTTGATCCACTGACAACACTATTACTCAGCAGGCTCAACCATTAACATATCAAACCACCAGGTTCTGCTGGTGACAAAGTGTTTCTCTGAGGCTGGGATCCATTGTGGCATCTCTCAAGTCTCTCCTAAATGTATGGCTTCAGTATCACCCCAAATTCCAGCTTTTCCAATGCAGAATGACCAGAAAACAAAGCCATGACTGGCGCTCTCGGAAGATGAGTTAAGACTAAGAGCTTCATTATGAGTACGGCGGTCCACAGGACCACCGTGTTCTGCCACCACTCACTCTTGTGCCCAACACTGCAGGAGCGATGAATATCCCAATCCACTACCCACGCCTCAATCACTGTCGCCTATATATGTATACCATGGAGACACCAGACAAAGGCATAGGGAGAAAGTGGGGGAAAACAAGGAAAAGAAAAGCAAACAGGGCGGCACTTCCGACTAGGCTCCCCCCTCTCTCCAGCTGATGATGGAATACAGAGGAGGAACAGGTAGCCCTTAGGGAAGAGAGAAGAGAAATGTAATACGCAGTGTGCTACAAATAATACCATACATACATGACCAGGTGCACAATCGTAACAAAAGGATATATCTCTTACCCCTTCCTTGTAGTCTTTTGGCCAAGATGGTAAGATAATTCACTTAGGGTCAATTCCATCCAGTTGTGGTATAAGTACTGTAACTCCACATAAGGAAGGCAATAACGAAAAATAGTCCAGACCCCAATGATGCTTGTTTAACACCTTCTCCAAAACAGAAAAAACGGGGAAAAAAGACCTAACTAGTCAAAAAAAAAAACCCAGACAGCTACTTGGGATAGAAAAGGGATCCCTTTAGTCACTGTTTTGGACACACTACGTGAAGGCGCCCAGAAACCCCAAAACGACAGTGACCAGTTAAACAAAAACAGGAAGCAAGATCCTAGGGGAGAAGGGAACGCTATAGCATAGTCAGCCCGTACTCACCCTGGAGTAAATGAAACCAAAATAGGCAAAATCCACGAAGAAGGGGGGAATATGCAAAATAAAGGTCCATAAGAGCAGCAGGAATCTGAGTCCCGATAAGGAAAACCCCAGCGGGGCAAAGTTCCGGAATGCAAGGAGCATGCCAAGGACGCCGTAGGCAAAGACCTTCCGGTGACAGGAACCGGAAGCGAAACCAAGCGGGGACGTGAAGACAAGCGGGGTTTAAATACCTGCAGTCTTCACACTGTATTCCCCGCAAGTGCACCCAGTCACGTACGCGGCACACACACAAATTGTAAGTGTAGCAATAGAAAGAAACCCCACGGCCCTCCCGCTAACCCCGAATCCCAACAGTACCTCCTCCCAAATGTCTCCCCACAGGACGAGGTTTAGAAGGATGACGTACATGGAATAAACGCACCAACCGAGGGGCATGCACAAAACTAGCAGGTTCCCTAGTACGATCATCAGGTGTATAACCTTTCCAGTCCACCAGATAGAATAATCTACCTCGCCTCCTCCGTGAATCCAGACTAGCATTGACATCATATTCCTCATAGTCATTAATCACCACCGGAGGAGGTGGGGGCAAAGCCAGGGAAGTTCTAGGGTAAGGTTTTAAGAGAGACGTATGAAAAACGGGATGTATTTGGCACTCAACAGGTAAGGCTAGTTTCATAGCTACAGGGTTCACCACCTGTAGAATTCTAAAGGGTCCCACGTACCGAGGCTGCAATTTCCTAGGGCCTCCCAATCTCAGATCTTTTGTGGCTAACCACACCATGTCACCTATAGCATAAGAGGGAGCTGGCCAACGATGTTTATCTGCCTGCTTCTTCATACTTAGCTTGGCTGCCAATAGATGTCCCTGTGCCTTTTCCCATATTTCTGCCAAAGCATGACTCAAGGTATCAACTGCAGGTACCTGCCCTGAAGGTTGAATAGGTATAGCCTTGGGATGGAACCCCATGGAACAAAAGAAAGGAGTCATACCCAAAGCTGAATGTATGCTGTTATTATATGCAAACTCAGCTAAAGGGAGCGCTGTGACCCAACTGCCTGTTAAAGAAGACAATAAACATCGTATATACTGCTCCATAGTCTGATTTGTGCACTCTGTTTGCCCATTCGTCTGTGGATGATAGGCGGAGGACAACCGTAACTCCATTTCCAGTGAGGAGCACAACTCTTTCCAAAAGTGGGATATGAACTGCAGACCCCTATCCGACACAATGGCAGTGGGTATACCATGCAACCGTAATACCTGCGCTATGAAAACATCAGCCAATTCTCTAGCTGTAGGCACCTTAGGCAACGGGATAAAATGTGCTGTTTTAGCAAACAGATCTACCACCACCAATATGGTAGTATACCCAGCATCCAAAGGAAGATCAGTAACAAAATCCATACTAATAGTATGCCAAGGGGAAGGAGGCACTGGTAAAGGATGCAACAACCCAGGGGGGCGGTGTGTGAAGCTTTACTGACTGCACAAACAGGACATGATGCCACAAATACCGGAACATCATGCCCTACTGTATCCCACCAAAACCAACGTAGACAAAACTCCTTGGTCTTAGTCATCCCAGGATGTCCAACTAGGGAGGAGGAATGACACCAGGTAAGCACTTGCTTTCTCAATTCTGGTGGTATAAACAACTGTTCACCATGATACAGCAATCCATCCCATAACATAAACAATGGATTGGTCAACCACGGAGTCATATCCAGGTTTCCCACCTCTTCCTTCACTGATAGAAGAAATTCATCAATGGAGATACACCCCACTATCTTATCCTCAGGGATCATAGGTCTGTCTTCAGAAACTGACATCTCATCAAAGGGACCCACATGGATACGAGACAGAGCATCAGATTTAACTTGTTGTGCAGCAGGTCTATATCTGATGGTAAAATCATATTCATTAAAAAACAACACCCATCTCATCTACATTGGGGTTAGTGCCCTTGCAGAGCGAAAGAATTCCAGGTTTTTATGATCTGTGTATATCGTGATGGTATGTCTGGCTCCCCACAAATGATGACGCCACTCCTGGAAAGACATCTTGATAGCCAATTATTCTCTTTTGGCCACAGTATAATTCTGCTCAGCTGGCAACAACTTTTTTGAAAAGAAGGCAATGGGATGCATGAGTCCCGTGTATACATCCCTTTGGGACAATACCCTTCCTATGGCGTGTTGTGAAGCATATGCCTCCACAAAAAAAGGGAGGGCCAGATCTGGATGCATAAGAACAGGGGCTGTAATAAACCTTGCTACCAATTGCTCCAAAGCTGTTTGGGCTACGGAAGACCAAACAAAAGGCACCCCTTTCCTCAAAAGGGCTGTCATTGGTGTTACAATGTCCGAGAAATGGGAGATAAAATGGCTATAGAAATTAGCGAACCCTAAGAGCACCTGAACATCCTTCACACAAGTAGGAGTGGGCCAAGTAATGATAGCCTCAATTTTCCTAGGGTCCATCTTTATGCCGGCAGAGGAAATAAGAAAACCCAGAAACTCCACACAAGACGCATTGAACTTACACTTCTCCAATTTCACAAATAAGTGATTATCCCGTAACTTCTGCAACACCTGTGTTACATGGTGATCATGCTCCTCAGCCGTCTTGGAGAAAATCAAAATATTGTCAATATATTCGATCACGCTCACATCCAGAAAGTCACGTAAAACTTCATTAATAAAAAACTGAAAAGCAGCAGGGGCATTACATAAACCAAAAGGCATAACACAATACTCAAATAAACCAAACTTAGCATGAACGCGGTTTTCCATTCGTCTCCTTCACAGACACGAATGAGATGATAGGCTCACCGCAAATTGAGTTTTGTAAAAACCGTTGCATGCCTTAACTGATCCAATAAAACCGGTATCAAAGGAAGCGGATATTTGTTTTTAATCGTCACCTTATTCAGAGCTCTATAATCAACACAGGCGCGAAGATCACCTTCTTTCTTAGAGATAAAAAAGATGGGAGATGACACCGGGGAAGAAGATGGTCTCATAAATCCAGATGCCAACATCTCATCCAAATAAATCCGCAAATGCCGCAGACAATGCATAAATGCGACTACATGGCAATGTAGCTCCAGGCATCAAATCGATTAACCTTATCAAACACATCACTGTACTCCACATAAGAAGAAGGGATAACACTATTTTCTACACAAGTGCCCACAGCACATGTTAAAGGCACAACCCAATCTGTAGCCTCCTGATAACAATGTTGCAGACAATGTTCAGAGTCTAGTACGACTGAACGCCTCACCCAGCCTATTTTTGGGTTGTGCATCTGCAGCCAAGGAATTCCGAGTATAACCCCAAAAGAAGGAGCATCAATAAGGTCAAAGCTAATAGTTTCAGAGTGCCCATTGTCACACAGTTACAGGAGAGGCTCAGTTTGCTGAGTTATCGACCCAGATGATAAATCCGTACCATCAATCGCTCTTACTGGTTCGGGTTGTTCTTTATACACACAAGGAACATTCAATTTGTCAGCCAAAAGTATAGCCATAAAATTCCCGGTAGCGCCGGAATCAAGTAACACAGACATAGTAGACCTGCTGCTTTTGGGTAACACCAAACATACTGAAATGGTAAAATGACGTGGGACCCTTCGAACAGCACCTGGGATAACATAAGGGCTGCTGGAAACACCCCCTTTAGGGAATGAACTACCAATGTCTTTTTTCACAAAAGCCACTGATTTCTTTGTATTAATGCTAGAAGGTTTCACAGGACATTCACGAGCATAATGCCCGCCCTTCCCACAATATAAGCACAGATTATATGCCTGCCGTCTTCCCTTCTCCTCGCTTGTAAGAGGACCCCATACCCCACCAATCTGCATAGGTTCAGGCATAGGTATTGACCCTACATCTTCCTTTTGCTCCCCTCTGACAACTACCACACGAGATGCCTGAAACCGCTTCTTCTCCCCTTTCCTTTCAGACAACTGATGGTTCAACTTAACCACCAAATCAATAAACTCAACACAATCCTCTGGAGGGTTAACAACCTGGGACACAATATCCTTTAACTCTTCACAAAGTCCCTGATAGAACATTGAAGTTCTTTTTTCAAGGGGCCAATGCGTTTCTGAAACGAGACGGTTAAAGGAAGAAATGTAGGTTAACAAATCCTGTTTACCTTGTCTCAGCTTGAGTAATTCAGCATCACTAGCCTGCATAAAAGGATGCTTAGCAAACAAACGACGCATTTGCTCCTTAAAAGCAGGGAAATTGTACAGTATAGGGTCATCACTGTCCACCAAAGGAACAGCCCACTTTGCTGCTGTTCCTGCTAACTAGGAAATTATGAACGCAACCTTAGCTGAGTCATCAGGGAATGCAGTGGGACGACACATAAAGGGCAGATGGCATTGATTCATAAAAACCCCAAACTTGTTACTATCCCCTGAAAGCCTTTCTGGAACAGCCAAAGGAACCGGAACCGGGGTGGTAACCGTGATTGCTAAAGGAGGACCCCCATTAACCCCCTGACTAGGGTTCCGGTCAAACTGAAAGGTAGCAGGTTGTACTACTGGTCCTTGCAATTTGGAAGAGGGACCCGAACCTTTCCCCCAGGGATGTTCTCGAGCTCTAAAAGTGTTCAATTCCTGGTGCAACCCATGATTCTCCTGCCTCAACTCCCGTACCTCTGTCTGAAGGGTAGAAAGAGCTAACATCAACTCCTGCATTGAGGGACCCACCCCACTTCCCCCATTATCGAATGTCATCTGGGTCACGCTTTCCTGATCCATCTTCGCTCGGGCAGTGTGTAATTTGTCGTGGGCTCGGTTTTCTGTTCTGCCACCACTCACTCTTGTGCCCAACACTGCAGGAGCAAAGAATATCCCAATCCAGTAGGAGCGAAGAATATCCCAATCCACTACCCACGCCTCAATCACTGTCGCCTATATATGTATACCATGGAGACAGCAGACAAAGGCATAGGGAGAAGGTGGGGGAAAACAAGGAAAAGAAAAGCAAACAGAGCGGCACTTCCGACTAGGCTCCCCCCTCTCTCTCCGGCTGATGATGGAATACAAAGGAGGAATAGGTAGCCCTAAGGGAAGAGAGAAGAGAAAGTATTAAGCAGTGTGCTACAAATAATACCATACATACATGACCAGGTGCACAACCGTAACAAAAGGATATATCTCTTACCCCTTCCTTGTAGTCTTTTGGCCAAGAGGGTAGGATAATTCACTTAGGGTCAATTCCATCCAGTTGTGGTATAAGTACTGTAACACCACATAAGGAAGGCAATAACCAAAAATAGTCCAGACCCCAATGATGCTTGTTTAACACCTTCTCCAAAACAGAAAAAACTGGGAAAAAAGACCTAACTAGTAAAAAAAAAAAACAATAGCTACTTAGGATAGAAAAGGGATCCCTTTAGTCACTGTTTTGGACACACTACGTGAAGGCGCCCAAAAACCCCAAAACGACAGTGACCAGTTAAACAAAAACAGGAAGCAAGATCCTAGGGGAAACGGGAACGCTATAGCAAAGTCAGCCCGTATTCACCCTGGAGTAAATGAAACCAAAATAGGCAAAATCCACGAAGAAGGGGGGAATATCCAAAATAAAGGTCCATAAGAGCAGTAGGAATCCGAGTCCTGATAAGGAAAACCCCAGCGGGGCAAAGTTCCGGGATGCAAGGAGCACACCAAGGACACCGTAGGCAAAGACCTTCCGGTGACAGGAACCGGAAGCGAAACCAAGCGGAGACGTGAAGACAAGCGGGGTTTAAATACCTGTCGTCTTCACACTGCATTCCCAGCAAGTGCACCCAGTCACGTACGCGGCACACACAAAAAAAGGTAAGAGGAGCGATAGAAAGAAACCCCACGGCCCTCCCGCTAACCCCGAATCCCAACACACCGTACTCGCGGTGGCGGTCTGACAACTGCCACCACTGTGTGTCCACCCGCAGTATTCAGAGTGTGGCAGTAGGACTGCCACAGGGCTGCACATCTGCCGGAGATCCAGCATCCTGTGGCGGTTGCACAGCAGAAGGGGGCAGCAATATGAGGTGAGCCCGCCATGAAAAGGGTGGTGGGGAGGCAACTAAGGGGACTTTAACAGGGCCTGTGCCGCTTCTGGGCCAGGAGGTGCATCCGGGGGGGGCACATGCTGTGCCCTCCTGGAATTGCGCCCCAGTTCCTACACGGTGTGACGTGCATGCCACACTATGCAGGAATGTGCTGCAGGCGCTCCCACGGCAGTGTTTGCAATTAAGGCCCACCTGTGAGCCTTATACAGCTGCCGCAGTGAGATCACTGCAGCACCGCCCGCCAAGGATTATAGTTTTTATTTGGCGGACGGGCGCTCAATGGGCTTGGCGGTCCTCTTGTTGGTGCGGCACGGTGGTGGCAGGCTGACAGGAGGACCGCCAAACTCGTAATAAGGCCCTAAGTAAATACATCTATAGACCCATCTAACCCAGATCCAGCAGTTGAGCCTTCTCCTATATTGCTCCTAAAGCATTAAACGACCTGCTGCTACACTTAAGAGCCTCCTCCTCACCTCTTGAATTCTGTAAGAAGCTGAAGACGTGGCTTTTTGAGTAGTCCCACTAGACCATAGATTTGGCTATATTCAAACATGTTCAGTACCAGAATACCCTCCTGTGTGATAGTGTGCTCTACAAATATGCATAACATCACATGACATAACATGACATGGCATGACATAACATAACATAACATGACATAACATGCTTGAACTAGCCAGTCACACTTTCTAAAATAGTACTCCTTGGCGCTGTGAATGAGATAAGTTAGAACATCTTCATATATTGGGGTAGAAAACTTTTCCCTGTGACACTATTGGATATTACCATGATGCTTGAAGATTTAACACTCGCTAAGCAACACAGTTATTAGAGTGCTAGATGTAGCTGCGTTTCCAAGCCTGCATCCCCCTCCAAGAGTAAGCTTTGAATGTTCGACCACAGTAGCCTTGAAAGTCAAAGCCTCAGAAGGAAGCACTTGCCAATTCGGCAGGCTTGCAGAGGTATCTGGTTGGTCAGGTACCAGAGACAACATATAATAATTGTCACAGATATTGGCCAGTTGCCCCCGTGAGTTCATAAGGACACAGAGACCTGGCCTGAAATGAGTATTGTAAGATCTTACTTCAAGAAGTTCTGGGTAAACCGGCTCGGTTGCATTCTGAACATCCCAAAGTCATGCTAAGTTCAGTACTCTTGAAGAATCACAGTGTCTGTCTGATGTTCAAGAAAAGTTTGTGTCTGTGAATGTTAATTACAAAAAACAAACAGTATGTTGTTGCAGCACCTGTGATGGGTGGGAGAGCGGATTACTTCCAGTTGGACTCTCCTAGCAGGCACGTTTCCCAGCTGTAGAACCTTTATATTTATGATTATGTGAAAGCCTGTGTTTAGGAAGATAGTTACAGTATGGGTATGAATCACCTTTTAATACTTCTCAAGTTTGTTACTTTACAACTGCACCTGGTAACGCATGAAAAATTAAAAATTAAGCTTATTTCGAACATTAGCAAAACTGATGAAAGTCCTGAGTTGAACGGACCATTAAATATACTACGATCCCGAGTTACAATTTAAATAGAGCCTGACTGCGAAACTGCCTACTGAACTATTAATTACACCGAGACATAAAAATAAGGGGCATATTAGCAAGACCCACGTTAAAATTATCGCCGTTTTAGCGGCAGGAAACTGCCGCTAAAACGGCGATAATGGGCTTGCTAATATGCGTTATAGAATTCCAATAGAAGCCCAGGTTAGATGTGCAGGACATCTAACCTGGGCTTCTATTGGAATTCCATAACGCATATTAGCAAGCCCATTATCGCTGTTTTAGCGGCAGTTTCCTGCCGTTAAAACGGCGATAATTTTAACGTGGGTCTTGCTAATATGCCCCTCAATTGTATAAAATATGGATTTATCGCCTTTTGTATTCTGCTTTTTCTTCTACCATCTAAATCGTGTCTTTTACATGCATATGCGGCTTCCTCATGCCTTACAGTAATAACCAAATAACATTACACGATTAAACTATTTGCAAAGCAACCGCCTGTATTTGTAATGCTGTCTTATTTCCATATATGCCTTTAAAAACATACATCTGTAACACCAAAAATTGTAGTCCTGATTGCTTTTACCTACTTATTTAATTAGGTGATTTATAAAGCGACGTTTACCTTATTACAATAAAGTGCCGAACCCTACACCTTGATGTGCCACTAGTTCATGGAATTTGGTAAACTGATCTTGCTAGCGGAATTTCTGCCACTTGCGGAAATTCTTTGAGGCCAGTTCGGTCCATTTTTGGCAGCCGTGGGATATTATGTTGGACTTCCGTCATGGTACCTGGAGAGACAGCACATTCTATCACGGCTATGCGTTAACACCTTGTTACCTATCACCTGCTTCTTTTGGGACTGTTCAATTTACTCTTGGCTTCAATCAGTGAAGACTGCAGACTAAAGCAACTTTCATTTCATTGGTTAAAGTCGGAGATCAAATGAAATTCACGAGTGTCAGCATACATCATAGAGTCTGTCACAATCTGCCCCTTTTTACTGTCCAAATTTGATTAAAGCCACCAAAACTTGTGGCCAATCAGATCCGCCTACCAAGCAGGCCAGAAGTGCTGCACTCTATGTTTATGCTTGGACCAAAGCTCTGGAATTCTTTTCTACCTGCCCTTCTGCCTCAGTCTTCCACTGCCAAGAACAATCAGTTCTGAATGCTTCTTTTAATCCCAATACTGACTCTCCTTCTTGTGAAGCACTATTGTGCCTTTGGCAATTCGATTAAAAGTGCCTACGAATGTTCTACTGCAAAGTGAGTCTATTATATGTTCTTGTTCAGCTCCCGCCCCGACCCTGATGCGGGACCGCGCTTACCTGCACGGACCGCCGCTGTTAATCTTCTTCATTGATTCATTTATGCACAACTTCCACCCTGGCTTCCCTTCCAGCCTCTTGCTTATCACAAAAAATGAAAAAATAATCATTGGCTAATGTGGTATCTATCTTTCGAGATTAGAAAACTGTCAGGCACATGCATCAAGGTAGGATTTTGCGAGTCCTTAATTGCGATTATTAAGGAATCGCAATTAAGGACTCGCAAAAGCCTATGCATGTAGGAATCGCTATAAAAATAGCGATTCCTACACATTCCTTATTTGCGAGTCGCAAATTGCGAGTCGCAAATAAGGAATGGCTTCCCATTCATTCCTATGGGCCTAGAGGCCCATAGGAATGAATGGGAAATTGCATGTGCAATTTGCGAGTACCAATTGGTACTCGCAAATTGCGCATGCAATTTCAAGGGTGCAAGGGTGCCAAAAGGATACCCTGTTGCACCCCTGAAATTGATCTGTGCACAAATGTTGCGCACACACATGTCCCAAGGACATGTGTGTGTGTAACCTACAACTTTGAAAAATGCACTTTAGTGCATTTTTCAAAGTTTTTGCAAATTACCATGAAGTTCAACTTCATGGTAATTTGCGCCCCCTAGTAGCGAAATCGCTACTTCAAAGTGGTTCTTGCATTGCATTTAAGGAATCGCAAAATGCGATTCCTTAAATGCTATCGCAATTTGAGAACTCGCAATTAATTGCGAATTCTCAAATTGCGAGTGCCTTGAACCTTGATGCATCGCAAATGCCATTTTGGCGGGTGCGAACGGACGATTTTTGCGAATCGCACCGTTTGCGCTCGCAAAAATGGTTGATGCATGTGCCTGATAGCACAAAGATTGTGTATTCTTGAAGTTTAGAGGAGAGGTTTGCTGAAGGTGGATCTGCCTCCCTGCTGCTCCCTATGTGCATCAGACTTATTTGTGAAGGATGTGTACTCTTCAAGATGCCTCCACCGAATTTTCTCATTGGCGGATAGGACAGAATGGAAACCCAACTGTATGCAACAACTACAGAAGAGAGGTACCAGTGCCATCCACGAGAAAGTTGTCCACAAAAGAAACGACATACATAGGGCCCGATTCACAAAGGTAAAGTTAGACGAAAGTCTAACTTTATGACTTTAGATAGTCACAAAGGGCATTAACTACTCGTAAATGCCCTTTGTGAATACCGAAAGTCGAACTCTATGCGGTGCCGCATATTAGGGGCCTCAAACTGCTGCAAGACCACCAGGTATTACGGATTCCTGGCGGCAGCAATGGTCCCATGGTAGTCCGACCGCCCAACTTGTTATTGGGTGGTCAGACCACCGGTGCATCAGTAGCTGAACCGCCACCATGGGTTTGGCGGTCCATAAGGCCCTAATGGGCATATTAGCAAGATCCACGTTAAAATTATCGCCGTTTTAGCGGCAGGAAACTGCCGCTAAAACGGCGATAATGGGCTTGCTAATATGCGTTATAGAATTCCAATAGAAGCCCAGGTTAGATGTGCAGGACATCTAACCTGGGCTTCTATTGGAATTCCATAACGCATATTAGCAAGCCCATTATCGCCGTTTTAGCTGCAGTTTCCTGCCGCTAAAACTGAGATAATTTTAACGTGGGTCTTGCTAATATGCCCCTAAATTCTTTATAATTGAAAGAGACACGTTGTCTGCGAAATGTAAAAACTTAGATTCCAAATAGGAATGGATCGCAAACCTTTGGTAAGGGTTTTCGGTAAAGGAGGTTTGAATCATGCTTCGTCCCGCATATCCAAGTGGGTGGTTTCCTTACAGGAAAGTGACTTTGAAGTAGAATATCTCCCTGGGTGAATAATATCACTGAAGATTTTCTGAACAGATTAGAAAGGGAGGGAGAAGCAGAAGATGAAGGGCATTTGGCGCTAGCAGAAAAGGATGGGCAGACCGGATCATATATGAAGTGATCAGAGGTTCTATTCAGAGCAAAGAATGGAGGCAGGAGCTATGGAGGGATGAGATATTAACTGATGTACTGAAGATTATTCAGGAAGGGTGGCCTTCTCAAAGGCAAAGTGAGTGATAAACAATAACCCTTTTGGATTGTGAGTAATTAACTTAAAACAAAAATAGTTTCTTATTTAGAGGAACAAGATTAGTCCTGTCTGAAAGTGTGAGAGAGAGGTTGATTGAAATTGCTCATGAAGGTCATTTATGAATCTTTAAAACCAAATTGAGATTATGTATCGAACACTTGTGGCCCGGGATGGATCTAATGGTGGAAAGAAAGATTAGGGAGTGCATAGAGAGCCATATGAAATCAGAAAACGTCAGGAAAACAAATAAATCACTTATGGTTTTCAGAGACCTGTCTGGTGATCCATGGCAAGAAGTTAGCCTCAATATTAAGGGCCAGTACAAGAAAAGCTCGCTCATGTTGTGGTGTTGCTTAATCTAGGTGGCCTGAAACAGAAATACTCTCAAAGATAAACCTAAGCAGAGTTTCAAGGTTTTTTGTGCCAAATTGTCATGAGGGAACATTTTACAAAGCCTATACTAACTAATAATGGGGTGCAGCTGATCTCAAGGGAAACAGAGGAATTCTCAAGTGTGTTGGGTATTGAGCACAATAAATTAGCTCTTTTCCATCCATCTAGAAATAAAAGGGATGGTTTAGAGATTTAACCACACTCTTAAGAAGAGCATCTAGGTGAGATAATACATGTATCCAGGGTGAGAGACTGAAATAAAGGTTGGTATGAAAGAGGAATTGAAGTAGTATGGAGAACATGGGAAATCAAGAAGTAGAAGGAAAGCAAGATATCTTTTGATTCATGCCAGCACATAAATAAAAAAAATAAACAAAATAACAAACATTGAGCCTGGAGACACAGTTGTGAAGAGGGCACCAATGGGTCGTGAACGGTTCTCCTTATTTACCAGAGCATTACAAGCATGAATGGTCTAGGGCAATGTTTTAACGACTGTCAATCGAATGGTGTGGAATCTTAGTAGTGTGGCAAGATATAGGCCAATGCAAAGGGAGAAAACAGGAAGAATGGAGGTTAGGGATAGTACTGGAACTAGAGAAGGGTCCTCAAGGAGAATGCATAAGTTATTACCTGGAGGGCTGTGCTAGGTGATAAACTTCCTTAACGGTAATAATGGTACTCATCTATATTTAATTTACTTTAAAAAGGGAGAACACAATCCATGTTCACCTATTATTTAGTCCTTCTGCGGAAAAAGTCATATTTGAGGTAGAGAAAGATCTGAAGTTTTAACTATTGTTCTATCCTTTGCTTATTCTTGGCAATGTCAGCTCTACTGGGTGATGGTAGGATCCAGTTTTCATGCCAATCCAGTATTTTTCTTCTTTGTTGAATGTACGATAAAGTGTCGCCTGCCAATCAATTGCGCACTTTTTCTCTAGGACACATTTACAGCACATTTAGGGTGGCCAAATCACTTCATGTAGAGTTCAAAACATGAAGGTGGTTCTGAGCTTTCAAGCTGGAAATCATTGTTAGACAGCCGTTTACTCCAGATGGATCAATCCCAGAATGCATTGATCTGTGTAGTGTAAATCTAGAAGTAGAAGATTGTAGTTTAGTGTATATGTAGAGGTCTGGCAACCCAAGTTGCATACTGAAGCCTGTCTACATGAACTGTTCAAAGTTTTATTTTGTACATTAAATGGACATTTAGGGCCTTATTCTGATGTCAGGCGGAAAGCCATCCAACAGCTCGTCGGAGGCTTTCTGCCCGACATCAGAGGTTTCCGCCCGACCGCCGTATTACAATACTGGCGGTCGGAGGGAAACCCATGGGGGAATATCGCTCCGCTTCCGACGGGCTCACAGAGCCCATCAGGGCAGCGGTCGGAAATGTAATCCACAAATGGCACCGGAACCAGCCTCGACTCTGCCGTCGGGATCACAATTTCGCTTCCCCCCTGGCCCTCCGCTATGGCCCTACTCCTGTGGTGCCCCACCTAAACATTCCTGCAACCTGTGGCAGGCACCACATGGTGCCTGCCACAGTATGCAAGGATGTTTAAACTCTGCATTTTTTCCATTTCAGCTTGTGCTGCACAAGCCGCAATGGAAAAAATACAGGATCCGACTGCCAACAAGGCGGTCAGATCGTAATCTGGGAAGCGGGACCTCTGACTTCTTTGTCGGGTGGTCCGGCTTCGGCTTTGATGCTGGTCGGATTCTCGTTCGACCGGCATCGTAATCGGCCCCTTTGTGTTTTAAAAAAATTAAATAATTGTATTTTCTTCTCTAAAAAATTATTCCTCTAGACTATATACATATAACATAAATGGTTTATTTTCAATTAGTCAGCTTGTCTTTGATATTTCAGCTTTACTTTTCAGCTGAGACTTGATGGTCCCTTGAAATATATCAGTCTAGTGGAGAATACGAGCAGCTAAAGGCTGAAAGTGATGAATTGTTAGGTTGCTAGTGTATTGACACACTAACTCAAACATGTATGGGCTGTGTCACATCTTGCCTGTTTTGTTGCTTTGTTATTCAGATATAGTTTGTTTCTGCCAGTGCCACCAATGAAAACCACAAATGCTAAATCAGATGAGTATATGCTAAACTCCTTACCTAAAGTGTGACATTTGCATTTCTCTCAACTTCAGCAATTCATGAGTCCCACACTCTTGTTATATGACCAAAAAGATAGAAGTCATGAAATCCAGTGTGGCACTCATAAACGTAAACTTAAAGGGAGTTGAAATGTCTTCCAGCTCCAATATTTGCCCCTTGCCTCCCTCTTCCTCAGCTGCGGTCCATGCAGGTAACATTGGTGGGGTGGTGGGGCCGGGTAAGGGGGTATTTCGAGGAACGATGCAGAGGGAAAAGTAATTATTTATTTAATTTTCCCTCTGCATCGTCCCTTGAAATCCCCCCTTACCCGGCCACACCGCTGTTACCTGCACGGACCGCGGCTGCTCTTCCTTCCTGGCGCTCACCCTCAAACAATTGCCAATACTGTTCTGGCAGAAAATGGATTACTGTTTTTTTGTACAGTGTGTTTTCTGCTGAACCAGCCATTCTGCTCAATCTATATGTCATATTTTTTTAACCCTTGACAGACCCCGATGCATGTCAATCTGCTTGTTGTCATGGTGGTATTTATAGGAGGAAGTTTGCTATTGGCCAAACGCTTCTGTCCACCAGTGTACTCCCAAATTAAGTGACCCAGTGCCAACTTCTTGGCTCCCTCAATGATATGTGCGTTGCATCACATGTGATATCACACACATATTGCAAGACAGGGAGGGACTTCTTAGCTCTTCCAATATCCTTCCCCAGGATGGGGTCAGTGGTGTGGGGCTAAAGGCCACTATCAGCCTCCATCACCTCCTTAGCCAGGCCTACTAGCTAATCCACTTTTTCAGGAGGTGGATAAGGGGGGAGGTGGGAGAGAGAGGAGCAGCCCAGCTCTTACCAGCCACCCTCCCTCCGTCCCTTCCACTCAACAACAGAAGAAATGATCCAGGAAGTAAGGATTGGAAGGGGAGCAACTAACACTGTTCCAGCCACTCCTCTTTCAAGTTCCACTTTTTGTTTAATTTCCATCGAGTTGGGTACAGCTCCTTCCTCTCACAATGCTTCTCTGCCAGTGAAAACCATTGTGAGAGGAAGGAATTGTATTTCTGTGCCGTAACAAAGATAACAAAGAGACAGGCACTATTTGGATTTTCTTATAGGCTAAAATCCAAATTGAACTCAGTCCCTAATGAGACACAGATACATGATTCTGTCCTCCCCAGTGCTTCTCTCTTTGTAAGAAGAAGTGTAAGAGGAAGGGGAAATATGTCTGCGATCGAGCAAGGAACCATAAAACCAGGCGCTGTTTGGATTTTTCTTAGCCTCAGAAATAATCCACAATGGAAAGTGAGAAGAAGGAGCCAAATATCTGTGCCCCAGAAAGCAGCTAGGTGTGGGGTGAATTGTTCTTTGCCTAAGAAGACAGACATTTTCTTATTTGTGTGCTTTGTAACTATGAGCAAGTTAGGGAATCTGAGGTGATGCTTCCCAGTCTCACAGAACAGGTAGGAGACAGTAAGTAGTTGAAAAGCAGGAGCAAGTTTAATCCATCCATGTACAAGAGACCTCAGACACCAACAGCTCTAAATAACTGCCAACACATTGAAAGATAACATTCTCTCCCTAGGAAAGACATTCTAAATTACATCACAGCCTAGCAACCTCAACAAAAGCAGGTTGCATAGGAAAGGATACAGATAATAGTTTGCATGAAGGAGAAACAGAGAAGAGCAGGATACCACATCACCTTCCCCCTTTAACAGTGAACACAGGAGAAAATAAAACCAAATGAAAACACACCAAAAAAACCACACTAGCAAACGCAACCTTGCAAACGTTGAGGGATAGACCGAGACGAAGCCATCCATAATGACACATACATTCAGCTCTTCTTCAAAATCTTCACCAGAAAATACTTCACACTCCTCCGACAAAACAGAAGTTTCAACATGACCACAAAGCCTAGATAAACAATCTGCCAAAATGTTTTTTGAACCAGGTAAGTAAGACACACCAAATTGGAACTCCAGCAAGGCAACCACCCATTTCCGAATCATGTGGGAAACAAAATCTACACCTTTTTTACAAAAAACACCCTTAAGACGTTTGTGGTCAGAAATCATTTCAAAGGGTTTGCCCCACAAAAGTTTTCTAATCTTGCGAATGGCCCAATAAACAGCAAGGGCCTCTTTCTCTACAACAGAGTAGTTACACTCGGCCCCCCTCAAAGGCCTAGAAATAAAAAGAATAGTTCTTTTAGACCAACAAACTTTCTGCAATAACACGGCACCCAAGCCTTTCGAGCTTGCATCCGTCATGAAGTAAGAAACCAATCACGGATCAAAGCTCGACAAAGAAAGTGCATCATTCAAACATTTGATAGTATTAAACTCCTCAATGCAGGCATGACTCCACTCAAAGCTAGACCCCTTCTTCAATGGGCCCCTTAAGGTCTCTGTTTTTGCGCAAAATTGGGAATGAACTTATTGTAGAATTCTGCCAATCCTAGGAATTTAACCAACTCATCTTTATCCCTAGGATAGTCCAATGTAGAAATAGCTTGAACCAAAGAGGGCCTGAATTCAGATGACCTAGATACTCAATCTCCCCAACATTGAACTTGCACTTTTCAAACTTGAGTGTGAGGCCAGCAGCAAGAACTCTTTCCAAGACTAAGGATAACCTTTCATTATGCTCATCAAGATTGATACCATGAACCAGGATATCATCTTGATATACCTTAATCCCAGGGACACCCTTAAGAACCTTTTACATGACTCTCTGAAAAACAGAGGCCGCAGAAATCAGACCAAAAGGCATCCCGAGAAACCTGAAAGTCCCAAAGGGCGTTATGAAAGCAGTGATATCTTGAGAAGATTGATGGAGTTTGCCTTGATGGTACACAGAAGAAAGGCCTAAGTTTGAAAAGTGCTTAGCTCCACCCAAGGAAGATAGCATTTCTGTGATATTAGGAAGGGGATAATGGTCAACAGTGACCTCCTTGTTCAACTCCCTCAAGTCAATGCAAAGTCTTGCCTCGCCATTGGCCTTGTGGGCCATGACTACTGGAGAGATCCATTCAGTTGCCTCCACCTGTTGAATTATCCCATTCTTAACAAGTTTGTCCAATTCATTTTTCATACAGTCCTTTATCAATAGAGGCACACCTCTGACTTTTGCTACCTTGGGTGTGGCGTCTGGCTTCATTCTAATATGATGAACATAGTACTTTAGGAAACCCAACTCTTTTTTAAAAACCTCCGGAAACCTCGCAACTCAGATTTCAGAACCTTCATTTACTGTTTTAACATCAGGTACATCTTTCAAGCAAACAGAAGGAGTTTGATTGGGAACTAAATATACATGAAGATCACGCTGGTGAAACCAACTAATTAAAGAGTCTCCTTTCATGGAGACATACATTTTTCCAGGAACAATCCTTCCTTTGAATTCAATGGTGCCCCCAAAATTCCCCAAGAGATCAATGATTTCCCCTCCATAACCCCTGGGTTTGATGTCCGTTTTCACCAGTTTGACCTTGTTGACAAGACATTGGTCATAGAAACTCTTGGGAATAAGTGTGATTTTGGCACCAGAATCAAACAACATTCTTACAGATTGATCATTTATACATATCTCCTTGAAAGGACCATCATTGGTTGAGCTAAAGACTTGACAAATCTCAACAATATCAGATTTCTGATCATAGACATCCACCTCCCTGACTTTCTTCTGCTCCTTTTTAGACCTACAACACCGTGAGAAATGACCTTTCTTACCACAATTAGAGTAAGAGACTTTCCATCCGGGACAACCTTTACAGTTGGCCATATGACCAGGATAACCACACCTGAAACATTTACCCTGAAAGGAGTTGTTATTAAAAGATTTAGACGAGACAACGGGTTTGCCAGCAGCACTCTTGTAAAGGGGTTTGGCACTTACTTCTCCTACTGCATCCTTTTCATTTTTCTCAACTGCGCCATCTTTGTCGCGCTCCTTCCGAATGGGATCGACACGAGCCTTAGAATGCTCATGTAACTTTAAAATGGTAATAACCTCTTGTAGGAAAGGATTATCTTTTTGCCACAAACTATAGTTCGCATCATCAATAAAACAACAAAGCATTAATTGATCTCTCAACCTTTCATTCAATGTTGCGTCAAAATCACAAGTTGAAGCTAATTTTCTCAAAATGGTTATGTACCGCTCGACAGATTCCTCTTGCCTCTGCTTCCTCTTCCCAAAGTGGTAGCGCTCCAAAACCATACTCACCTTGGGAAGATAATGAATATTCATTTTTCTCAAACAAATCTCTTATTCATTCAAAGTAGCTGCCTCACTGTCCGGAAGGTCAGGGCGATGTTCAAAGACTTCCTGACCCTCAGAACCGAGACAGTGCATGAATAGAGAAGCTTTTCTCTCTGCACCTAGAGAAGTGCCACAAACCTTGCATAGTTGGCAAATACTTTTTTCCATTTTAACCAAGGAATCGCAGGATCACCAGGGGAGGATAAGACAAATGGTGCAGCAGTGACGTTTTGCATTGTAAACAAGTAAAGAAAACAACAGAAAAGTTTGCAGAGACAAATTAGTACTTGACCTCAGAAGTGGAGCTCACCACTAAAGTGAAGTTGTAAGAGGCAAGCTGTGCGCATCAGCGCTGAAAATGATGAATAAAGATGAAGCTGTGTGCATCAGCGTAGACAAAAAAGGCAGAAAAGAACTAAAGATGCACTTGGATGCTGTGGTAACAGGCAAATGTCAGCTGTGCGTGTCAGCACTGGAAATGAAGGAAAATTATCTTACTGGTACCAGGAATGTGCAAACGTAAAGGGACGTGTAAGCGCTGTAACAAGCTGTGCGAATCAGCGTATAATAAAGCTCTACTCGTTAAGTTGAAAGCTGACAGCAGAAGGTTGCCGTCGCGTAGAATGAGTCCAGGCAATGTCAGGCACTCCGGAAAATGGCCGCAACGTAGTGTAGAAGCAGCCGATAGAAAATGGTCGTGGCACTCTGACGTGATGATGAAGTGGTCAGGCAAGGCAGGCTAAACACTTCAGGAAGACACGCGTCAAGACGTGCAGGGCGGCAGGCGTATCCAGGCAACAAGGCTCCAGGCAGCATCAGGCACACAGAGGAAGTCACAAGAATGCAGAGCGTAGCATCTAGCGTCACACGTAACTAGGCAACAGGCAAAGAGGCCCAGGCAGGGTCAGGCATGCCGCAACGGGTGTGGCTAGGCCAAGCATGACGTCAGCTTGAAGCCATACAGACAGTGTAGGAGCAGAAAATCAATAAACTACCTACCATAACTGACGAGCTGCACAGGAAGCTGACCGAGGACTCAATGAGGCAAAGGATGAAGCAGGGAGAGGAAGGAGAAAGCCGTACGTCTTGTTGGGCCAATATCGTAGATAGAAGTCAAACTTGAAGAGAAAGACGACAGCAGGGACCAGAGGGCTCCACAGCGAGATGTAGAAGAACAGTAAACAATGAGTAAATTCACTTGCGTGGCACAGGCGGCATGCAAGGTTTAAGTATGGTTGTAGGATTAGAGCAGTAATCGTCATGTTGAGGTCTATTGATGGAGCAGCAGGTTCACTCGTCGCCAAAATGAGGTGATGCTTCCCAGTCTCATAGAACAGGCAGGACACAGTAAGTAGTTGAAAAGCAGGAGCAAGTTTAATCCATCCATGTACAAGAGACCTCAGCCACCAACAGCTCTAAATAACTGCCAACACATTGAAAGATAACATTCTCTCCCTAGGAAAGACATTCTAAATTACATCACAGCCTTGCAACCTTAACAAAGGCAGGTTGCATAGGAAAGGATACAGAACATAGGTTGCATGAAGGAGAAACAGAGAAGAGCAGGATACCACATAACCTTCCCCCTTTAATAGTGAACACAGGAGAAAAGAAAAGCAAATGAAAACACACAAAAAAAAACACATTAGCAAACGCAACCTTGCAAACGTTGAGGGATAGACCGTGTGCATCCAGAACTCCTCCTCACAGATTGAGAAGCTTGACAAGGAGCAGAAACATCAGCATGCACTGAGTCTTGAGAGGGACACTTGGCAACTCTACCAAGGTTCCAAATATTATAATCACTAGTCTTCACAGCATTTTTAAACAGCTTAATCATTTGTAAAGGGTTGCCAAACTTAGAAATACCACCACACTTCCTTGGCAATTTCACTCTGACCCAATCACCAACCCCAACAAAAGGTTTTTTTAGCAGCTTTTCTTACCTCAAACATCTCCTTTCTTTTTTCTATTCACTGAAGTTCTCTTTCTTTCCACGCACCAGTGTTTTCAATATTGCTGTCAACCAATTTCCTGCTAGAGACAACCCAAGAAGGAATCATGTCAGTAATAGCCGCTCTCCCTTTAAATAACCTAAAGGGAGCCACACCAGTCGAAGAATGTGGTGTGAACCTGTATTCACGAACCTTTCTTTTAAATGCAGCCACCCAATCATCACCAGAAGACACCGCTAACTGCATGGCCTCTTTCAGAACTTTGACAAATCTCTCCACAACACCATTGCATTCGGGATGATACAACGCAGCTTTTTTGTGCTTAATGTTCCTTTCTTCCAAAAATTTCTCAAAGACAAGAGAGGTAAACTGAACGCCATTGTCCGATAACAAAGACAAGGGAAAACCTTCATGTTCAAAAAGTTCTTCCAAAAATGTCATGAGGACATGAGATTCCACTGAACTGATAACCTTCACCTCAGGCCATCTGGAAAAAAGATCAACACAAACCAAAACATAAGAATTCTGAGACTTGAAATTGACCGGTCCTAAGATATCAATAGCAACATCAACCCATGGACCACAGGACTGCTCCCTGATAATCATGGGCTGAGTCCTACATTTCAACACCTTATCACTCCCCGCACATTGTGAACACACACAAACAACCCTCTCAATGTAAACATCCATAGCTGGCCACCAGTAGGCCTCCCTGATTCTTTCTTTGGTTTTGGCAATACCCATATGACTCACATGGGCATTGGCTACAAGCTTATCCTTAAGGTTCTCAGGAACAACCAACTTACTACCACGCAATAACACACCATTGATCAAGGTCAACTCATCCTTCACGTTCCAAAAACCCCTAAGGTTTTCAGCACAATCTTTCTTGTCACCCCAACCATCATGTACCTTAGACATAACTGATTTCAACACAACATCTTTATTGAGGCTTTCACACCAGACCTCCTCCGAGACGAAGCCATCCGTAATGACACATACATTCAGCTCTTCTTCAAAATCTTCACCAGAAAATACTTCACACTCCTCCGACAAAACAGAAGTTTCAACATGACCACAAAGCCTAGATAAACAATCTGCCAAAATGTTTTTTGAACCAGGTAAGTAAGACACACCAAATTGGAACTCCAGCAAGGCAACCACCCACTTCCTAATCCTGTGGGAAACAAAATCTACACCTTTTTTTACAAAAAACACCCTTAAGACGTTTGTGGTCAGAAATCATTTCAAAGGGTTTGCCCCACAAAAGTTTTCTAATCTTGCGAATGGCCCAATAAACAGCAAGGGCCTATTTCTCTACAACAGAGTAGTTACACTCGTCCCCCCTCAAAGGCCTAGAAATAAAAAGAATGGTTCTTTCAGACCCACAAACTTTCTGCAATAACACGGCACCCAAACCTTTCGAGCTTGCATCCGTCATGAAGTAAGAAACCAAGCACGGATCAAAGCTCGACAAAGAAGGTGCATCATTCAAACAACATTTGATAGTATTAAACTCCTCACTGCAGGCATGACTCCACTCAAAGCCAGACCCCTTCTTCAATAGGCCCCTTAAGGTCTCTGTTTTTTGCGCAAAATTGGGAATGAACTTATTGTAGAATTCTGCCATTCATAGGAATTTCACCAACTCATCTTTATCCTTAGGATAGTCCAATGTAGAAATAGCTTGAACCAAAGAGGGCTTGGGTGTAATACCAGTACCTGAAACCAGATGACGTAGATACTCAATCTCCCCAACATTGAACTTGCACTTTTCAAACTTGAGTGTGAGGCCAGCAGCAAGAACTCTTTTCAATACTAAGGATAACCTTTCATTATGCTCATCAAGATTGATACCATGAACCAGGATATCATCTTGATATACCTTAATCCCAGGGACACCCATAAGAACCTTCTCCATGACTCTCTGAAAAACAGAGGCCGCAGAAATCAGACCAAAAGGCATCCCGAGAAACTTGAAAGTCCCAAAGGGCGTTATGAAAGCAGTGATATCTTGAGAAGATTGATGGAGTTTGCCTTGATGGTACACAGAAGAAAGGTCTAAGGTTGAAAAGTGCTTAGCTCCACCCAAGGAAGATAGCATTTCTGTGATATTAGGAAGGGGATAATGGTCAACAATGACCTCCTTGTTCAACTCCCTCAAGTCAATGCAAAGTCTTGCCTCGCCATTGGCCTTGCGGGCCATGACTACTGGAGAAATCCATTCAGTTGCCTCCACCTGTTGAATTATCCCATTCTTAACAAGTTTGTCCAATTCATTTTTCATACAGTCCTTTATCAAAAGAGGCACACCTCTGATTTTTGCTACCTTGGGTGTGGCGTCTGGCTTCATTCTAATATGATGAACATAGTACTTTAGGAAACCCAGCTCTTTTTTAAAAACCTCCGGAAACCTCGCAACCCAGATTTCAGAACCTTCATTTACTGTTTTAACATCAGGTACATCTTTCAAGCAAACAGAAGGAGTTTGATTGGGAACTAAATATACATGAAGATCACGCTGGTGAAACCAACTAATTAAAGAGACTCTTTTCATGGAGACATACATTTTTCCAGGAACAATCCTTCCTTTGAATTCAAGGGTGCCCAAAAAATACCCCAAGAGATCAATGATTTCCCATGCATAACCCCTGGGTTTGATGTCCGGTTTCACCAGTTTGACCTTGTTGACAAGACATTGGTCATAGAAACTCTTGGGAATAAGTTTGATTTTGGCACCAGAATCAAACAACATTCTTACAGATTGATCATTTATACATACCTCCTCGAAAGGACCATCATTGGTTGAGCTAAAGACTTGACAAATCTCAACAATATCAGATTCCTGATCATAGACATCCACCTCCCTGACTTTCTTCTGCTCCTTTTTAGACCTACAACACCGTGAGAAATGACCTTTCTTACCACAATTAGAGCAAGAGACTTTCCATCCGGGACAACCTTTACAGTTGGCCATATGACCAGGATAACCACACCTGAAACATTTACCCTGAAAGGAGTTGTTATTAAAAGATTTAGACGAGACAACGGGTTTGCCAGCAGCACTCTTGTGAAGGGGTTTGGCACTTACTTCTCTGACTGCATCCTTCTCATTTTTCTCAACTGCGCCATCTTTGACGCACTCCTTCCGAATGGGATCGACATGAGCCTTAGAATGCTCATGTAACTTTAAAATGGTAATAACCTTTTGTAGGGAAGGATTATCTTTTTGCCACAAATTATAGTTCGCATCATCAATAAAACAACCAAGCATTAATTGATCTCTCAACCTTTCATTCAATGTTGCGTCAAAATCACAAGTTGAAGCTAATTTTATCAAAATGGTTATGTACTGCTCGACAGATTCCTCTTGCCTCTGCATCCTCTTCCCAAAGTGGTAGCGCTCCAAAACCATACTCACCTTGGGAAGATAATGAATATTCATTTTTCTCAAACAAATCTCTTATTCATTCAAAGTAGCTGCCTCACTGTCCGGAAGGTCAGGGAGATGTTCAAAGACTTCCTGACCCTCAGAACCGAGACAGTGATGAATAGAGAAGCTTTTCTCTCTGCACTTAGAGAAGTGCTACAAACCCTTGCATAGTTGGCAAATACTTTTTTCCATTTTAACCAAGGAATCGCAGGATCGCCAGGGGAGGATAAGAAAAATGGTGCAGCAGTGACGTTTTGCAATGTAAACAAGTAAAGAAAATAACAGAAAAGTTTGCAGAGACAAATTAGTACTTGACCTCAGAAGTGGAGCTCACCATTAAAGTGAAGTTGTAAGAGGCAAGCTGTGCGCATCAGCACTGAAAATGATGAATAAAGATGAAGCTGTGTGCATCAGCGTAGACAACAAAGGCAGAAAAGAACTAAAGATGCACTTGGATGCTGTGGTAACAGGCAAATGTCAGCTGTGCGTGTCAGCACTGGAGATGAAGGAAACGTATCTTACCGGTACCAGGAATGTGCAAATGTAAAGGGACGTGTAAGAGCTGTAAGAAGCTGTGCGAATCAGCGTATAATAAAGCTGTACGCGTTAAGTTGAAAGCTGACAGCAGAAGGTTGACGCCGCGTAGAATGAGTCCAGGCAAGGTCAGGCACTCCGGAAAATGGCCGCAACGTAGCGTAGAAGCAGCCAATAGAAAATGGCGGTGGCACGCTGACGTGATGATGAAGCGGTCAGGCAAGGCAGGCTAGACACTCCAGGAAGACACGCGTCAAGACGTGCAGGGCGGCAGGCGTATCCAGGCAACAAGGCTCCAGGCAGCATCAGGCACACAGAGGAAGTCACAAGAATGCAGAGCGTAGCATCTAGCGTCACACGTAACTAGGCAACAGACAAAGAGGCCCAGGCAGGGTCAGGCATGCCGCAACGGGAGTGGCTAGGCCAAGCATGACGTCAGCTTGAAGTCGTACAGACAGTGTAGGAGCAGAAAATCAATAAACTACGTACCATAACTGACGACCTGCACAGGAAGCTGACCGAGGACTCAATGAGGCAAAGGATGAAGCAGGGAGAGGAAGGAGCAAGCCGTACGTCTTGTTGGGCCAATATCGTAGAAAGAAGTCAAACTTGAAGAGAAAGACGACAGCAGGGACCGGAGGGCTCCACAGCGAGATGTAGAAGAACAGCAAACAATGAGTAAGTTCACTTGCGTGGCAAAGGCGACATGCAAGTTTTAAGTATGGTTGTAGGATTAGAGCAGTAATCGTCATGTTGAGGTCTAGTGATGGAGCAGCAGGTTCATTTGTCGCCAAAATGAGGTGATGCTTCCCAGTCTCATAGAACAGGCAGGAGACAGTAAGTAGTTGAAAAGCAGGAGCAAGTTTAATCCATCCATGTACAAGAGACCTCAGCCACCAACAGCTCTAAATAACTGCCAACACATTGAAAGATAACATTCTCTCCCTAGGAAAGACATTCTATATTACATCACAGCCTAGCAACCTTAACAAAGGCAGGTTGCATAGGAAAAGATACAGAACATAGGTTGCATGGAGGAGAAACAGAGAAGAGCAGGATACCACAGAATCATATGTGAAACCCTTGGGCAATCCCAAAAAGCTATACACCACTGAAAAGTATATAAAAGTCTTGATTCAGCAAGGGGTCATTTGTTTAGGATTTCCAAAATGAACTAACCATTGAAATAAAAAAACTAAAATATTTTGGGAAATGAGAACTGGGCGACAAGGTTTTCTTATGTAGCATTTTTCACAGAAGGCTAATAAATAAATATAATACATCATTACATCCATAAAAAATGTATACTGTTTGTTATTTATTTCAAAGTCTGTGATACCCAGTCAGCAAACAAGCTGTGGTTTACATTGTTTTTTCACTGTGTATGGACCTTGCATTAATTGATTATTAAAGCTCTAGTAAATGGACAAGAGAATGATAGCTATTTATTTTAGAAATGCATTCAACAATCGGAGTATAGGGATATGGGCGATTTAAACTTCTATGAATTTTAGATATCCCGTAATGTGAGGTAATTCTGAGAATGTTTTTTCAAAATGTGTATTTGTGGACAATGATTTACAATAGGAATCGATAATTCAATAGATAATAGCAAATTTCCTACCTTTCTGCATTCCCGCACTTCACTATGTCAAAAATAGAGCCCATAAGTATTTTGTGGGTCAGGAAAGGCACAGGGAAACAACTGTGTAAAGCACGAGAAAAAAACCTGGAATTGGGACTAGGGAAGATGCCATTTAGTCGCATCTATTTCACTCTCAAACCATTTCTTCATGGGCATTTCCTAGTGGATTATACTTTTACTGTAGGCCATGTCATCGTTTATCATTTCATCGTAAGTAATACAATAAACAAATATGTAAGTGATAATATATGTCTAAGGGTGAGCAGTATAAGGGTGTAAGGGTGAATGGTTTAGAGGTGAAAGGCAAAAGGTTTAGGGGTGAATGATGAATGATTAGAGGTTGAGGAGTGGAGGGTTTAGAGGTGAGCGGTGTATGGCGAAGCATTGAGCCATTAATGGTGAAGAGTTTAAGGGTGAAGATTTTAAAAATGAATGATGAAGAATTTAAGGGTAAAGTGTAAATTGTTTAGGAGTGATGCATTTACAGATGAAGAGTTTGAGTGTCAGGGTTTAACGAGTCAGCTGAATAGTGAAAAATGTAATAATGAAGTGCTTAGGGGTGAAGGGTTTAGGAGTGAATGGAGAGGGAAAAATGGTAAACAATTTCAGTGTAAAAGGTGAAGGGTCTTGGAGTTAAGGATTTGAGGCTGAAGGGAGTTTGGGATATTGGTAAAGGTAACAAGATTAAAAAAAAAGGGAATTAGTGTAAAAAAGTGCATGGCAAAATGTCACAAGGTAAATATACTAATGATGAAATGGTGACAAGTAAATAGCAACTAGCATTGGCAAAACCAATAGGTCACACCAGTGTAATTTATTGGCTTTGCCTATTGCTTTTTTGCCTTGGGTAGCAGATATCAATGCACACACATCGCAGCAGGCAGCAGCCATCTTGCTGTATATTTTCAAAACTGTACTAAATACATTCAAATATGGCTGCCGTGGATCACATGCATCTGCAGCAGCCACTTTGAATGTCGTTTGTGTTCTTTACAATAAATGCCATTCAAAGATGGCCACATTAATGTATTCACAACAGCCTTCTTTGATTAATGTTTAATAAAATGTGACAACACCATTCAAAGGTGCATGCCATGCATTCACACACACACACATGTGGCTGTCATCTTGAAATTGTGAAAAACAAATTTAAGATGGCTTCACTCTGATAGTGTTAAGGGTGACAGAAAATGTTAAAAGAGCGGTTTGAGTGTAAAAGGAAACTGGTTGTGGTGGAAGGGGGAGAGAGTGGTATGGGGAGAAGGAGGAGAAGTGATAGATGAACAGAAAATAGTCCCATCAAGTTCTGATGTCAGCAGTAGAAGCACACCTCATCTTATCAGAACCTAATAAAATCCCTAAATGCTCCCGGGTGGGACAAACCCAAGTATATTGAGGAAAACCATTGAATCAGTAGGGAAGAAGTGAGATAGTCAAGTAATCCATCCAATTATGAGCAAAGGGCTCTGCAAAAACCAACTATAATTATTTGTAATGTTTTAGAAACAGAAGGCCTGGTCAACAGACAGCTAACAATGTCTGTAGCCAAAACCTAAACATGGGCTTACCCAAAGAATGGTAAGGAACTGTGAGAAAAAAGCTGTTTGGAAATGGAAGACAAACAAACAGCATGCAATACAATGTGTGTCCAATTTTTGTGAAATTGGTAGCTGTGGCATTTGGAACTGGGCTTACCAAGCAAAGTCCACCAGCAATAGATATTTATGAAAACTAGACACCCGGTGGAGTTCAACGGGGTGTGGTTTGCAGGAATGGTATCACATTTTCTTCCACAGAATAACCTAGAAATATCGAATTCTGGTTAGAAAAAATCAAATGTTCTCACATTTCTCTGACAGAAAATTCCAGAATTTGTAGGGAATAGCAAAAGACCCAACAACCAGCATCCCTGCCTTCCACCAATAAATACAGTACCTCACATCTGTGAATGGGTTTATAATAACAGACAGACACAGGCCAAAACTGTGACTGTGTGAACTCAATGTAGTGTAATTTGATCCAAACATGGTCAAATCTTGGGCATATTCCTATTCATTGAAACAGGCCCACTTTCACAAGTGGGATACTGTTTTTACTGAGAGAAATACGGAAACATTGATTGTAGGACTTTTGTCATTTGCCATAAGTTCTGACATTTTCTGCCGCAAAAGTAAAATAATTGAGATTCTGTTACCCATGTTTTGCCGGTTGAATGGCACTCTGGATAATAAAACATGTGATTCATTCAAGCTGCATTACCATTGATTCTCCTAGGTGTCAAATTTTCAGTAATTAATCAGGTTGGTAGATTTCCCTGGGTGATGGATGACCCCAGGCCCAAATAGTACAGTCATTCTCCATGGAAGTACCCCCATCAAAAACATTTCCATGTGTCCTTGCTCAAACCCTTTGAAAACTCCATCAAGCCTGATTCCACCACAGTCAGGTGATTAAGGGGAAAACAGATGTCAGTCAAGCTTTGGCATGTATCTGTCCCTGTGTGAAGAAAACCGGAAAGAATTACTGTGTGTTGGGGAAAACTGAAAAAAAAATCTGCCAAACATCAGCTGCAATGCTTTGTCCCTGACAGCGAGTCAGGTTGAAGGAGATCTGGAACGCAACGTTGGACATGTGGATGCTGAAAATAGATGGTTACCGTATGTATCCATACAGGCCAGGGATTATGACTGCTACCAAACGAAAGATACTCTAATATGGTATTTACTTGCATGTACTTTCCAAATTTCATGAATGTTCTGCTCTTAGTTTATTGTATGTGAATACCACTAACCTCTTGAAAGACCCTTACATATCTTTCATTTCTATGCTCAAAAAAAGCAGCGGGGAACAGATGGGGAGAAGCTTTCACAGAAATCTGCTCCTACATGAGGGGGACTGTAAGAAATGATCATGGTTTTGAAACATATCCAGAAAACCTGACTAATTGCTTGTTCTCCACATTATCCCAGCAAACCAATCAGGGTGAGGTAGGTCGGCTAACACCACTACTAGGGTTGTCCAGAATTAGAAAATATATTGTTTCAATACTTTCCATATATTTCTGAGTTTGATATTGATCCAGCGATCTGGGACTAATAATTTTCTACAGCGAGGCCCAATTTCCTTACCCAACAAGTCCCTTCACTCGGGGTTAGTGAATTACTATACAAATTACCAAACTTACCAAATTCCCATTTGTATCTTCATTTCAATTATACCAATTATGGCGATGCAATCTTTATATAGTTGACAGGGTTTGGCAAACTAATACTTGTTTCTAGAAAATACTCATAAACTAGAGAAACACCTCTAATAAAGACAGACTCATTTATATATTTATAATGTTTATCTAAATAATGGGAAATAAATGCTCATCAATACCAAAATACAGTACAAATCATAGATCATCACAGAGTAACAATATCAGAGAAATAATGATAAAAATACATCTCATTTGACAGCGCATAAAGGAGTGGAAAGGCAAAGAGACAATAGGTTCAGAGACAAATTACATTTGCAAATGATTATGCAAATTCAGCTTTCTGTCAATACTAACCTAATTGAATTAGGAAAACTACTCCCTGGCCATGAGAGTAGTAAGCCCCTCAAGAAGATTTGAAGAGGCAAAGATTAAGTCAGGAATCAGCAGACAGGTACAGCCAGCTCAAGAATAGGAGACAGCAAAGAAGGCCTCTCCTCACGCAGGTAGGAAAGCAAGCCACCAACTAAACCTAACTCCTCCCACCAGGAACCTCAATTATACCCTAAAACCCAAATGTCCAACCCACATTTGTGTCAGAACAGAGGATTTCTCTACACATGATTGGTTAAGGAAGGGGGTGTACTGTCACAGCACTCTCGTCATGTCCATCTCACACAGGGCCAGATGTACGACCGTTTTTTGCAGTCGCAGAGGGGTTTCAGACCCCTTTGCGACCGCAAAAAACGAGTTGGCCATGTACTATTCCTATTTTGCGAGTCGCAAATTATTTGCAACTCGCAAAATAGGAATAGCGAGTCGCTATTAGGAAGGGGCGTTCCGAGGGCGTCCCTTCCTAATAGCGAGTCCTCCAGCTATGTATGACTCTTTTGCGACCGCAATTGTGGTTGCAAAACAGTCACAGTTTACCACCCTTCTCAGAAGGGTGGTAAAGCACTCACAAACAGGAAGGGGTCCCCAGGGGACCCCTTCCCCTTTGTGAATGCAGGAGAAAATATTTTTTAAGGGCAGGCAGTGGTCCCACGGACCACTACCTGCCCTTAAAAAATGAAACGAAAACGTTTCATTTTTTCTTTTTTTAATCATCCCGTTTTCCTTTAAGGAAAACGGGCTGCATTTTTTTTTAAAACTGCTTTATTGAAAAGCAGTCACAGACATGGTGGTCTGCTGACCCCAGCAGGCCACCATCCCTGTGAGGCCGGCCATTCCCAATGGGGTCCAAATTGCGAGTGGCTCATGAATATTAATGAGCCTCGCATTTTGCGACCCTATTGGGAATCGCTAACAGTGTCTCTGACACTGTTGTACATTGGATTTAGTGCCTCGCATTTTGCGACCCCATTGGGAATCGCTAACAGTGTCTCTGACACTGTTGTACATTGGATTTAGCACCTCGCAATTTGCGACTCGCAATTTGTCGCAAATTGCAATGCGCTAAATCCAATGGTCGTACATCTGGCCCACAATGTCTTATTGTTTATTTATTCTGTATATCTACTTCCATTCCTGGAAATACAAATTCGAACCACTGTCATAGCATTCGTTTCCTCCATCCCGGTCATGTAGCAAATTCTGTGTCACATTTATCCGTTGTGCCGCATAAAGAGGAAATGTTCCTTCACTTGATGAAGAAATTGTTTCTTTCAGCTAACTCTTGGCAGGCACACAGTATTTGTGAAGGACACTTCTCTTCCACCTTCCCCATCTTGTTCAGTATTATTTTCAGAATTTATTTTCTTTTCATTAACCCAGTGTTTTCTGCAGAGCAGAAAACCATGCTTCTATGGAAAACAAACACAGGCATTATTAATCTCTTATAATGCATTCCATTACGCACCCACCCAATGCTGCATTTCTCCTTCGCAACCCAAGTTAGTATTATTTTCCCTGGCAAACTTTAATAAAATGCACAAAAGCAGCATTAGTCCTTTTATTTTTCGTTTTGTCAAAAAGCATTTGCGGCCTACTCCAGTGCTTTAGTACGCGTTTGCACAGTAGCATTTTCCCTCATGTTAGGCTCTTTTCCACATTAGTTTTTCACCGCAGACTGTTAGTAAATGTTACTGAGGGTTCAATTCAAGCAGGTTTTATTTCACGAAAACCCTGCTCCATCAATATCTTTCATCAAATGACTAGTGGCCACAAACAATGATTTCTGTTTGTCCATTTGATAAAAACAATTAAATATTAAGCACATTTGTTAAAAAATGTTTTAAAAAATATCCACAGTTTTCCTTACATCATAAGGCTGCAATGAAATATTGCTATGGGGCTGCCCCAATGCATAGCTTTATTTTCTGAAAAAGAACTCACAAAGTTTGGATGAACCCACAAAGAGATCCAACAGATACTTGAGTTAGAACATGCCAACGGCCAATTTTTTTAAAAGATTGTGGACCAGCGGTGCCCAAACATCCTGGCAGTGAAAAAGTTAAAGTATGTTTCTGGTGCTCTTTCAGCATAGGCGGTTTATTATTAATTTACTTTCCAGTAAACCAATGTGGCTTAACTTCAGACACGAACATACAAATCAATTACACTGGGCGTATGATATCTGAATTTTGACAAGAATAAAGCATTTAATTACCATTTGGTAACCATAGACTCTTAATGTACTTAATGTGTAAGTGAATTAAATCGGTGTGGTCTATTTCTTTCTTTTCAGCCTTTTTAAGACATTAGATGCCTTTATTATCTGTGTAAATCCATATTGTAACTCCATTTTAATTGAAACTTTGTTTTTGATGGAACTAGTTCACTGCTGAAATATGGCTGTTCTATGAACGCATTCCGTCAGTGTTCATCAAAAAAAGTGGGTCAGTTCCTAATATGTAGGAAAAGAAATGGGAGCCCTCCACAGGGCTTGTGACTGTGCATTCAACAAGGTAAACCTATCAAGTTGCGACCCACATCACCATTAATGATGATAAACAATCAACTCTGGTAAGTCCGTTTCTTGTTTAACCAGATGTCTGTTCATAATAATTTATGTCTAATATTCATGGTAATTGCTTCCCTAAATCCAGAAATGTTCGATATATGGGAATTTAATAATAATTTATTATTCTTAAAAATATATAATATCTAATATTTAATTAACATACAGAAGTACTTGTGCCATTTCGTAGCACTATAAATACTAGGGGCTTCTATAAAGCAAGCCATTTGTCAACCTCATAATGGTAAGGACTGGAGAGCCTGAGAAAAACTTGGCAAGATTTTTGCGACTAGTTGTGACTTGGATATATAAACGCAGATTGAAGCAACCAGCCTTTAATTTACCGATCTATCTCACTGGTTTTAATACAAGCTGCTTTTTGTGATTAGACCGGAGGCAGACACTGATTTAATTTGTTTTAGAAATGGTTTTAAATATGAACATTTAAGGCTAAACGTCCCTAGTGAGTTCGGTTGAAAAAATCCTTTAAAGCACGCCTGCAGAGAATACATTGGGAGGCAGAAGAGGAAGAGGGCAGAAAAGAACAGCGCTGGGAACTTTTTTGGTATGATATATTGTATGCACCTGGCAAGGAGGTGCAGCAGAACATATTTTTGTTGTAGCATAATCAGCTCAAAAGTGATGTTGTTTATAGAACTGTATGGCGTGGTTCATCCATTTGAGAAACGATTACAGAAACTAGGGTGTTGAGGGAAGAACATTTATTTGAGACAGGAAATTGCACAGTTTGACTTTTCACCTTAGCTCTACGAACCGTAATTAATGGATTACTTTTCATAACCATAGAACAATACTAGGATAATTACTCATAAACTCGTTAGAAAGCCCAATGACGAGTATTTACAAAAAATGTTAAAGAATTAGAGAACTTAAAGGATCAATTATTTTTTTACTAATGTGTTTGTCTGCACCCACCTACATCCATTGGCCAGTGGGGAATCTTTTGGAAGTTAAAACGAGATCATGCAAGAAACAACCCCGATATATATGGTACTCCCTTTCCCCTTGCCTCTCTGATGTAGTGGCCAGTTCCTACCTGTAGTTCCTTAGTTCGTGCATTCAGCATGGGCCAGCTCCTCTGGTACACGCTGTCTATGGATCTTGTTGTTTACTCTGATGACTCTACAGTGATTTCTATTCTATTCCCTGATTCCTACTGCCTGGGAGCCTGAGCACACGAGGTACTTAAGAAATGTTGATTCTCTGAATTCCTGAGCCAGGAATGTGATACATCGGCCTCATACCTCCTCAAACTGGTCTATTTTCTGGCCTGGCCTGGCCTGGCCTTGCTGAAATCTTCTCCATAGCCAACAGTTTCCAGAGCCTGAGTAGCCAACTCCAGTGTTCTGGCACAATGTTAGACCATCAGAGGGTGGTAAACGCTTGTGTAGCTGCACATAATGTTGGTGTATAGTTTTCCCTCTAGGAGACGGCAAAGGGTACGTTTGCTTATTCAGGAAACTAAGAATTTAGTAAGCTGGGAAATGTGGAATTATAGTGTCAAACATTGTAATTAAGGGCCCATTTACGAGTTTGGCAGTCCGACCGCCGTACCACTACGTGGGGGTCTCTAAAAGACTGCTGCACTGGCGGTCGTCTGCCCGCCGTATTACGAGACATGCAGTCCGAAACACTGACCGCATTGACGGTGTGGTACCCGTCTGGGTCACGGTGGTCGGCAATGTTGGCGATGCATACTCAGTGCTTAATTTGAGCCAGTGCTTTCCGGTGCTCAGCAAAGGCACTTAATTGGTTTCCAGCGCTCGGCACCAGCACCTAATTGTCAACACCATACTTAGAACAGTCCACCACATGGTGGCGCTGCTCATCTAATTTAGAGATGAGCAGAACAATGGTAGTTTAGGACTACAATATACATTAATTTCTGCCTCCCAGGCCATTTCTTTCGCTTTGGGACCTGGAATAATCTGAACTGTCACATTTACATACGAGAGAGATGGTTAGTAGTTGTTTTGGCAGCGATGACAAGGGCGATGGGTGGTGCAAGCTGCAGTGGCCTCCTGGTCAGAGCCCTGGCACGTTTTATTTTACAAATTAAGCACTGTGCGTACTCCATCGCCGTCAGGGCTGTGGCTTCTCACCGAGCCTATTACGACAACACATTTGTTCCGGCGATCCCCTTGCAGCCGTTCCCCAACGGCGGTCAACCGCCGTGGTACGCTTGCAACAAATCACCACAACAGTGCCTATTGGATGGATTAAAAAACTACACAGCTGATGTTCCTTGGCCAACTGGACAGACCTGCAAATCACACTATATAACACACCCCATCCTTGAACATGATCCTTTGCTTCTCAACTGAAGCCCTCAAGACAGCCACCAGCAGTTTGTGATATTTCTGAGATAAGGCTTCCCTTTTATCTTTTTTCTTCACACCCGTTTTTTGCTGAAGGTATTTTTTCTGATATATATATATATATATATATATTACCTACTGGCGGTCGCCAGTAGGTAGTTATAGTTAGGACCTTGTTTCTATTCAAAAAGTGTTTTTTCTTTTCCCAATAACTTTGGCGCCGGTTGACGAATCTTCGCGAAATTTTCAAAACTCGTGGGGCGCTCCGGTCAGCTCCTATCCAGAAAGTTTTGGGGTGATTCGCCAAGCGGGGGCAGAGAAAAAAGGGGGGTCCCAAAACATGTTTTTTCCATGTTATTTTCCCTAGGAAACTTTAGACACGGCTACAGCCCGAACTGCTGAACGGAATTACACCAAATTTGGCAAAAAGGTAGCCCTTGTTTCAGAAAGAACTCTTTTTGTTAAATGGTGTTAATCCGTTCAGTAGTTCCTGAGAAATTAAAAAAAAAGAGGGCGAAAAATGAATTTCCCATAGGAAACTTTAGACACGGCTACTGCTCGAACTGTTGAATGGAATTACACCAAATTTGGCAAAAAGGTAGTGCTTGGTTCAGAAAGCGCTCTTTTTTTTAAATGGTGTAAATCCGTTCAGTAGTTGCTGAGAAAATCAAAAAATAAAAGTTTCGATATATAGAGGCACGGAGGATCCGCGGACCCTCCCGACCACGAGCTTTATTCTAATTGGCTGTCAACACTCCAAACCAGGAAGTGTTGGCAGCCATCTTGTGACTCGGTAGAACCGAGTCACAAGAAAACAGGGAAACAAAGGTGAAAAAAAAGAAAAGGGGGCAGGGTAGAAACACCCTGACCCCCTAGGCCTGCTCAGGGGGTCCCACAAGGACCCCCAGGGCCCAAAAAAGCTTTTTTTTTTTTTAAACCCGGCAAAATCTGCGGAGGATCCGTGGATCCTGCCGTGAAAATAAAGAAAAAGAAACGCGGGCTCCCGCGCATCGTTGTATTGAAGCCCCCGGGTGGGCCAGGTCCCGGGGGCACTGAAAAAATGTGTGGGGGGGCCCCAATCCCCCCCACACTGCCCCGGGGACCGTCACCTCCCCGGGCCTTGATTTATGAGTTGCGGGGGGCGTGCCCCCCCGCAGCCCCGGGGACCGCCACCGCCCGGGGCTAATTTTTAAATGTGTGGGGGGCCTCCAAGGCCCCCCAAGCTCCGGGGACTGCCACCCCCGGGGTTTTCATTAATTATTTGCGGGGGCACACGGCCCCCCACAGCCCCGGGGACCACCACCCCCGGGGCTTTAAAAAAAAAAAAAATACACCTGTGTGGGGGGGCTCGAGCCCCCCCACATGCCCCAGGGACCGCCACCTCCCCGGGGCACTAATATTCAAATGCGGGGGTCTGTTACGGACCCCCGAGCCCCGGGAACCACCACCTCCCCGGGGCTGTGCATTATGTGGGAGGGGGGCCGCGCGGCCCCCCTCCTGGAGCCTGTGATGGCCCTGGGGACCGCCACCCCCCAGGGCCGGCTCCTGCAGTGTCCCGGGGTGCCCACCCCCGGGACACTGCTGTTTGCAATGACAGGGCGGGAGCCTCGCGGCTCCCGCCCTGTCATTGCAAACTGTGGTTTGGGTTTTGGAAGAGAGAGCAGGAAACCTGCTCTCTCTTCCAAAATCCAAACCACATTGCTTTTCCACATGGTGAGCTGCATGTCAGCAGCTCCCCTTGTGGAAAAGCAATGCCGGCTCCTGCAGGACGCGGGGAGCCGGCGGGACCATGGGGGCATTGGGGACCCCCCCACGGTCCCAACCGGATAGGGCCTGCCCCGGGGGATGGGGTCCCCGTGGCTAGAAGTAGCCCGGGAGGGGGGCCACGCGGCCCCCCTCCCCCCAAAAAAATAATAATAACATTTTTAAAAAGGCCGGCCCCGGGGGATGGGGTCCCCGGGGCCAATAGAGGCCTCAGGAGGGGGGCCACGCAGCCCCCCTCCTTCAAAAAGAGAAAAATATGTGGCCATGCCCTGGGGGATGGGGTCCCCGGGGCCAGAATTGGCCACGGGAGGGGTCCACGTGGCCCCCTTCCCGTTCACATTTTTGTTTTTTTCTTTATAAAAAGGGGTCAAGCCCTGGGGAATGGGGTCCCCAGGGCCCAAAAAGAAGGGGGGCCACACAGCCCCCTTCTAAAAAAAAAAAAAAAGACTGCGATCGTGCCGGAGGCCCCGCCCCCTCCCATCAACATTCTGCAAACGCACCCTGTGGCGCGTTTTAAATTGGGGAATTAATTCCCCTTCAATACTGGGGGTCCCTGGGGGCCAACTAGCCCACCAGGTACCTCCAGTAAGCGCCACAGGGCTGCGTTGCAGAGAGGTGGTGCAGGCCACGCCCCTTTTTACACCTCTCTGCAACGCAGCTCTGTGGCATTTACTGGAGGTACCTGGTGGGCTAGTTGGACCCCAGGGACCCTCAGGATTCAAAGGGACCTAATCCCCCAACTTAAAATGCGCCACGGGGCGCGTTTGCACAGTGGTGAAGGGAGGGGGCGGGGCCTGATGTGACAAGTGTGCAAACACGCTCTGTGGTGCGTTTTAAGTTGGGGGATTAAGTCCCCTTGTATCCTGAGGGTCCCTGGGGGCCAACTAGCCCACCAGGTACCTTCAGTAAGTGCAACAGAGTTGCGTTGCAGAGAGGTGTAAAAAGGGGCGTGGTCTCGGACCACCTCTCTGCAACGCAGCTCTGTGGTGCTTACTGGAGGTACCTGGTGGGCTAGTTGGGCCTTAGGGACCCTCAGGATTCAAGGGGACTTAATCTCCCAACTTAAAACACACCACGGGCGCGTTTGCACACTTGTCACATCAGGCCCCACCCGCTCCCTTCACCACTGTGCAAACAGGCCCTCTGGCGCGTTGTAAGTTGGGGGATTAAGTCCCCTTGAATCCTGAGGGTCCCTTGGCTCCAACTAGCCCACTAGGTACCTCCAGTAAGCGCCACAGAAATGGGTTGCAGAGAGGTGTAAAAAGGGGAGTGGCCTTGGACCACCTCTCTGCAACGCAGCTCTGTGGCGCTTACTGGAGGTACCTGGTGGGCTAGTTGGCCCCAGGGACCCTCAGGATTCAAGGGGAATTAATCCCCCAACTTAAAACCCACCAGGGGGCGCGTTTGCACAGTGGTGAAGGGAGGGGGCGGGCCTGATGTGACATGTGTGTACTTATCCAATCACTCCGCCAAAACCCAAGCACTTATAAATTCACCATGCACTCTCCTTGCAGTATTCTAATCATACAGTTAGTACCCATGCACTCATGCAATGACCCATGCACTAACTCATGCACTGCTACAATACTCTGAGCACTACTGATGCAGTCCAGCCATCACCCTGTCACTACCCATGCACTCCTCCTATCACCCAGCGAGCACCATGTACTTATCCAATCACTCCGCCAAAACACAAGCACTTATAAATTCACCATGCACTCTCCTTGCAGTACTCTAATCATCCAGTCACTACCCATGTACTCATGCAATGACCCAGGCACTAACACATGCACTGTTACAATCCCCTGAGCACTACTGATGCAGCCCAGCCATCTCTTTGTCACTACCCATGCACTCCTCCAATCACCCAGCCAGCACCATGTACTTAACAAATCACTCTGCCAAAACCCAAGCACTTATAGATTCACCATGCACTCTCCTTGCAGTACTCTAATCATCCAGTCAGTACCCATGCACTCATGCAATGACCCATGCACTAACTCATGCACTGCTACAATACTCTGAGCACTACTGATGCAGTCCAGCCATCGCCCTGTCACTACCCATGTACTCCTCCGATCACCCAGCGAGCACCATGTACTTATCCAATCACTCCGCCAAAACCCAAGCACTTATAAATTCACCATGCACTCTCCTTGCATTACTCTAATCATCCAGTCAGTACCCATGCACTCATGCAATGACCCATGCACTAACTCATGCACTGCTACAATACCCTGAGCACTACTGATGCAGTCCAGCCATCGCCCTGTCACTACCCATGCACTCCTCCAATCACCCAGCGAGCACCATGTACTTATCCAATCACTCCGCCAAAACACAAGCACTTATAAATTCACCATGCACTCTCCTTGCAGTACTCTAATCATCCAGTCAGTACCCATGTACTCATGCAATGACCCAGGCACTAACTCATGGCAAATACAGAGGAGGTCATGCTAATCACAGGGGTACCCCAACGCATAGTGTTCCCTAGTGTATGTAGGTGTTTTCACTGCATTCTAAGTGTCTTTTAGCATAGCACTGGCTCTAGGGCCGGTTAGTCAGAGTCAGTTACCACCAGTACCCGTCAGCAAAAAGTTGGGGGCACAGGAGGACTTTCTTCTCCTCTGTTGGTTCTTTCTGCACATCTCTTGCTTCTTCTTGCACTTTTCTTTGTCTTTCTGGACTTCTGTTGCCTCTTTCTGCATGTCTTTCTTGTGTGTGCGCTTTTCTTCCTCTTTCTTCACATGTCCTACCTTTGTAGGCATAGTTAGAAATTAGCATTTAAAAAACCTTTGAAATTCACTGAAAAAACCATAGGTTTCAGGGACGTTATAGTTAGAAATTAGCATTTAAAAAACCTTAGAAATTCACTGAAAAAACCACAGGTTTCAGGGAGGTTATAGTTAGTTGGACATTTCACTCGTACAAAACCAGAGAAATTCCCCTGTTATAGTTAGTTCAGCTAACTTTAACTCGCGCCCCCGCAATGCACTGCTGATGACGTCACATATTACATCATTCATGACATGGTCAGTGACATCACTGATGACATCACTGATGACACATCAAATGACATCACTGATGACATCATCCACGTTAAAATCTGATGCACCTCCTCACACTCTAATATAACCTTTGATACACCCACTGTAAAATACAGACTACCATTTTCGAAACCATCGACACACCAATACCAGTTACTACATGCGCACTCACTGATTCCTAGGTCTACACACACATCCACTCATTGACCCATACAATCACTCATACATGCAGTCACTCATCAATACAACACATCATATGCACTCATACACCTATACAGACACTCACACACCGCCACTCATCCATGGAGTTACTCACACACCTAGTCAGTCATGCAAATAATCAATCACACTCCCATTTACTCACCTATACAGATACTAACGCATACTTACTCTCTTATATAATCACTGATACAAGTACACACTCATCCATACAGCCACTCTCACAATCACTGACTCTCACGTATAGTCATTTATACTCCAACTCTCACATACACTGCCTTTTCCCTATGTAGTTACTTGGACATGTACCACTGAGACATCCATTCACTCACCAACACACCCATACACACACTCACCCGCCCATACAGCTGTTTCCACATGCACTCTTGAACCCATACACCCAGTGAATCAACCACTCACACATCTATGCACAGAGTCACACACCTCCCACCCACCCACACACACACTCAGGGCCCGATTCTGATGCGGGTTGGAAAAGCTTCCCGACCGATGGCCTGATTCTGATGCGGTTAGGAAGGCCTCCTAACGGCATTTGCTCCTTCCAAATCAGATCGGGAACGTGTCTTCCCGACCGAGTTCCCAATTCTGATGCGGTTAGGAACAAATGTTCCCATTGAAGTCAATGGGAGTTCAACCAAATCGTATCTGGAAACATCCGGATGCATCCTACTCTGCCGGTTGGACTTTCCCGATCCGAGTGGGTCGGAAACCATTTCCCAACCGATTCGGTCGGGAAGCTTTTCCAACCCGCATCAGAATCGGGCCCTCAGTCTCCCGTACAAATTCTCAAGCAACCAATCAATAACCGATATACACACTCTTGTAGCTACTCACCAACCCATGCATTCAGTAAGACACATTTAATCACTCACTTATACAGTCAGTCACGCACCTACTAAATCATCCATCCAGACACTTATACACCCACTCATTCTTCAATACACCTTGGCATATATATAAAACATATTTAAACTTTACAGAAACACACAGTCACTGGATGATGTCATCAGTGATGTCATCAGTGATGTCACTGACCTTGTCATGAATGATGTAATATGTGACGTCATCAGCAGTGCATTGCGGGGGCGCGAGTTATAGTTAGCTGAACTAACTATAATGGGGGAATTTCACTGGTTTTGTACGAGTGAAATGTCCAACTAACTATAACCTCCCTGAAACCTGTGTTTTTTTCAGTGAATTTCTAAGGTTTTTTAAATGCTAATTTCTAACTATAACGTCCCTGAAACCTATGGTTTTTTCAGTGAATTTCAAAGGTTTTTTAAATGTTAATTTCTAACTATAATGTCCTTGAAACCTATGGTTTTTTCAGTGAATATATATATTTATTTTTTGTGGGCATTGTCAGCTACTTTATTTTGTAGTGATGCCTCGCCCCAAAATTCCACGTTTTACAGAGGCTGGGTTGACAGTCATGGTGGATGAGATCATAAGAGTATAGCCACAATTGTTATAGCCCAAGTCTAACATAATCCTCTCAGTAGGGAAATGGAAATGTGGGACAGGGTAGTCAACAAAGTGAATGCTGTTTTGTACCACTCTGATCACACAGCTGGAAATTAGGAAGAGTGGAAAGACCTCAGGTTCATGGTGAGCTCCCTGGCCTCCAAGCACCACCTGGTGGCCCAGGGGACTGGCGGCGGTCCTCCAGCACCCCATTGCAACTCTTTCCCTGTGAGGAGAAGGTCTTGACCATCCTGCATACTGTGGGCACAGCAGGAATAGCTGGGGGGTGGAGTCGGGTAAGTTAACTGTCACAATATCTCAATGTCCTGTTGGCTCTCAACACTGCTTTTGCTATTGTGTTTTCTACCTATTTTCCTGACATGCAATCCTTCAAGAATCAGAGATGTTGGTTTGTCAGTGTAAATTTTTATTGTTCCATGTAACATCACATGTATCAATCTCCATTACATGCCACATATTGGAATGCTGTCTGTAAGTGTTTAAATATAACAAAATCATCCCAGGATCCATGAAATGTGTTAATCTGCAACCGTATGGTCCATCCCAAATGCATGTTGACAACAGGTATGTTACTCCAACTATTTTCAAGTGTTCGGAAGTTGAGATTGAAATGACTACAACTACCATGAAACTCTGTTACTGTAGCTCCAAACAAGATGCAATAGTGATCTTGCCCATGGTCACTAGTCTGCCCTGTTACAACTGATGTTCACCGCTCATGCAGGTTACCATTTGGCAAGTGTTGGGGAGTTCTGATTGAAATGACTACAGCTACCATGAGGCCCTGTTACTATAACTCCAAAAAAGATGCAATCGTGATCTTGCCCATGCTCACTACTCTGCCCTGTTACAACTGATGTTCATCGCTCATGCAGGTAACATTTGTCAAGTGTTGGGAAGTTCTGTTTGAAATGACTACAACTAATATGAGACCCTGTTACTGTAACCCTAAACAAGATGCAAGAGTGATTGTGCCCATGCTCACTAGTCTGCCCTGTTACAACTGATGTTCACCACTCATGGACTGTGCAATCTACATACAATGCTCTAATCAAAGACATGTCTGACTACTTTGGTTGATGGTGTCCTGGTCTCCTCAACTGAAACTATTGATGGCATGAGTGACACCATACCAAGTGTGTACCTCAAATATATGTAAGACATGAAGGTAACTCATCTGATAAAAGGTGTCAGGGGACTCATTGAACCTGCAATGCTCATTTGATGACTAGCGCTAGATATACAACCAAGTTGTGTGTTTGTCTGAATATACCACAACTAGGCCTTGGAATGGTCAAATACACATGTAACGCCTACACTGTGTTGGCTGAAATGTTCTGGATACGTCATGTTTATTTCTTAATCAAAAATGCAACATATCAGTACATCTAATGAGCTGTTCAATTCTACTACATGTTTGAATGTCACCAAATGTCTTGTTAACAAGTTCAGTACCACTATAATAGATCACAATAGTAATATCTATTCTGTTTCTTCCTAGGTCTCTACTTACTGTGACACAAATGATGAGAATGTACATACCACATTCCCAACATTACCAATGTTCTCTATCAACAGGTCTATCTGGCATAGTACCTGGCCAGAGCTTGCCCACCGAGCAGACTCTCATTCCAGCCCAGGGTTAAACCCTCAGTGATGACAACACTGCAGGAGATGTGGACATGGATGACCTTCCTGGCCCATCTGGTCAGCCTGGGCAGATGGCAACAGTAGGGCTCAGTGTGCCCACAACACTTCCCACCCCAGCTGCAATAACACAGTCAACCCCTGCCTCCCCCAACCTGTGTACCAAGCACAGTCAGTAACATCTTGTGACCCCCCAGTCCTGGATTCTGAGGTGGCAATCAACAATCTAGTCACTGAGGAACCAGGAACCAGTGGGAGGGTGCAGTCTGGGCCAAGGGCACCGGCCTGTGGGGGTAGGGTTCATGAAAGGGTAACTGTGGGCCCACTGAGTGAGTCTACTGGGGCCACTGATACCCAGGCCACCATGACCCAAGTCTTGGGAGTCTATCAGGACTCCCAAGGTAAGATGGGCAAGGTATTTATGGAAATCTGGGAGATGAGGCAGCTGTAGAGGGACACATACCATAGGTGGCCGGCATCAACACCAACATGGACTCCCTGGTTGGGGTGCTGCAGGACATCAATACCACCCTCTGCAGGGCTTTTCCATCTACATCTACCCCTTCCTTTTGCCCAAGTACATCTAGGCTATCAACATATACAGCAGTCACAGGAAGGGAGGCCCTGTCAGAGGACGACCCGTCTGCAGACACCTTTCTCAGCAGCAGCGGATTCCGCCCTCCCCAAAAGGACAATTTGGCATCTACAACTATGGTTTCATCCAGCTTCACTGACTTCTTCACTCTTGGTTGTCCCTGTTTGGTTTGGAACAATGTTCATTTTAACCTTGTTCACAGCAATAAATGCACTAGTCACAAAGTCAATGCCTCCTGTAGTATCATCCCACATCTATGTATATATCTATATACATGTGAACTTCATAATGATAAAACAAGCTCAATTTCAACAAAGTTTAACTCAGGATCACAACCATGTCATACCAACACATACATACAAGTGTTAGGTCTTATAACCTCTTTAATTCATTGTTCAAATCATAGCCTAACATGATGTCAGAAACATAGCACAGCAAACATCACTCAAATATACTGTGTCAGTGATCATATTTACAGTGAATCAGTGACTTAATATCGAGGGACAAAATATCGATTTTACAAAATATAGTCACCAAATTATCGAAAACTAGAATATTGACCACCAATACTTAATAAACAAAACACTAAAATATCGAAACCACTATATCGACTAAAATAAATATTGTTTCTAACTTTATCGAACATCAAAATATCGAAACAAAAATTATCGAAATACATTCAAATAACTAACAAAGAGCCATAATATCGACTCCCAAAATATAGACAGCCAATATTATCGTTTTTTTAATAAAATCGAATAACTGATACACAGTAAATTAAATATATCTGCAGAAAAAATACATTTTCACAATATAAACATATACAAAACATTTAATAAACATAAAACACATTAACACCCCCAAAAAATTATTTTAGCTAATATCACTTTAGTCCTAAATAAATAAATACTTAAAAAATATAATGCACTAAATATATAACATTTTAATCATTATAAAACACATTTCACCAACAGAATATGGTAAAAAAAAATAAAATAAGGTTAACAACTTCTTAATTAGCATCTTCCATATAAGGAAACAAACTGATACAAAAAAATACAAAAATTGCACAACAACAAATAGAATGCTACCACTAACAAAAAGCACCAATAACATAAATGAACTAATTAATTAAACAGTATAAAAGCAAAGAAAAAGTTATGTTCATTTCCACTTCAACCCTACAAGAAAAAAGAAGAGGAAACTCTGCCAGGTTGCTTCCTGATCGCAGACTTTGATTTCAAAACAAAGCTTTGAAACTGCATTAAGTAAGTAAATTAACATTTTAAATAGTACAATACTGCTAACATTCTCCCAAATATATATCAAATTCATAAAACACTAAAATGTATTTTTATTTATTTATATCTCCTCTACAGAATTTTCCAACAGCAGCAAAAATAATCTACAACAGCTAAGAAAGTAAAATTAATCAAAAAGTAAGTATCTTAAATTGCTATTTTAAACAACACCCTAAATTTAGAAAAGAAAAACGAACTCTTTCCCAATTCTCCTACCACCTACAACAAATATATTTAAATATCTTAACATTATTTTTTCTTATATCAACAGAAAGACCTTCAACATTCCAAAAATAAAAGCTTCAACACATCAAAAGAACATTTTTCTTGCCATCAAATTCAACATTGTAAGTATATTGCAAAAAATGTATATTTTAGAAACAAAATATTCGACTGTATTATATATATATATTTTTTTTATCCTCATTTATGCGATAATTAAGGTTAAGGTAGACAAGGTCCTTTAACGTGGTTTCTTTCAAGGGAATGGAGACCGCCCTATATTCGTATCGAAATTTGGATCAAGTCTTGAAACCCTCAAATTCTTTTGGCTCTTCAGTCCCCGCACCAGCGTACTGATTTTCTGGAATTTGATAGATCGCATTGGGTGTAATCATTGGACATTCCTCCCTACCCTACCTCATATTTTTATCCCAAAGTTCCCAGTACCTTCTTCTTTTCCCTATTCTTCTTGAATTATCCAGTGTCCTAACCTTTCTTACGGAGCAAATCCATTCTAATGCTGTAGGCGGAGTGGTGAGAATCCAATTTACGCATATCTCACGTCTGGCTAATAAAATTAAAGTAAATAATAAAGATTTCTCTTTTTTATTTAATACAGTAGTAACATTATTACTATCCAACATGCCATAAATAACAATAAGTGGGCTTACCTCGATATCCGTTTCTAAGACTTTTTCAATAATCTTACCCACTTCTTTCCAATAAATTCCCAGTTGAGGACACTGGTGAAACATGTGGATGTCGTTCGCCTTTGGTTCCCCACATTTGGGGCAATTTTTCACCACTCGGATATTCATTTTGGATACTTTTTCCGGCGTCCAATATGACCTATGCAAAGTAAAAAGATGATTTCTCCTAAGAGGTGCAGAAACTATATTTTGCCATAATAAAGTGCAGGATACTTGCCAAAGATGTTGCAAATCTTGTGCTGGAAAGACCTTCTTCCATAGTTTGTCTGGGGTTGAAAAATCGTCGTCTCCTGTTTGTATCAGATGCCAATACCACTTTGATATTTCCTTTGTTGAATAGTCGTGTTGTAATTCATTCTCTAGTTTTTCAGTAGATTCTAGGATTTTTCTTGATCCTTTGACCAACTCAGCAACTGGTAGTATTTAAACCTAGATATTTTCCCCTGTGTTTCTTCAAGAAGTAAATTCCAGTTTTTTAAAGCGCCAGGTTCCAACAATTGTCCCCATCTTGTTACTCCTGCTTCCATCAGTGACATTGCTAAGGAGTCTTTTAAGCACTCGGGAGTTCCAGGGGACCACCATATAGGTGCTAGGCGACTGTAGTATGGAATCTTCCATATTCTTCTTATTTCATACCATGTCCTGTATGCTGAGTTAAGTACTTTTAATTTGATCTTTTTAAAATATTTTGGATGACCGAACTTGAATAGGCAGAAATCTTCTTCCGTAACAGCTTTCCAATATAAGGGGTAATTAGCATGAGATCTAAAAATGATTCTTATATGTTTAAAATGAAAAGCTCTATAATAGGAAAGCAAGTCCGGGCTTGCTATCCCCCCTCGATGTTTCCTCTGGCAAAGTTTCCTCCAAGCAATTCTCACCCCTTTAGAGGACCAAATAAACCCATTAATTTCACTTTGAATCTTCTTTAGCCATAAGGGCTTAAATTATAATGGTATGGCATTAAATAGAAACGTAAACTTTGGTAAGATAGACATTTTTATTATGTTGGATCGCCCCAAAAAGATAGGGATAAACAACTCCATGATTTTAGTAACTTCCTCATTTCCTTTACTTTTAAATTCAAATTTACTTGGGCAATTTCATCAATATTTTCCAGGACCTCTATTCCCAGGTACTTTATACTTTTTTTGTTTGCACTATTGGTGTTTCTAGGTTCCAATACATTATTTCTGTTTTTTGAGTATAAACTTGATAACCTGAAATGGTTCCAAAATCAGCTAACAGCTTAGTTATAATGGGGAGGGATTTACGTAGATCACTCGTGTAAACCATTAAATCGTCGGCGTACAGAGCAACTTTATTTACCCAGCCGTTGAAATGGAAAGGTACAATTTCCTGGGATCTCCTTATCATATTTGCCAGGGGTTCAATGTATAAGTTAAAAGGTGAGGAGACAGGGGACAGCCCTGTCTCGTCCCTCTTTAATCTGGATTTCTTTAGATAAGCAACCATTTATAAGTATTTTTGCTACTGGTGCTGTGTATATGTTCCTTATTGCCCTTAAAAAGTTTCCTCCTAGTCCAAAGTGATTTACAGCCTCCTGCAAAAATAACCAATTAACACGGTCAAACGCTTTGGCCGCGTCGAAGGTAAGAACTACTAATGGTATCTTTTCTTGAGTAGCAATATCAATGGCTCCAAAAAGCTTATGAGTAAGGTCATGTAATTGTCTCTCTCTTATAAAGCCTTTTTGATCCAAATGAATAAGTTTGTTTGTAATTTTTCCTACCCTTGCAGCCAATATTTGGGTAACATTTTTGTAATCGCAGTTTAGAAGGGATATTGGTCTATATGACTCACATTTAAGAGGATCTTTTCCCGGTTTCAATATTAAGCTAATGGTGGCATCATTCCAAGATTTAGGAGGAACAGAACCTTCCAAGTAGATGTTCTTAAAAAGGTCCACTAGTCTAGGAGTTAATATCTCTTTTAAGACTACATATACTTCATTTGGGATGGCATCTGGGCCTGCAGCTTTCCCTTTTTTTGATGGGAAGCCAGCCGATTGTCAAATTATGAATATGGGGAAAACAGTGGAAAATTCTTAGCATGGAAAATAAAAACAGATACCAATAGGAATAAAATTACGACAATATATAGTGACCTGGCAGGAGAAAAGGTAGAGAGTAGGACAGAAATAGAAGATACTTTTAAAGATTTTTTCCAAACCCTGTATGAGGAAGACCTAGTACCCTCAAGTGATTTAGCAGATCTTTATCTGAGAGAATCAATGGTCCCAAGTTAGGGGTTGAGTTTAATGAATCCTTAAACGCAGGAATTACCATCGAAGAAGTATTAAATGTGTTAAAAAAGTCAAAAAAAGACTGTATTATATTAATTAAATTCTATGTACATTTTCTTTAGCATTAAAGACACGACCATGACTGAAGGCGCACAATTCATAGAGTCCCAGAAGGTGAAAATGCTCCTATGGTATATGGGTTATGTGTATACGCAGAAAAAGCAGAAAGATTTAAAAGTGTTTTGGAAATGTAGCGAGTATTATTCTAACAAATGCTATGGAAGAGCCATAACGCACGAAATTACTGTTTTATCTGTGAAAGAGCACAAACACCCCCCAAATATAACAGAAATTGAAATTAGGGATGCTCTGGAAAATGTTAAAGAAGCAAGCAGTAGTACAGACAAACCCACTAGTGAAATATTAAAGGAGCAATTACTTAGAGTACCCCAACATGCATCTGCACAGTTACCATCCATAGATGCATTAAAAAAAGTTATAATTAGACAGAAAAGAAAACGACAACTACCATACCTGTCCCTAAAACATTCCAAGAAGTACTTATCCCACCTGAACTAAGCATTACCCATAATAACGAACCATTTATTTTCTTTGACAATAAAAGCAGTGAAAAACGAATAATTATGTTTGCCACTGCAAATAACTTAATAAAATTACAGCAAAGTGACACCTGGATGATGGATGGGACATTTAAAATATGTCCCAAACCATTTTTCCAGCTCTACACAGTGCATGCTATATATCAAAATACTAATATTCCCTTCATCTATTGCTTACTCCCAAATAAAACCCAAACTACCTATCTAGAAATTCTCAACCAAATAAAAAACGAAAACACTAATTATTTTCCACAGAAAATAATCATCGATTTCGAGCAAGCAATGATTAACGCAATACTAAAAACGTACCCTCATACAGCTATCCAAGGGTGCTACTATCATTTTAACCAGTGTCTGTGGAGACATCTCCAAAAGTCAACACTAAGGGGCCGATTCCGATCCGGGTCGGACATCCCTCCGAGAGCAGTCCGTAGCCTTACCTTACGACCCACTCGGTCCCGGAACCGATCCGTCCGGGCAAGGAAGTATGATGCGCAAATGTGTCCGATTGCCGACCGAGCCGTAGCCTCCGAAATCAGTAACATTTTCCATACGAGCCGGAACCATAAGCGCTGAACTCGACTCGTCCGGAGGCATTTAAACAGCAGCTTCCGGTCGGGCAAGTACGATGCGCACTTCCTACGCGCCGAACGGTTCGCCACTGACGGGACGTCTCAGCATCCGGAACAGGAGTCTCTTCGCGTCGATTCGCGTCACAACATGAACAGCGGGTACGAGACGAACCAAGCATGTATCCGATCGCGCATGTCATCCCTGCACTGTACGTCTATGACCGAATGAACAACAGGAATCGACGCGTACCCTGCAGACGGCAAGTTCAACACCCATAGGGGGTAGATAGCCATAACTACCAGCAGGCACAACCAATAGGGGGGGGTGTCCCCATCATTACCAGCAGTGTTTAGCCCATTGGGGGTGGATGCCAATCACTACCAGCATACTCCACCTGCATGGGGGTGAGTGCCTATCACTACCAGCATACTCTACCTACAAAGGGGGATGCCTATCACTACCAGCATTCTCCAGCCCATAGGGGGTGGATGCCTATCAGTACCAGCAAACTCTACCTACAAGGGGGGATGCCTATCACTACCAGCAAACTCTACCTGCATGGTGGTGGATGCCTATCACTACCAGCAAACTCTACCTACAAGGGGGGATGCCTATCACTACCAGCAAACTCTACCTGCATGGGGTGGATGCCTATCACTACCAGCAAACTCTACCTGCATGTGGGTGGATGCCAATCACTACCAGCATACTCCACCTGCATGGGGGTGAGTGCCTATCACTACCAGCATTCTCCAGCCCATAGGGGGTGGATGCCTATCACTACCAGCAAACTCTACCTACAAGGGGGGATGCCTATCACTACCAGCATACTCTACCTGCATGGGGGTGGATGCCTATCACTACCAGCATACTCTACCTACAAGGGGGGGATGGCTATCACTACCAGCATTCCCACCCATACGGCTTGTAGGCCAAATACCCCTCACCCTACCATCATGCCAAGATTGTGTATTGTGTGTGAAGTCCCAGAAACAGTGACACTGAAAGGGAACACATACTGTAACTCACATCACATCTGTGAGTAAAAGGTGGATGTGGTGTCAAAAACACCACCAAACGTGGTACATCGTGCTAATGGGGCTTGATCCCTCCCACCCTACTCTGACCAAAAGGTGAGTGTGGCATCCTAAATCCATACATATCGGGAACATTGCATCAATGGGGCAAGACCCCACCCCACCTCAGTGAGCTAAATGTGAGTGCCTGTCCAAAAATGACAGCCAATGCAAATCTGCATGTCAGATTCCTGGTCGTAACACCACAAGCAATGTAGTGGCTAAGTAGTGGGTGTGTTGCTAACAAACACAGATCTGTTGAGTGGAAGTGTCCAGCGTCGACTAACATCCCTCTGACATGTGCAGAGTAGCAGTGCACATGGGGGCTGACAATGCCTCCAATGTACAATTACACAATGTAAGTAGTGGCCACCAGAATGCATACACACATATGCACACAAACAGACACACATACCAAGGAATCTGTGTAGATTACAGCCATCAGGTGATCAAGACCCATACCATGGCAGCAATGGAACATAATAACCATGAAGAATGCGCCGTATGATGAGGTAGGAGTCCCAGGGACAGTACGGCAATACCTACACCCGACTTCCAGGCAATGTCCAGAAAAGCCATACCAATGCATGGGTGCAGGTGCACAAACACAACCAGCCAACCCCACACTGCATAATGAACACAACATGTGTGTGTGTCTCAGTGTACTCAGGCTAGTACGACACCCATCATGTGGGGTTTAACTCAAAACAGATATATGTGTACACACTGACATCCAGAAGTCCCACAGGAACTGGCCACCTCTATGTGGGCAATCAGCCATTGTGACATGAGTGATTCCACAACACACTCATGTGACCTAAGCTGGGCTGCACAGCAACAAACACAGCAAGAGACAGACCCACTCCATCAATACCCACAAGGAGCCCACATTGTGGCGACAGTAGCCTGTATGATGAGCCCTCTGCGATTACAAATTTGGATGTACACCCTACTGTGGAGCACAGTCACATGTGCGCACTGTGGCATGTAGTGACAGCCCAACTGCCATCACACTCACTCAGAAAACTAAACGGCCATGGGCTGTGATGTGAGCCCACTATGTATGTAGGGGCCTAGACATGAGAACACTCACATATGCCCACTCCAAATGCCACACACCTTGATCTGCAACAATGAGCAGCAGCCAAGCTGTCAGGACTCTTACTTGAAGTTTCCCAGAATCTTCACAGGAGCAGAATGAATATTCCCAATGCCTCTCCAAGTCTTTCCCCAAGCTCCCAAATATATGTCTAGGATGCCTGAGGAAATTCCCGGGGGGGAAAGGGGTAGGGGACAGAGAAGAGACAGCTTCGTCTTTCTTTTCTGATGTCTTCTAAGACTGCCTTTCTTTCTTGTTTTCTTCTGATGCAGTTCTTTTCTAAATGACACTGTAAAATTAAACAACAATTACTAGAGTCAACACATTTACTATTTCCTAATTCTATTCTTTTCAAACTCCTTTTAACATACCCTTTAGAGACTAAGCTATGGCTCCTCTTCTATTATCTTGTTGTTAACACTTTATTTCTTAATGTCTTTCTGCGCTTGTATTTTCTTCTGTTGTAATTCTATGATAAAAATTATAAGGTCATAACACAGTTTCAACCTTCTTCGTAATTCAATTGTGAGTCATTAACCTAGAACTATTAACCTTTTTCTTTTTCTTTTTAGGAGCTGAAGAGTACGTGGAATAAGCGATGTAAACAATGAAGATGATACTGGTAAGTATTTACTATAAACTCTGTAGAGACAGTTGTCTTGGAATACTGTATTCTTTTGACTATTAATACGTAGTAACTATGGCTGTCTTTTTGAAATACAAGAGCTCTGAAAACACTGTTGCCAAAGATACACAAAGTGACCGAAGGTCAGGTACTTGCGTGACGAATGTTTCCTTCCCTGTCAGCTGAGGTGAGCGCTGGAGTTTGGCAGGGAAGAACACAGTTCTGAAAGCCTTGAGGTTTCTTCTGCTGGGAATTCTTGAAGGTCGATGCGTAACTGGAAATTAAGCTACTGCCGAGAAAACGAGTCGGAACACTAACTGACTACTCTCTCTAGATTTTCACGGACAAGACGCGAAGCACTGTTGCTCGCCTGACGGGTCCGGTGAAGTGCGCACAGCTGAGGGAGAGCGCGAGCCTCAGCTGTGCTAGAGATCGCGCGCTCAGACTGAAAAGGCTGCAGCGCTAACCTCCGCGCTGACAGCCATCTTAGTGGACCGCACTTTGACCAAAGTGGACCAGGACAAGCCAGACTCTGTTGCACCCACGAACTGGCTTTGAAATCTCGGATGGAAACGCTGGTTCCTGACAGTACCCCTCCGCAAGGAGGTTTCCCCAGGTCTTGCTTTAAGAGGATATTGAACATGGAAGGCTCTTACTAGTCTTGGGGCATGCACATTAGATTGTGGTTCCCAGGACCTCTCTTTGGGTCCGTAACCTTTCCAATCAACCAGGTAGTACAGCTTCCTATTCTTCCACTTAGAGTCTAGGATTCTCTTCACTTCAAATTCCTCTCCATCAACAGTTGAAATTGGCTTGGGAACAGTTCTGGGCCTGAGATACGGTGAAGTTTTATTCAACAAGGAGACGTGAAAGACTGGGTGGATCTTTAATTGTGCAGGCAACTTCAACCTATAAGTCACTGGATTTAACTGCTTCTCTACTTCAAAGGGGCCCATAAAGCGAGGTTGGAATTTCCGATTTCCCTTTAGTTTTAAATTCTTGGTACTAAGCCAAACCTTGCTCCCAACTAAATATTTGTCTCCTACTCTTCTCTTTTTGTCTGCATAACATTTGTACTGTTCTTTAGATTTCTCTAGCTTTTGTCTAGCTCTTTCGTGAGTTTCACTTAAATGTTTGACCAAGTCTGTAACTGCAGGGACTGAATTCTCATTGGTACTGATCATCATGTTTGGGTGTTGACCATAGTTTAAATAGAATGGAGAGTGACCAGTTGAACCATTTTTTGTGTGCGAATTCTGCTGCCCAGAGGAGGTCTGGCCAATCCCCTTCCTGATCTAACAGAAATAATCTTAGATACTGTTCTAACTCTTGATTGGCCCTCTCTGTTTGTCCATCTGTCTCTGGGTGATAGCTAGTGGAAAATCTAGTTTCAATGTTTAGTCCCTGTGTAAAGGCCTTCCAGAAATGAGACAGGAACTGAGTTCCCCGGTCTGAGATTAGCACCTTAGGAATTCCATGTAACCTCACTACATGCAAACCAAACTGTGTAGCCAATTCTTTAGCACTAGGGGTGTCTTTGAGTGGAATAAAGTGGGCCATTTTGCTGAAAGCATCCACAAAAACCAGGATGGTACCGTAGCCCTGACTGGAGGGTAGGTCTACTATAAGATCCATGGTAACTGTGTGCCACAGGTGTGGGGGCGTTGGCATTGGTTGCAGTAAACCCAGAGGGGATTGTCATGTTGGTTTTCCCTGAGCACAGATCCCGCAGCCTAACACATATTGCTTGATGTCCTTAGTCATTTGTGGCCACCAGAATTGTCTTTTCACCAGTTCTTCAGTCTTATTTATTCCCTTATGACCTGCTAAGGGGTGATCATGGCAATCATGCAAAATTTGTTCCTGCAGTTCTAAGGTAGGAACAAACAAGGATCCATCATGATAAGGTAACCCATTTCGAATTTCTCAAGATGCATCTGCCAAAACCCACTGTTGAAGATCTTCTGGAGTAAAAAACTCCTTCACCTTTTCTTCCAGAGTTTTAGTTTCTCCAGTAATGGCTCCCACAATCTTCGATTCAGGAATGATCCTTTGATCATCAATGATCATTTTTTGTTCCACCGTATCTAATCTGGATAAGGCATCCGCCTTTCCATTCTTACTACCTGGACGGTAGGTAATCACAAAGTTGTAGTCCGCAAAATACAAAGACCATCTGAGTTGACGCGGCGTTAAAGTTCTTGCCGATTTCAGGAATTGCAGATTCTTATGGTCAGTATATACTGTTACAGTATGCCGAGCTCCCATAAGGTAGTGTCTCCACTCCTTGAAAACATCTTTAATAGCCAAAAGCTCCTTTTCAGTAATTGTATAGTTAATCTCAGCAGGAAGAGGTTTTCGAGAGTGGTAAGCAACCGGATGCAGTTGCCCGGTTTCCTTGTGCCTGTGAGATAGGACACCTCCAATAGCTTGGTCGGATGCATCAGTCTCTACATAAAAAGGTTCAGTAGGATCTGCATGAAGGAGGATGGGTGCCGTAGTAAAACTCTTCTTAAGGGACTGAAAGGCACCCTCTGCTTCTTCTGACCAAAGAAAAGGAACACCTTTCCTTAACAAATGAGTTATTGGAATCACTTTTCGAGAAAAATCCTGAATAAATCTCCTGTAGAATTTTGCGAATCCAATAAATCGCTGTGTTTCCTTAACAGTCGTAGGAGATGGCCAATCCAATACTGCCTTAATCTTCTGCATATCCATGGTAACTCCTTCTGGAGATAGAACAAATCCAAGGAAGTCCACTGAGCGGACATGGAAAGCACATTTTTCAAGTTTGACATACAGGCGATGCTCCCGTAGCTTTTCCAGAATTCCTGTCACATGCTCTAGATGTTCTTCTTCAGATGCTGAGTAAATTAGGATTTTTAAGGACAATGATCCCTAGACAATTAGGTATAGTGTAAATTAATATAGACCCAATCAGTGCTATATTATCTGTCCATCCGGACAGTTTTTAATGTACAATAACTTTATGAAGCAAATAAAACGGAAAAATTCAAGCGGGACACAACCTGCGTCCTGCTGACGTAGACTTACAGACAACATTGAGGGGAGGGGTTCAGGCAAGGAAAGCGTGTCTGTATTTACATTAGATATCAGTACAACAGACAAAATACGTTGCGCACACCATTACAAGTTAAACATTGTAGTATAGTCAATGTATATGGTGTACAGTTGTCGACGACGTTTCGATCCCTATTTAAATCAGTGGGATCATCTTCGGGACATTAGGGTGGCATGCCTGTATACAATTGCTCAAATTACTTAAACCATACATTGAAAGGGAGGAAGAGGGGGGAAGGAAGGGATAAAAGAAAAGGAAATTACACAGAGGAAAATGGTGATCCATACGAGTAAATTAGGATGTCATCAATATAGACGATGGCACACTTGTCGATATACTGACTCAAAACATCATTTATAAAATATTGGAAAGCTGCTGGAGCGTTGCAAAGACCGTAGGGCATAACCTGGTATTCGTACAGACCGAACTTGGTTCTGAATGCGGTCTTCCATTCATCACCCTCTCTGATCCAGATTAGATGGTAAGCTCCTCTGAGGTCGAGTTTGGTATAGAAGATTTGAGCTCCCTTAACCTGATCAAGGAGCACGGAAATCAGAGGTAATGGATACCTGTTCTTGATGGTGATTCTGTTCAGGGCGCGATAATCAATACAAATTCTGAGATCGCCTTCTTCTTTCTTGGGCACGAAAAATAACGGCGAAGAGACTGGGGACTGAGAAGGTCTAATGAATCCGTTCTTCAAATAGGTCTGGATATATTCTTTCAAATACATGTCCTCTTTTTCGGTTAGGGCATAGATCCTACTGCATGGAAGATTCGCTCCTTGCTCCAGCTCAATTTTACAATCGTAAGACCTATGAGGTGGAAGTTTCTCAGCTTCAACTTCGCTAAAGACATCCTCATAATTCCGGTACATTTCTGGAATTGCCTCTGTGCGTATCACGCAAACAGAAGCTCCACTCTCACACAGACAGGCAGCTAGACTAGACTCCTCCAACAAATCCTTGCCATGATAACAGGACTCCTTGCAGTATTCTGAATTCATCTTAATAGATCTTTTCTCCCAATCAATTTGAGGATTGTGTTCAGTTAACCATGGTAGCCCTAGGATCAATTGAAACTGGGGCGCATCAATTAAGTTAAACTGTAGGTTTTCTCGATGTCCGTCTGATAGAGCGAGTTCTACTTCTTCTGTGTGACTAACAATTGGGCCAGAAGAAAGATTCGTGCCATCTACCGCTCTCACAGCCTCGCTCTTCGCTTTTCTGATGGCTTGCAATCCTATCTTGGAAGCAAATTTTATGTCGCAGAAATTCCCGGTAGCTCCGGAATCAATCATCACCGAGATGTCCGGGTGAATCAATGTTCTAAATTTCAAGGTAACTGGAAGAGTTAGATGTGGAGCAGATGACTGCAGTGTGTTTGCCAGTAAGTGAGAATTTGGAGTTGTAATTTCTTTAGCAACCACCAGTCCAACCCCACCTACTGGTGGTGCCGCAAGTTTTCCTTCGGTGAAGTTCTGGGTTTCTTCGGGCATACCTTAACAAAGTGTCTGCTGACTCCACAGTACATGCAAAGGTTATTTAGTCTTCTTTTTTCTTTTTCTTCCTTGGAAAGAGGACCTCTCACCACTCCAATCTGCATAGGTTCTGCTGCTTGAGAGTTCTCTGTTGACCTGGTTCCTTCAGATTTCATCCGGTCAAATCCGGGCACAAACGGGCGGAAATCTCTCTTTTTCTCACCTCTTTGTTCAGACTGTCTATAATCCAATTCTAGGACCAAATCGATGAGGGCAGAAACTTCTGTGGGTCGATTGGGTATTTGGGACAGAGCATCTTTGAGTTCGTCTTTCAGGCCTCTGTAAAACAATGCAGCTCTTTTGTTCTCCGGCCAGTCTGGCTCGACAATGAGTTTATTAAATTGTGCCAGGTAGGCAACTAATTCCTTGTTTCCCTGTCTTAACTCCAGCAACTCGTCTGTGGCCTGGGAAACTCTTCTTCGATCAAATATCCGTAAAAATTATTTTTTAAACTCGTCAAAATCATACAGGATGGTTGAGTCTTGGGAGACCAAAGGCAAGGACCAAGCAGCTGCGTCACCACTTAGGTACGATAACACAAAGGCTACCCGGGACTGTGCATCTAGGAAAATGGCGGGCCGACACATGAAGTGCAATGAGCACTGTGTGAGAAATATTTGGGCCTTTTGAGGGTCACCACCAAAGCGTTCTGGGGGGGCTAGCGGAATAACTGGTGACAAAGAATGTACCACTTGTGTAGTGCTTCTAGGGTGTGGTAAAGGAGCGGAACTACTTGCCTGGGCATCCTGAGATAGGGCAGAAAAGCTGGTACCTGAGAAATAACCGTCCATTTTGTTAGCTATATCTGTTGTCTCTCTCCTAGAGGCCAACAGGTCTTGCCTTAATGTTTTGTTCTCCTCCCTGACAGCTAACAATTCTTTCTGAATAGCTTCTAAGACCCCTCCTAGACTCTTCAAGTCTATTCCCTCGGTCATTCTGCTCGGGTGAGTAAAACTTTTGTGGGCACTTCACTCTGTCAGGACTCTTACTTGAAGTTTCCCAGAATCTTCACAGGAGCAGAATGAATATTCCCAATGCCTCTCCAAGTCTTTCCCCAAGTTCCCAAATATATGTCTAGGATGCCTGAGGAAATTCCCGGGGGGGAAAGGGGTAGGAGACAGAGAAGAGACAGCTTCGTCTTTCTTTTCTGATGTCTTCTAAGACTACCTTTTTTTCTTGTTTTCTTCTGATGCAGTTCTTTTCTAAATTACACTGTAAAATTAAACAACAATTACTAGAGTCAACACATTTACTATTTCCTAATTCTATTCTTTTCAAACTCCTTTTAACATACCCTTTAGAGACTAAGCTATGGCTCCTATTCTATTATCTTGTTGTTAACACTTTATTTCTTAATGTCTTTCTGCGCTTGTATTTTCTTCTGTTGTAATTCTATGATAAAAATTATAAGGTCATAACACAGTTTCAACCTTCTTCGTAATTCAATTGTGAGTCATTAACCTAGAACTATTAACCTTTTTCTTTTTCTTTTTAGGAGCTGAAGAGTACGTGGAATAAGCGATTTAAACAATGAAGATGATACTGGTAAGTATTTACTATAAACTCCGTAGAGACAGTTGTCTTGGAATACTGTATTCTTTTGACTATTAATACGTAGTAACTATGGCTTTCTTTTTAAAATACAAGAGCTCTGAAAACACTGTTGCCAAAGATACACAAAGTGACCGAAGGTCAGGTACTTGCGTGACGAATGTTTCCTTCCCTGTCAGCTGAGGTGAGAACTGGAGTTTGGCAGGGAAGAACACAGTTCTGAAAGCTTTGAGGTTTCTTCTGCTGGGAATTCTTGAAGGTCGACGCGTAACTGGAAATTAAGCTACCGCCGAGAAAACGAGTCGGAACACTAACTGACTACTCTCTCTAGATTTTCACGGACAAGACGCAAAGCACTGTTGCTCGCCTGACGGGTCCGGTGAAGTGCGCACAGCTGAGGGAGAGCGCGAGCCTCAGCTGTGCTAGAGATGGCGCGCTCAGACTGAAAAGGCTGCAGCGCTAACCTCCGTGCTGACAGCCATCTTAGTGGACCGCACTTTGACCAAAGCGGACCAGGACAAACCAGACTCTGTCGCACCCACGAACTGGCTTTGAAATCTCGGACGGAAACGCTGGTTCCTGACACAAGCCCACATGGACTCCTGACATTGCACATGCACCGATGACAATCCCAGGGGTGGAGGGGGGATCCAAGGTGTACAAACACATCACACATGGCCAGGCAACATCCCTTGTGAATGACTCCCACACTGTATATCATGAGGTACATGTGCATGACGTCACACTTATCTGATACATTGGGATCCTTGGCACAGTCCCAGACCAATGGAGAGCACATGGAGACCCACAAACAACACATTTCCACAGCAACAGACATTGAAGGCTAGGATCTGATGAGTGTGAGCACTCACACACACATACAAGTTACCCAGTCACATGCAGTCGCGGCTCCTAGAGGGAGTTCCGCCGGGCGGTGACGTGGGGAGGGGGAGGGGCAGGGTGGGGGTAGTAAAAACCGGAATCCTGCCGAACCGAGATAAGTTAGCAAATAATTAAATAAAACGAATTTCGTAGCGCGGGCTGCATCACGTTTGGCGATGCAGCACGCGCTACGAAATTAGTTTTATTTAATTATTTGCTAACTTACCTCGGTCCGCGAAGATTCTGGTTTTTACTACCCCCCACCCTGCCCTCCCCCTCCCCACGTCACCGCCCGGCGGAACTCCCTCTAGGAGCCGCGACTGGTCACATGAAGCTACCACAAAGTGAAAACAACCTGGTATTGGCAACACCAAAGTGCTGTGGTGAATCCTGATTATGTCCCATGGGAGTTTGCACACGGACCAGGGCCATTACATCAAACACACCCACCGATGACTCTCATATGACCAGTAATTTACCATGCACCCACATCCCAGGATGACGGCTGATAGCCAGAAACCGGTCCTAGGATGCTTGATTCCGGTCCAGGGAAGACATGGCTTGGCAGTTCGGACTGGACTGTTCCCATGAGGCACAGGGTCAAGACTGATTTGCATATGGCCATGTCTGAACTGGGGTGGCGTGGTGAGCAAAATAACGATGGATTAAACCCAGATCTGTGACTGGGGGTGAATGTTTTGCCAATGTGCAACATTCCGTCCATCATCTTGTGTGTTTTGCTGTTCGCCCTATGTGGGAAGGGTATGCCCAGACGTGGGTCCCGTGCTCACTACGCCACTGGATTCAAGCTATCCTGGCTGATGATGGCTGATAGCCAGAAACCGGTCCTAGGATGCTTGATTCCGGTCCAGGGAAGACATGGCTTGGCAGTTCGGGCTGGACTGTTCCCATGAGGCACAGGGTCAAGACTGATTTGCATATGGCCATGTCAGAACTGGGGTGGCGTGGTGAGCAAAATAACGATGGATTAAACCCAGATCTGTGACTGGGGGTGAATGTTTTGCCAATGTGCAACATTCCGTCCATCATCTTGTGTGTTTTGCTCCCACATCCCAGGAAACCTACTCCTAACACCTACGGCAAACACAGGACAACTCAGTAAGCATCACAGTCAGGAACATCTGCAGGGAATGTAGGCTGTGTGGAAAAAAGCAAGGTAACCCACTGAGACATGCACACAGAACACAACACATGGGCCCAGTCAATGACACGGGATTACACACTGCCATGAGGTGACTCCACTCATGTGTAACCACAGCTGTGCCAACAGTCGTCTGTGCAGGGCCAAGTCATGTCAGACTAGATGTCTGCGAGTGAGCCACCTATTAATTCTGCCTGAAGGTTCTGGTCACATCAGCCTGTGTCCTGCAGTGTCCCTTAAGTCACCAGCACATACTCCAAACATATGTATGGCAAGTTGCACTAATTACACAGATGACTTGTTCATCACCCATGCATCAAAATGCATGTCCGGTGCTGACGGCCCGAGTCAGTAAGATGTAAGATGTGCACTCATGTCAGCACTAAACCTGTGCAACAGTGGCAAACAAAGATGTGAAGTACTTCAAAGGCTGTCCCAATCCCTGTGCAAAAGCAGGTGTGATCATGAGAATCTGACTTGACACCCAATGATGATTTGGAGACATACTGCAATATGACTCATGTACCATGGCACACATGAGACACATCACAACATCATATCACTTTTTGGCAAATGACAATAGCACAACAGCAACTTAAGTACACTCCTTAGCAACATCATGTACATGAGATGTAATACAAAGAAATAACAAAAAATAACTTTATTCAGCAACGTAAAGGGGAAAAGTCCAGTCCGGAATGCAAAAAGGCCAATGGCTAGTCCATGACATTAGTCCATGAAGGGGGACAACTGACAACATGTCACCCATAGCTTGCCTGCACTGACACACAGTAGGGGACATCACCCTTTGGAGGGGCATCTATGGTGGCAGGCCAGGCACTGCAGTAACAGAATCAGGGGGCACAAGAATGGGGCAGTGGAGTGGTGGTGGGTACAGGGGTCACAGGAGCAACTGCAGTGGATGGGTCATGATAGTGTGTGGGGTCTCCACTGCAGTGAGCATGTCCAATGGAGTGTGCTGGGGCTCCACTGCACTGGCCACGACACATGGGGGGGTACACACTCCACTGCAGTGAGGATGTCCGATGTAGTGGGCGGGGGCTCCCCTGCAGTGGCCAGGATAGTCGGGGGGGACATGGGCTCCACTGCAGAAGCAGGAACAGGCTGAGGGGCGGGTGTTGTGTAAGTGTCTGTGGAAGGGGGGGAGGGCCTAATGACTTTGGGGATGTGCCACCGGTGGGTGGGTGAAGCTGGGGCAGGGTGTGGCAGCGGAACACAATGAGTGGTGGCATGGGAGCTTGAGGACGGAGAGTGTGTGGTGGGAGTGTGTGAATGTGGTTGGGTCTTCCTGGTTCTTGGGGATTTCCGGGTGGGGGCCTCAGTGTCCCTGCTCTTGGGGGAGGGTGTGCGGGGTCGGGGGGTATACCCTCCCGGCGAGGTGACTTCCTCTTCTCCTTGTGAGTTGGCCCAGGTGAAACTGAGGGGAAGAGGCCAAGCTCACAGAGGAAGAGCTTCTAGGAAGGGGGCTTTGCAGGGGAGTCCAGGGAAGAGGTTTTGGCGGGAGAGGTGTCTGAGGACTGCGGAGTGGTTGTGGATGGTTGTCTGTGCATCTGTACCCTATCCCCTGTGTGTGTGCCATCAGTCCCCTGTGTGTGCATGCTGGTGCATTTAGACTTAGATTTCCCTGTGCGTGTGCTGCTCGGGTCTGGTGTTGTGCGTGACGGTGCAGGTGTGAGTGTGGTCAGATCGGGGAGGGTAGTGGGGATTGTGGATGGGCCAGAGGTAGGAGTGGTGAGGGACTGCTGGAGGAGGGACACTGCTGCCGTCAGTGAGGAGTCCATGGACTGACTGATCTGCTGTTGGGCAGACATGTTTGCTGACATGCCCTCCACGAATGACACCAATTGTGTCAAGAGATTAGTGTGAGCATGGAGGACACTCAGCATTGATGTCTGCCCCACATGGATATGCTTTAGCAGGTCCACAGACTCCACACTCAGGGCAGCACGGGAGACAGAGGCAGGGGGTGCGGTGCATGGACTGAAGGAGACTCTCGCCCTAACACGGGGGGCTCCACGGACATCTGGGATGGGAGCAACTGGGAGGGTGGAGATGGTGGAGGTGGCGGGGACAGACTCGCTGTCAGTGTTCTCTGGTGTTGGCACACCCGCCTCCTCCAGGGAATCATCACTTGAGCCTTCGTCGTACGCAGCAGATGTAGTGGCTGTTGACTCGCCCTCAGTGTGGCTCCCCTCATCCTCCGTGCCACTGGCTCCCTCCGACTCCTCCACAGCGGAACCAGTCTGGCTGCGCCTCTCTTCACGGTCCGTGGAGCTGTCCCCTCAAGTGTCTGCCAATGATGCTGTGAACAAGGAGAAACAGATTCACATCTGTCACCTGTGTGTACTGGACACATTACCTTAAATGCAACACATCACTGTGCAAGCCCTGGCATCATTTAAAAACAGCATCACGATCTACCAAACATAGGTGAACCTGGCACTTATCAGTCTGCCAGTGAACCATGCCCTCTGTACCCATGATGACAATGGACCCATCAGCCCATAGTATGTATGATGTCGGACAGCACATGTGCAGGCATTACCAGACTACCCAGTACTCTGATCTGCTCTGATCGTTACTGTCATGTGTTCTGACACACATGTCACATTCCAGGCCACTGACTCAGGTTTTGGAACAGCATTTGTGATGGCATAACCTCATTGTTGCTATGATGAACATACTTCCATTAACAGACACCATTACGGCCCATGTCTTGAAACGTAAAGCTAGCACACTGTGGCTGCAGTACAAGATACACGTCACAATACAGCATGCCCCAGATATTAGTGTATAACATAAGGCCACAGGCCTGTCTGGCCCATCAGTCAGTACTGACTACTGTCACAGGGGCAGTGCATGCCAACTCCACATTCAGCAACGTGTCATACTCATGTTTGCACTGTGAATGGATCTCCGGAAGTGGTCATGTATACATGGTCACCACATGTTACACACATTTGATAGAATATGATAAAGCCACATAAGCAACATGACACATCACAGTTTGTGAGTCTACAACCCTGTATACCTGATCACAGATGACATCACAAATACATAGTAAAGCTGCTGACACAAATCTGTTGAATACACCATTATGCACATTATAGTGACTACACACATATGTATTGCCCTGTGTGCAGAACCAATGGTCACATGTCAGATGTCTGTCCATGACAAACATATAGCACATCTCTGAAATACGAAAAGCGATGGCAGGCCAGCTTGACACAGAGTCAGGCACATGATAATAAACGTTCAAAATGGTCGAAGTGTTGGCTGACACACAAGATTAGGAGGCCAGAGTGTCTCAGGTGACCGGAGAAGTCAGACCTGTCCATGGGCCATGTGATACATGGGATTAGCAGGAGCACAATGCAGGTGACCATGCATTTTCTGGAACTCATACACATCAAATGTCTGATGTGTCACGATTGTGCATGCCTGCTGCATGGGTGTTTGGTCAATACCTCGCACTCCTATGCTGACCCACAACAGCAATTAGTGCAGAGATGTTGAGCACACACAGAGCACAGGTTAATAATCCATAAATGATTTGACACATGTCCCAGATTAGCCTCACCCATGTAGCTCAAGTCAATGTACATTTTGCTGATGTTGCTGTCAACATTCCCTTGGACAACAGTAAATAGACACAGCCCAAGTGACACATGTGAAAGAGTGGACGGGACACACCTGGGCATCAGATGTGAATGGGGCATCACCAAATATAGCCACATGGAACTTGTCTGAGCAGACAGACTAACGGTGGGAGTGTAACTTGGCTGAAGGAGTGCAAAGTTTAGGTTAACCCAAATACACCAACAAGGCATGGACTTACTCCCTCCTTGCTGCTGTCTGGCCTTCAACTGCCCATCCAGGTCTGGAAAGGCCACCGCCAGGATCCGTAGCATGTGGGGTGTCAGGTTCCGGTGTCCGCCCCTCCTGCGAGGAGGCGACAGCTTCAGCTGAACCCTTGCGATCCCTTGGGTCCAGCCACGAAGGTCCTGCCACCTCTTCTGGCAGTGGCGGATGCGGCGTCTGTAGACCCCCACCGACCTAACTTCCCGGGCGATGGTCTGCCATATTTCATTCTTCTCATGGGCAGTGACCTGTGAGGATGACAATGTGAGACAACATCACTACACATGCTCCATGTTCCCAAACACACAATTGTACACACATGTAGAACTTTACAGTGCATATCATGTATGCAGGTAGTGCAACTATGGTAATGGGCAGTTGTCTTGTGTGCAAGCCCCAATTCATGACATGGCAGTGCCGGCAGACCGATGGCCTCAGGGTGGACACCCACTCACTGCTCAGACCGGACACTGTGAGGCACAGAGTTGCACAGGACGTGTACCAGCACGGGTAGACCAATCACATGGGCCACTCCACTTACTCCCCCTCCCCAGCCTCTCCCTACATTGCATGACCCACATTGATTAGTGAACACTGGTAACAACAACATATCAATTGAGTCAGCACATTTGCTACCGGGGGGGGGGGTTACAGTTGTTTGCTTAACTTTCGCAGACAAGCATACAGCACTGTATCTGCAACACAGCTGATGAGGAGAGCTGAGGTCTAGGGTCTGCAGCTGTGGTGCAGCTCTACACCAAATATCTCACTGCAATGAACTGGCAATCTCTTATTCCCAAACCACCATGAGGCCCTCCTGCAGATTGGTACCCTTACATGTCTGGTGTATTGCAGCAGTTCATAGTTGCCCTTAAAGTTTTTGGTTGCTGAAATGGCTGGAATGGCAGACATTGTTACATTCCCCTCTTCATCAATGCTAGGTTTTGCATGTCTGGAAGTGTCACTATTAGTCAATTGTATGTCACACATAAACACATTTAAATAAGGGAAAAAGGACAGTAAGTCAATCAGAAACATTGCCAGCTGTGTACATGCATCAGCACACTCAGAAACTTGAACTTACTCAGTGTGCATGCTTGCCCTTGGTGAGCACAATGCTAGTAGTGCCAGTCAGACTACATGTACAAAAGCAAAGGCATTGGACTCCACACTCACCTGCTCCCCTGTACTGTGGGAGGAGGCTGTCCAGCAGGGCCTGGTTCTCCTCCTCAGTGAATGCTGGGGCCCTCTCCACAGTACGTGCCATTGCAGGATACAGAGGATGCAGAGACAGCAGCAGTGGTGTGATGAAATGCAGTCCTGTGGCATGTAGTGCAAGCAAGTGCAGTCTCTGGGGAACAGACAGCCTTAAATCTGTGCTACAGAGGCAGTATCTGTTCGATGCGGCCAAAGAGATAGGTCAGACTCGTTCGCATTATCCGAATTTGCCCAATCCATGACTTTGAATGCATCGGACATGCCATCCGCGTCGTTCAAACTTTCTGCATCCTGACACCATTTAATTTGCAACATTGTTGTAGTGGCCCAACTGAATCTGGCATCACACGAGTCGTACACGTAGCAAAACACAAGGCTCGTCTCCATGACAGCCAATAGCCAATGGGTGCGTACGCCTTGGATCCAAGGGCGTCCGCGCGTCTCATCAAATTGCACCCGCATTAATAGCCATTACAGACTATGACCAAGGCGTGCGTACGCCTTGGTCCCTATGTGTCCGACGCATCATTCACAGTCGCACCCGCATTAATAGCCATTACAGTCTATGACCAAGGCGTGCGGACGCCTTGGTCCCTATGTGTCCGACGCGTCATTCACAATCGCACCCGCATTAATAGCCATTACAGTCTATGACCAAGGCGTGCGTACGCCTTGGTCCCTATGTGTCCGACGTGTCATTCACAATCGCACCCACATTAATAGCCATTACAGTCTATGACCAAGGCGTGCGTACGCCTTGGTCCCTATGTGTCCGACACGTCTCATCAAATCGCACCCGCATTAATAGCCATTACAGTCTATGACCAAGGCGTGCATACGCCTTGGTCCCTATGTGTCCGACGCGTCATTCACAATCGCACAAGCCTGTGTGACCCTTACATTCGATGGTCAGAAGCTGCCAACCGAAATGTTTTGACAAGGACTGAGGGGCTGGACAACACAGTGACAGCCTGTCACACAGTACAGGCAATCACTATTCATGCCTCATTACATGTGTGGGTACATGTCTACACATGTCATATTTGATGTGCACAATGTGGTACACACTACCAGGATGTGCCATGTTACATGGTCACAAAAAGGCATTGTGTGTGATGCACCTCCCTAATGTGCTTTGGGACTTTGCTGGTCAACACACGTGGCCTGGGCACAGTTGCAGGGGCACATTGTGTATTGCCATGTTACATGAACCCTACATTGCATATGATATGTCATGTGTGTCCCTGGCCTTGCTGTGTGTGGTACATCATGAGTATTTGCGTATAGTGCTAGGCACATGGACATATTTGTATCTGGGAGTTGTTAATCCCCCTAAACCTCCATCAGTTTTGGGCATGTGATTTGGTGTTGTGTCTGTGTGTCACAGACATCCACGTTTGCCATGCAGACAACTGATGGTTGTGATGGAACGTGTACATCAGACATTACATGGTGACTGTGTCCATGTTGCAATGCATGTTCCCCGTGTGTGTGGCTGCCAGTCCCCTGTAATTTTGACAACACAACTGTCCTCACTAGTTATTGAGGTGTGTGTTTGGTATGTGACATATGTTCAGATGTACTGTGACAGGGCCCACAGCTTGTCGACAGCAGAGCATGGCACTTGTGGTGTCACCATGTGGAGCTGACATGTTAGGTGAGGGGCACATGGCTGGCATATGTGTCCATGCTGAATTGCACACACCTGACTCAATTGTGTCCTGATGTGATGTAGCATGTGGTATTTGGCATGGTCATAGCCACAGATGTGGGGGAACTGAAATACTTTCTTTGATTCCCTATGTACTGCAGGAGACCTAATGTCCACAGACCCTTCCCGGACCTTGCAACCATGACTGAACGTGACTGCATCCGACGGTACCGCTTCACAAGCCAGCTTATTGAGGATTTGGAGGAGCAGTTGTCCCCACATTTACAACCTGAGCGTGCGTATCCAACTGCGCTGACCCCCAAGGTGAAAGTGATGGCAGCCCTACATTTTTTTGCCACCGGAACATTCCAATACACAGTGGCTGGTGCTGGTGGGATGTCACAGACCATGTTCAGTCGTGTTCTCTGTGATGTTTTGGAGGCAATGTTGTTGTATCTGGACCGATACATCCGATTTCCCAGCCAACAACAAATGCCAGGCATAAAGGGAGATTCTATGCACTGGGAGGGATGCCAAATGTCATCGGCTCAATTGATGGGACACATGTGGCTTTGGTACCACCACAGGCCCATGAGCAGACTTACCGCAACCGTAAACATTTTCACTCTATTAATGCCCTAGTGGTATGTCCTGCGGACATGACAATTTCACATCTCTGAATCCATTTCCCTTGTTCAGCACATGACGCCTACATCATGCAGAATAGCAGGATACCACATATGATGTCACAGCTGCAGAACCAGCGTGCCTGGCTTGTCGGTGTGTAATTGCACTTTACCTTGTGTGTTTTAAGTATCTTTGGATTACACGCTCTTTCCTGACCCATGACATGTTTGGCTGTTTGAATGCAGGTGACTCCGGGTACCCCAACATGCCGTGGTTGCTGACACCTCTTAGGAACCCTGTCACACCAGCGCAGATACGTTTCAATGAAGCACATGGGCGGACCAGGCGAGTGATTGAGCGGACATTTGGACTCCTGAAAAGCCGATTCCGCTGCCTGGACCGGACAGGAGGGGCCCCCCAATATGCACCTGAAAAGGTGTGCAAGGTATTTATTGTGTGTTGCATGCTACACAACATGGCAGTGAGGGAGGAGGTGCCTCTCATCGAAGATGATGACGGCCATCAACCGCCAGCATGGGAGGATCCTGGCCTGGGACATGTTGCAAGTGATGATGAGGGTGAGGGGGATGTCCGGACTCAGCTCATCAACAACTTCTTCTCCTAATTGTGAGTATACAGTGATGTGTTGTCAACTATTCTTGCATCACCTGATATGTGTCTGTGTTGTGCACTGTGAGAGCATATGTGTTTCTGCATGCTACGTGTCATGATTGTTGCATTGATGTGTCCCTTGAGTTAGTATGTCCTCCCAATCAGTGTTGCCATGAATCTTCGTATCTTTTCACAACTCTTTGGAATAGTGTTTGTAATGTGTATTGTAGATGTATGCAGTGATTTAGTGATTTCAATACTGTTGTATGTCTGTCATTCACAGGGTCCATTGGCTGTTGTCTGGTGACATGTAACCTCTGAAATGCACAATACGGTCACAGAGTGCAACCTTTAATGGTTCCCGGATGCATCATCCCACACACCCCGGTGCTGGCATGTTTGCCATTCTTGGTTACTTTTGATCACTGTCATGTGAGGGTACCTTGCATCTGATGTTTAGTTTACTTGTTGTGATTGTGTAATAAAGGTGCGCACCAGTTTGTGGTGTGCTTCCTCTGTGTCCACACATCTGACAATCCTTGGCATACTGGACCTGTGGGCTGATTGCCACTGCTTCAACATTTGTGTGTACTTGCAGTTCACAATGTCTGAGGCAAAGAATCTGATGGGCATGGGGAATTCGTGTTGTGTTGACCTAGTAGTGTGTACCTCTCATATGTGTCACATCAACATAAATCACATTTCAGTGTCTAGATTGCTCTGGTGGTTTTCCTGCACAGTCCTACTTTAGCATATCATCACCTATATGTGACAAACCCGGTTAAATTTAACACAGAGGCTACAAGTGTGAGTTGAAGTGTTTATTTACATGCATGTGTGTGAATGATGTAGGTGACATGAAGTGCTGTACAGTGCAATGGGAATCCAAAGTTCTCAGGGGGGTTGGTAGTGTTGGTAGATGAAATTACCAGAGTAAAGTCCACAGTCATTAGATCCATTGGTTCAAATCAGACCCTCCATCACATGTGGGAGAGTTGGGGACAGTCGACAAGGTGAAGGGTTTGCATACAATGGTGGACATCAGGAACAGGTGTTCACTTCCTGGGGGATGTGCATGGCCAGCTGCCTCTCACTTGTCCTTCTTTGGACGACCCCTCGTTTTCTTTGGGGTGGGGGGTCCCTGAGGTGCAGGCTGGGGCCGTGTGCTGGAGTTTCCGTCAGAGTCCACCTCCCTACCTGTGGCAGTTGCAGATGTTGTGGCAACTGATGTAGTGGGCACAAAGGGAGGTGGGGCCATGTTGTTTGCAATCTGACGTAGGCATCCAAGTATGTCTCTGTGCACAGCCGTTACATCATCCAACTTGCCCATCTTGGACTCCATGCGGGCCATGTGTGTCTCCACCCGCAACATGTGTGCGTCCAATCTGGCATGATGTCACCACTTAGGTACGATAACACAAAGGCTACCCGGGACTGTGCATCTGGGAAAATGGCGGGCCGACACATGAAGTGCAATGAGCACTGTGTGAGAAATATTTGGGCCTTTTGAGGGTCACCACTAAAGCGTTCTGGGGGGGCTAGCGGAATAACTGGTGACAAAGAATGTACCACTTGTGTAGTGCTTCTAGGGTGTGGTAAAGGAGCGGAACTACTTGCCTGGGCATCCTGAGATAGGGCAGAAAAGCTGGTACCTGAGAAATAACCGTCCATTTTGTTAGCTAAATCTGTTGTCTCTCTCCTAGAGGCCAACAGGTCTTGCCTTAATGTTTTGTTCTCCTCCCTGACAGCTAACAATTATTTCTGAATAGCTTCTAAGACCCCTCCTAGACTCTTCAAGTCTATTCCCTCGGTCATTCTGCTCGGGTGAGTAAAACTTTCGTGGGCACTTCACTCTGTCAGGACTCTTACTTGAAGTTTCCCAGAATCTTCACAGGAGCAGAATGAATATTCCCAATGCCTCTCCAAGTCTTTCCCCAAGCTCCCAAATATATGTCTAGGATGCCTGAGGAAATTCCCGGGGGGGGAAAGGGGTAGGGGACAGAGAAGAGACAGCTTCGTCTTTCTTTTCTGATGTCTTCTAAGACTGCCTTTCTTTCTTGTTTTCTTCTGATGCAGTTCTTTTCTAAATGACACTGTAAAATTAAACAACAATTACTAGAGTCAACACATTTACCATTTCCTAATTCTATTATTTTCAAACTCCTTTTAACATACCCTTTAGAGACTAAGCTAAGGCTCCTATTCTATTATCTTGTTGTTAACACTTTATTTCTTAATGTCTTTCTGCGCTTGTATTTTCTTCTGTTGTAATTCTATGATAAAAATTATAAGGTCATAACAGAGTTTCAACCTTCCTCGTAATTCAATTGTGAGTCATTAACCTAGAACTATTAACCTTTTTCTTTTTCTTTTTAGGAGCTGAAGAGTACGTGGAATAAGCGATGTAACAAATGAAGATGATACTGGTAAGTATTTACTATAAACTCTGTAGAGACAGTTGTCTTGGAATACTGTATTCTTTTGACTATTAATACGTAGTAACTATGGCTTTCTTTTTAAAACACAAGAGCTCTGAAAACACTGTTGCCAAAGATACACAAAGTGACCGAAGGTCAGGTACTTGCATGACGAATGTTTCCTTCCCTGTCAGCTGAGGTGAGAACTGGAGTTTGGCAGGGAAGAACACAGTTCTGAAAGCCTTGAGGTTTCATCTGCTGGGAATTCTTGAAGGTCGACGCGTAACTGGAAATTAAGCTACCGCCGAGAAAACGAGTCGGAACACTAACTGACTACTCTCTCTAGATTTTCACGGACAAGACGCAAAGCACTGTTGCTCGCCTGACGGGTCCGGTGAAGTGCGCACAGCTGAGGGAGAGCGCGAGCCTCAGCTGTGCTAGAGATGGCGCGCTCAGACTGAAAAGGCTGCAGCGCTAACCTCCGTGCTGACAGCCAGCTTAGCGGACCGCACTTTGACCAAAGCGGACCAGGACAAGCCAGACTCTGTCGCACCCACGAACTGGCTTTGAAATCTCGGACGGAAACGCTGGTTCCTGACACAAGCCCACATGGACTCCTGACATTGCACATGCACCGATGACAATCCCAGGGGTGGAGGGGGGATCCAAGGTGTACAAACACATCACACATGGCCAGGCAACATCCCTTGTGAATGACTCCCACACTGTATATCATGAGGTACATGTGCATGACGTCACACTTATCTGATACATTGGGATCCTTGGCACAGTCCCAGACCAATGGTGAGCACATGGAGACCCACAAAGAACACATTTCCACAGCAACAGACATTGAAGGCTAGGATCTGATGAGTGTGAGCACTCACACACACATACAAGTTACCCAGTCACATGCAGTCGCGGCTCCTAGAGGGAGTTCCGCCGGGCGGTGACGTGGGGAGGGGAAGGGGCAGGGTGGGGGGTAGTAAAAACCGGAATCCGGCCGAACCGAGGTAAGTTAGCAAATAATTAAATAAAACGAATTTCGTAGCGCGGGCTGCATCACATTTGGCGATGCAGCACGCGCTACGAAATTCGTTTTATTTAATTATTTGCTAACTGTCCTCGGTTCGCGAAGATTCTGGTTTTTACTACCCCCCACCCTGCCCCTCCCCCTCCCCACATCACCGCCCGGCGGAACTCCCTCTAGGAGCCGCGACTGGTCACATGAAGCTACCACAAAGTGAAAACAACCTGGTATTGGCAACACCAAAGTGCCGTGGTGAATCCTGGTTATGTCCCATGGGAGTTTGCACACGGACCAGGGCCATTACATCAAACACACCCACCGATGACTCTCATATGACCAGTAATTTACCATGCACCCACATCCCAGGAAACCTACTCCTAACACCTACGGCAAACACAGGACAACTCAGTAAGCATCACAGTCAGGAACATCTGCAGGGAATGTAGGCTGTGTGGAAAAAAGCAAGGTAACCCACTGAGACATGCACACAGAACACAACACATGGGCCCAGTCAATGACACGGGATTACACACTGCCATGAGGTGACTCCACTCATGTGTAACCACAGCTGTGCCAACAGTCGTCTGTGCAGGGCCAAGTCATGTCAGACTAGATGTCTGCGAGTGAGCCACCTATTAATTCTGCCTGAAGGTTCTGGTCACATCAGCCTGTGTCCTGCAGTGTCCCTTAAGTCACCAGCACATACTCCAAACATATGTATGGCAAGTTGCACTAAATACACAGATGACTTGTTCATCACCCATGCATCAAAATGCATGTCCGGTGCTGACGGCCCGAGTCAGTAAGATGTAAGATGTGCACACATGTCAGCACTAAACCTGTGCAACAGTGGCAAACAAAGATGTGAAGTACTTCAAATGCTGTCCCAATCCCTGTGCAAAAGCAGGTGTGATCATGAGAATCTGACTTGACACCCAATGATGATTTGGAGACATACTGCAATATGACTCATGTACCATGGCACACATGAGACACATCACAACATCATATCACTTTTTGGCAAATGACAATAGCACCACAGCAACTTAAGTACACTCCTTAGCAACATCATGTACATGAGATGTAATACAAAGAAATAACAAAAAATAACTTTATTCAGCAACGTAAAGGGGAAAAGTCCAGTCCGGAATGCAAAAAGGCCAATGGCTAGTCCATGAAATTAGTCCATGAAGGGGGACAACTGACAACATGTCACCCATAGCTTGCCTGCACTGACACACAGTAGGGGACATCACCCTTTGGTGGCAGGCCAGGCACTGCAGGGACAGAATCAGGGGACACAAGAATGGGGCAGTGGAGTGGTGGTGCGTACAGGGGTCACAGGAGCAACTGCAGTGGATGGGTCATGATAGTGTGTGGGGTCTCCACTGCAGTGAGCATGTCCAATGGAGTGTGCTGGGGCTCCACTGCACTGGCCACGACACATGGGGGGGGTACACACTCCACTGCAGTGAGGATGTCCGATGTAGTGGGCGGGGGCTCCCCTGCAGTGGCCAGGATAGTCGGGGGGGACACGGGCTCCACTGCAGAAGCAGGAACAGGCTGAGGGGCGGGTGTTGTGTAAGTGTCTGTGGAAGGGGGGGAGGGCCTAATGACTTTGGGGATGTGCCACCGGTGGGTGGGTGAACCTGGGGCAGGGTGTGGCGGCGGAACACAATGAGTGGTGGCATGGGAGCTTGAGGACGGAGAGTGTGTGGTGGGAGTGTGTGAATGTGGTTGGGTCTTCCTGGTTCTTGGGGATTTCCGGGTGGGGGCCTCAGTGTCCCTGCTCTTGGGGGAGGGTGTGCAGGGTCGGGGGTATACCCTCCCGGCGAGGTGACTTCCTCTTCCCCTTGTGAGTTGGCCCAGGTGTAACTGAGGGGAAGAGGCCAAGCTCACAGAGGAAGAGCTTCTGGGAAGGGGGCTTTGCAGGGGAGTCCAGGGAAGAGGTTTTGGCGGGAGAGGTGTCTGAGGACTGCGGAGTGGTTGTGGATGGTTGTCTGTGCATCTGTACCCTATCCCCTGTGTGTGTGCAATCAGTCCCCTGTGTGTGCATGCTGGTGCGTTTAGACTTAGATTTCCCTGTGCGTGTGCTGCTCGGGTCTGGTGTTGTGCGTGACGGTGCAGGTGTGAGTGTGGTCGGATCGGGGAGGGTAGTGGGGATTGTGGATGGGCCAGAGGTAGGTGTGGTGAGGGACTGCTGGAGGAGGGACACTGCTGCCATCAGTGAGGAGTCCATGGACTGACTGATCTGCTGTTGGGCAGACATGTTTGCTGACATGCCCTCCACGAATGACACCAATTGTGTCAAGAGATTAGTGTGAGCATGGAGGACACTCAGCATTGATGTCTGCCCCACATGGATATGCTTTAGCAGGTCCACAGACTCCACACTCAGGGCAGCAGGGGAGACAGAGGCAGGGGGTGCGGTGCATGGACTGAAGGAGACTCTCGCCCTAACACGGGGGCTCCACGGACATCTGGGATGGGAGCAACTGGGAGGGTGGAGATGGTGGAGGTGGCAGGGACAGACTCGCTGTCAGTGTTCTCTGGTGTTGGCACACCCGCCTCCTCCAGGGAATCATCACTTGAGCCTTCGTCGTCCACAGCAGATGTAGTGGCTGTTGACTCGCCCTCAGTGTGGCTCCCCTCATCCTCCGTGCCACTGGCTCCCTCCGACTCCTCCACAGCGGAACCAGTCTGGCTGCGCCTCTCCTCACTGTCCGTGGAGCTGTCCCCTCCAGTGCCTGCCAATGATGCTGTGAACAAGGAGAAACAGATTCACATCAGTCACCTGTGTGTACTGGACACATTACCTTAAATGCAACACATCACTGTGCAAGCCCTGGCATCATTTAAAAACAGCATCACAATCTACCACACATAGGTGAACCTGGCACTTATCAGTCTGCCAGTGAACCATGCCCTCTGTACCCATGATGACAATGGACCCATCAGCCCATAGTATGTATGATGTCGGACAGCACATGTGCAGGCATTACCAGACTACCCAGTACTCTGATCTGCTCTGATCGTTACTGTCATGTGTTCTGACACACATGTCACATTCCAGGCCACTGACTCAGGTTTTGGAACAGCATTTGTGATGGCATAACCTCATTGTTGCTATGATGAACATACTTCCATTAACAGACACCATTACGGCCCATGTCTTGAAACGTAAAGCTAGCACACTGTGGCTGCAGTACAAGATACACGTCACAATACAGCATGCCCCAGATATTAGTGTATAACATAAGGCCACAGGCCTGTCTGGCCCATCAGTCAGTACTGACTACTGTCACAGGGGCAGTGCATGCCAACTCCACATTCAGCAACGTGTCATACTCATGTTTGCACTGTGAATGGATCTCCGGTAGTGGTCATGTATACATGGTCACCACATGTTACACACATTTGATAGAATATGATAAAGCCACATAAGCAACATGACACATCACAGTTTGTGAGTCTACAACCCTGTATACCTGATCACAGAGGACATCACAAGTACATATTAAAGCTGCTGACACAAATCTGTTGAATACACCATTATGCACATTATAGTGACTACACACATATGTATTGCCCTGTGTGCAGAACCAATAGTCACATGTCAGATGTCTGTCCATGACAAACATATAGTACATCTCTGAAATACGAAAAGCGATGGCAGGCCAGCTTGACACAGAGTCAGGCACATGATAATAAACGTTCACAATAGTCGAAGTGTTGGCTGACACACAAGATTAGGAGGCCAGAGTGTCTCAGGTGACCGGAGAAGTCAGACCTGTCCATGGGCCATGTGATACATGGGATTAGCAGGAGCACAATGCAGGTGACCATGCATTTTCTGGAACTCATACACATCAAATGTCTGATGTGTCACGATTGTGCATGCCTGCTGCATGGGTGTGTGGTCAATACCTCGCACTCCTATGCTGACCCACAACAGCAATTAGTGCAGAGATGTTGAGCACACACAGAGCACAGGTTAATAATCCATAAATGATTTGACACATGTCCCAGATTAGCCTCACCCATGTAGCTCAAGTCAATGTACATTTTGCTGATGTTGCTGTCAACATTCCCTTGGACAACAGTAAATAGACACAGCCCAAGTGACACATGTGAAAGAGTGGAAGGGACACACCTGGGCATCAGATGTGAATGGGGCATCACCAAATATAGCCACATGGAACTTGTCTGAGCAGACAGACTAACTGTGGGAGTGTAACTTGGCTGAAGGAGTGCAAAGTTTAGGTTAACCCAAATACACCAACAAGGCATGGACTTACTCCCTCCTTGCTGCTGTCTGGCCTTCAACTGCCCATCCAGGTCTGGAAAGACCACCCCCAGGATCTGTAGCATGTGGGGTGTCAGGTTCCGGTGTCCGCCCCTCCTGCGAGGAGGCGACAGCAACAGCTGAACCCTTGCGATCCCTTGGGTCCAGCCACGAAGGTCCTTCCACCTCTTCTGGCAGTGGCGGATGCGGCGTCTGTAGACCCCCACCGGCCTAACTTCCCGGGCGATGGTCTGCCATATTTCATTCTTCTCATGGGCAGTGACCTGTGAGGATGACAATGTGAGACAACATCACTACACATGCTCCATGTTCCCAAACACACAATTGTACACACATGTAGAACTTTACAGTGCATATCATGTATGCAGGTAGTGCAACTATGGTAATGGGCAGTTGTCTTGTGTGCAAGCCCAGATTCACGACATGGCAGTGCCGGCAGACCGATGGCCTCAGGGTGGACACCCACTCACTGCTCAGACCGGACACTGTGAGGCACAGAGTTGCACAGGACGTGTACCAGCACGGGTAGACCAATCACATGGGCCACTCCACTTACTCCCCCTCCCCAGCCTCTCCCTACATTGCATGACCCACATTGATTAGTGAACACTGGCAACAACAACATATCAATTGAGTCAGCACATTTGCTACCGGGGGGGGGGGTTACAGGTGTTTGCTTAACTTTCGCAGACAAGCATACAGCACTGTATCTGCAACACAGCTGACGAGGAGAGCTGGGGTCTAGGGTCTGCAGCTGTGGTGCAACTCTACACCAAATATCTCACTGCAATGAACTGGCAATTTCTTATTCCCAAACCACCATGAGGCACTCCTGCAGATTGGTACCCTTACATGTCTGGTGTATTGCAGCAGTTCATAGTTGCCCTTACAGTTTTTGGTTGCTGAAATGGCTGGAATGGCAGACATTGTTACATTCCCCTCTTCATCAATGCTAGGTTTTGCATGTCTGGAAGTGTCACTATTAGTCAATTGTATGTCACACATAAACACATTTAAATAAGGGAAAAAGGACAGTAAGTCAATCAGAAACATTGCCAGCTGTGTACATGCATCAGCACACTCAGAAACTTGAACTTACTCAGTGTGCATGCTTGCCCTGGGTGAGCACAATGCTAGTAGTGCCAGTCAGTCTACATGTACAAAAGCAAAGGCATTGGACTCCACACTCACCTGCTCCCCTGTACTGTGGGAGGAGACTGTCCAGCATGGCCTGGTTCTCCTCCTCAGTGATTGCTGGGGCCATCTCCACAGTACGTGCCATTGCAGGATACAGAGAATGCAGAGACAGCAGCAGTGGTGTGATGAAATGCAGTCCTGTGGCATGTAGTGCAAGCAAGTGCAGTCTCTGGGGAACAGACAGCCTTAAATCTGTGCTACAGAGGCAGTATCTGTTCGATGCGGCCAAAGAGATAGGTCAGACTCGTTCGCATTATCCGAATTTGCCCAATCCATGACTTTGAATGCATCGGACATGCCTTCCGCGTCGTTCAAACTTTCTGCATCCTGACACCATTTAATTTGCAACATTGTTGTAGTGGCCAACTGAATCTGGCAGCACACGAGTGGTACACGTAGCAAAACACAAGGCTCGTCTCCATGACAGCCAATAGCCAATGGGTGCGTACGCCTTGGATCCAAGGGCGTCCGCGCGTCTCATCAAATCGCACCCGCATTAATAGCCATTACAGTCTATGACCAAGGCGTGCGTACGCCTTGGTCCCTATGTGTCCGACGCATCATTCACAATCGCACCCGCATTAATAGCCATTACAGTCTATGACCAAGGCGTGCGTACGCCTTGGTCCCTATGTGTCCGACGCGTCATTCACAATCGCACCCGCATTAATAGCCATTACAGTCTATGACCAAGGCGTGCATACGCCTTGGTCCCTATGTGTCCGACGTGTCATTCACAATCGCACCCACATTAATAGCCATTACAGTCTATGACCAAGGCATGCGTACGCCTTGGTCCCTATGTGTCCGACGCGTCTCATCAAATCGCACCCGCATTAATAGCCATTACAGTCTATGACCAAGGCGTGCATACGCCTTGGTCCCTATGTGTCCGACGCGTCATTCACAATCGCACAAGCCTGTGTGACCCTTACATTCGATGGTCAGAAGCTGCCAACCGAAATGTTTTGACATGGACTGAGGGGCTGGACAACACAGTGACAGCCTGTCACACAGTACAGGCAATCACTATTCATGCCTCATTACATGTGTGGGTACATGTCTACACATGTCATATTTGATGTGCACAATGTGGTACACACTACCAGGATGTGCCATGTTACATGGTCACAAAAAGGCATTGTGTGTGATGCACCTCCCTAATGTGCTTTGGGACTTTGCTGGTCAACACACGTGGCCTGGGCACAGTTGCAGGGGCACATTTTGTATTGCCATGTTACATGAACCCTACATTGCATATGATATGTCATGTGTGTCCCTGGCCTTGCTGTGTGTGGTACATCATGAGTATTTGCGTATAGTGCTAGGCACATGGACATATTTGTATCTGGGAGTTGTTAATCCACCTAAACCTCCATCAGTTTTGGGCATGTGATTTGGTGTTGTGTCTGTGTGTCACAGACATCCACGTTTGCCATGCAGACAACTGATGGTTGTGATGGAACGTGTACATCAGACATTACATGGTGACTGTGTCCATGTTGCAATGCATGTTCCCCGTGTGTGTGGCTGCCAGTCCCCTGTAATTTTGACAACACAACTGTCCTCACTGGTTATTGAGGTGTGTGTTTGGTATGTGACATATGTTCAGATGTACTGTGACAGGGCCCACAGTTTGTCGACAGCAGAGCATGGCACTTGTGGTGTCACCATGTGGAGCTGACATGTTAGGTGAGGGGTACATGGCTGGCATATGTGTCCATGCTGAATTGCACACACCTGACTCAATTGTGTCCTGATGTGATGTAGCATGTGGTATTTGGCATGGTCATAGCCACAGATGTGGGGGAACTGAAATACTTTCTTTGATTCCCTATGTACTGCAGGAGACCTAATGTCCACAGACCCTTCCCGGACCTTGCAACCATGGCTGAACGTGACTGCATCCGACGGTACCGCTTCACAAGCCAGCTGATTGAGGATTTGGAGGAGCAGTTGTCCCCACATTTACAACCTGGGCATGCGTATCCAACTGCGCTGACCCCCAAGGTGAAGGTGATGGCAGCCCTACATTTTTTTGCCACCGGAACATTCCAATACTCAGTGGCTGGTGCTGGTGGGATGTCACAGACCATGTTCAGTCGTGTTCTCCATGATGTTTTGGAGGCAATGTTGTTGTATCTGGACCGATACATCCGATTTCCCAGCCAACAACAAATTCCAGGCAAAAAGGCAGATTTCTATGCACTGGGAGGGATGCCAAATGTCATCGGCTCAATTGATGGGACACATGTGGCTTTGGTACCACCACAGGCCCATGAGCAGACTTACCGCAACCGTAAACATTTTCACTCTATTAATGCCCTAGTGGTATGTCCTGCGGACATGACAATTTCACATCTCTGTGTCCGTTTCCCTTGTTCAGCACACGACGCCTACATCATGCGGAATAGCAGGATACCACATATGATGTCACAGCTGCAGAACCAGCGTGCCTGGCTTGTCGGTGTGTAATTGCACTTTACCTTGTGTGTTTTAAGTATCTTTGGATTACACGCTCTTTCCTGACCCATGACATGTTTGGCTGTTTGAATGCAGGTGACTCCGGGTACCCAACATGCCGTGGTTGCTGACACCTCTTAGGAACCCTGACACACCAGCGCAGATACGTTTCAATTAAGCACATGGGCAGACCAGGCGAGTGATTGAGCGGACATTTGGACTCCTGAAAAGCCGATTCCGCTGCCTGGACCGGACAGGAGGGGCCCTCCAATATGCACCTGAAAAGGTGTGCAAGGTATTTATTGTGTGTTGCATGCTACACAACATGGCAGTGAGGGAGGAGGTGCCTCTCATCGAAGATGATGACGGCCATCAACCGGCAGCATGGGAGGATCCTGGCCTGGGACATGTTGCAAGTGATGATGAGGGTGAGGGGGATGTCCGGACTCAGCTCATCAACAACTTCTTCTCCTAATTGTGAGTATACAGTGATGTGTTGTCAACTATTCTTGCATCACCTGATATGTGTCTGTGTTGTGCACTGTGAGAGCATATGTGTTTCTGCATGCTACGTGTCATGATTGTTGCATTGATGTGTCCCTTGAGTTAGTATGTCCTCCCAATCAGTGTTGCCATGAATCTTCGTATCTTTTCACAACTCTTTGGAATAGTGTTTGTAATGTGTATTGTAGATGTATGCAGTGATTTACTGATTTCAATACTGTTGTATGTCTGTCATTCACAGGGTCCATTGGCTGTTGTCTGGAGACATGTAACCTCTGAAATGCACAATACGGTCACAGAGTGCAACCTTTAATGGTTCCTGGATGCATCATCCCACACACCCCGGTGCTGGCATGTCTGCCATTCTTGGTTACTTTTGATCACTGTCATGTGAGGGTACCTTGCATCTGATGTTTAGTTTACTTGTTGTGTATGTGTAATAAAGGTGCGCACCAGTTTGTGGTGTGCTTCCTCTGTGTCCACACATCTGACAATCCTTGGCATGCTGGACCTGTGGGCTGATTGCCACTGCTTCAGCATTTGTGTGTACTTGCAGTTCACAATGTCTGAGGCAAAGAATCTGATGGGCATGGGGAATTTGTGTTGTGTTGACCTAGTAGTGTGTACCTCTCATATGTGTCACATCAACATAAATCACATTTCAGTGTCTACATTGCTCTGGTGGTTTTCCTGCACAGTCCTACTTTAGCATATCATCACCTATATGTGACAAACCCGGTTAAATTTAACACAGAGGCTACAAGTGTGAGTTGAAGTGTTTATTTACATGCATGTGTGTGAATGATGTAGGTGACATGAAGTGCTGTACAGTGCAATGGGAATCCAAAGTTCTCAGGGGGGTTGGTAGTGTTGGTAGATGAAATTACCAGAGTAAAGTCCACAGTCATTAGATCCGTTGGTTCAAATCATACCCTCCATCACATGTGGGAGAGTTGGGGACAGTCGACAAGGTGAAGGGTTTGCATACAATGGTGGACATCAGGAACAGGTGTTCACTTCCTGGGGGATGTGCATGGCCAGCTGCCTCTCACTTGTCCTTCTTTGGACGACCCCTCATCTTCTTTGGGGGGGGTCCCTGAGGTGCAGGCTGGGGCCGTGTGCTGGAGTTTCCGTCAGAGTCCACCTCCCTACCTGTGGCAGTTGCAGATGTTGTGGCAACTGATGTAGTGGGCACACAGGGAGGTGGGGCCATGTTGTTTGCAATCTGACGTAGGCATCCTAGTATGTCTCTGTGCACAGCCGTTACATCATCCAACTTGTCCATCTTGGACTCCATGCGGGCCATGTGTGTCTCCACCTGCAACATGTGTGCGTCCAATCTGGCATGATGTTCAGCCTGCTGTTGTTTAATGTCCCTGAGGTGTCCCACAGCCTGGCCAAAGTCTCTGGTGCATTGCTGGTACGCATTTATGATGCGTCCCAACTGGGGATCAGCTTGGGGTGCAGCACCATGGGCATGAGGTGGCCTCAGCCTGCCCCCACTCCCACCACCCCTACCCCCACGAGCATGTCCTGCTGTTGCAGGCACAGACGACACTGGGCCTCCTCCTGTGATGGCACTGGTGGTATTGGCAGCCACCTCCAGGGTGCCCTGTGTTGCTGTGCCCTCGGTGTTGGGTTGGCTTGGTCTGTCATTGTTAGTAGGGGTCATCTGGGTGTTGTCAGATGTAGCAGGAGTGGTGGCAGGGGGTGCAGATGTTACTGCTGCTGCACGCTGATCCACACCGGAGGGTCCAGGTCGTTCGTGTTCGTCGTCAGAGGAGTGAGAGGCCTCCACACTGGCCAGCTCTGTGTCTACCAGAGTCTGGGACTGGGAATCTTCCTCATCTGTTCTTGCAGTTTCCCCAGATGCCCCTATGGGTGGAAGAGACACACAATGTATGTTGTGGTTCAGCACACATCAACGTATCACACACATTCAAATAGGTACTATGCTTCATGATAAGTGTATGTGCATAGCATTGTCTTCAATTATCACAGGCAGATGCCAATGTAGGTTTGGAACATTGTCCTGGACAGGGGACATTCATGCCTTTTATGTGTACGTAGAGCTGTGTGCATGGACAGCTCATGTATAGTTTCATTGACTTACATGGACATTGCGAAACGTGCACTTCCGTGTCTCACACAGGTGTGTTGTTTGTTGTTGGTGGGAGGGGTGTGTGTGATAGGGCCTGCTGGGAGATGTAGTCTGAGGTTGCACTCCTCCTCCCCCCTGGACCAGATAGGCCACAATGGGCAATGCTTCCATGACAGTGAGTCTAAGTACATGTTGAAGTTGTCTGACAGTGGTGTCCTGGTGTTTGTTGGAGCCCACGTCCCAGCACGGCCTTGTGCTCCCCACACCAGAGCCCAGTTTCATCAATATTGGCAGTACTTTGCCACTCCCTGTGAGGTGAGCATGGTGCATGGGGGTATTCCTGGGACATGTGTGATGAGGACTATGGGCTGTGACTTCAACTCCCATCATGCATTTCACTCCACCCACCTTCCCAGCAAACCCATGCTTCCTTCCTGTGACTCAGCTTTCCTGGTATTGAATGTGTGCTGACAAGATGGCTGCTGCATGTGACTGGTGTTTGGATCCCATTGCCTTGCTGTGAGTTTGTTCTCAGTTTAGTGACTTTTGTGAATGGGGATCTTTCCTGTAACATTGCAGGTATGTTTGTAGTTACAATCTGCATTGGCACACAAATACCACCATGGATTGCTGCTCCTCCACCCAGGGCCCAGTGTCAGGCATCTTGGAAGTCGATTTACCTTGAGTCTCAGGTTGTGCTTGGTCCCAGGCATGTTGTTTGTTGTTGGTGGGAGGGGTGTGTGGGATACGGCCTGCTGGGAGATGTAGTCTGAGGTTGCACTCCTCCTCCCCCCTGGACCAGATAGGCCACCATGGGCCATGCTTCCATGACAGTGAGTCTAAGTACATGTTGAAGTTGTCTGACAGTGGTGTCCTGCTGTTTGTTGGAGCCCAAGTCCCAGCAAGGCCTTGTGCTCCCCACACCAGAGCCCAGTTTCATCAATCTTGGCAGTACTTTGCCACTCCCTGTGAGGTGAGCATGGTGCATGGGGGTATTCCTGGGACATGTGGGATGGGGACTATGGGCTGTGACTACAAATCCCATCATGCTTTCCGCTACACCCACCTTCCCGGCACACCAAACATTCCTTCCTGTGACTCCGCTTCCCTGGGAGTGTGTGTTACTGTGGTAGCATGATGGCTGACGGTGTTTGGTGGTGTTTGGGGCCAAATCCCTGGTGTATTTGTCAGTGGGTTTGTACATGTATTGGCCTAGGTACATGTTACTGGGACATTGCAGTTATTGTGTGTCTCTAGGTCGCATACACATGAGAAGATAGTTATCTTTAGGTTGCTGTGGCTTGATGACAGTGAATGTTTTCTCTGTCCCCCTGACATTAACGTCTGTGGGTGCGGATTGCTATTACATCACAATTTGGAATAGTTGTTTGTGTACTCACCAGGCTCTGGTATTCCAGGCAATCCATGCAGGCCAACTGGTGGGAGCATGGCCCGCACCTTCACCTCCCAGGAAGTGAGATGCACCGGTTTGGCAGGGGGACCGCCACCAGTGTGCTGGCTCAGGGCATGTTCTTTGCCGATGAGTTTCTTGACCCTCCTGCGTATGTCGTACCACCTGTTCCTGATGTCGTCCATTGTGCGCATGCTAGGTGCTAGTGCGTTCACCTTGTCGACAATCCTCGCCCACATCTTGCTTTTCTGGGATAGGGGGGTCTGTTGGACCAAGGAGCCAAATAACTGTGGCTCTACTCTGATGATTTCATCTACCATGACTTCCAACTCACTGTCTGTGAACTTTGGATTCTTCTTTGGGGGCATGGTGATGGGTGGTGGTGGAGATGGATGGGTGGGTGTGTGTGGTAGGGAGGGTTGGTGAGTATGTGTATGGCTGGGTGTCTGTGAGTGTGCTTTTTGTGTGGTGCTAGTGGTGTGTAGTGTGTAGGTTGTGGCTGTATGTCTCAGTGTGGTGGTGTTGTCTGTTTGCAGGTCTGTGTGATTTGCAAAGGATCATGGTCTGGATTTTTTGTTTTTTTATAGGTGGAGTTGTGGGTGTGTCTTGGTTTGAATATTGAATTTGTTTGGTTTTCTAACTGCCTGTTTGGCCTTTTTCTGTGTCAATTCCATGATTTCTTTAGGGCCTGACGGAGACGTTCAGTTGACCGGGTCGTACGCCTGTGGCGTCACTTGCGGGGTTATCCGAGTCGGTCACACTGACATTGTGCTATGTTGCATGTTTCACGTACGCGCTAGTCGCGACGGGCTCTTTTTCTTGCCAATCTCTCTGTTCCGTACGAATCGGTTGTACGGATTGGACTCCGTGTGACTCGCTTTCATCCACGACGCATTGCATCGTACTTGGCAGGTTGTACGGCGCGTGTTCGTGTCGGTCGGAACTATAGCCGTTCCGTGTCAGTCGGAAGGTTTCGGGTCCATTTCCGAGCGGGCACTGTTTTCCGTATGTTTCGGTCAGTCCGGATTGATTGCGTGCGAGTCGGTTGGATTTCGACCGGGACGCATCTAACTTGCCAGGTCGGACTGCGCCTGTACGAGTCAGTCGGACTTCAGTCCCGGTCCATGTCGGTCGGAACGATTTCCAACCCGGATCGGAATCGGCCCCTAAGTGTTCAATATGCAACAGACAGTACCTTAGCATATCAAATTAAAAAACTTGTAGCCCTAGCCTATGTGCCAGTGACTGATGTAGCAGAGCACTATAACCTGCTAATAGAGAGCCCCTACTACAAAATAAATGAGGAGAAATTAAGCCCACTACTGGATTACTTTGAGGATACATGGGTAGGTAGACTACATAGGTCAGGGCACAGAAGATTACCTAAGTTCCACATTCCGTGGTGGAATGTGTACCTTAGTACCCTAAACAAGCAAAGCAAAACTAACAACGCTGTTGAAGGATGGCATAATGCCTTCCAGGCAACAACAGGCAGAGGGACACCTACACTTCACAAATTACTACAATCTATCCAAAAAGAGAAAAGTTACCAACAACTTAGAATAGAACAATCCGTAACACTAATTGGACCAAAACTAACTAAACAAACTAAAAAAATGTATGAGCTTCTACAAAGTCAAGTTACACTGTTCCCAACAACTAGAGGCCTAGAATACTTATCCCTAATAGCAAAAAGCATACTTTAAGGGGCCGATTCCGATTCAGGCCGGAAATCACTCCGACCGAGCCGGACCCGGAGAGATTTCCGACCGAATCGGATTCTAGCAGCCCGACCGAACGAGTACGATGCAGACGCATGCTATCGGACTCGATTCGGTCGGACTCCCATTGAAGTCAATGGGAGCCGGTCGTACAACGCGTACGCGGGCTCCCATTGACTCAATGGGTGCGAGGCGAACAAGGGCGCCCCCTACAGCGGGTACACGTCGATGCGAATCGCGCTGTACAAGCACAGGTAGGGGGGACCCATGGGTCCCCCCTGTGTGTGACTCGCGCGGCTACGCGTACAGGGGGGTCCGACACGGACCCCCAAAGTCCGGCTCCGACAGCTCTTTCGAGCCGGACGGCGCGAGTCGGTCGGACTGCTCGAGGCGCGCATCGTACTTGCCCGGCCGGGGAACGTCTCCTTTGCTCGGTGCGAACAGTGTCCGTGCGAGTCGGTCGGAGCGGGTCGGACCCACGTACGAGTCGGTCGGCGATTTCGCGTGCGCTCGCATCGTACTCGCTCGCCCGGACGCACGTACGAATCGGTCGGGAAAGAGGGCTTCGAATCGGATCTGGTTAAGCCGAATCCGATTCGGTGCCCTACCGGCCGAGATCGGAATCGGCCCCTAAATCTAAAGTAAACAGTAAATAATAAATTTTCTTCTAAAATCCAACATATACATGTATATATATTATTTTTATATTTTATAAAACATTAAAAAATTGTCATATATATATTTTATAATAATATAAATATATATTGACAGCTTAATAATATTTTACAAAATATAATACATATTAAAATATAATAAAACAACATTTCCCTCCCACATAAAATATTAAAAATTACTTACAGTTGTTGTAGCTCCAAAGGTAACTTTACACATCTTCTACATCCATCCAGGTGTCGGTTTCTCCAAATTAATTTAAAATAAACCCCAAAAAAATGCAAAAATGCAAATATCGCCAAAAACAAATCCTCTCTCGATAAATCCAATTGGTAAAGACCATAAAAAACCCGAAAAAATAGTATAGTAAAAAAACGCTCCATGAAAACGCGAAAAATTAAGAGGGTGTTAAATAAATATTAGTTTACAAAACTAATACACACCTCTTATAAAAAAAACGGCAATGTTCTCCAAAACGCAACGTCGTAAAACTAAAGTCTGAAAAAAAAAGTTAAACATACCCACCCACACAAAAATACACATATACAACTACAATATACTGTTAATAACTGTTTAAAAATAATACACATAAAGTTATACACATATTATAGACTCTAAACACTAGGGGGCCTATTAGGAGGTCGGGACTTTCGTCCGCCCGCCACCCTAGCGGTGCTGGGACCGGCCGCCAGTGGTGCAGCGGTCCCGTACCAGCGATTAGGATGCCACCGCCACTGTGGCGGTGGCATCCTCCATTCCCAGCATTGTGGTGCGCGGTGCACACAGCACCGCCCGCCACAATGCTGGGAATGCACTGTGTGCATGCCAATGTTGGGGGGTACCATGGGTACCCCCCAAGTGCAGCCCCCCACCCCCCACCCCCCAGGGGGCCCGCAACGGGCCCCCAAAGGCATTCTCCGCATGCCTTTCCATGGCGGAGTCTCCGCCATGGAAAGGCATGTGACCGCCATCCTCCGAATATGGATGGCGGTGTCTGCAAGGTACCACCTCCATATTGCAGGCCTTTTCCGCCCGGTAGGCAATCGGGCGGATTGCCTACCGGCGGAAAACCGGCGGACGGTCTTTCCGTCCGCCTGGGTCCCCACCGCCATATTAGTATGTGAGGCGGGCGGTGGAAAATGGTGGGCGGATCGCCACCGCCATGCGGGTGGTGGCGATCCGCCCTACATCCTAATCACCCCCCAAGCCTCAAACACCAATTCTAGTCAAAACTAAAAAAATCGAACATACACCTAAAACACACCAAAAACACAACTACCTAACAGTGAATACACTATACATAACCTAACTACATCCAAATTTAAGTAAGAACATAGGGGGTCATTACGATGACGGGCGGATCGCCACCGTCCGTATGGCGGTGGCGATCCGCCCGCCATTCCCCTCCGCCCGCATGCCATTCCCCCCGCCACATTACGATGGCGGGAGGGAGCCCGGCGGACGGAAAGACCGTACGCCGGTTTTCCGCCGGTCCAACGGGGGACCGGGCGGAAAAAGGCAATAATATGGTGGCGGTGTCTGCAAGACACCGCCATCCATATTAGGATGGTGGCGGAGAGCAGCATTTCCATGGCGGCAACGCCGCCATGGAAAGGCATACGGTCTTCGCAGTTGGGGGCCTGTAGCGGGCCCCCAGGATGTTGGGGGGATGGGGGGTGCATTGGCATGGACAAGGTGGCAGGCACCGCGCAGTGCCTGTCACCTTGAGCATGCCAATGCACGACGTGCATTCCCAGCATTGTGGCGGGCGGTGCTGTGAACACCGCCCGCCACAATGTTGGGAATAGGGGATGCCACCGCCACCGTGGCGGTGGCATCCTAATACTCGCGGCGGAACCACCGCTCCTATGGCGGACGGTCCCATTCACCGCTACGGTGGTGGGCGGACTTTGTCCGCCCGCCATTGTAATGACCCCCTTAGTTTAAATAAAGAAAATTAGTCTTACCTGTCTCAACCCGAAGCAGCTCCCAACCGCGATATGATCCCCGGCGAAATGACCCAAAACAACAGGTAGTGGTTACAAAATTAGTCCTCCTAAACAAAAATGGCTGGTTAAATATTATTATTAATCTCAAATAATATAAAAACATGCAATAAAGTTATAAATAAATAACAAATATATATTTTAAAAATGTAACAAATGTTTATATACATTTAAAAAATATTGTAAAATTTTTCAACATTGTTAATTTATAATAATAAATAATGTATTATATATATTAATTATTATTATAAAATATTTATTTGTATTACTTACTATACTTTATAAATAAATGCATAAAATATATGCAAATGTTAAATAAATACATACCTTTTTTAATGAATAATAGAAACTTAAACAATGTAATTATTAATATTATTAATTATATACATATTAATAATAATAATAAAAAATATATCTTGTGTATATGGAAAAAATGTTATGTACAAATAATATGTTTTGCTAAATACAAGTATATTATAATGCAATATTCTTTTTCAACAAATTATATTTTATATTATAAAATGTGAAACATGGAAAGATAAACTGATAAGTAATATACCAATATTATTTTGTAGACAAAAAAATGTTTGTCACAAACATGCAAAATACTATTTTATGTTACTAATTAACAATACATGTATTATAAAACATAACAATGTATAAATGATATATGTTAAAAAATATATATATTGTAAACATTGTAATGTGTTCAAAAAATGTTATCTAAAAAAATAAAATATGTAAATACTTTCACCATGTCTTCATCTATATAACATTTTCAAAATAAAATATAAGTTTTTCATCTAACTATATCCTAATAAAAATAAAATGTTTGTTTACCCTATTTGAAAGTCTGATTATTTTGCAATGTATGTTATTTTATTATATGTTTATTAAAAATGCATATATTTTACAAAAATAGTGTTGTACATCAATAACAATTTAAATATGTATTATAATATTTATTAAACAAGAGACAATTAATATTATAATACATACATATAACAACTGTATTATTTTTAAATATATCATATTCACATATAAACAAATATATTTAATTTAAATTAGCTACACCAAATACTATTAATGCAAATAACTTGATAAACTCTACACATATATAATTTATTACTCCCACTACATTTATTATTAATTAATAAAAGCTTAAATATACTAAATAAATATAATATACTATTCCCACTCCACTTACTATTAAATCAGGGAAGGTGCTGGATATTAAATAAATATAATTTACTATTCCCACTCCAGTTAGTATTAAATCAGGGAAGGTGCTGGATATTAAATCAATATAATTTACTATTCCCACTCCAGTTAGTATTAAATCAGGGAAGGTGCTGGATAGTAAATAAATATAATTTACTATTCCCACTCCAGTTTGTATTAAATCAGGGAAGGTGCTGGATATTAAATAAATATAATTTACTATTCCCACTCCAGTTAGTATTAAATCAGGGAAGGTGCTGGATAGTAAATAAATATAATTTACTATTCCCACTCCAGTTAGTATCAAATCAGGGAAGGTGCTGGATATTAAATAAATATAATTTACTATTCCCACTCCAGTTACTATTAAATCAGGAAAGGTGCGGGATAGTAAATAATAATTAATTACTATTCCCACTCCAGTTAGTATTAAATCAGGGAAGGTGCTGGATAGTAAATAATAATAATTTACTATTCCCACTACAGTTAGTATCAAATCAGGGAAGGTGCTGGATATTAAATAAATATAATTTACTATTCCCACTCCAGTTAGTATTAAATCAGGGAAGGTGCTGGATATTAAATAAATATAATTTACTATTCCCACTCCAGTTAGTATTAAATCAGGGAAGGTGCTGGATATTAAATAAATATAAATTACTATTACCACTCTAATTATTATTAAATAAGGGAAGGTGCTGGATATTAAATCAATATAATTTACAATTACCACTCCAGTTAGAATTAAATCAGGGAAGGTGCTAAGTAGTAAATAAATATATTTTACTATTCCCACTCCAATTAGTATTAAATAAAACAAAATATTGGTCAGTAAATGAATATAAATAATTATTCCCAGTCCAGTTAATATTAAATCAGTGAAGGTGTTGGTTAGTAAATAAATATAATTTAGTATTCCCACTCCACTTTAACTTAACTTATATTAACATTTTGAGAGTAAACAAATATATCATGATATTCACACTATAGTTAAAATTAAAAAATTTAAAACTATGTATAAAATTTACATTTCATCTACAAATTGTATTACAATAAATATATCTTAAATAATAATGCTACCTACTAAACATTTATTAATTTTTGTTCAAAATACAAACAAATTTTTAAAAAAGAGTTAAAACACTCTTTATTATAATATTCCCACATATTATACTTATAAATATATTAATTTAATATTTATAAATTATTATACAATACTCAGGGGGGGCTGGATGCCACCACCACCACCACCCCTACTCAGGGGGGCCTGGATGCCTGTCACTACTACCATCCCCACCCTTAGGGGGATGGATGCCTACCACTACCACCACCCCTACTCAGGGGGGCCTGGATGCCTACTACTACCACCACCCCTACTCAGGGGGGGCTGGATGCCTGCCACCACCACCACCCCTACTCAGGGGGGCCTGGATGCCTACCACTACCACCACCCCTACTCAGGGGGGGCTGGATGCCTGCCACCACCACCACCCCTACTCAGGGGGGGCTGGATGCCTACCACTACCACCACCCCTACTCAGGGGGCCTGGATGCCTACTACTACCACCACCCCAACTCAAGGGGGCTGGATGCCTGTCACTACTACCAACCCCACTCATAGGGAGATGGATGCCTACCACTACCACAACCCCTACTCAGGGGGCTGGATGCCTGCCACCACCACCACCCCTACTCAGGGGGCCTGGATGCCTACCACTACCACCACCCCTACTCAGGGGGCCTGGATGCCTGTCACTACTACCATCCCCACCCATAGGGGGATGGATGCCTACCACTACCACCACCCCTACTCAGGGGGGCCTGGATGCCTACCACTACCACCACCCCTACTCAGGGGGGGCTGGATGCCTGCCACTACTGCCACCCCACTCAGGGGGGGGCTCAATGCCTGTCACTACTACCATCCCCACCCTTAGGAGGATGGATGCCTACCACTACCACCACCCCTACTCATGGGGGGCTGGATGCCTACCACTACCACCACCCCTACTCAGGGGGGCCTGGATGCCTGTCACTACTACCATCCCCTCCGTTAGGGGGATGGATGCCTGCCACTACCACCACCCCTACTCAGGGGGGCCTGGAAGCCTACCACTACCACCACCCCTACTCAGGGGGGGCTGGATGCCTGTCACTACCACCACCCCTACTCAGGTGGGCCTGGATACCTACCACCACCACCACCCCTACTCAGGGGGGGCTGGATGCCTGTCACTACCACCACCCCTACTCAGGGGGGCCTGGATACCTACCACCACCACCACCCCTACTCAGGGGGGGCTGGATGCCTGTCACTACTACCAACCCCACTAATAGGGGGTGGATGCCTACCACTACCACCACCCCTACTCAGGGGGGCCTGGATGCCTACCACTACCACCATCCCCACTCATAGGGGGATGAATGCCTACCACCCACACCACCCCTAAACATAGGACGGGAAATGCATGACACAACCAGCATACTCCAACATAAGGAATGTCTGAAAATACATCCCACCAACACCATGACAAGCGTGTGTAGTCTGTGTCAAATGCCCACAACACTGAACATGTCATTGAGCATACAATGTGACCCCCTATCACATGTGTCACACATAAATGTGTGTGGGCTCCACAATGCAAGCAGACCATGACCACTGTGGCAATGGGGTATAACACCCCATCATCACAGTGACCAAAAGGTAAGTGTGGGGTCCATAGCTGAAGCACATTTTGAACACTGTGGCAATGGGGTCTAAACCCCCATCATCACAGTGACCAAAAGGTAAGTTTGGGGTCCATAGCTGAAGCACATTTTGAACACTGTGGCAATGGGGTCTAAACCCCCATCATCACAGTGACCAAAAGGTAAGTGTGGGGTCCATAGCTGAAGCACATTTTGAACACTGTGGCAATGGGGTCTAAACCCCCATCATCACAGTGACCAAAAGGTAAGTGTGGGGTCCATAGCTGAAGCACATTTTGAACACTGTGGCAATGGGGTCTAAACCCCATCATCACAGTGACCAAAAGGTAAGTGTGGGGTCCATAGCTGAAGCACAGTTTGAACACTGTGGCAATGGGGTCTAAACCCCCATCATCACAGTGACCAAAATGTAAGTGTGGGGTCCATAGCTGAAGCACAGTTTGAACATTGTGGCAATGGGGTCTAAACCCCCATCATCACAGTGACCAAAAGGTAAGTGTGGGGTCCATAGCTGAAGCACAGTTTGAACACTGTGGCAATGGGGTCTAAACCCCCATCATCACAGTGACCAAAAGGTAAGTGTGGGGTCCATAGCTGAAGCACAGTTTGAACAGTGTGGCAATGGGGCCTAAACCCCCATCATCACAGTGACCAAAAGGTAAGTGTTGTCATGGAAAAAGCTGCAACTGCCAAACAGCATGGATGATCCCTGGTCACAGAACAACAAATACATCAGTGGCAAAGTAGTGCTTGTGTCCCATAGCAACATACTTTGGGTGAGGCAAACAGTGCAGTGCCAATAAGATATACCATGGCCATGTGCAGACAAACATCACCCATGGGGGCTGACATTGGCAACATTCCTCAATAACACAATGACAGAAGTGACCATCATAATGCAGACCCACATATCTGCACCAATGGATACACAAATGTAGATATCCTTTGGAGACTGTAGATGTCAGGTGAACAAATACCATACCATGGCAGCAAAGGGACATACAAACCATGATCATTGTGCTGACTGATGACCTAGGAGTCCCAGGGACAGCAGGGGAAAGCCAACAAACAACATACAGCCAATGGCACACTAAAGATATGCCAATGCAGTGGTGCAGATGCACAAACACAAACAGGCAGCCTCACACTGCAGATCAAACACAACAGGTGATGGGGGGTGTGCCAGTGTCCCCAGGCAACCACACAACACATGAGGAGGCCTGAATCACAATTACACAGATGTGTATACAGTGCCACACAAAAGTAACTCATGGATCGGATTCCCCTATGTGGGCAAACAGGCATTGTTAGATGAGAGGGAGCCCAAATTACACATGTCACACAAGCTTGTCGGAACAGCAAATAACACAGCACGAGACAGACCCACCACAGCACTACCCCCAGGGACCACACATCGTGTTGACCGTGGCCTGCATGATAATCCCACTGTGATGACAAAGCTAGATGTTGTTCACACTGTGAACCACAGTCATGTGTCCTGAGCAACAAACTACCATCACACCTACACAAGCACAAATCAATCAGCACGGCCTGTCAGCCAAGGCCAACATGGAGGTAGGGGTCTAGCCATGCAACAACTCTCATTTGCACACACTCAACACCACACACCTTGATCTCCACCAATGTGCAGCAGTGAAGCTCACATGGACTGGTGACATTGCACATGCACCCATGACAATGCCAGGGGTGGTTGTGGGAACTAAGGTGCAGACACCCATCACACCTGGCCAGTCAACAAGACTCGTGAATGTCTGACACACTGCACAGTACGCTGTACATGGGCATGACGTGAAATCCACCACAATCAATGTGATCCCGGACACAGTCACACACCCATGAAGAAGTCAAGGTCACCCACAAAGAACACACATAGACAACTTCCAACATTGCAGCTCTGACCCAGAGGAGTGGCAGCAGTCACACACACACAATGTGTCACAATCACTGAAAGCTAACACAAACTGTAAATTACATGACTTGTGTAACCAACAAGTGCCAAGGGGAATCCTGACTGTGTCTCATCTGCGTTTGCCCACAAACTCAGCCCTGACAGCAAACACACCTATGGATGACACCCTGATGACCAGTAATGTGCCATGCACCCACATCCCAGAGAACCCAGTGCGAAGATTAGGGTGGTACATAGGTCAACTCAGCAAGCATCACAAACAGGAACATCACTAGGGATCCCAGCCTGTGTTGCAAAACGGAAGTGAACACACACAGACATGCTCACACAACACACACCTTGGGCTCAGGCAATGTCACAGAATTACACACTGCCATGAGGGCACTCCACTCCTGTGTAAGGAAAGATGTGCCATACGTTGTCTCTGCAGGGCCCTATCATATCAGCAGTACACTTGGTCACTCAGTCAACAATTAGCACAAAATGAAGGCTCTCGTCACATCAGCCTGGTCATGGGAGTGTCACCGACACCATCTGCACAGATCCAACACACATGTATAGCAAGTTGCACTGATCACACAGATGAGTCCTTCCCCATTGATGCCCAAACTTGCATGTCCAGTGGAGATGGTCACACGGTCAGGGAAATAGACAAATTGAACAATGGCAAGCACAACAGATGTGCAGGGGTGTAAGCCACAGATGTGATATTGCAAATAAAAGTAGGAAATCCCATTGCCAAATATTGAAAACATGACACCCTCATATTGCTGCAAAGGATGACATGGATACACACCAGGATAGGACACATTCCCCTGGACCACATGGGGTCCTGCACAGTAACACTTCATTTCCCTGATATCAAAAATCACCATCAGTGCAGCAAGGGCACGGTTAGCAACATCAACATCATGTACATCAGAAGCAAAACCACTAGAGACCAGAAAGTAGCTTTATTCAGCATTTGTGTGTGAAGAAGTGAAAGTCCAGAAATATAACAAAGGCCAATGGCCAGTCCATAACAAGAGTCCAAACAGGGTGACAGTGCCAGATGTCACCCTTTGCATGCCTGCACAGCTACACATCAGGGACATTCCCCTCGGAGGGGCATACGGGGGGCAGGCCAGGCACCACAGGGACAGGATCAGGTCTCACCAGAAGGAGGCAGGGAAGGGGTGGTGGGTGCTGGAGAGTCACTGACAACTGCAGTGGAGGTGTCTGACATGGTGTGTGCCAGCACAACTGGGGGGCTTGAGTCAGATGGTGTGGGTGCCGGCACGACTGCAGTGGGCCATGCAGATGGAGTGGACAGGTTCCCCACCTCAGTGCCCAAGTCAGACAGGGTGGTAGTGGACTCCGCTGCAGTGCCTATCTCCTGGGGAGGAGAATGGGGTTCAGGTAAGGTGGGCAGGACAGAGGAGGAGGACACGCTCTCCACACCAGTGGCACAAACAAGCGCAGCGGGGGGTGTGTTGCTGGAAGAGCAAGTGGTAGGGGGAGAAGGCCGGATCAATTTGGGGATGGTGTATCTGTGGGTGGGGGAACCTGGGGCAGGGTGTGGTGGGGGAACCTGTGGAGTGGGGGCCTGAGGGATGGAGGAAGGAGACTTGGTGGTTGAGCTGCAGGGTGGCGGCGGGGTCTTGCTCTTCCGGGTCCGGGGGACTTGCGGATGGGGGCCTCAGTCTGTCTGCGCCTGGGGGAGGGTGTCCAGGGGTGAGGGGCACTCCCTCTGTGTGGGTGGACTTCCTCTTCCCCCTGTATGCTGGATCAGCTGGATTGGAGGGAAGAGGCCGAGGTCACAGAGGAAGATCTGCTGTGTAGGTGGGGTTGCAGGTGAGGCAAGGGAAGGGGCCTTGGAGGGAGAGGTATCGGAGGACTGCGGAGTGACTGTGGATGCCTGTGTGTGTGTATGTACCCCATCCCCTGTGGGTGTGGTATCAGTCCCCTGAGGATGCCTGCGTGCGCGTCTTGTTTTTGTAGTGGGTGTGTCTGTGCTGCTCGTGTCTGTGTGTTTGGGTGAATGTACAGGTGTGCATGTGCTTGGGACAGGTAGGGTGCCAGGAAGTGTGGATGGGGCAGATGTAGGAGGGGTGAGGGACTGTTGGAGGAGGGACACTGCTGCCGTCAGGGAGGAGTCCATGGACCTATTGCTCCTCTGTAGGGCAGACATGCCCGATGAGATGCCCTCCATAAAGGACACCAGCTGAGTCAACAGAGTGGTGTGGGCATGGAGGACACTCAGCATTGCTGTCTGCCCTACATGGAGCTGGCGAAGGAGGTACACAGACTCCTCACTCAGGGCAGCAGGGGACACAGGGGCAGGGGCTGCGGTGCCTGGCACGAAGGAGACACGCTCCTGAACACGGGAGCCTCCACGGACCTCTGGAATGGGAGCCGATGGGAGGGCGGTGGTGGTGGTGGTGGCGGGGACAGCAATAGTAGCTGGGGTGTGGTGGCTGCTGACACCCGCCTCCACAAGGGAGTCATCCTCCGAGCTGCTGTGGTCCTCAGCTGAGGTGGATGGTGCTGAGGACTCCTCGGTGTGGCTCCCCTCGCCCTCCGTGCCACTGGGTGCCTCCGACCACTCATCGGCTGCTGACCCAGTCTGGCTCAGCGGCTCCTCCTGGTCCGTGGAGCTGTCCCCTCCTGTGGCCGTGGATGTATCTGCAAATGATTAGGGAAACAGACAGACATCAGTCACCAGCACTGACCGCACAAAACCACAGTATGTACAGCACATTACAGAGCAAGCCCTGGCATCCTTAGTTGAACATTGCCAAAAGTGCCCAAACAGAGTAGGAGAAGCCAATTGTCAGTCTGATGGTCAACCATGGCACTCACATCCCTCCTGGCCTTGCACCCATCGGTCTGGTGTCTGTCGGATGGCAATACACCAGTGTGGACACATGCACCACCTACACAGTAGTTGGACAGTGCAGAGAACACGGCGAAGTATGTGAACATGCACACATCACAACTCTTGCCACTGAGTCAGTACAGGTGTCCGGATAAAGGGATGGCCAGAGTCTATTTTGAAATGCATGTGATGCATACCAGCACCAGACACCATGATGCACCCATGTCCTGATAGTTAATGCCACAATGGGGTGCATGTAGCACATGTCACTCCCCTGCAGGATCACTCTTAGGAAGTTTAACGCCATGGCACAGGCATGCCTGCAAAGTCATACATCACTGTCTCCAGTCACATGGGCAGGGCAGCCAGACAACAACAGTCTGCACTGTGTCACAATCCTAGGTCATGGGGAATGCAAGTCCAGTAGCTGACAAGTGCACATGTCCATCCCCCACAAACCACATCATCTGAACTCTCACTTGTCCACGTCATGCCAATTGGACATATGGGAGACATGAAACACAACCCTCGGAACATGAGCACCTCACAATCTGCTGTGAATGGGAAACAGCTGCCTGAACTGCACAGTCGCATACCCCAGTATGCACGGTCAAGTGATCAAACACCTATATGTCACACAAGTATCGTCTCCTATGGTCACATCTCCGGTGGCATGCTGAGCCCTAACCGATAAACACCCCAGTAGTCCTGACAACAAAGCCACAGCACAATGACACAGAGGCAGACACCTGAGGGAACATTTCACTGAGCACAACGTGTCAGCTGATACACAGGAGTGGGAGTACAGAGTGTATTGTATGGCCTGGAGTAGGCTTGACTGTCCTGCTCCACGTGAAAGAGGGATGAGCCCTGGACAGTAGGCAGGTGGCTAAGCATGTGTGACACACTTGATATACATACTCCTGAGGCCCAAACATTGTTCACAACCGCAGCATGGGTGTGTGCCAAATACCCCAGGCACATGTGGTGAATCAGATCAGCAATTGGACCGCATATCAAAATAACACGCAGATTACATGTCAGAACCCAGGCATTGTGTAAGCAATGGACCCACCCATGAAGCCCACCACAGAGTTGCGGGTACAAATGCTGTCCCCCACCTTGAGCTAAGCAATATGCAAGGACACAGTACCCAAGTGACACAATTTCCTGACTGTAAGGGCCACACCTGGGTATCAGATGAGGAGTGGGCAGTGCACAATTGAGGGACATGGGTCCTGGACCACATAACTGATGTACTGTTGAAGTTTAACCAGGCCAGAGGAGGGCACATAGCATGTCAGACAAAGCTCACAGTGCAGTCATGGACTCACCCCCACCTTGCTGCTGTCTGCCCTTCAGCTGCCCATCCAGATCAGGGAAGACCACCGCCAGGATCCTGAGCATGTGGGGGGTCAGGGACCGGTGTCCGCCCCTCCTGCGAGGAGGCGACAGCTTGAGCTGGACCCTTGCGATCCTCCGGGTCCAGCCATGAAGGTCCTGCCACCTCTTCTGGCAGTTGCGGATCCGGCGCTTGTAGACCCCCACAGACCTTACTGCCCGGGCGATGTCCAGCCATATTTCCTGCTTCTGGTGGGCATCAACCTGTGAGGATGACAAAGTGTAAAGGCCATTACTACACATGCAACAAATCCGTGCATCACACATTTGGATATACATATCTCAATCACAGGGGCACATGTTGTACACGGGCAGTGCAAGGATGGCTATGAACAGTTTGCCAGCAGTTACTACATGGTATCATTGCCTGGGAAGTCAAACCTTGTTTAAATGCACTGTTACTGCACTATACCTGTTCAGTGCATGTAACTACACACTATGGGGGGTGAGAACTACTCAGTGAGCCTGCTAGCCAGTGGCGTGCAGACTGTAAGTCTGGCTAGTCAGACAACATGCACATTTGTAAGGCAGTGGACAGCACACTCACCTGCTCCCCTGGTTTCCCATACAGCTTGCTGTACTGTGGAAGGGGCTGTCCAGCAGGGCCTGGTTCTCCTCAGTGCTGACGGCTGGGGCTCTCTCCACAGTACGTGCCATTGCAGGATCCAGAGGATGCAGAGACAGCAGCAGTGGTGGTGGCAGATGTCGTCCTGGAGCATGTAGTGCAGGCAAGTGAGCTCTCAGGGGAACAGCCAGCATTATATGTGTGCTGCTGAGGCAGATACCGTCCCATGTGTCCAAAGTGATAGGTCCAAGTTGTTTGCATCTTCTGAATCTGGCCAATCCATGGAATTGCACCACTTACACACACCCACAGCATCCTTCAAAAGTTCAACTTCATGACAGCCATGCATTTGCAACATTGTTGTGGGTGGCCAACTGAATTCACAGCATCAGACTCGTTAAACTTTCGAAAACGCGTCCGTTGCCATGCCAGGCCATAGCCAATGCGTGCGCACCGATCGGTCCATTGCTGTACAACGCGTATTCCGGGTACAACGCGTACCCGCACACAACAGATGCAATGGGCCGGCCGGGCACACCGATCGGTCCATTGCTGTACAACGCATACCTGCACACAACAGATTCAATGGCCAGTGCGTGCACACCGATCGGTCCATTGCTGTACAACGCGTATTCCGGGTACAACGCGTACCCGCACACAACAGATGCAATGGGCCGGCCGGACACACCGATCGGTCCATTGCTGTACAACGCGTACCCGCTCACAACAGATGCAATGGGTCGGCCGGGCACACCGATCGGTCCATTGCTGTACAACGCGTACCCGCACACAACAGATTCAATGGCCAGTGCGTGCACACCGTTCGGTCCATTGCTGTACAACGCGTACCCGCTCACAACAGATGCAATGGGTCAGCCGGGCACACCGATCGGTTCATTGCTGTACAACGCGTACCCGCACACAACAGATTCAATGGCCAGTGCGTGCAGACCGATCGGTCCATTGCTGTACAACGCGTATTCCGGGTACAACGCGCACCCGCACACAACAGATGCAATGGGCCGGCCAGGCACACCGATCGGTCCATTGCTGTACAACGTGTATTCCGGGTACAACGCGTACCCGCACACAACAGATGCAATGGGCCGGCCGGGCACACCGATCGGTCCATTGCTGTACAACGCGTACCCGCTCACAACAGATGCAATGGGCCGGCCGGGCACACCGATCGGTCCATTGCTGTACAACGCGTACCCGCTCACAACAGATGCAATGGGCTGGCCGGGCACACCGATCGGTCCATTGCTGTACAACGCGTACCCGCACACAACAGATTCAATGGCCAGTGCGTACACACCGATCGGTCCATTGCTGTACAACGCGTATTCCGGGTACAACGCGTACCCGCACACAACAGATGCAATGGGCCGGCCGGGCACACCGATCGGTCCATTGCTGTACAACGCGTATTCCGGGTACAACGCGTACCCGCACACAACAGATGCAATGGGCCGGCCGGGCACACCGATCGGTCCATTGCTGTACAACGCGTACCTGTACAGGTCAGTCGCATATGTCACCATGCTTGTCACTGGTGAACGTATGCCAGCCACATATACCTGCCAGAGACCCAGGGGCACACCTACAACACCACACCCAGTCCACACTGTTTCCTAAGGCATGTAAGGCTGCATTACCTTTTCTGTGTATGGGGGTTAACATGTGGTTTCTGTGGTGGCACTTGTGGGCAGCCACACCCAGGCTGTGCATGTGTTAATGGGGACAGGGTCCTTTGTGTGTTGTGCACATGACCACTGTGATGTGCAACAGTTCATTTCGGAGCATGTGGCATGGTCACATTTCCAGGTTGTGTATGTGTGTGACATGTCACATACCCCCTGGGTCCCATGGGGGAAGGCATGTACGTCACATGGTGACCCATTGCCACAATAGTGATGTCCCTCCACAGTCTGTGTGCATGTTGTGTTTCCGATGTCTCTGATTCCATGTGCACGATGGGAGACATTCTCCACATCAACGTTGTTTGTGCATGGACTTTGATGTTGTGCGTCACTGGCGTCCATGTCTGTCCTGCGTAGGCGACATGGGCTACTACCTGTGGGAGTCATGTTTGTTTTTCTGACGTGTACATGATTCGCCATGTAATGCCAGTGTCCATGTGGCAAGACAGGGTCACTGGGAATCTACCTGTCAATGAGCTGTGATGCTTGTGGCGTATCTGTCCAGACATGTCACTGTGGTGTCTGTGTGGAACGTGACAGCAGTAAATGGGTACTGTGACACAGCCTAATGGTTTCCCATAGCACAACCTGTAACCTGTTGTCCACACATGTTGTACTGAGTAGTCAGATGATGGCCATGTAGGTGCGAGTTATGTGCGAACAGAACGGCACACACATCAAGTACTTGTGTCTCGTAATGATGTATCATGTGAAATTGAGTATGGTGAATGGCACATATGTGGGGTGACTGACAATCTTTCTTTCCTCAACCTATGCACTGCAGGGCTCCAGCTGTCCATAGACCATTCCCTGACCTGGCAACGATGGTGGAACGTGACAGCATCCGACGGTACCGCTTCACCAGGCAGCTGATTGAGGATTTGGCAGTGCGCTTGGCACCACATTTGCAACCTGGCCGGCCGTACCCTACGGCGCTGACCCCCAAGGTGAAGGTAATGGCAGCCCTACACTTCTTTGCCACCTGGTACCTTTCAACACACTGTGGCGACTGCCGGTGGGATGTCACAGACTATGTTCAGCCGTGTGCTACGCGATGTTTTGGAGGCAATGTTGAGATGCCTGAACCAGTACATCTATTTCCCTACACGTCAACAACTCACTGACGTCAAGAGTGACTTCTATGCCCTGGGGAGGATGCCACATGTCATTGGCTCCATTGATGGGACACATGTGGCTTTGGTACCACCACAGGCACATGAGCAGGCATAACGGAACCAGAAACATTACCATTCGATCAATGCTCTGGTGGTATGTCTTGCAGATATGACCATCACACATGTGTGTGCCCATTTCCCTGGTTCAGCACACGATGCCTACGTGATGAGGAGTAGTCGCATCCCGAGGATGATGGCACAGATGCAGAACCAGCGTGCCTGGCTTGTCGGTGTGTACTGACTTTGTACCATTGTGTGTGTTCTGCTCTGTAGTATACCGCCCACTTTTCCTACTCAGCTAATGTGCACTTGTCTGTCCGTAGGTGACTCCGGATACCCCAACATGCCGTGGTTGCTGACACCCCTCAGGAACCCTGTGACACCAGCCCAGATGCGCTACAATGAGGCACATGGTCGGACCAGGAGATTGATTGAGCGGACCTTTGGTCTCCTGAAGAGCCGCTTCCGCTGCCTGGACAAGACAGGAGGGGCCCTCCCATATGCCCCAGCAAAGGTGTGCAAGATTGTCATCGTCTGCTGCATGCTACACAACCTGGCAGTGCGGAAGGAGTTGCCTCTCATCCTGGATGACGATGACCAACGTCCGCCACCTGTGGAGGATCCTGGCCTGGACCACGATGCCAGTGATGATGATGATGGTGATGTCCGCACACAGCTCATCACCAACTTCTTCAGCTGAATGTGAGTATCCAGGGAGATGTAATGTGAATGATGTGAGTTTGCATGATATGTGTGGGTGGTGCTCTGGTGCTGTTTGAGTGTTGTCATGTGCTACTTGACTGGATGCATGCAGCAATGTGTCCTTACAGGTAGTATGTACTCCCCAACAGTTTTGACATGCTAACTTGGTTTTGTGTACTTGTCTTGTGACATGTATAGGGCATGAGTATTGCAGTTCTGTCCTGTTCTTCAGTGGTTTTAACTGTGTGTCATGTCTGTCCTTCACAGGGTGCTTACTGAGTACTTTGGTCAACTTGGATCCCCCGACACCATGATTCAGCTTTCAGGGTGGCAGCAGTAGTTTCCCTACAGGTGATGTGCCACACACCCCTGGACTTCATATCTTCTGCACTTGTTGACTGTGTGGCCACTGCCACGTGGGTAAACCTTGCATTTGTAGTGGAAACAACATGTTGCAAATGTGTAATAAACCTGTGCTTCACTTTGGGATGTGCGTTGTCTGTGGTCACACATCTGACTGACATTTGCTTACTGCACCTGTGGGCTAGTTGACACAGACTCTGAGTAGGTGTGGTGTCTGTGCATTCCACAGTATTTCCTGGCAACATCACTGTAGGCGATGAGTCCGATGGCCCTGGTGTCTCTGTGTTGTGTAGCCCTAGTGGTGTGTCTCCCTCATATGTGTCACGTCACCATGACTCACATGACGGTGTTGTACTTGCTGTAGCAGTTAGCATACACAGTGTAATTTAGCAGATCATCTTCACCATAACAGTATAGACATTTGAACAACAACAGAGGCAAGTATGGTGTAATAGTGATTTTATTTACAGAAATGTGTGTGTGTATAGTGCACAGGATGGTGGGTGCTGTACATTGGGATTGTGATCCAAAGTTCCCAGATGAGTTGGAAGTCTTGGTAGCAGAAATGTCCTGAGTGTAGTCCACAGTCATATGATACATTAGTCCAACTTGAACTCCCCATGTCATGTGGGAGAGTTGTGTTGCATTCGACAGGGTGAAAAGTTTGCACACAAAGGAGATTTTCCGGAACAGGTTTTGGCTTCCTGGGGGATGTACGTGGCCATCAACCTCTCAGTTTTCCTTCCTTGGATGACCCCTCTTCTTTGGGGGGGGACCCTCACGTGCAGGCTGCGACGGTGCAGGGGAGTCTCCACCAGAGTCCTCCTCCCTCCCTGTGGCGGTGTCAGTTGTTGCAGCACCAGATGTTTTGGGCACACAGGGAGGTGTGGCCATGTTGGTGCTAATCTGGCGGAGGCATGTCAATATGTCCCTATGCACCGCTGTGAGTTCTTGCAATGTGTCCCACTTGGACTCCATGCGAGACATGTGTGTCTCCACACGGGACATGTGGGAGTCCAAGCTGGCATGATGGGAAGCCTGCTGCTGTTGTATGTCCTTGAGGATCCCCACTACCTGTCTGACCTCTCCGGTGCTATCCTGGTACGCATCAGCGATGCGTGCCAGTTGTGGGTCATCATGCAGTCCAGACCCCTCTGCAAGCAGCGACCTATGTCTACCACCCCTCCCACCACCCCTGGCGACACGTGCAGGACCTGCGGTGGCACGCACAGGTGACCCAAGGCCCCCTTGGGGGTTGTTAGTGGTGTTGTTGTCCGTTGCTCCACGGTGGGCCTGGGACCCTGTGCTGTTATCATCGGTGGTCCTTGGTCTGTCCGTGTCGGCGGGGGTGGTCTGTGTGTTGGCAGTTGTTGGAGGGGTGGGTGCAGGGGGTGCAGATGTTGGTCCTGCTGGTGCTGCATGATGACTCACACCGGAGGTGCCAGGTAGGTCTTTGCCATCCGAGGAGGGCAGAGGCTGTTCCACACCAGTGAGCTCAGTGTCCCCCGGAGCCTGGGACAGGGACTCCTCCTCGCCTGCTGCTGTGTCCCCATCATCATCACCTGTATTTGGATGAGACACACATTGTATGTTATGTTTCTACAGGCATCAATGGTTCACACACCTGACAGTTGTGACTGTACCTCTGGATGCGGGCATGTACATTGCATTGTCCTAAGTTGTCACAGTAAGAGGTTGATATTGGTGTAGCACATTGTCCTGCATACCTGGGGCATTTCAATGTGAATGTTGAGGTGTGTGCATGGCCGCATTGGTTGTATTTGGTGGACATACGGCCATCCTTCTCCATCTAGCCCAGTTATCCCACCATGAAGCATGCCACCCTTGCAGTGGGTTCAGGTTGACTCTCAGGATGTCATTCAGTGGTGTTCTGCTGTATGTTGGTGCACAGTTCCCAGCAGGGCCTTGTGCTCCCCACAGCAGTACCCAGTGTCAGCCATCTTGTCAGTCCTTATCCACTCCCTGTGATGTGAGCATGGTTCAGAGTGGTGTTGATGGGCCAATTGTGTGGGTGAGCAATATCTGTGACTACAACTCCCATCGTGCTATTGCCTACACCCCCCTTCCCAGCATGCCCATACTTCCTTCCTTTTGAGTGGACTTCACTGTGTGTGAGTGTGACAGCAATGGCAAGATGGCTGACAGTGTGGTCCTGTTGTTTGTTGGTGCACAGTTCCCAGCAGGGCCTTGTGCTCCCCACAGCAGTATCCAGTGTCAGCCATATTGTCAGTCCTTATCCACTGCCTGTGTTGTGGGCATGGTTCAGAGTGGTGTTGATGGTCCAAATGTGAGGCTGCCCATTATCTGTTACTACGAGTCCCATCATGCTCTTGGCTACACTGACTTCACCAGCATACACAGGATTCCTTCCTTTCTGTGAGCTTCCCTGTGAGGTGGTGTTCTAGTGGTGGCTAAATATCTGACAGTGTTTGTTAGTTAGATTTGTGCCACTGCCTAGCTCTATTTGGTATTGGGTTTGTACATGTCATGACACAGTTACATATCACTATGACATGGCATGTATTGTGTTTATCTGACTGACATACACTTCTTGGGATGATTATCTTTTGGTTGCTGTTGATTTGCTAGGGGTGCATGGTTTGACTATCCCCTTGACAGTGATGTGTGTGTATTGGCACACAATATTGTATATATTAGTTGTGTACTCACCAGGCTCTGGGATGTTTGTTAGTCCATATACGCTCACTGGTGGTAGGATGGCCCGCACCTTCTCCTCCCAGGGCCTGAGGTATACTGGTTTGGCAGGAGGGCCACTGCCGGTGTGCTGGCTCAGGAGGTAATCCTTCTTCAGTAGGTCCCTGACCCTCCTGCGCACATCATACCACCTGTTCTGGATGTCTTCCTTTGTGCGCAAACATGGTGATTGTGCGTTCACCCTGTCGACGATCCTCGCCCACATCTTGGTTTTCTGTGCCATGGGGGTCTGTTTGACCAATGTGCCAAACAACTGTGGCTCTACCCTCAGGATCTCGTCTACCATGACTTCCAATTCACTATCTAGGAACTTTGGATTCTTCTTTAGGGGCATGGTGATGGGTGGTGGTGGTGATTGATGTATGTGTGTGTGCAGGTGAGGTTGTGTGTGTGTAGGTTTTGCTGTGTGAGGGTGCTATTTGTTGAGGTGCTAATGGTGTGTGGCTTTTGTGTTGGATGAGCTGTGTGTGTGTCTGCTGTCTGCTGGTGTTCTGTGCTGGCAGGTCAGTGGAATTTGCAAAGGATCATGGTAGGGATTTGTGGCCTTTATGTAGGTGGAGTTGGGGGTGTGTTCTTGTTCCATTTCCCCCCCCCCTGTGTTTATTGGCTTTGTCATTGCTTGTTTGGCCCTCTTTTTTTTGTATTTTTTCATTTGTGATTATTGTGCATGTTGGAGTCGTTCTTCTGACCGAGTAGGACGTTGCAGTTATTTCGTGCGCGCCTCTCCGAGTCATTCCCGCTGTGTTTCAGCTCAGTTTCATATGCGGCGTAGGCGTCGGTCGCGGTGTATTGTGTTTGTTCGGCTGAGTTTTGTATGCGTGTCGGTCGTACGGCTTGGGCTCCGTGCGAATCGGTCTGCTTTTGCACCCATTGCATCGTACTGCGCGGGTCGGAGTTCGCGGGTACGTTTCGTTCGGGTTTCTTCCTGGTGCGTGTCGGTCGGTTCGATTCGCGTGGTTTCCCAGCCGGATAGCTTGTTTCCGTCCGGGTCGGTCGTTCGCCTTGAGTTCCGTACGAGTCGGTCGTGATTCACATGCATTTCATCGTACTTCCCAGGTCGGGCAACGCCGGTACGTGTCGGTCAGACTATGGTCCCGTACCGAGTCGGTCGGTATTTTTTCCGGCCCGTATCGGATTCGGCCCCTAAATGTTTTAATAATTTCTTACATTAAATATTATTACAAAAAAATTATAAATATTTAATAATAATAGATTTATCAAATATTAATTTATATTAATTTTGTATTACATATATTATCATATTACTCACAAATGTATTATAAATAATGTATTATATGTACTCCATTACATTATATTTAAATACCATACCTTATTACATCTATAATTCTCTGTAGTATAATATATTTATAAATTATAAATAAGATTTGAAATTATTAATATTTGCTCAATACATATATATTAAATATATTTTTTGGGGTATTACATTTAAAAATTTGTAAATTATAAATTATGAGATCTAAATATATTTTTTAATTTTTATATTTAATTTTTTATATAACACACACTATACATTTCTACCAAAAATTAACTATCATAATTATACTATTAATATTAATGATATATATATTTTTTGTAACATTCCTAATTTTTAAATTTAATTAATTAATTATAAATACAACAAAACCTATCAGTACAAATAAGATATTTTTTAAACAAATTAGAATACATGTACAAATACATTTTATATTAATATTTTAAATTAAATTAAATATTTATTTGAAAAATATTATAAAATTTTAACCTCAAAATTTTATATTCATTCATAAATAATTATTTACTCTCAACAAAATTTATTTTTAATTTCAATTTTATAAATTTATATTTTTTTAAAACACTCCCCACCCTTATCCCCTAATAACCCAACATCCCGCTCCTAAAATTTATATTACAAATAATTTTTTTATAAATGTTAACTAATATTATTTATTACTTTTTACATTTCTTATTATTAAATTAATAACATTTGGATATTTTAACATTTTGATATTTTAACATTTTGATATTTTTAACACTCTATGGGGCCCATTACGATACCCGGCGTAAAAAAATCCGCCAGGCATGGAAGCGGCAAAAATCCGCCCGCACACACCGTCTGAACACCGACCACGCCATTACGATTACACAAACCGAAAACCGCCATCGGCGAAAAATCACACAAAATACCGCCCGCCATCGTCCGAGTCGGAGTCAAACCGCCCGCCACGGACGGAAACACGCACGACAACACAAAACCGCCCGCCCTCACGGCCGACACACCGCACGTGAAATTACGATCGCACCGCCATGAGCGCGTGAAAACTACAAATATACCGCCCGCCAGCGCAAACAACGCCGATGAGAATCGACACGGCAGAAGCCATGGCACCCACGTACCTGCACAGAAACCATCCGCTCACAAAACCAATAGCACACAACATGGCCAACAAGTCCACACAGCAAGGCACGCACAAATACACAAGCACAGTACACATCCCGAAAACACCCCCGGACAAACAAAAACTACAAAGGCCAGAACCCCAGACACAACACACCTGAAAACAACAGACCATGAGGACACACCCACATAGGTAAGTACAAAAGCAGCACTCCCACAGACCACAACCCCTTGCAACATTGCAAACCAGAGAGGAGAGGAGAGGACACAGTGACACAGCAAGGACAGCAGCACACCACAGAAACGCACACATCACAACCACCACCACCACCACCACCAAACACCTGCACCACAAACCCCCTGCACATTACACAACACACACCGCACCAGCACCACAAACACCATGGCACCACAAAGAATGCCCAAGTTCACGCCCATTGAGCTGACGGTCATGGTCGACGAGATCATCAAGGTGTACCCACAAATCTATGGGAACATGGTCCAGCACACACCACTAGCCACCAGAAACAGAATGTGGAACCGGATCGTAGACCAGGTCAATGCAGTCGGGACCCTGCCCAGGAACAGAGGAGAAATAAACAAACGTTGGAATGACGTCAAGAGCCTGGTCAAGAAGAAGGAGGGCAAAAACAGAGAGCTGGCTGCCGTCACTGGCGGAGGGAATCCCGCGCTCTTCAAGACCTTCAAAGCGTGGGAGGAGAAGGTGCGAGTCATAATACATCCGGAGATCCTCGCCGGATTAGCAGAGGAGTGGAGGCTGGTAAGTACAAACTAATGTATACCAGCACACCGCTATGTACTCACATGCACTACCACCATGCCACAGCTCCCAGGGACAAACACCCCCATGTCCAGCACACAATACACAACACATCACACACACATGCAACAGACACCACCACACACAGCCCAAACCGAACAACTGTAAGATACGTGGGGACATGTGTACACTCAGCCAGCCACGTAACCACCAACAGGTCCCCAAATATGCCAGAAGCGCCACAACGAGCACCTACCACACCCATGTGTCCGCCACAGCTGCACTAACCGACAAGTAACAGGTAAGTGGCAGGAACACAAAGTGCAGTGGGTGGGACGGTGGACAGCCCAAGTACAACACACACCAGGCCCCTAGTCCCACAGCACAGCAAGGAGGAGCATCCCCCACACCCCACAGCCACGTGTCAGCCACCGCAGTGCACAACGACAGCCGAAAGGCAGACATCACGGTCCACAGCAATCGGTGTCAGTGGGTGTCCAGCCACCCCACGACCCACAACACCCCCCACCCCCACAGACCTGCAACATGGAGCACCCCCGCTTAGAGCCATGTGGCATCCAGTACAGTGCACGCACGAACAACTTGCAGGTGGGAAACTGGACAGGGCTGGATTACTGGAGGCATGAGGACCGGAACACGACCAACACATGGGACATGTCACGTAGCAGACGAACACGCAGCACCGCCCACCGTCACGAACAAGTGAACAATATGCACACGGACATGAACAACAGACTCACACCCCACATGACCCATCACAGACATAGCAACACCCAAGGAGCCACGTCTGCATGCACAAGCCACACTGAATATAGTACCACACGGCAGCCACTGTGCAACTCATCACACACAACCGAAACACCATTGAAGTCCTGTCCATGTAGCCCCTACTGCCTGTCAACCACACACCCCACAACTACGCCTATGTAAGACAAACAACACTAGACGCAACAGAGCGGAACAACATAAATGCACACGAACACCACTGAACCCATCAAACACACAGACACACCATGCACATACAACATACCATCCATCCCATCCGTCAGCCCCAGTCTCATGAAAGGCATGTCATCCGCACAGCTGCCACACATACAGCAGTCACGCTAAGATACATGCCCATGACCAACCATGTGCCAGAAGTCAATGAAGCGCACGACACACTGTGAGCAACAACACACAACATGGGCCACACCCCCGAGCACTGCAGTGATGCACATGGCACAGGGCAGCACGCACACCAAGGAGATGGGACAACTGCAATACGTTGGCTGGCACACAACCATCACTCACTCATAACGATGCGTCCAATGCCATGTCCAGTAATCACAACAGACAGCAAATATGCAGGCCATGTCAAGCATGCACACACCTCAAACCATGCACTGTCATGCTGCCACAACACATGTCACGTTCGGCACCCATGGCTCACAGCATGTACCCCAAAAGCATATTCCCTCCCAAATGCGAATCTGGGGCATGGCCCCCATGTTGCCATATGCGTTCCTAAGCGTTCCATTTGAACCCCAAAAGCATATTCCCTCCCAAATGCGAATCTGGGGCATGGCCCCCATGTTGCCATATGCGTTCCTAAGCGTTCCATTTGAACCCCAAAAGCATATCCCCTCCCAAATGCAAATCTGGGGCATGGCCCCCATGTTGCCATATGCGTTCCTAAGCGTCCCATCTGAACACCAAAAGCAAAGTACAAACCAGACCCAGGATGGGCCAGGAGCCCGCATACACCAGAGTCACAATAAGTAGGGGCACAGCAACACACCCATCGGCATGGCCAATCCGTCCCATGCCACATGTGCACAGCACACAGTCCCATTGCCAAGCACACACAACTACAAATGCTACAGCCACACACACGCCTCCGGGAAACCCATGTACGAGATTGCACGAACTGTTAATGTCAGACGACAAATACATACTTCGCCAGGTGCAACACAATAACAAATCTCATTCTCTCCACAGGTGACGAACTGCTGGATGCTGGGGATGGAGCCAGCAGCCAGCACAGCCAGCCTACAAGCCCCCAACGAGGACACACGGATCTGGAGGATCTGTCCTCCTCTTCGGACACGGACCACCAAGCAGGCCCATCTGGTGTGGCAGGGCCCAGCCGCTCCCCAGGACCCCTCCTACCCACCAACCCATCATCCAGGGCTGCTGAACATTCCCAGCCCCCTGCTGCCACTGTCGTTGCGGCCACACCCACGGTCATTGCGGCCACTACCACTGCCGCAACCGCCACCATCGCCGCACCGACCACCACCGCCGCCACCACCACCACGTCTTCGCTGGCACCAGCCCCAGCGCAGGTGGTGGCCCGGCCGACTGGATCCACCCTGGGAGCCACAGCGAGGACCGTGGTGAGCAATGTGGCTAGTGGGCAGGCCGGTGGCAGCAGGACTGGTAGGAGGAGCAGGGTCAGGGAAACGCCAGCCTCCCCTGGGAGCCATGCCCTGCCTCAAATGGCCAGAGTCCTTGGGGCCTATGAAGAGGCCCAAGGACAATGGGTCAGGTCTGCTTCAGACACGCGGGAGGTGCTGGGGGTGCTGAGGTCCATGGACGCCCGTATGGGCCAACTCGTGGACCTCATGGGCCAGCTGGTGGTGGCGGTGAGGTCACAGCCAGGGACAGCAGCTCCCCCTCCGCCACCACCTGCCGGGGCGCAGGGTCGAGCAGCAGTGTCCAGTTCCCCTGCGTCCACAGCCAGTGAGCACACCTCAACCACCAGCATGTCGCAAGCAGGCACCCCCCCTCGCAAACGTGGAAGGGGCCGTCCGAAGTGGAAACAGATCTCCCGGGAAGACTTCGCACGCTCCAAACGCAAGTGAGGCAGCCAGCCAGCCTTCCGCCAGCCTTCCTTGACCAGCCACTGCATTGACTTGGACTACGATCCCACTCCACACAGCCATCTGGATGGCATGTGTGTGTTGGACTATGGACATAGAACCAGTGGGTACACCCTGAGCATCACGCAGCCATGACCGACAGCTCATTGTCACTGCACGCACCACTTTTGTCATCACCTTACACACAATCACATGTCACAGTTTGAAATAAATGCACCTCTTACACTAACTGCTGTTTGTGCCCTGTGTTTTATTTGTACGGAATACAACGGCCACCTTGGGCAGAAAGGCACCTGATGCGTGGCATGGCAATGGAATCCGGAGGGCCTGTAGGGACCTAGGGGTGGGAGACAGAACAGGAGCACATTCAATGAGTGTGTCACACACCCATCACACAGTACATGTCAACAACTACAAGCAATGTACACACATCGCACAGAGCAATAGGGCACAATGCCACAGCCACCAACAGTGGCATACTACCCTGGCCATGGAGCGTTGACACACAGCACGCAGTGAACAAACGGCCACCCTGACACAGCACACACACACCTGCACAGATACAGCCACATCAGCCGTCGTACATGGACACTCACCGTCAAGTGAAGTAGCGGGCGATGAGCTGCTGCCGCACGTTACCAGCTTCCTCCTCTCCGCTGTCCTCCTCACTCGAGCTGTCCTGGTCTGCGGGCTGGGGCCCTGGTTGATCTCCGTCATCCACGATGAGGGGGATCTGCTTCCGAATGGCCAGATTGTGCAGCATGCAGCACCACTATCCGGCACACCTTCTGTGGGGAGTACGCCAGCGCACCCCCGGTGCGGTCCAGGCACCTGAACCTGGACTTGAGGAGGCCAAAGGTACGCTCGACCACACGTCTGGTCCTCCCATGTGCCTCATTGTAGCGATCGTCTGCTGGGGTGCGAGGATTCCTCAATGGACTGAGCAGCCATGCCCCATTCGGGTACGCAGAGTCACCTGGGTGTGAGGGACACAGAGAACCGTTGCCATTCCAACTGGACAGGGGACAGCATCGCACAACCAGCACGCTACACCACTCCACATACTCACCGACAATACAGCCACGATCCTGTTGCATATTGGACATCAGTCGTGGCAAGATGCTGTTGCGCATTATGTGTGCGTCATGGGCCGAGCCTGGGAACTTTGCACACATGTGGGTGATCACCATGTCCGCAAGGCACACCACTTGCACATTCAGGGAGTGCGTGTGCTTCCTGTTGCGGTACAGGTGCTCAGTGGCCTGTGGTGGAACAAGGCCGACATGTGTGCAGTCAATGGCTCCAACGACGTGTGGGATTCTGCCAAGGGCATAGAATGCACCCTTCACTGCCGCCAATTCACGAGCCCTGGGGAAGCGGATGTACCTGTTTCGGTACAGCATCATGGCTGCCAGTACATCCCTCAGCACCTTGCTGAACATGGGCTGGGACATCCCTCCTCCAATGCCCACTGTGTGCTGGAATGACCCAGTGGTGAAGAAATGCATGGCGGCCATCACCTTAGCCGTGGGGGTGACAGCAGTCGGATACACCCTGCGGGGACGGAGATGGGGTTCTAACATGGCACACAGTCGATGCAGGGTTGGCCTGTCCAGCCGAAACTTCCTAATAACCTCTGTATCGTCCATGTCCGCCAGCAATTGGTATGGGCGGTCAATGTTCGGTCTCCGCCTAGGGACAATGGCAGAGGACACATGTCAAAGCAACACGACACATAGCAATTTCGCATACACATCACTGACATGACTGAGCAAGCACATGAGCCACAGCCCAGCTGTCAAGCTGGGACGGCACGGCCACAATACACTTACACAGGTCTCCCAACAATGGCAGTGGCTAGTGATACAAACCACTGCCATGTGCATGCACATGGGGATCTAGGCCCCAATGACTTGCGGGGCGTGCTGATGGGGACTGACTGCATATCCGTCAAGCGGCAACGCCACGGCAACATGAATGTCTGCTGAGCATGGAACTGCTTCCGCGGCTGGATGAGTATGGCACACGACGACGACGATGTGGGCACAGGCTGAGCGGCCAAAACAAGTGGGACCTGTGGCACGAGGGGATATGAGACAGTAGTAGGTGTCAGCACTGCACCCTATGTACAGCACTGTACGGATCACACCTCCCGAAACATTAACAGGTGTCCACATTGACAGCCCCATGCCAAGACGGCTGTGTGCTTGCAGTCACACGTCACAGGTGAGAGGTTACATTGCACGTGCCAGGTGGCAGACGTACATAGTGGGAGCTGGCATGTGTGTGCATGTGTCTCCTGTTCAGGATCCACCAGATGGGCGTTGACTCTGTACTGACCATTGGACACAGCATGTTCCGTGGAAGGCTTGTGTGTGTGGGATGGTGACACTGGATGTGCCTCCGTTGGGTGGGGGGCCATGCACAGGGCGGGTACGTCGATGATTGCGCATTGTTGGTCACGGTGGGTGCACCAACTAAGATGTGTTGCCCTGTGTTAAATTCCTATGTCCGCATGATGATGGACTGTAGATGTGGGCAGACTACACATTGGTCGATGTGCTGTCTATATGCATGTGCCTTCACACCAGGCACAGCTGCCCCTGCACATGTGACCCCTGCTGGACTCGCTGCTGGGTCTGTGGAGCTGATGCACCTTCTGCGCGTGGGGCGGACAGCTCTCCTCACTTCCCTCATTGCGCATGTCATGACTTTGCCGCAGGTGACATGGATCATGGAGGGCCCACATGTACGCGTGGGTAGGCTACACATGATTGTTCACTGGTCGCCACCCCCAGTCAGTGTTTCGAATGGGAAGGTTGTCGTGCTGGTGGTATGTTCGATGTGGCGGATGGGCGGGCCTAGGTGCGGGCTTACATTCCGGACATGGGGGTAGTTGGATTGGCGACTAGTTGCAGTACACACGGGACACGTCTCTTCCTTACCACATCTGGGTCATCCCTTGTACTAACTGACAGTGATACAGTCATCTTCACCCCAGCCCTCATGTCCTCCCCTCGCTCCCCCAATATGCATGCTCACCTGCGAGGCTAGCGCTTGCACAGGCAGCCCCAAGCTCGCACCAGAGAGGGCAAGGAGTGTATGTGTGGGTCCAGTTGCACGAGTGGGCTGTCTCAGGGTATGATGTGTGGCGGGACGCCGTCCACCTGCGTGGTGCCCCAAATGGAGACCCGGCCTGCATGGACTATGCATCACAGTCTTCGCCTTCCGGATCCGCCACCTGCGACACCCAGTGGCTGTGGCTGCCCTTGCGGCCAGGCCGCGTCCGTCTGTGGCTGATGGCCCACACATTCACTCTTTGGCCTCTCTGGGGAGGGCTCGGGGGTGGTGGCGCACGCGCTTGCACTTAGTCGCAATGGCATGTGGCGTGGTTGGTATGATGGGCAATGGATGGGATGGTGCGAGCCACCTCCCGTGACGTCAGTGCTGCTCGTGCTGTGGTGCGTCCCCCTACACTTCCATTTGACTTGTGCCATGCTAGACGTTGAGGTTCTATTGCCTGCGTGATATGACCAGGAGGAGCGCGAGGAGACCTCTCACACACCATGCTCCACTGCCATCCCGTGCCCTGTATCGCCTGTGCGGATTGACTATGTTGGGGTTACACCTGGTCGACTGGGGCTGTGTGTGCCTTGTCAAGGGGCATGGCGGGCGCACAACAGGATCCAGCTTGTCCACAGAGGGTGGGCTGAGGTGCGCCTGGTACCGCTTTGTACGTGTGCCCGGCTGCTGTGCACACACGTGTTCACTCCCCCGACAGGTGTCCTCTCACAATGCCCAGGGAAGCGGTGGTGTACTGTTCATGACCCCTCCCAACACGGCGTGCTCCAACTTGGCATGTGCGCATCTACCCGTCACACCCACCCACCTGAGCACTGCGTCCATACGACTTCACACGACACATGTGTGTCTTCCACAGTTGTGCTACTCATTTGCGTTGACATCCAATACCAGTGGACTACATGGTCATGTCACGACTGCCGTGTACTTCACATACTCTCATCCTCTCTCATTCGTACTTGTGAAATGAGTCAGCGGAGACAGTTTTGGTTTCAAACATTATATTGAGTCTTCTGTCCTCTGTGATGCAGTATAGTGGACACTACTGGCAGCGGAATACATGTTGAGGATATACTGAGCATGATTGCAAATGGGATAGGGTGTGGGGTTACATGTGATTGGCTGTTGCATGTGGGATGTGGGCTTCAGAGTGACATCTGCTTGGCCAAGGCTGTGCTAATGTACATTTACGTATAGCTGCGGAGCTGCGGACTTTGACACAGACGGTATACATGTAGCCTACCAGACCGCTTGGCATCATGGGCACAGTCCATCTCAGTTCCATGTGACAGGTTTGCTGCGGTTGTTCCTCATGCACGCGTGCATGTGAGATGACATCAGGGCATGTGCTTGCGTGCATGCAGCGGCGTGCCACTTGTTGTTGCACTGTGGTGGTTACTGGACATGTCACAGTCACTGGGGTCGTGTTGTTGTTGTATGCACTTGTCGTCCATGCAAAGGTCCTGGTATGGGATTCCCGGGGCGGGGGTGGGAGGGGTGCAGCACCCACAGACTCCAGGCGACCTATTCATGTCCACTGAGCGGTGTGTGTGTCCATGTGCGCTGGATCCATGTCGTGTCCTGGTTGTTCGTGCAGTTCCGTCCATGTGGGTGCGATACACAGAGCCCATGCCACTGCCTCCCACGATGCATGCGGTGTTCCTGGATGTGATGGGGAACAGTGTGCATGTCCCGGTCATATCCGATGTCATGGCGATGTCGTTGATGGTGTGGTTACAGTTGCCGGTCGTTTGGTATGGCTGTTGTGGTGGTGACTGGCCAGTCCGTGCGGAAGCTAAGCATGGGTGCGGGGTTGGACATCATAGGTCAATCGGGGAACCTGCGTTGTGGTCCGACGAATTTACAGGTTGTCAGGTATGCGATGCCGTCCAGCAGGGCTTCCATGTCATTGGTGATGTACATGTTTGCCAGCCAATGTAGCGGATGGTGGCTGTCAAGGTGTTGTTCGTAAGTTGTCCCTTGGAGGACCATGATGGGGCATGCTGGGTGACATTCGATGTAGCTGTTCTCGATGATCCGTCGTGTGGAGGCACAGTGGTCCCATTTCAGTGCGGGTGCGATGTTGGCCACATACGCCATGCCCCCATAGGCAGAGCAGGCCCTGTCGTGTGCGTCCAGAGGGAGGAGTAGTGGTAGCAGGTCCGCCTTCAGACATGCCGGGTTGGAGAGGCATATCTCCACGGGATGCTGGTAGGGACACCTCCGACAGTAGAAGACGGGCATGACGCAGCTGAACAATGTGATGCGGTAAGTCAGTCGGTAACTTACGTTCAGCAGGGACAGGAGATCGCATCCCAATATATGAAACAGGTTGGTTTTGTACAGCTTGAGCTGTTCGGCGTAGTTGGGTAGGTGTGTTGCGGTTGCCATTTCGCAGCGGTGCGTTGTGGTGGCGTGCTCCGGCTGTGTGTGCAGTCTGCAATGTGCACGCTCCGAGGTTGCTGTGAGCTCTGTGTAGTCGTAGGGAGACAGGACTTGTGTTCTGTTGGCTTGTTTGGAGGACACGGGCCCTCATCCCACATGCTTCTCAGACAGTTCAAGGTCAGTGATGTGTGACTCCTTCCAATTAACTTGCATGTGGCCGACATGGGGAGTGTTTTCTTCTTTCTTCCCCGTCCGTTGTGTGCTTCTGTGATATGCGCTATCTGCCCTGTGGTCGGTCTCCTCGGCATGCCTGTGTTGGTCTATTCTTGGACAATGGCTGTATTCACCGGCTTCTGTCGTAGGGCTGTGGTTTCGGAGTTGGAATGGAAGGTCATTCAGTGCTGTCTGCTCTCCCTTGTGTGGGCGGCAGGCTGCCTTTCCGCTCTGCGTTGGGCCTTGTGTGTGAATGTTATTCTTGGGCCACCTGTTGTCGGTCCCCGGGCTCTTTGGTGTTCCGTTTTATATGTCTTGTTCATATGTGCAGGGTGGTATGGGTGTTTCAGTGTGGTACTGGCGTTCCTCTTCCCGAAGGGGCCCTGCTTCTCCTAGTTGGTGTTGCCGCCGCTGTGTGCTACGCCATGTTTGTTACACTGGGGTGTGTCCTGCTGTTGCGTGTCTTCACTGACATGTGTGCATCGGTTGTGTGGCGTTGGGTGTTGTCCGTGAATTGGGCGTTGGGGACATGTCTGTGGCAGGCCTGTCACGTGTCATGTGCGTTCGGGGTGGGGCTGATGTGTGTGCTGCTTGGTTGTGTCCCTGTGTCCCTGTGTCTGTGTGCGACGCATGCATGGCGCTGCGGTTGGCCTCTGCGTTGTGCGCATGTGTGGCGGCGTCATCGCCGCTTTGGGGCCGTGACGGGGTTGTTGGTTCCTAGTCCCAGGTGGTGTGTACACATGTGTTACGCGATGTTACGATTTGGCCTGTGTGTCATATGTGGATGCAATGGTGGATGTGTAGTGTACACGCGCTGGTGGGGGTTGTCCGCTTTTCCGCCCTTGCACTGTGTGCGCTGTTTGCGTGCACTTGTTGTGTGTGCCTACCTGCGTCTCTGCGGTACGTTGCGTCCTTGGTGGTGCATCAGCAGGAGCATGGGGAGGGCCTGCAGTGCTGGATTCATGCTCGGGGAGCCGCTTCTTCGTTGTCCGTGCTCGGCATCCGTGTTACCGCTTCGGTTTGTCGTACGGTATCTCTTGGCCGTGGGAGCCGTTTGTTTGCGGCATCGTAATTTATGCGCCGGGCGGGACGTGTTTCGTCGGACGGTGTGTGTCAGTTGGGCTGCGCCGCTACGTGTACGGGCGCACTTTGATGGCGGACGGTGTTGCTGGCTTGCCGGCGGTGTTTGGCCTACTTTTCGCATCGTAATTGGGCGGGCGTGTGGACTGCTGCGTGCCGGCGGTAACTGGTGGTTTTTGCATCCGCCAGCACGGCGGTTGTGCTTCCGCCCGCCATCGTAATGTGCCCCTATGTTATCATTTTCGATATTTTGGAATGATGATATTTTGAACTCGATATTTTGATATTTGATATTTTTTTTTTTAAACGATATTTTGACATTCGATATACATAATATCGATATTTTAGTATATTCGATATACTAAACTCGATATTATGTCATTTCGATATTTAAAATTCGATATTATGTCCATTCACCATTTACAGTTGCAGATCTTAACAACATGGAAGGAGAGGACACAGCAGCCAATTTCCTGAACAATAGGCAACATAAAATTAGATCTACATAATCAGTGGGAGCCATATTGCTTACCTCACAAAAGGAATCCAACATCAATTAAACGAATAAACAGACACATGGCAATGCAACAGTTTCTGATCACAGGGTAATTCCAATCCAGTGTTGCTCCATCCGGTGGAATGTCACAAACGAATGTTAGTGATGTGCCACAAGCACTGTGGCCTGCATTGAGCGGACTAACATCTACATACAGTTCATACACAATGAGGAATTCTATGATTTGGGCCCGACACAACATTGTGTTGGAGCACATGATGGCACACATATTGCATTAGGACCACCACAGCACAAGGAACATGTCCAATGGAACACTCTTAACTTCCATCCTATCACTGTGCAAGCTGTCTTGGTACAGGTTTTCTGCACCCAAAGTCTGTGACAGACACTCCCAGGAACAATCCATGCCCAGTTTGTACGTGAGAACAGCATCAGATACCAGCTAATGTCACAACTCTGAAATTTCAAAATGAAGATGTCATGGTGAAGGTATCTGAAACAGTCCAAAACAAAGAGGTCAGCTATGAAATCATACATTTGACAACATTCACATAGTCAATTTCTAGAGAACACAGTCCAAGACAAAATTCTAAGCTAAACAAAGCAACACTAACAAAACAAAACATACTCCTCACATCTTCACAACAAGAGTTGTTTCACTAGTCAGAGTTGTGACATTTCACAACATACTTACACTCATTAGAAGAAGCTGTCAATGAGATCTTGATGCAAGTCAGTTTCTTCTTCTTTACCACTATCATCATCATTTGGCATTTCAGGTTCCTCACCCGGTGGCTCCTCATTGTCTCCATCGTCTGTGATATGAGGGATCTACTGTCGCAGGGCGATGTTGTGGAGCATGCAGCAGACCCCGGTGATTTGACACACCTTCCCAGGTGAGTAGAGGAGGGCTCCCGAGTTTTGTTCAGACATCTGAAACTGGCCTTCAGGAGCCCAAAAACCCACTCCACTGGCCGCTGTTCTTCCATGGGCCTCATTGAAGCAGACTTCCCCTGGCGTAGTTGGATTCCTCAGCGGTGCCAACAACAATGGATGGTTAGGATACACTGAGTCTCCTAGATGGAAGACAGACCGAAGTGCAACAATATGTTACATACTTTCTGATTATACTACCGGACATTACCCATACAAAGTTAGGACAGATAAAACTTGCCAACAAGCCAGGCACTCTCCGATAGCAGTTGTGACATCAGCTGGGGTAATGTGCTGTTTCACAGTACAAAGGAATCATGGGCTGACCTGGAGAACTGGGCACAGACGTTTAAGATGTTCAAATCAGGTAAGCATACAACTTGCACGTTGATAGAATGGAAGTGCTTCTGGCTATGGTACACTTGTTCCCTGGCTTGCAGTGGCACTAAAGCAATATGGGTACCATCATGGGTACCACATGTGTGAGGCAACCAAATCCATAGAAATCCCCCTTCAGATGGGCTAAATCCTGATGAATGGGGAACTGTATGTAGCTGTCAATGTGCTTCATCATTGAAGATAGCACGTCTTTGAGCAAACCACAGAACATTGGTTGTTACAAACCACCAGATATAGCCAAAGTGTCCAGGAATGAACCTGTGGCCAGAAATTGTAATACTGCCATGAATCTCATTATAGGTGGAATACATTAAGGATAAGTGATTTGAGGAAGTATATCAGACTCCAACTGATGACATACATCCTGTATCGTTTGCTTGTTTAGACAAAACATCTTCATTAAATGCCATTCCTCCATGGTCTGAAGGTCTGGAAATGGGCGATACACTTAAGGCTGTAGTCTCATCCCTCTCCCAGAGTACCTATCTGAGGAATGCAAATCAATTTAGAATATTGCTCACAGTGTCCAGAGTGACATACATATATATATATATATTCACTGAAAAAACTATAGGTTTCAGGCACGTTATAGTTAGAAATTATCATTATAAAACCTATCAAATTCACTGAAAAAACCATAGGTTTCAGGGACATTATAGTTAGTTGGACATTTCACTCGTACAAACCCAGTGAAATTCGGCCCTTATAGTTAGTTGAGCTAACTATAACTCGGGCCCCCGCAATGCACTGCTGATGACGTTATATATTACATCATTCATGACATGGTCAGTGACATCACTGATGACATCTCAAATGACATCACTGATGACATCACTGATGACATCATCCAGTGACTGTGTGTTTCTGTAAAGTTTAAATATGTTTTATATATATATATATATATATGCCAAGGTGTATTGAAGAATGAGTGGGTGTATGAGTGTCTGAATGGATGATTTAGTAGGTGCGTGACTGACTCTATAAGTGAGTGATTAAACGTGTCTTAGTGAATGCATGGGTTAGTGGCTAAACTGTGTAAATGTCTGTATCAGTCTGTCAGTTGGTGTGTAAGCGGCTCCATGGGTTGGTGAGTAGCTACATGAGTCTCTATATGGGTTATTGATTGGTTGTCTGAGTATCTGTATGGGTGCTTGACTGTCTGTGTGGGCGGGTGGGGGGTGTATGACTCCTGCATAGATGTGTGAGGGGTGATTCACTGGGTGTATGGGTTCAAAAGTGCATCTGTGAGGGGCTATATGGGTGGGTGAGTGTGTGTATGGCTGTGTTGGTGAGTGAATGGATGTCTCAATGGTACATGTGTGAGTAACTACATATGTGAAAGGCAGTATACGTGAGTGTTGGAGTATATAAATGACTACATGTGAGAGCGAGTGATTGTGAGAGTGGCTGTATGGATGAGTGTGTGCTTGTATCAGTGATTGTATAAGAGAGTAAGTATGTGTTAGTATATGTATGAATAAGTGAGGTGGTGTGTGTATAACTGTATAGGTGAGTAAATGGGAGTGTGATTGATTCTTTGCATGACTGACTAGGTGTGTGAGTAACTCTATGGGTGAGTGGCGGTGTGTGAGTGTCTCTATAGGTGTATAAGTGCATATGATAGTGCTGTATTGATGAGTGACTGCATGTATGAGTGACTGTATAGGTGAATAAGTGGATGTGTGTGTAGACCTAGGAATCAGTGAGTGGGTATGTAGTAACTGGTATTGGTGTGTGTATGGTTTCGAAAATGGTTGTCTGTATTTTAGAGTGGGTGTATCAAAGGTTATATTAGGTTGTGAGGAGGTGCATCTGATTATCACATGGTTGATGTCATCAGTGATGTCATCAGTGATGTCATTTGAGATGTCATCAGTGATGTCTTCAGTAATGTCACTGACCATGTCATGAATGATGTAATATGTGACGTCATCAGCAGTGCACTGCGGGGGCGCGAGTTATAGTTAGCTCAACTAACTATAACGGACGAATTTCACTGGTTTTGTACAGGTGAAATGTCCAACTAACTATAATGTCCCTGAAACCTATGGTTTTTTCAGTGAATTTCATAGGTTTTAAATGCTAATTTCTAACTATAACGTGCCTGAAACCTATGGTTTTTCAGTGAATATATATATATATATATATATATCACTGAAAAACCATAGGTTTCAGACACGTTATAGTTACAAATTAGCATTTAAAACCTTTGAAATTCACTGAAAAACCATAGGTTTTAGGGACAGTTATAGTTAGTTGGACATTGCACTCGTACAAAACCCGTGAAATTCCCCGTTATAGTTAGTTCAGCTAACTATAACTCGCGCCCGCAATGCACTGCTGATGACGTCACATATTACATCACTCATGACATGGTCAGTGACATCACTGATGACATCACTGATGACATCTCAAATGACATCACTGATGACATCACTGATGACATCACTGATGACATCATCCAGTGACTGTGTGTTTCTGTAAAGTTTAAATATTTTTAATATATATAGGAAAAGACGTATTGAAGAATGAGTGGGTGTGTAAGTGTCTGTATGGATGATTTAGTAGGTGCGTGACTGACTCTATAAGTGAGTGATTTAACGTATCTTACTGAATGCATGGGTTAGTGACTAAACTGGATGAATGTCTGTATCCGTCTGTCTGTTGCTGTGTAAGTGGCTGCATGTGTTTGTGAATAGCTACATGAGTGTTTATATGAGTTATTGAATGCTTGTCTGAGTATCTGTATGGGTGCCTGAGTGTTTGTGTGGGAGGGGTGTGTGCAACTCTGTGCATAGATGTGTGAGTGGGTGATTCACTGGGTGGATGGTTTCAAGAGTGCATCTGTGATAGACTGTATGAGTGGGTAAGTGTGTGTAAGAGTGTGTGTTAGTGAGTGAATGTATGTCCCAGTGGTACATGTGTGAGTAACTACATATGTGAAAGGCAGTATATATGTGTGTTGGAGTATATAAATAGCTATAAGCAAGAGTGAGTGATTGTGATAGTGGCTGTATGGATGAGTGTGTGCTTGTATCAGTGATTGTATAAGAGCGTAACAATGTGCTACTATTTGTATGAGTAAGTGAGCTGGTGTGTGTATAACTGTATAGGTGAGTAAATGGCAGTGTGTTTAATTATTTGCATGACTGACTAGGTGTGTGAGTATCTCTATGGATGAGTGGCATTGTTTGAGTGTCTATATAGGAGTAAGAGTGCATATGATAGTCCTGTACTGAGTGACCATAAGTATGAGTGACTGTACGGGTGAGTGAGTGGATGTGTGTGTGTAGACCTAAGAATCAGTGAGTAGGTATGTAGTTATTGGTGTTGGAGTGTCTATGGTTTTGCGAATGGCAGTCTGTAATTTAGAGTGGGTGTATCAAAGGTTATATTAGGGTGTGAGGAGGTGCATCAGATTATCACGTGGATGATGTCATCAGTGATGTCATTTGAGATGTCATCAGTGATGTCATCAGTGATGTCACTGACCATGTCATGAGTGATGTAATATGTGACGTCATCAGCAGTGCATTGCGAGGCGCGAGTTATAGTTAGCTGAACTAACTATAACGGGGAATTTCACGGGTTTTGTACGAGTGCAATGTCCAACTAACTATAACTGTCCCTAAAACCTATGGTTTTTTCAGTGAATTTCAAAGGTTTTTAAATGCTAATTTGTAACTATAACGTGTCTGAAACCTATGGTTTTTTCAGTGAATTTCAAAGGTTTTTTAAATGCTAATTTGTAACTATAACGTGTCTGAAACCTATGGTTTTTTCAGTGAATTTCAATGGTTTTTTAAATGCTAATTTCTAACTATAACGTGCCTGAAACCTACGGTTTTTTCAGTGAATTTCAAAGGTTTTGTAAATGACAATTTTTAAATGTATTAATTGTTATATTAATTTTTTTCATACTGATTTACTACATTTTTAGAAACAATTTTTTTTACATATTTTATTTTTTAAATTACATTGTAATTACATTATACATTACATTACAAAAAATACTTTCTCAGAATGAATTACTTTAGTTTAAATACTTTGCAGATAGGCAATAGACTTTTAAGTACAGTAGTTACAGTTGTTGCAATGGGCAACACATTTTCAAACACAATGCAACATTCAGCTCAATGTGAATTTCTAGTTAAATGCAATTAGTTACTTTATGGATTACTTTTGTAACCACAGGACTGGATCCTAGATTCAGTCCTGGTACATCTCCTGTAAACAGTTGAGTAAAAGCGTTTTGGTTACAGTCGTGATTTTTAAGGAATATTATTGTATTTTAAAAGTTGACACTTAGAAACTTTTTCTCATAGAATCACCAATGTTATCCTATGGAAGGAAATTCACTTAGCAGGTAAAAACTGTTATCGTTACTTTTTCTTACTCAGTGTTGGATCCTGGATCCAGCACTGGTGCATCTCCTGTAAACAGTTGAAAGAATGCGTTTAAGTCATACAGGCGATTTTTAAGGAATATTTGTAGTTTGTGAAAATCAACACTTTGAAACTTTTTTGCTGAAAACCAGTCAATTTTAGCCTATGAAGGAAATTCAAGTTACCGGTAAGTACGGTTAAAATTACTTTTCAGGACCAGTACTGGGCTGAAAGATGCAGCACTGAGGTCTCTCCTGATAACAGGTGAGTAAATCGGAATTCGTATTTCGGCTGATTTTAGAGGAATATTTTAAAGTTCCAAAACTCCACACTTAGAAGAATTTCCAAGTGAAACCAGTCAATGTTGGCCTATGGAAGGAAATTCAAGTTACTGGTAAGTACGGTTAAAATTACTTTTCAGGACCAGTACTGGGCTGAATGATACAGCACTGAGGTCTCTCCTTATAACAGGTGAGTAAATCGGAATTCGTATTTCGGCTGATTTTACAGGAATATTTGTATGTTTCAAAAATCAACACTTAGAAACTTTTTCAGCAAAAAGCAGGCAATGATATCCTATGGAAGGAAATTCAAGTTACTGGTAAGTATGGTTAAAATTACTTTTCAGGACCAGTACTGGGCTGAAAGATGCAGCACTGAGGTCTCTCCTGATAACAGGTGAGTAAATCAGAATTCGGATTTCGGCTGATTTTAGAGGAATATTTGTATGTTTCAAAAATCAACACTTAGAAACTTTTTCAGCAAAAAGCAGGCAATGATATCCTATGGAAGGAAATTCAAGTTACTGGTAAGTACGGTTAAAATTACTTTTGAGGATCAGTACTGGGCTGAAAGATGCAGCACTGAGGTCTCTCCTGATAACAGGTGAGTAAATCGGAATTCGTATTTCGGCTGATTTTAGAGGAATATTTTAAAGTTCCAAAACTCCACACTTAGAAGAATTTCCAAGTGAAACCAGTCAATGTTAGCCTATGAAGGAAATTCAAGTTACCGGTAAGTACGGTTAAAATTACTTTTCAGGACCAGTACTGGGCTGAAAGATGCAGCACTGAGGTCTCTCCTGATAACAGGTGAGTAAATCGGAATTTGTATTTCGGCTGATTTTAGAGGAATATTTTAAAGTTCCAAAACTCCACACTTAGAAGAATTTCCAAGTGAAACCAGTCAATGTTAGCCTATGGAAGGAAATTCAAGTTACTGGTAAGTATGGTTAGAATTACTTTTCAGGACCAGTACTGGGCTGAAAGATACAGCACTGAGGTCTCTCCTGATAACAGGTGAGTAAATCGGAATTCGTATTTCGGCTGATTTTAGAGGAATATTTGCACAATGGTGAAGGGAGGGGCGGGGCCTGAGGTGACATCTGTGCAAACGCGCCCCGTTGCGCGTTTTAAGTTGGGGATTAAGTCCCCTTGAATCCTGAGGGTCCCTAGGGGCCAACTAGCCCACCAGGAACCTCCAATATGCGCCAGGGGCTGCGTTGCAGAGACGTGTAGAGAGGCCACACCCCTTTTACACCTCTCTGCAACGCAGCTCTGTGGCGCTTTCTGGATGTACCTGTTGGGCTAGTTGGCCCCCAGGGACCCTCAGGATTGAAGGGGATTTAATTCCCCATCTTAAAACGCGCCACGGGGCCTGTTTGCACACATGTCACCTGAAGCCCCGCCCCTCCCTTCACCACTGTGCAAACGCGCCCCGTGGCGCGTTTTAAGTTGGGGGATTAAGTCCCCTTGAATCCTGAGGGTCCCGGAGTCCAACTAGCCCACCATATACCTCCAAAAAGCGCCACAGAGCTGCATTGCAGAGAGGTGTAAAAGGGGTGTGGCCTCTCTACACGTCTCTGCAACGCAGCCCCTGGCGCATATTGGAGGTTCCTGGTGGGCTAGTTGGCCCCCAGGGACCCCCAGTATTCAAGGGGAATTCGTTCCCCCTCTGCAAACGCGCCAGGGGGCGCGTTTGCAGAGTGGTGAAGGAAGGGGGCGGGGCCTGCGGGCCCGATCGTTTTAAAAAAAATATATATATTTTTGTCCCCTGAAGGGGGGCTGTGTGGCCCCCCTTCCTTTTTCCTGTTTTTATGCCCTGGGGACCCCATCCCCCAGGGCCTTACCCCTTTTTTAATTTTTAATAAAAAAAAGCGGGAAGGGGGCCGCGTGGCCCCCCTTCCCTGGGCCTGTATTGGCCCCGGGACCCCATCCCCGGGGCATGGCCTTTTTATTTTTATTCTTTGGAGGGGGCTGCGTGGCCCCCTCCTCTAGCCATTTAAGGGCCCGGGGACCCCATCCCCGGGGCCGGCCTTTCCATTTTTTTTATTTTTTAGATTTTTCTTTTTTGGGGAGGGGGCCGCGTGGCCCCCTCCTGGGCCACTACTTGCCCCGGGGACCCCATCCCCGGGGCTGGCCCTCTCCGTTGGGGACTGTGGGGGTCCCCAATCCCCCCACAGTCCCGCCGGCTCCCCACGTCCCTTGGGAGCCGGCATTGCTATTCCACATGGGGAGCAGCTGACATGCTGCTCCCCATGTGGAAAAGCAATGTGCTTTGGATATTGGAAGAGAGAGCAGGTTTCCCTGCTCTCTCTTCCAATATCCAAAGCAGTTTGCTATGGCAGGACGGAGCCGCGAGGCTCCCGTCCTGCCATAGCAACTACAGTGTCCCGGGGGTAGGCACCCGGGACACTGCAGGAGCCGGCCCTGGGGGTGGCGGTCCCCAGGGCCATCAAGGGCTCCAGGAGGGGGCCGCGCGGCCCCCCTCCTACATGAGCAAGTCCCGGGAGGTGGTGGTCCCGAGGCTTCGGGGGTCCAAAACGGACCCCCATTTTAATTTGTTAGTGCCCCGGGAGGTGGCGGTCCCGGGCGTGTGGGGGCTGGAGCCCCCACACAGGTTGTTAAATTAATTAAAAAAAGCCCGGGGAGGTGGTGGTCCCGGGGCTGCGGGAGGGCTCAGAGCCCTCCCGCACCATTTTTAAAAAGCCCCGGGGGTGGCGGTCCCCGGGGCTTGGGGGCCCTTTGAGGCCCCCACACATTAAATTATCCCCCCACCATGCCCCCGGGACTTGGGCCACCCGGGGCCAATTGACATCAAGCGCGGGAGACCGCGCTCGATTTTTTTCGGCAGGATTCGCGCACCCTGAGCGCATCCTGCCGATTTTTTTTTTTTAAATGCTTTTTTGCCCAGGGGTCCTTGTGGGACCCCTGAGCAGGCCTAGGGGTTAGGGTGTTTCTACCCTGCCCCCTTTGTGCGTTTACGCACTTGTTTCTTTTTTTCTCGGCGGGATACGCGCACCCTAAGCGCATCCCGCCGATTTAAAAAAAAAAAAATCTTTTTCTGCCCAGGGGTCCTTGTGGGACCCCTGAGCAGACCTAGGGGTCAGGGTGTTTCTACCCTGCCCCCTTTTGCGCTTTGCGCACTTGTTTCTGTCCCTCGGTTCTACCGAGGGACAAAATGGCTGCCAACACTTCTTGATTTGGAGTGTTGACAGCCAATTAGCATGCAGCTCGTGATCGGGAGGGTACGCGGATCCGACGCGCCCATAGATATATATGTGATTTTAATTGTGAATTTCTCAGGAACTACTGAACGGATTTACACCATTTTAGCAAAAGGCACCAGTCTGAACCAAGGGCTACCTCTTTGCCAAATTTGGGGTAATTCCGTTCAGCAGTTCGGGCTGTAGCTGCGACTAAAGGTTCCTATGGAAAAATGAATGGGGAAAACGCGTTTTGGGACCCCCCTTTTTCTCGGCCCCCGCTTGACGTATCACCCCGAGACTTTCAGGGTAGGAGCGGACCGGAGCGCCCCAACAAGTTGGAAGCTTTCGTGAAGATTCGTCAACCGGCGCCAACGTTATTGCAAATAGAATGTCGCGGATTTCCTATGGATAATAGGTTGTAACTATAACTATCTACTGGCGACCGCCAGTAGATAATATATATATATATATATATATATATATATATATATATATATATATGTACACACACACACCCCTCAATGTTACCCTTTGAAGGTGGCCCTACTAGTCCTGGTTGTGGTCCATTGCGTCCATCCATCCCCCCCAAAACATCCCTTCTAGTGCTGCCACTCTTAACGTAATCTTCTTCGACTGATCCTGTCCTCTGTTCTGCTAATTTTAGAGAAATTAAAAGTGCAAGCATGTAATGAACATGCTGAGAGCATGCTTAAATAACGCTGTTGGTCGCGACAGCATGTGGCCACAACAGGACTTGTTACAGTTCTTCTGTCACATCATTAGTCACACAAACTCTGCAGAAACAAGGTCTTGAAGCAAGTCTTTGTACCCTGGACTTCAGCATTTGTTGTTTCATTTTAACTACACGGCAGCAGTGTAGTGCCCACTCTTGGAGTGCATGTTTTTCATTGCTATTACGGGTGTTTTGTGTATTTTGTTGGAGTGCGTCCTTTCCATGGCTATTACTAGTGTTTTGTGTATTTTGTTGGGTTATGTGCATTTTAGAGCACATTTCTTCTTCTGGTATTATTCCATGGTGCCGTGAGAATCTGGGAGTTCTTTGGGGTATCTGGGATTCTTGTCGACAGGAGTTAAGGTGTTGGTTGCATTGATATTGTATTTGGTTGTGTTTTGTAGTTGTTGGAGATGAATTATGTTGGTTAGAGGAGGCGAATGTGTTGTTTATTGATGGATTTTCTTGGATGGTGACTGACTAGATCCTGTCAGGGATCTGTGTAGCTCATTATGTGTGCGGATGTGTGTGCCGAAGGTCTTTGATGTTTGTTTCCATCTGGTGGAGTGAACTGCTGCCCATTCGTGGTTGTTAGGTTCGGATGCATCTTTGCTGGTTGTGTGGAATAGTTTGTGAATGTGGTATATTTTAGTTAACTTCTGGGTGGTTGCTCTGCAGATTAATTATACAGACTGTATTTATCAGTCGGTGGTGTAACATTGCATTAATTTCTCGTTCCTTGCAGGATGCTTAGATAAATGTGATATTGCACGAAGAGCTGGGGAATTCTTAATGTTTATTCTCTACTCATCAAAATACTAAGTAATAGTGCAGGAGCTACTATGGGATGGATTGATGGATGAATGGATGGATGGATGGGTGGGTTGATGGATGTGTGGGTGGATGGGTGGGTGGGCAGATGGATGGGTGGCTGTAGGGGTGGGTGGATAGAGGGGTGGGTGGGTGGATGGATGGATGGGTGGGTGGATGGGTGGATGGATGGATGGATGGATGGATGGATGGATGGATGGATGGGTGGATGGATGGATGGATGGATGGATGGGTGGATGGGTGGATGTATGGTGGGTGGGCGAGTGGGTGGTTGGGCGAGTGGGTGGGTGGGTAGATGGATGGGTGGGTGGGTGGGTAGATGGATGGATGGATGAGCGGATGGGTATATGGATGTATTCAGTAAGCCCATATAGTGGTCACTACTGAGTGAATGGTAGACCGTGGTGCCATAACCTAGAGTTTGTGTGATTGTTTAGCAGTAAGAACTTCATTTTAAGTTTTGACCGAATGCCCGTGGGTTGGGTGTTGACTTTGTCTAAAGAGATATGACATAGCCATGCTGCCCTCTGTACAACGAGCCTCTTCATAGAAATATGACTCGGCCGCGGCTCGCTTTGCTGCAAAAATGATTAATAATCGGAGCACAGAAGATGCCGGGTTTTTTCTGACAGCCAGAAGGCCCCAATAGAGCAAACACAGCAGAGGCTCCTGCCTCACGTCTGTGCCTGTCTTATTTGAACTATTTCACCACCGAAAAACACAAACGTTCCTCAAAAGGCCAACTTTACACAGGAACAAAGTAAAACTGAGATATCCCGCCTGAGCTGTTTGTATGGGACTTTGGTTTCCTTTCTTTTTGTTTTTGAATAAATGGAATGAACAGGCTGTGGGCCCGGCAGACTGAGACATGCACACACACACACTCACACACACATACACACACACTCACACTCCGACGGTCGCACACGCATGTTCTCACACACCGCACACGAGCAAACACTCCCAAACCCAAGGACACCGACAGTCACACATATACACACTCAGACACACCTGCGCTGACACATGCACACTCAGCCACGGTGCCACACACACTCAAGCACGCGCTCAAACTCAACCCAAGACACCGACGGTCTCACACACGTGCGCGCTCACATACATACAAACCCACACACACTGACAATCACACACCCACACCGCAGAAACCTTTGAGATGTCTGCTCTAAAACAGGCAGATGGCTGACAGCCCACAGAGACAGACGCTGCTGAAGCCCACCTTGTGTTCAAAGCAAGAAGGGGGCGTCCAGCCCTGAGCACCCGGCCTTCAGCAACCAACACGGGGCATCAGATAGAAGTAATAACATGGACTTAGCGCCTGCTACCCAGCCTTGCAGCTTCCTAGTACTGGATACAACAGATCTTACCCAGGTCTTACCTAACTCAGCTGCACTCATTTTATCGGCTTTACAATGGTGAAAGGCAGAGTCAGAATCCATATCTTTCACCTGCGCTATTTTGCCTGCTGATGGCACTTCTATAAACTGGTTTTTGCACAGTAGTCGTCAGTGAATGGTATGCGCTGTAGCGCTTCGGGACAAGTTGGTGCCCTACCATGGGTCTTGTGTTTTTCCCACGAGAGTCTCGCCTTATATTGGTGGCATCATGTGCCCCATCCTCGCATGTCATGTCAGAGCAGAGTTAATGCGCGTGCCCTGTGTCAGGTGTGTTGGCAGTGAGTAGTTTGCTTGTCGGAGAGCACCCCTCTGCCCTGTGTGGCTTTTGATGCTGTCGTTGTTGCAAGCAGGCATGGTGCAGCTATTGTTAAGATGTCCTCTTGTGCTCGTTGCCCTGTGCAGTGATTGTTTCCAGTGTGTGTTGAGGCTGTCATTACTGTTTGGTGTCAATTCCACTTCTGGTTACCGGAGGAGGGCAGGTGTTAGAATGGCTTCTGTTAGGTTTGTTTTAGTGTTTTGGGGAACTTTGCATCTCACAGTTTATAACTGAAGGCCTTGCCAGGCCCGGACAGGCCTTCAATTCCACCGGGCATTCCCCGGTGGGCTAGAGAGACAGTGAGTGAAGAGAGGGAGTGGCCGGTTTGAGCATTTTTACCAGGGCTATTTTTGGTTCCCAGTCCAGCCCTGAGTGTTGCCCTAAGTGTGGGCCACCGGTGAGCTTGGGTGGGGAGGGAGTTTGCGCCACGCTTCTGACACCCGTGTCCTTAGCCTGAGAGGCCCGTACAAAAAGAGCACAGTGACAAGGTAGTCATCTTTGGCTATGATCTTAAGTGTCGTGCAGGTGTGTTAGAACTGTCAATCATCTACGCTTGGCCATCAAGTAACTGAAGTGGCTTCTGGGCTGGAGCTGAACTCAAACTGTTCGGCTAGATGCAAGTATATATTCCTTATGAGAATAATTATTTGTCAACCGTTATTTCAGTCTTCTATTCTCTGACAGGTTAATGTTCTAAACAGGAATAAAGTGGCTTTGAAAGTTGACAAGTGTTACTGTAAATAACTATGACTCATACTTTCCCAAAAAATGATTATTGGGGTTGTGCGTATCTTTTTGGGATGAGCGGGAGGTCCGCAGCTTGCCAGTCTACAAACTATTACTGTTTGGTGGCAATTCCTTGGAACACTTGCTGAGGGGCTTTTATAAAGCGCAGACCTAGCCAGAGAGACGAAAAGGCGCTATGCGTGTTAACAGAATAGCCTAGCAGCAATTGGTGCACACCTTTAAACGGGAGAACCGGTGAATGACTTCACAAGGCATCTCAAAGCCCAAGATCACATCATCGAACACAGCCACGTACTTGAGTGTTTATTGATGGTGGGGGGCTGTTAGAGCTGCAGGTCTGGGTAGAAAGAACCTCCTTTCTCTACACTTAACGTCCATAAACAGGTGTACACTCACACCGCATGCAATGCCAGGGACACGGTCCGAAGGTGCCCTCGCACCAACAATGAACCGGTCAGGCCGGGGAAATGGGGGTGTATGGGGGAACCCCCAGCCCCACGGAAGGCCGCTACCGGACTGGCCCTCTGCTCCAGGAGCGCCCTCAGCTCTGCGCCCCTGCAGACTCCCTTTTACAGCTGGGAGCGCCCTGGACTTCAGAGCCCGCGCCTTCTGCACAGCGTAGCAATGAAAGCACCGATGGGGCATTAACCCCTCTCTCCCCAGGCACGCATGTACCTTGTGTGAGGCCAGCATGCACACCCTCCCATCCGCTCGTGATGCCTTGGTTGGAAGAAGGCACCCTGCATCACTCCACTGCTTTCACCCTGCAGGTGTGTATGTTTGTGGGGATGGGAAACAGCACAGAAACACCATGCACAATGTGACCATGCGATTATGCAAATATAAATCACACCCCTGACAATATGAATTTCAGCCAGCCGCCCCCATCCTAGGTTAATATTCACAGCCGGGTTTATTTACTGCATTCATAATAAATCTGAGTTAGTGTTTGTAGCCCCAACACTCACCCCATCTCAAAAAACAGTAGAAAAATTCATTGGCTACCGCAATTTACTATTCGGAAACCCATCGTCAGTGTAATAGGATTTTAAAGCTTGTGGGCACAAATTATATTTTATTTCAGATTTCCCAAAGTTTTCGAAAATTCTAATTTGCCATCACCGAAGTTTACTGGTGCGTCCAAGCAAAAAGTTCTAAAAGTACCAGACTTCTAAAATAAAAAAAACTTAGAAATTACATTTGAAATTGATTTAAAAGGTGTTGATGTGTGTGCTGCTGTAAAACTCTTAAAATCCCGGTTAAAGGGTCTAGTGTTTTAAAAGACTGTACATCACAATGTCCCTTATTTATTAAGCACAGCAACAAGCTATAGCAGCAACAAGCTATAGCAGGCATCCCTGTTGCCATATCCCCAGAATGTGGTGACATTTTTTTTTTTGCAGTTTATATAAAGCGGAGTCGACCCTGAGGTATTGGAGCGCTTTACACGATCACCAGTTACATTACACAAGGTCATATACGGGTTTTTTTGTAGGCACGAGGAGATTAAGTGATTTGCCCTGAATCACAGGGTGTTGAGCCGCTGGCGAGCCTCGAATCTGGTTCCCCCATTCCAAACTGCCACTTCCTCTCTCGTCTTCCCAATGTTTACATCTCGCGGCCTTTAGGAGGTTATAATGTTTTATACAGCACAGTGTTGTTTTTTTAAGCATTAACTAACGCAGTCAATGTTTTTTAAGTATATCCATATTATCAATGTGAATACTGCGAAAACCACCTTGTTTAGATTTCAGTGGTTTTGAAAGTTTATTTTTCTTAATTATTATTGTGAACATCAGTTGCACTGGTGTATTTCAGTGATTTTGGATGGTTTTTTTTCAGAAAAAGTGAGTAGCATAAATAGCAGCTTAACTCGTAAATTGTAATAGTTTTTACTGGTACGTTTTTTGAAGGTGTGATTTTTTAAAGCACCGGAATATTAGTATTTCAGAACTTGTTTGTCATCTTACCTTGTAATGTTTGCAAAGAATCTTAAGCATGTCTTACTGTTCGTTCGCTTCGAGGCCTCTGTGGTGGGGGAGGTCAGAAACTTGAGTGCCCCCTGTAAAAAGTGCCGCGACGCGGCCTACTCACTGGACGATTCAACTCTGGGGGTCACCTCGCCGAAGCAACGAGAGATATTTGTTTTATTCCTGCTGTTTCTACCTGAACGTTCGCACTACCAGTGACAATTCCCAGTCTCGGGGCTATCGGGGGATAGGTAGCCACCTGTGAGAATCAAAATATCAGCCCTCTGCACTGGACAGGTAAGCGGGCCTCTATCCTCCATTAATACCCTTGGACAGAGAAGCCCCTGTAGACCATTAATACCTGCAGACGGGCCGGGCCTCAAAAGGCCCTGGCAGCGAACCTATATCTCTTGTGGGTGGCCGGGCCCATGCGCCCCACTGCCACACATCCCCCGGAGCAGACCCCTGTCCCCGCACACCCCGCATCCTCACCACGGATCCTGGCGCCTCGCTAGGTGCGGTGCTTTCCTCGCCCCGCAGACTGTCACTTTGGAGGAAGCCGAGAGCGGCCTCCCCGTGTACCCTCCCGGCAGCCTGGGGTTTTTTACAACTTCGACAATGAGTAACCTGCCTCCCATTCATCCTCTTAGGGCGCTTTGTGTGTCTTCCGTTGATGATTTATAGAAATAAATTAATAACGCCGACTCCATGTGCTTCCGAGTACGCTTTGTTTTGGTGTCTGGGCCCATTTCACCCACTGGTGAAAAACACCGACTTTCGGTTCCTGAAATCGACAGGCGCTCCCGGTCCCTATTTTTGGGGGACAATTTATTATTGTTTTGATAATTTCCCGATGGAATCGTAGAGAAGGCCTTTACCAAAATAAAATGTACACAGGTTTGTGGTGAAAAGTATCTACTGGCCCCTCAAAACCCGCTGAGCTACCCGCCCCGGTGCGGGAGACAACCTGTCTGAGCAGAGAGATTTAAGAGCGAGAAAAGTGCAAGATGGCCCAGGTCACACACGAGACAGACCTCAAGGCCCACCTCCCTTTCTTCTCCCGACACCTCTGTATCTCACCACGGAGGGGGCTTGAAATGCAAATTATCCCGCGTTGAACCTCCCACCTGTCCCACCACCTCTCGAAATGTGTGAAGAAACAACAAAAGCAATACTCCGAGTTCTGAGATAAACAAGTAGGTACGCGGAGAGGTGTGACAGACAGAAATATTAAATATGAATGCTCATTACACTCGCTCCGAGGCCTGAGGAGTCCGTTTAAGGATGGGTATATATATATACATAATTTGGCATGCCCCCGGGACCTGGCCCACCCAGGGGCTTAAATACAACGAAGCACAGAAGCCCGCGCTTCGTTTTTTTAAAATGTTGTCGTCCGGATTCGCGCACCCAGCGCAAATTTGGCCAATTTTTTTAATGCTTTTTTTTGGCCCTGGGGGTCCTTGTGGGACCCCCTGAGCAGGCCTAGGGGGTCAGGGTGTTTGTACCCTGCCCCCTTTTCTTGTTTTTCACCTTTTTTTTACTATTTTTTTGTGACTCAGTAACCGAGTCACAAAATGGCTGCCAACACTTCCTGGTTTGGAGTGTTGGCAGCCAATCAGAGTGAAGCTCGTGCTCGGGAGGAGTCGCGACTCCTCCTCGGTGCTCAGATATCGATATTTTTATTTTTTTAATTTCTCAGCAACTACTGAACGGATTTACACCATTTAAACAAAAGGGCTCTTTCTGAACCAAGGGCTACCTTTTTGCCAAATTTGGTGTAATTCCGTTCAGCAATTCAGGCTGCAGCTTTGTCTAAAGTTTCCTATGGAAATTAACATGGGGAAAATGTGTTTTGGGACCCCCCTTTTTTCTCGGCCCCCGCTTCACGAAACACCCCAAAACTTTCAAGACAGGAGCTGACCGGATCGCCCCACTAGTTTTGAAAATTTCGCGAACATTCGTCAAACGGCGCCAAAGATATTGGCAAAAGAAGAAACGCTATTTGAATAGAAACGAGATCCTAACTATAACTACCTACTGCTGGGCGCTCTTTGGTGGTGCGTCTAGAGTACGGCAGGACCAAGCCGCTACAATTTTCGCCACAGTATCCCTTTGAACAGGGATTTCCTCACCGCACTCGCAGCTCCCTTTAGTTAAATACAAATATGAATCATAACTTCATCCATTGATGGTTCCAGGGTGTTTTTTATTTTCCAAAATGCTGCCAACACACAACCCCAACGCGTTTCGGTCTCAGCCGAGACCTTGCTCACGGGGAACAATCGACAAACACAGAGCGCCATTCTCTTTCGGTTATATTTAAACAATCATGACCTAACTTCCTGTTAAGGCCGACTATTGCATTCTGGTATTTGCAGTTCCGCATTTCCGTGTTGTCGTTTAGCCTTGGTATCATATTTAAATTAAAATCACATTATGGCAACAAATTCACATTATGGCATAACATTTACATGATTTCTTGTTAAGGCACAGATTAATTAAATGTTAGATCTTTACATCAATACCAATATGTTATATTTACATAAAAGAAAAAGCTGATGTTCGTGAATGAGATTTCTATATGAGAATTTAGGATGATTCTATTCATTCAAACATTTAAGGGTTGTTCTCATTGACTACTGTCGTTTACCGGGCTCGAACTCTGGTTATCTTTTTCCAATCAACGTATCTTAACGTACTGAGCTATTCCTTCTTGCTCCTTTAATACTGTTCTTAGCATTCTTAACCCATTCCAGTATTATCACATTCAATCTTGGCACCCGGCCGATATGATGGGGAATATTCACTTTTCAAACAGGAACTTCACCTGATTTTTAAGTAATGAGAATGGGGAAGCAATTTCCAAAACTCCACACTTAGAAGAATTTCCAAGTGAAACCTGTCAATGTTAGCCTATGGAAGGAAATTCAAGTTACTGGTAAGTACGGTTAGAATTACTTTTCAGGATCTGTACTGGGCTCAAAGATTCAGCACTGAGGTCTCTCCTGATAACAGGTGAGTAACTCGGAATTCGTAGTTCGGCTGATTTTAGAGGAATATTATAAAGTTCCAAAACTCCACACTTAGAAGAATTTCCAAGTGAAACCAGTCAATGTTAGCCTATGGAAGGAAATTCAAGTTACTGGTAAGTACGGTTAAAATTACTTTTCAGGATCAGTACTGGGCTCAAAGATGCAGCACTGAGGTCTCTCCTGATAACAGGTGAGTAAATCGGAATTCGTAGTTCGGCTGATTTTAGAGGAATATTTGCACAATGGTGAAGGAAGGGGGTGGGGCCTGAAGTGACATGTCTGCAAACACGCCCTGTGGCGCGTTTTAAGTTGGAGAATTAATTCCTCCTCAATCCCGAGGGTCCCTAGGGGCCAACTGGCCCACCAGATACCTCCAGTATGCGCCAGAGAGCTGCGTTGCAGAGAGGTGTTCAGAGGCCACGCCCCTTTTTACAACACTCTGCAATGCAGCTCCGTGGCGCTTACTGGAGGTACCCGGTGGGCTAGTTGGTCCCCAGGGACCCCCATCTTAAAACGCGCCACGGGGCCTGTTTGCACACATGTCACCTGAAGCCACGCCCCCTCCCTTCACCACTGTGCAAACGCTCCCCGTGGCGCATTTTAAGTTGGGGGATTAAGTCCCCTTGAATACTGAGGGTCCCTGGAGTCCAACTAGCCTGCCATGTACCTCCAAAAGCGCCACAGAGCTGCGTTGCAGAGAGGTGTAAAAGGGGCGTGGCCTCTGTACACCTCTCTGCAACGCAGCCCCTGGCGCATACCGGAGGTTCCTGGTGGGCTAGTTGGCCCCAAGGACCCCCAGTATTCAAGGGAATTACTTCCCCTTCTTAAAACGCGCCAGGGGGTGTGTTTGCAGACTGCTGCAGGGAGGGGGCGGGGCCTCCGGCAGAATGCCGGTCTTTTTTTTTTGTTGCTTTTTTCTGCCCACGGGGTCCTTGTGGGACCCCCTGAGCAGACCTAGGGGGTCAGGGTGTTTCTACCCTGCCCCCTTTGTGCGTTTTGCGCACTTGTTTCTTGTGTTTTTTTATTTTTTTAATCGGCGGGATCCGCGCACCCTAAGCGCATCCCGCCGATTTTTAAAAAAATAAATGCTTTTCTGCCCAGGGGGTCCTTGTTGGACCCCTGAGCAGACCTAGGAGGTCAGGGTGTTTCTACCCTGCCCCCTTTTGCGTTTTGCGCACTTGTTTTACTGCTTTCTTGTTCCTCGGTTCTACCGAGGAACAAGATGGCTGCCAACACTTCCTGGTTTGGAGTGTTGACAGCCAATTAGCATGCAGCTCGTGGTCGGGAGGGTGCGCGGATCCACCGCGGCCATAGATATCGAAACTTTTATTTTTGAATTTCTCCGCAACTACTGAACGGATTTACACCATTTTTAAAAAGGGTGCTTTCTGATCCAAGCACTACCTTTTTGCCAAATTTGGTGTAATTCCGTTCAGCAGTTCGGGCTGTAGCCGTGGCTAAAATTTCCTATGGGAATTAACATGGAGAAAACAAGTTTTGGGACCCCCTTTTTTCTCGGCCCCCGCTTTATGAATCACCCTGAAACTTTCAAGACAGGAGCGGACCGGAGCGCCCCACTAGTTTTGAAAATTTCGCGAGGATTCGTCAAACGACATTAAGTTATTGGGAATAGAATGTTACGGATTTCCTATGGATAATAGGTCCTAACTATAACGATCTACTGGCGACCGCCAGTAGATAATATATATATATATATATATATATATATATATATATAATCTACTGGCGGTCGCCAGTAGATAGTTATAGTTACAACCTATTATCCATAGGAAATCCGCGACATTCTATTTGAAATAACTCTCTTGCCGGTTGACGTATCTTCGCGAAATTTTCAAACTTCGTGGGCGCTCCGGTCCGCTCCTACCCTGAAAGTCGCGGGGTGATACGTCAAGCGGGGGCCGAGAAAAAGGGGGTCCCAAACGCGTTTTCCCATGCATTTTCCCATAGGAAACTTTAGACACGGCTACAGCTCGAACTGCTGAACGGAATTACACCAAATTTGGCAAAGAGGTAGTTCTTGGTTCAGAAAGAACCCTTTTGTTAAATGGTGTAAATCCGTTCAGTAGTTGCTGAGAAAATGAAAAGTAAAAAGTTAGTGATATCTAGGGACGAGTAGGATCCGCGTACCCTCCCGATCACGAGCTGCATGTTAATTGGCTGTCAGCTGGCTGTCAACATTCCGATTCAGGAAATGTTGGCAGCCATTTTGTCCCTCGGTAGAACCGAGGGACAGAAACAAGTGCGCAAAGTGCACAAAGGGGGCAGGGTAGAAACACCCTGACCCCTAGGTTTGCTCAGGGGGTCCCACAAGGACCCCTGGGCAAAAAAAAATTGTTTTTAAAAATCGGCAGGATGCGCTCAGGGTGCGCGAATCCTGCCGAAGAAAATCGAGCGCGGTCTCCCGCGCTTGATGTTAATTGGCCCCCGGGTGGGCCAAGTCCCGGGGGCATGCTGGGGGGGTTAATTTTATGTGTGGGGGCCTCTAAGGGCCCCAAGCCCGGGGACCACCACCCCCGGGGCTTTATGTACAATGGTGCGGGAGGGCTCTGAGCCCTCCCGCAGCCCCGAGGACCACCACCTCCCTGGGGCTTCTTTTTTAATTAAAAACCTGTGTGGGGGGCTCCAGCCCCCGCACGCCCCGAGACCACCACCTCCCCGGGGCACTAAGAAAATTACAATGGGGGTCCGTTTTGGACCCCAGAGCCCCGGGGACCACCACCTCCCGGGGCTGTGCACTGAATGGGAGGGGGAAGCGCGGCCCCCTCCTGGAGCCCTTGATGGCCCTGGGGACCACCACCCCCAGGGCCGGCTCCTGCAGTGTCCCGGGTGCCTACCCCGGGACACTGCTGTTTGCAATGACAGGACGGGAGCCTCGCGGCTCCCGTCCTGTCATTGCAAACTTGCTTTGGATATTGGAAGAGAGAGCAGGAAACCTGCTCTCTCTTCCAATATCCAAAGCTGACTTTTCCACATGGGGAGCTGCATCTTAGCAGCTCCCCATGTGTAAAGCAATGCCGGCTCCCGTAGGACACGGGGAGCCGGCGGGACTGTGGGGGATTGGGGACCCCCACAGTCCCCAACGAGAGGGCCAGCCCGGGGGATGGGGTCCCCGGGGCAAGTAGTGGCCCGGGAGGGGGCCACGCGGCCCCCTCCCCCAAAAATATTTTAAAAAAAAACGATCGGACCCGCAGGCCCCGCCCCCTTCCTTCACCACTCTGCAAACGCGCCCCTGGCGCATTTGCAGAGAGGAACAATTCCCCTTGAATACTGGGGTCCCTGAGGGCCAACTAGCCCACCAGGAACCTCCAGTATGCGCCAGAGGCTGCCTTGCAGAGAGGTGTACAGAGGCCACGCCCCTTTTACACCTCTCTGCAACGCAGCTCTATGGCGCTTTGGAGGTATATGGTGGGCTAGTTGCACCCCAGGGACCCTCAGGATTCAAGGGAGTTAATCCCCCGACTTAAAACGCGCCACGGGGCGTGTTTGCACAGTGAAGGGTGGGCGGGGCTTCAGGTGACATGTGTGCAAACAGGCCCCGTGGCGCGTTTTAAGATGGGGAATTAAATCCTCTTCAATCCTGAGGGTCCCTGGGGCCAACTAGCCCAACAGGTACGTCCAGAAAGCGCCACAGAGCTGCGTTGCAGAGAGGTGTAAAAGGGGTGTGGCCTCTGTACATGTCTCTGCAACGCAGCCCCTAGCGCATACTGGAGGTTCCTGGTGGGCTAGTTGGCCCGTAGGGACCCTCATGATTCAAGGGGACTTAATCCCCCAACTTAAAACGCACCACGGGGCGCGTTTGCACAGATGTCACCTCAGGCCCCGCCCCTCCCTTCACCATTGTGCAAATATTCCTCTAAAATCAGCCGAAATCCGAATTCCGATTTACTCACCTGTTATCAGGAGAGACCTCAGTGCTGCATCTTTCAGCCCAGTACTGATCCTCAAAAGTAATTTTAACCGTACTTACCGGTAACTTGAATTTCCTTCATAGGCTAACATTCACTGGTTTCACTTGGAAATTCTTCTAAGTGTGGAGTTCTGGAACTTTAAAATATTCCTCTAAAATCAGCCGAAATACGAATTCCGATTTACTCACCTGTTATCAGGAGAGACCTCAGTGCTGCATCTTTCAGCCCAGTACTGATCCTCAAAAGTAATTTTAACCGTACTTACCAGTAACTTGAATTTCCTTCCATAGGATATCATTGCCTGCTTTTTGCTGAAAAAGTTTCTAAGTGTTGATTTTTGAAACATACAAATATTCCTCTAAAATCAGCCGAAATCCGAATTCAGATTTACTCACCTGTTATCAGGAGAGACCTCAGTGCTGCATCTTTCAGCCCAGTACTGGTCCTGAAAAGTAATTTTAACCGTACTTACCAGTAACTTGAATTTCCTTACATAGGCTAACATTGACTGGTTTCACTTGGAAATTCTTCTAAGTGTGGAGTTTTGGAACTTTAAAATATTCCTCTAAAATCAGCCGAAATACGAATTCCGATTTACTCACCTGTTATCAGGAGAGACCTCAGTGCTGCATCTTTCAGCCCAGTACTGATCCTCAAAAGTAATTTTAACCGTACTTACCGGTAACTTGAATTTCCTTCATAGGCTAACATTGACTGGTTTCACTTGGAAATTCTTCTAAGTGTGGAGTTTTGGAACTTTAAAATATTCCTCTAAAATCAGCCGAAATACGAATTCCGATTTACTCACCTGTTATCAGGAGAGACCTCAGTGCTGCATCTTTCAGCCCAGTACTGATCCTGAAAAGTAATTTTAACCGTACTTACCGGTAACTTGAATTTCCTTCATAGGCTAACATTGACTGGTTTCACTTGGAAATTCTTCTAAGTGTGGAGTTTTGGAACTTTATAATATTCCTCTAAAATCAGCCGAAATACGAATTCCGATTTACTCACCTGTTATCAGGAGAGACCTCAGTGCTGCATCTTTCAGCCCAGTACTGATCCTCAAAAGTAATTTTAACCGTACTTACCGGTAACTTGAATTTCCTTCATAGGCTAACATTGACTGGTTTCACTTGGAAATTCTTCTAAGTGTGGAGTTTTGGAACTTTAAAATATTCTTCTAAAATCAGCCGAAATACGAATTCCGATTTACTCACCTGTTATCAGGAGAGACCTCAGTGCTGCATCTTTCAGCCCAGTACTGATCCTGAAAAGTAATTTTAACCGTACTTACCGGTAACTTGAATTTCCTTCATAGGCTAACATTGACTGGTTTCACTTGGAAATTCTTCTAGTGTGTGGAGTTTTGGAACTTTAAAATATTCCTCTAAAATCAGCCGAAATACGAATTCCGATTTACTCACCTGTTATCAGGAGAGACCTCAGTGCTGCATCTTTCAGCCCAGTACTGATCCTCAAAAGTAATTTTAACCGTACTTACCGGTAACTTGAATTTCCTTCATAGGCTAACATTGACTGGTTTCACTTGGAAATTCTTCTAAGTGTGGAGTTTTGGAACTTTAAAATATTCCTCTAAAATCAGCCGAAATACGAATTCCGATTTACTCACCTGTTATCAGGAGAGACCTCAGTGCTGCATCTTTCAACCCAGTACTGATCCTCAAAAGTAATTTTAACCGTACTTACCAGTAACTTGAATTTCCTTCCATAGGATATCATTGCCTGCTTTTTGCTGAAAAAGTTTCTAAGTGTTGATTTTTGAAACATACAAATATTCCTCTAAAATCAGCCGAAATCCAAATTCTGATTTACTCACCTGTTATCAGGAGAGACCTCAGTGCTGCATCTTTCAGCCCAGTACTGGTCCTGAAAAGTAATTTTAACCGTACTTACCAGTAACTTGAATTTCCTTCCATAGGCTAACATTGACTGGTTTCACTTGGAAATTCTTCTAAGTGTGGAGTTTTGGAACTTTAAAATATTCATCTAAAATCAGCCGAATTACGAATTCCGATTTACTCATCTGTTATCAGGAGAGACCTCAGTGCTGCATCTTTCAGCCCAGTACTGATCCTCAAAAGTAATTTTAACCGTACTTACCAGTAACTTGAATTTCCTTCCATAGGATATCATTGCCTGCTTTTTGCTGAAAAAGTTTCTAAGTGTTTATTTTTGAAACATACAAATATTCCTCTAAAATCAGCCGAAATACGAATTCCGATTTAATCACCTGTTATAAGGAGAGACCTCAGTGCTGTATCTTTCAGCCCAGTACTGGTCCTGAAAAGTAATTTTAACCGTACTTACCAGTAACTTATATTTTCTTCCATAGGAATCCATGGTCTGGTTTTCAGCAGAAAAGTTTCAAAGTGTCGATTTTCACAAACTACAAATATTCCTTAAAAATCGCCTGTATGACTTAAACGCATTCTTTCAACTGTTTACAGGAGATGCACCAGTGCTGGATCCAGGATCCAACACTGAGTAAGAAAAAGTAACGATAACAGTTTTTACCTGCTAAGTGAATTTCCTTCCATAGGATAACATTGGTGATTCTATGAGAAAAAGTTTCTAAGTGTCAACTTTTAAAATACAATAATATTCCTTAAAAATCACGACTGTAACCAAAACGCTTTTACTCAACTGTTTACAGGAGATGTACCAGGACTGAATCTAGGATCCAGTCCTGTGGTTAGAAAAGTAATCCATAAAGTAACTAATTGCATTTAACTAGAAATTCACATTGAGCTGAATGTTGCATTGTGTTTGAAAATGTGTTGCCCATTGCAACAACTGAAACTACTGTACTTAAAAGTCTATTGCCTATGTGCAAAGTATTTAAACTAAAGTAATTCATTCTGAGAAAGTATTTTTGTAATGTAATGTATAATGTAATTACAATGTAATTTAAAAATAAAATATGTAAAAAGAAATTGTTTCTAAAAATGTAGTAAATCAGTATGAAAAAAATTAATATAAAAATTAATACATTTAAAAATTGTCATTTAAAAAACCTTTGAAATTCACTGAAAAAACCGTAGGTTTCAGGCACGTTATAGTTACAAATTAGCATTTTAAAAACCTTTGAAATTCACTGAAAAAACCATAGGTTTCAGACACGTTATAGTTAGAAATTTGCATTTAAAAAACCTTTGAAATTCACTGAAAAAACCAGAGGTTTTAGGGACAGTTATAGTTAGTTGGACATTGCACTCGTACAAAACCCGTGAAATTCCCCCGTTATAGTTAGTTCAGCTAACTATAACTCGCGCCCCACAATGCACTGCTGATGACGTCACATATTACATCACTCATGACATGGTCAGTGACATCACTGATGACATCACTGATGACATCTCAAATGACATCACTGATGACATCATCCACGTGATAATCTGATGCAGCTCCTCACACCCTAATATAACCTTTGATACACCCAATCTAAATTACAGAGTGCCATTCGCAAAACCATAGACACTCCAACACCAATAACTACATACCCACTCACTGATTCTTAGGTCTACACACACACATCCACTCACTCACCCGTACAGTCACTCATACTTATGGTCACTCAGTACAGGACTATCATATGCACTCTTACTCCTATATAGACACTCAAACACCGCCACTCATCCATAGAGGTACTCACACACCTAGTCAGTCATGCAAATAATTAAACACACTGCCATTTACTCACCTATACAGTTATACACACACCAGCTCACTTAATCATACAAATACTAGCACATTGTTACGCTCTTATACAATCACTGATACAAGCACACACTCATCCATACAGCCACTATCACAATCACTCACTCTCGCTTATAGCTATTTATATACTCCAATACACATATATACTGCCTTTCACATATTTAGTTACTCACACATGTACCACTGGGACATACATTCACTCACTAACACACTCTTACACACACTTACCCACCCATACAGTCTATCACAGATGCACTCTTGAAACCATCCACCCAGTGAATCACCCACTCACACATCTATGCACAGTCGCACACACCCCATCCACACAAACACTCAGGCACCCATACAGATACTCATAGAACCAATAAATAACCCATATAGACACTCATGTAGCTATTCGCAAATCCATGCATCCACTTACACACCAACAGACGGATACAGACATTCACACAGTTTAGTCACTAACCCATGCATTCAGTAAGATACGTTTAATCACTCACTTGTAGAGTCAGTCACGCACGTACTAAATCATCCATTCTGACACTTATACACCCACTCATTCTTCAATACGCCTTTCCCTATATATATTAAACATATTTAAACTTTACAGAAACACACAGTCACTGGATGATGTCATCAGTGATGTCATTTGAGATGTCATCAGTGATGTCATCAGTGATGTCACTGACCATGTCATGAGTGATGTAATATGTGACGTCATCAGCAGTGCATTGCGGGCGCGAGTTATAGTTAGCTGAACTAACTATAACGGGGAATTTCACGGGTTTTGTACGAGTGCAATGTCCAACTAACTATAACTGTCCCTAAAACCTCTGGTTTTTTCAGTGAATTTCAAAGGTTTTTAAATGCAAATTTCTAACTATAACGTGTCTGAAACCTATGGTTTTTTCAGTGAATTTCAAAGGTTTTTAAAATGCTAATTTGTAACTATAACGTGCCTGAAACCTACGGTTTTTTCAGTGAATATATATATATATATATATATATATCACCTACTGACGGTCGCCAGTAGGTAGTTATAGTTAGGACCTTGTTTCTATTCAAAAAGCTCGAACAGACATATATAAATTCATAAGAAAGCTCAAACTGAAAAAATACCATCAGATCCAAATTCATTCAAGGCAAATGGAAAATATGGCACCAACAATGAACACTCCAGGTGCTTCTAATCTTACAGTTGCGGATTATGGTCTTCTTCAGGACCTGTATGATTCGGAAAAAGACAATGGGGTCTCAGAGAACAGTGTCATTGGGCAAGGAAATCAAGTCATGAGCCAAGGTGCTGAGTCACCGACACAGGAGACCGGTGCTAAACCAGACACCCCAATCAGAATTAAATCCAAATTTATCCCGATAATGCCTCGTGACTCCCTCGATGTATTCAACGAGCAGGTGGTGGCATAGGTTAAAAAATTGAACATTGGCATTAACAAAACAAAGAAGAAAATCACCTACCAGGTAATACAATATTACCAACTCATTGACAAACTAAAGAAAGAAAAACAAGTTGTAATCAGGAACTCTGACAAGGGAGGGAATATTGTGTTGTGGCCCTTGCAGGACTATATGGAGGAAGCATATTCACAACTCAATGATCCAGAATGCTACAGGAAAAGTTTGCTTCAAAAATTCAAACGTACACAGGATGTCTTTTTTGCAAAGCTTCTAGCATGGAAGAGCTTGGGCTTACTCAATTTGGAAGAATATAAATATTTGAAGAAAGAGCACCCCACCATTCCGGTGATCTACTTCATTCCAAGAGTTCACAAGAACATAGATAAGCCACTGGGGAGACCCATAATAGCAGCTTGCGATGGACCCCTAGAAAACATGTCAAGATATATTGACTATTTTTTTAGAGAACACGTTAAAAGTTTGAGATCCTATGTGCAAGACACAAGCGACTTACTGCGCAAAATAGCAAACATACAGTGGAAGTCTGGCTATCTTTTAATAGCCCTGGATGTTACAATACTTTATACGTCTATAAGAAATAATGATGGCATTAGGGCTGTGGAGTACTTCTTAGCTAATAAACCTTTAATATTTGCTCAATACAATAAGATGTTAATCAGTATGTTGCTGTTCTGCCTGGAAAACAACTTGTTTCTCTTTAAGAACCAAATGTACCAGCAAATACAGGGGGTGGCAATAGGGGCCAGCTTCTTCCCCAGCTATGCATGTTTATTCATGGGCTGGTGGGAGGAGCTGGTCCTCAGAAAGCAATTTGGGCATATCTACCAAGAGAAGGTTATTACCTGGTTAAGGTTTATAGATGATTTATTTATTGTGTGGCATGGCACCGAGCAGAATGCAATTGAGTTTATCACGCAGATTCATGTCAATGATGTCAATTTAAACTTTACCTCATCCATAAGCAAAGAAATGGTAACATTTTTAGATGTGCAGGTCCAGATCGTTAGCAATAAACTAACAAGGTCATTATATCGCAAACAAACAGCTGGCAACACAGTGTTGCATGCATCAAGTTTGCACCCTCTGCAACTCATACAGAGCATTCCGTATGGGGAAATTCTTAGGATAAGACGGGTTTGCAGTGAGGAGGTGGATTTATCTGCCAAACAATTGAAAAGCAAGGAACGCTTTCTAGCGAGCGGGTACAAAACTAAGATCATAGATGCTGCGATCATCAAGTCTAGGAAGTGAGCCAGGGATGATCTGCTGCAATCCAATATCAAACATCAGGTAACAGCAAGCGAGGTATTGGATCCAACCAATGAGCCTACCAGATTAATCCTATCATACTCAAGGCAAGAGAAGCATAAAGGAGCTTTGTTATTTAACAATATGCATAGGTTGTTAGGATTCCCTGGTTTTAAGTAACACATTTTATAATTGATTTTATATGGATTAATTCGATCTTTATCTATATACAAGTATTTTATAATAAGGGATACCTAGATCGGCAGCTTTCGATTTTAGTTCTTTATAGCAGTCCAAATGAATTTATATATGAATGAACTATGTTGTACTTCAATTATTGTGACCCCAAAGGATCCTTATACCTCATGCACTTTAGGTCTTGTTGCCAGAATGCTATCATGACATTATGTCAAAATATATGGCGCTGGCAACAGCTAGTATGTAGCACTTAGCACTTTAGTTTCATTTGCACTACAGCCTATTTAGGTTGAAAAGGAGGGGTTAAGCACTTTGTCACTTTTTTCCAAGTATTTGCTATTTTGCACATTAAGTGAACTATATAATGTATAGGTCAGACAGGAATGGGTAGATTTATTATAAATGTATTTGGACTGCTAATTACCGTGCTGTCTAGACCTAAATTCATAAATAGTGTATACCAATTGGGTATCAAATTGTGTGCACCAGTCACTTTGGGTAAAGCAATGTTTGATGTATTAAAACATTGATGTATTTGCAAATACATAAAATGGAAATGTTTGGGTGGTAGATATTAGGTCTGTGGGCACCATAAGTTTTATGATAACCAAATGTGGAGATGAAAAACAATCGACAGGATGATAATGCATTGAAGCCATCAACTAATTCTGAATAGCACGTAATATCTATCTGCACACAATGTAACCATAGCATGTGATTTTAATTGTATACAAAATGGTTTTTAAGAGTATTTATACTTTTATTTAAGCGTACATTGGGGCAGATGTGCAGTATGTTGTTTATGTCCATTATTTGGCTTATGAGCACTTTAAAAAGGGTGATCTATTGAGCCAGCGTTGACTTGTGATCAAGGCCGGTCACGGCCGAAACGCGTTATGGCGGATTTGGGTGAACAATAAATAATTGCACTGAATTTGGGTCTGCACTCGTTATTCTCCACGGAGGAGATTGAAGTAGGCGAGGTTTTTTGATATATATATAAACAGGAATTGGTTATGAACTTAAAATATTATTGAAGGATGTCAATGTTAGCAAGCATCACGAGCTACACCGTATAGTATATCTTCCATTTCCATTGTGTTGTCGTAATGTGTCATGTGACTAGTATACTACCATATATTTCTGGCAACAGCGTAGTGTGATCATGTGATCAAGGCCACAGAAGTGGCCAAAAGGCATCATGAAGGACTAGCACTGCACTGAAATAAACTTTTCACTGGGCATCAGCAATTGAAGTTGTCCGTATCCCCGTTTGTGCGTGAATGCACGTGGAGTGGTAACAGGATATTACCTGTGGAAATCTGCTTTTTTCCTTGTTACAGACCCCTCACCCGGAAGTTGGCTGATCGTTTGCCTAAGCCACAGAGGATTTCGCTCCGTTGGGAGCTTCATTGATCAGCCCCCTGCTTGACCTCAACCAATACTTGCAGTGTCGGAGGTAGATTCTGGGAGTCAGAGGACTCGTGTGAACGCCAAGGTACATGCAGTAAGTTTCACGGTCATTGTGGAGGTGGGGAGGTGCTACTGTGCCATTACACGCTGTGTTTTAAAATACATACAGCACGTTTTAAGCTTAATAATAACTATCAGTGCGATGTCAGAAGTCGCGCTACGTGAACGAGAAATGGCGGCAGAGGAGCTGTTTCTTAATCTGCCCAAGATAACTGAAGGGGTAAGCACCAATAAAAATGATGCCAGCAACAACAATGATGTCAAAAGCCTTAGAAAAGAACAGCAGGAGTGAACTCACTAAGTGGTGGGAAATCAAGTCACTTGAAAAATACCACGAAGTAGGCAGAATACCGAGAGGGCTTCGTATCATGTTAGCTCCAAGCTTTGAGAGCCCAAATCCGCTCCTACTGAAAGAATGGGTGGAAAGTAACCTCGAGGCATCCATGCGATTAGTCTGCCTCCTAATCAAATACACCAGAGTTGACTGTGACAACAACAAGAATGAAATTGCACGTATAAACAACGAACTAAGCAAAGTAGAAAATTCTAGCAATAAGGACTTTATAGAAAAAAGTATTAAAGAAATGAAGGATCGCCTAAAAAAACAAGAAGATGTTATAAAAAACAGAAAAGCGTTTAAATTTGCGCACAATAAAAATGATTATGAACAGGGACAAATATTTACATTCGCGCGCAAATTCGATTCCTTACGCAAGCAAAAGTATATCAATAAAGTTCCAAGTCAACCAAAATCATTGACTGTGGTTGACAGTGATACTAACATATCTACATCTGATGTTAGTACGGCTCCAAGTGAGACTGAATCTGAAGAAGGTGGGGATAGTGTTGCAATTCCGAGAACAGATATGGGGCACCTGACCCTTGCAGAGGAGTTGGATTCTTTAAGGGGACAGCGAAAACAGTCCCTACGACCACGGAATCCAAACGTCACACACAACAAAGGAGAAAGATCAGAAGGCGCAAAAGACACAAATGCCTCTGGCACAAGAGGGCGAAGGCAACACAACCAATGATGGAAACAACGCTAACCTCACTTGATAAAACCATCATCAATATGACAGATATACAACTTAATCAGGCTGAAAAACAGTTACTTGCACTCGGATTATCATACTGCCCAGAGAGCAATTTCAATTATTGTGAAACAAAAGTTGATATCTACAAGTTTATTAGAAAACTCAAATTGACCAAATATTATACCATCAAAAGGCATTCAGAAATTGACAAAGATCAACACCGTGTTTCACAAGTTGGGCGCACTGGATTATCATCAGGAGATGTACCGTTAATAAGAACTATGCATGCATTATGAGAAGAGATCAACGACAGTAATCAAGAAAGCACTGACACTCAAAATATAGCGTTTGCTGTGGGAATTAACATCTCTTTTCCAGGACAGAGTCCATTTAAGTCTCCATCTACATTTGTGCCCACTATGCCCCGCGATGCGGTAGACATCTTTCACGACAGGGTCATTGAAGAACTTAAGAAACTCTATTGCACTTCCAAAAGGCACAAATATACCCCCAATCATCAGACCAAACAATATTTTCAACTTATGGTGAAACTTAAAAACAACTCTACTGTAGTCATTAACAAATCCGATAAGGGGGGAAACCTTGTGCTATGGCGTAAGTCAGAATATAATGCAGAAGCATATCGGCACCTGAATGATACGGAATGCTACAAAAAAATCAACCCTGCCAAAGTGAAAAAGATCAGCAAAAATTACAAAGATGATTTGACATTATGGAAAAGAGAAGGTTTGATAACAAAAGATGAGTTTGCATTTCTTAATAACGAGTTCCCCACTATGCCCACGATATATTTCATCCCAAAGGTGCATAAAAATATATTACCAGTGCCAAGCAGACCCATCATCTCTGCCAAAAGGAGTTTATTTGAAAACATGTCTAGATATGTCGATTACTATCTCCAAGAACATGTTATCAACCTTCCCACCTATATTCGTGATACCACTGACTTTCTCTACAAATTGAGTTTACAATCATGGTCAAGCGAATTTATGTTCCTCACAATGGACATTACTGCCCTCTACACCAGCATTAGGCATGATGATGGTTTAAATGCAGTTGATTTTTATTTGGGAAAAAGACCAATTGAAATGTATTGTCATAACCAAATGCTGCTTAATATGATTTGATGGTGTTTACATAACAACGTGTTCACTTTTGACAGCACCATTTTTCAACAGCTACGAGGAGTAGCTATGGGGGCATGCTTCTCTCCTAGCTATGCTTGCCTCCATGTTGGCTGGTGGGAGGAGCATGTCCTACAGGTGGATCATAGCAATGCTTGTGTACAACATGTGGTTAAATGGTGGCGTTACATAGACGATGTTTTTGTCATCTGGCGTGGTACACAGGTACAAACAGAAGCGTTTGTCAACAGCATTAATATCAGCAACATGAATTTACAGTTCACAGCGCACATTGACAACACAACCACCAACTTTCCAGACATTAAAGTGTATATTGATCATGGCAAAATTGAAACAAGTCTACATATAAAACTGACTGCAGGTAACACACTGCTACATGCCAACAGTTTCCATCCGCAGCATACCATCACCAGCATCCCATACGACGAATTTCTTCGCATACGGAGGGCCTGCAGCACTTTAGATAATCTTGAGCACCATCAAAATGAAGCCAAAACCAGGTTCATTGAAAGAGGGTATAACCCCAGAAAATTGGAAGTGGCTATAAGAAAAGCTAATATCAAGGGCAGGCAGGGACTACTTTATTCCAACAGAGAAAGAGATTTGGAGGTCAATAGGGCAGATACCATTACGCCCGAAAAAACTGAAAAGTCACAGTTTAGACTTATCACCAACTTCAGTAAGCAGGCCTATAACATCAAAACTATTGTCAATAGACAATGGCCTATTGTCCTTACGGACGAGACTCTTAAACAAATACTCGCAGCTAAACCTACTGTTACATTTCGTAAAGCCTATTCCATGCGGAATGACCTTGTAAAAACCAGTCCTGAAATTGACAATAAAACCAGCTTGTTGTCACCTAAAAAGGGCTTCTACAAATGCAGTTCGTGCCGTGCGTGTAAATTTGGAACTAACACTACATCGTACACCATTGCATTTTCCAACACAAGCATTGAGCTCAAAGGTCATTTTACATGCAGAATATGCCGTTTACATGCTGCAATGTGAGTGTGGTCTGCGTTACATAGGCAGCAGGAAATTACAGGTTTATGCAAGAATACTACAGCACTTACGTGCTATAGTTAATTCAGACCCAGCCTACCCAGTAGCGAGGCACTTTAAACTGGAACACGATAACAACCTTAACTGCCTTCAATACTATGTTATAGATGCAGTTCCAGCAAACAAAAGAGGGGGCAACCGTGAAAAGAAGCTACCACAGCTAGAATCGAGGTACATTGTTGAACTCGATACTAAGTCCCGACAGGGTCTTAATATAGGTGATGATCTCCATAATTACCTGTAATGTCCTTTAAACTAACTGGCTATCATTTTCTTTTTAATGTGTTTGCCTTTGCACTATTTATGCATATAGGCTTGGTTTTTGACCAGACGTACACCTCTAAATCTCTACCTGCCATCACTGGGAGAATAGGTCTTTTTGGCTCATACAAATCAGATATTTTTATAAGGGGGCTCCCTTATTATAAACTGTGCTGAATATTATTCAATCCATTTTTAACTTCTTTTCCTCTTAGCCGCAGATAAAATAAAAAATTCTTTTTTATTAAAAACTTTTTAGGACTGGGCTTTCCAGCCAATAGCAACACACACCATCTAGCACTTCTTAAACACAAATAAATCTTGCACTTTAGCACTTTTCTGCACGAACAGCACTGCACTTTGGAATTAAAATGCCATACTGTAGCACATTCCTCGTGCCATTTGAGCAGCATATAAGCAGCTATCTATTAATATTTGCACAAACAGTATTTGCACTGAATATTTATTAATATTTATATTCATGTAAGGTATTGAGGTGTGGTCTTAACATTTGAAAATGATGTCCTTAATCATATATTTTTATAATAGCTTATTTATTATGATGGCTTTTACAATATGAAGTATTTATTTATTTATTTGTTCATGTCTCAAATCTGCATGTATATTATCGTACTATGGTTCAATTACCCTTTGTTTTATATATGCATTAATACAGGAATTGGACATGAACTTAAAATATTATTGAAGGATGTCAATGTTAGCAAGCATCCTGAGCTACACCGTATAGTATATCTTCCATTTCCATTGTGTTGTCGTAATGTGTCATGTGACTAGTATACTACCATATATTTCCGGTAACAGCGTAGCGTGATCATGTGATCAAGGCCACCGAAGTGGCCGAAACGCGTCATGAAGAACTAGCACTGCACTGAAATAAACTTTTCACTGGGCACCAGCAATTGAAGTTGTCCGTATCCCTGTTTGTGCGTAAATGCATTTGGAGCGGTAACTGGATATATAAATATATATATATTACCTACTGGCGGTCGCCAGTAGGTAGTTATAGTTAGGACCTTGTTTCTATTCAAAAAGCGTTTTTTCTTTTGCCAATATCTTTGGCGCCGTTTGACGAATCTTCACGAAATATTCAAAACTAATGGGGCGCTCCGGTCAGCTCCTGTTTTAAAAGTTTCGGGGTGATTCGCCAACCAGGGGCTGAGAAAAAAGGGGGGTCCCAAAACGCGTTTTCTCCATGTTCTTTTACATAGGAAACTTTAGACAAAGCTACAGCCCGAACTGCTGAACGGAATTACACCAAATTTGGCAAAAGGTAGGTCTTGGTCTAGAAAGTGTGCTTTATTTTAAATGGTGTAAATCCGTTCAGTAGTTGCTGAGAAATTAAAAAAATAAAAATATCGATATCTGAGCACCGAGGAGCATTCGCGAACCCTCCCAAGCACGAGCTCAATTCTGATTGGCTGCCAACACTCCAAACCAGAAATGTGTTGGCAGCCATCTTGTGACTCGGTAACCGAGTCACAAGAAAACAGTGGAAAGAAGGTTAAAAAACAAGAAAAGGGGCCAAAAAAAGCATTTTTTTAAAAATAAATCAGCCGAATTCGTGCTGGGTGCGCGAATCCGGCCGAGAAAAACAAAAAAAAACGTATAAGCCCCCGGGTGGGCCAGGTCCCGGGGGCAATGCGCAGTTAATTAGCAGGGGCCCGTGGGGGCCACCGCAGCCCCGGGGACTGCCACCTCCCCAGGGATTTATTCATTATGTGCGGGGGCACGTAGCCCCCCGCAGCCCCGGGGACCACCACCTCCCTGGGGCTTCTAAAAAAATGTGTGGGGGCTCCTGCCCCCCCACGCTGCCCCTGGGACCACCACATCCCCGGGGCATTCATCAATATGGGTGTGGGGCCTCGCGGGCCCCCCCAAGCCCTGGGGTCTGCCACCTCCCCGGGGCTTAAATTAAAATAAAAAAGTGTGGGGGGGCTTCTGCCCCCCCACACTGCCCCGGGGACCACCACCTCCCCGGGGCACTAATTATTTAAATATGGGGGTCTGCTGCGGCCCCCCGGGGACCACCACCTCCCTGGGGCTTTAAAAAAGCTGGGAGGGCGGCTGCGCGGCCCCCCTCCTAGAGCCCTCTATGGCCCTGGAGACCGCCACCCCCCAGGGCCGGCTCCTGCAATGTCCCGGGGTGCCCAGCCCCGGGACATTGCCGTTTGCAATGACGGGGCGGGAGCCGTGCAGCTCCCGCCCTGTCATTGCAAACACTGCTTTGCTTCTTGGAAGCGAGAGCAGGAAACCTGCTCTCGCTCCCAAGAAGCAAAGCAGTATTGCTTTTGGGCAAGGGGAGCTGCATGTCAGCAGCTCCCCTTGCCCAAAAGCAATGCCGGCACTCGCAGGAGGCGAGTGGCAGGGACCGTGGGGGCATTGGGGCTCCCCCCACGGTCCCCATCAAAGAGGCCAGGCCCTGGGGGATGGGGTCCCCAGGGCCAGGAGTGGCCCGTGAGGGGGGCCAAGCGGCCCCCTGTTTTAAAAAAAATGCAGGCTGGCCATGCCCCGGGGGATGGGGTCCCCGGGCCATTCTTGGCCTGAGGAGGGGGGCCACACGGTTCCCCTCATTTATTTATTTATTTTTTAAATGGTGGCAGGCCCCGGGGGATGGGGTACCCGGGCGAATACTAAATAATGGCAGTGGATCGGCGTTTTTTTTTTTTTTGGGAGTTTGGAGTCGCGACCCCAACGCGGCTCTCAGCACAGCCCCCCGTGTAACGTCGCGTTGGATTCGCGAATCCACCTTAAATAAATAATTAAGAAGTATATAATGTAGAAGGTAGTGTTGTATTTGTGAAGTTGTTTTAAAGAAGTACTGTGATTGAAGTTAATGACAAGATTACAATTGATAGAGTTGTTAAAAATATATAAAATTTCAAATTAATAGTTAAACTTGAAAAGTGTGTTGTGTTGTAGTGCATTGAATTTGTGCTTTTGTTTTGTGAATTCGCGACGGGTTCGCGAATCCGAAAAAATGTTAAAAAAAAAATTGTATGTGTAAAACAAATTATAATCAGTATTATGTTATAGGGTGGCTCTAAATAGAGCCCTTGTTTTTATTGTGAGTTTGTTGTAGCTACATGTAAGTGCCGATGCAGAGCTTAAGGTTGGTGAGAAAGACTCTGGGGCATATTCTCAAGGAGCTATCGCCGAGTTATCGGCACTTCATCGCAGCCAAATCCGCAATAAATTTATCTCCCCATTCCCAAGCTGGTGCTAACAGCCCATAACACCAGTTTACCTGCGATAGCAGTCTCAAAAAACATCGCCACAGATGACCCTGGCAACTAACGCTAATGATATGCAGAGTAGGCGTTCCCGTGCTAAAAGCTGTGACAACACCACTCCACAACATTCACAACGACCAGCCAGATCGGCGAAAAGAACACAAAACATGCGCTAAGGTGCGTTAGCAGCAGGAAACTAACACCTGCTCCTACCTGGTGTAAAGTCGGACGACAACCGGCACCAGACAAGGGAGCACAGCCCATAGCCACGCATGAAGAACAACAGATGCCCTGGAGCAACCCATCATGCAGCCCGGAGCCCCAATAGGTCAACAACACCCACCACCACCACCACCACCCCCAGGACCCCACCACCCCCACCCCCCCTGGGGCCCTACCCCGGGCACCCCCACAACCCCCCATGTACAAAGATAGTGCACATCAACCCCACGAAATCATGAACCAAACAAATCGCCTGAAGTCGCACAATCACAACACCCAACATACATGTGTGGCCAGAAAAAGGGAAACCATACATCCATATCACAATATCCAAACAATACATTTATTACAGAACAAACCAAAAAAAACAATTCTGAAAAGGCATGGCGGGTCGTCTCAGGACATCCTGTAAGTAACAGCCTGCAAAACAGAAATCTGGATCAGAAGGTGTGCCATGCGCCCATCAAAGTACAGAGAGAGAGAGCGAAAGAGAGAAAGAGAGAGGGAGAGAGAGGGAGAGAGGGAGAGAGAAAGAGAGAGGGAGAGAAAGAGAGGGAGAGAGAAAGAGAGGGAGAGAGAAAGAGAGGGAGGGCGAGAGGGAGAGAGAGGAAGAGAGGGAGAGAGGGAGAGAGGGAAAGGGAGCGAGAGAGGGAGAGAGAGAGAGAGAGAGAGAGAGGGAGAGAGGGAGAGGGAGAGAGAGGGAGAGAGGGAGAGAGAAAGAGAGGGCGAGAGAGTGCCGACACTGCGGACCTAGGCCTCACTGCTCACCTGCTGCCACCGGTGTGTCTCCAACCACGTGCCGGAAGTCACAGCAGTCCCCCAGGTCCCTCATCTGAAACAGTTTCCAGAGACATGAATGGCAGAGCCCATACAGTTGCACACGCCATCATCGCTTGCCGGCCCCTGCGCACACAGGCTGCTGCACCCCAGCCCCTCCCGCCGCCCAGCGGTGATTGTCCACCCCGGCGCAACCAGACCTCACTGCTCAACTTCCGCCACCGGCGTGTCTCCAAGAGGGCCCACCACATTCTGAAAGGGATCTCCAAGCCTGGTGCCCGCGACCATGGCACCCTCCACATCATGCAGCCCCGCACCGCGGGCCACCAGGTCACACACATGATTCTGGGTCTTGATTTTGCAATGGCAGAGACCACATCAGTGTACATGGCATCATCGCAGGCGGCACACCCGCTCAGCACTTGAGGTGCCACTAACTCTGTGAACCCCGACGCAACGCCACGTGGCGGGAGGGCCACACTGCCCGCTAGCCCAGGCCAACACTGCGGTCCAGCAGGGCCCACACTAATCCTTGCCAGTCCTGACCGCCAGGACGGCGCATCATCGCAGGCTGCACACCCGCTTAGCACTTTAGGTGCCCCTATCTCACTGCACCGCAAGACACCGTCCCATGGCGGTGTGCCTGTGCAGTGCCGCAGTGTATCCGGTGCCACCAAGTCTGTGCACCGCTAGCCATGGACCCTTAATGATTGAGTCCCGTTGTGCGGACGCCATCATGTCACCCCCGGCACTGGGCAATGTGAGGTGGCAGGGCCCTAGGCCCTCATGCATACATGAGAACTACACAGAGACACCCAGTCAGAGAGAGTGGAAATGGCGTCCAGCACGTGCGCCACGCCTTTTTCATTGGCAGGGTCACATGTCCTGTGACGCCAGTGCTGGATTGGTGTGGCGTGGGTGTACACCAGCCGTGAGGGAGTGGCTGTGGCATGCTGACAACTAGACCTGTGAGCTGCAGATCCCAACAGTGAAGACCTGGGACATGTAGCGTTGTCGTCACCCCCTTTTTGCATAATTGGAGTGGGCTGTCCTGGCATATGCCAGTCCAGCGTAAGGGTGTGAACAATGACCCCTGGGCTCTGGGCGTGGTTCCGTCCTGGGCTGGCCAAGGAAGTGACTAATGGATGTGTCTCTGTTGTAGTGTCGGCACCACCCGGACCGCAATCGGCAATCTGTCACCCTGTGACAATAGTCCCACAACATGGGCAACATGGACATAAGGGTGAATCACTGACCCTACATTTATCCATACTTCCACAACTGAAAGATCATGGACATGACACATCTGTATGAATATGAATGTTTATTACACATTCAAGGGAGTGTTGCAGCTGGAGCAGTACAGGGCCATGCCAACGCCATTTCACATTGTCGGCCAGTGGAGGGCCAGCCAGAGTCCTTCAGGGAATGACAGGTACATCAAGAGAGGAGGACTTCAGTCCTCAGTCTGATAGCTGTGTCATTGGTGACCAAACAGAATATGGCATTCCATGTTGAGGTCCAAGGTGAGTGTCGCAGAGTGCATCAGGGACAGTGGAAGGTGATGATGCAGAGGGCAGAACCAAGCAGAAACCGGCCACATGGCGGAGATGTATGCTACTGCATCCTCCTGACCACGATGGCAGATTCATCCCCATCTTCGTCCACTGCTGTTGCATGTGCCTCACATGTGGGTGGTGGTGTACAGTCTCCAGCACTGTGTGGCACAGACACATCAGGGGCCGGAGATGTGGATGGGGTGGTAGCAGCAGCATGCATAAGCGCCAGGCCTTGTGGCAGCAATGCCATGAGGAGGGTCTTTAGGGCATTGAGGGACCCAGCTACCTCTCGCTGGTGTGCAGCAGTGGCAGCCGCTCTTTCCGCCTCTGTCCGCTCCATGTTCTCCATGATCCTCCGCATGTGTCCCAACTCCCGGGCGAGATCACTGGAGACACTCTGACTAGACAGTCGTTCTTGTTGCAGAGTCAGGACTCTAGCGATGTCAGCCATGGTCCATTGGAGAGCTTGGAGTGGACTGTGGGTGTCCGTTAGGGACTGTGAGTGGTCCCTGATGGGACTTAGACACCCATGTATGACGTCTAGTTTGGCTACCATGCGGTCGAACCCCACCTGCACCTGTTCAGCCAGCTTCTCCTGGCACCCCAACACATGGCGTTGGAAGGCCATGTGTTCGTCGTGGGGGTCCTGGGAGGCAGCCGTGGTGGTGGGTGCTGCCTGCTGTGTGTGCTGTGCACGGGGTGGGTTCTCCTCTTGGCAGCTGGGATGCCCTGATCCTGGAAGTGGGCTGCGGAGGCTCTCCATGAGCTGTTGGAGGGCATCGGAGTCGAAGGTGTGGTGGTCTTCTTCGTCATCAGAGAAGAGAGGTTTGGACTGCTCTGCAGGAGGTGTTGGATTTCCCCCTGCAATGTGAAGGGGAGATGCAGTTTAACATCGTGTTCACATGTATGTTGACGCATTGTACATGTTTGCATTCGGACTTCATGACAGTGTACATTGTGACTGTTTGGGGGGAGCTGCCTATTTGATGCGGGACAGTGGACATTCCGACTACATCACGGATGTGTGTTTGTACTTGTACATTGTCAACTCACATTTCCCTGCAGTGCCAAATGTGATTGGCCAGTTTCTACGCACATGCGGCACCAGTTGTGTCCTCTGTTCTGTTGTGGACGTGTTGCGGTTTGTGCCACATCGTTGTCAATGTTGATGTGCTCTTCATGTAATGTGTGTGTGCCGCATTTTGTGGGAGTCGCCCCTGCAGCTCTGATTTAGCTGCCCTTATCCCTGTCACGCGGTGTGCCTCTGGGTTCTGTGCTTATGCAGTGCTGAGATGTTGCATACCTGTGTGCATTGGTCTCTTGGTGGGAGTTGTGGGTTTGGGGCATGGTTTGTCTGCAGATGTGCTATGCTTAATTGTGCATGTGTGTCATTGTGCCCATCTCCCCCCGTCCTCCCAGTCCCTGGTGGTTACTCATCCTGTTGCTGTTGTGTCTGGTCATGTTGAGCAGTGTCCGGTCCCCCAACTCCTGCCACTGTCTCCCCACTGATGACTGTGGACACCATTTCCTCCATCTCGTCCAGCTCCTCCTGTGGCGCTGGACTCCCACCTCCAGTCTGCAATGCTGCCTTCCGGTTGTTTGCGAGCTTCAGCTTGGTTTTGCACTTCACATCATTCCAGCTCCTCTTGACCTCGTCCATTGTCCTCTTCAGCACTCCGACTGCATTCACCTTGTCCACGATGGTCTGCCATATTCCATTTTTAGTTGCCAGTGACACAGTGGAGGTGACGAACAGTGTTTGATGGTGTTCTATCACCTCCGTTATCAGGATCCTGTTTTCCTACGGACTGAACTTTGTCTTCCTCTTCTTCTTGTCCTTGCCCTTCCCTGACCCTGAGGTCCCAGGCTGGTCCTCCGTGGGGTTTGAGGGGTTCTGGTTGTCCTCTGTACTTGCTCCGGCTGCCTCCATTGTGCTTCGTTGTTGTTTGGCTTTTGTTTGTATGTTTTTTTTCTACTTTTATAGTGCATTTTCCCGCATGATGCACAGGAATTGCAGGCCTGTGGCTGGTTTTCTTAGATTTTTGTATCGCGATTGGCGTCATCGCTACTATTTTCGCGTTGGGGTTTCGCGTTTTTGCGGCGTCGCTATGTTTTTAACGCGTTCATTTGACTCGTCTTGTGACTATCGCATGGTACCGCCGTGTTGTGAACGCCACGTTAACACGGAGTTGTTTTCCCGCGATGGACTTTGATGTGAGGGGTTGCGTTAAGCTACACTTGCGGTAGTAATCACACGTTCTTGTGAATATGCCCCTCTGTTTCCTTGATCTGTGAAGTGTACTCCATCACTTCTGTAGATGTCATCCATATCAAAACGTAGATTGTTGTTATATATGGAGCCCATCCTATGGTCTCTGAGGTAAGCAGAAACAGCTTTATTGACATTCTTTCTAGCTTTCTCAATCTGTGGACAGAATTGATTTGACCACTTCCATTTCTGTCTTTGGCATATGTTAGAGTATACAAAGACAGTTTGAGGTAAAATCAACATGAATTGTGCAAAGGTGTCCTTCATTAGCATTTCCAGACCTACCCCAGTCAATGTGCCTAGGTCATTGCCACCACAGTGCACAATCATGAGGTCAGGGGGCTGGAGATGCAAAAAGGTTTTAACCAAAGGCATCAATTAGTGCTACTTTAATCCTCTCTGTGCAATCCATTTAATATCCACATTTTGCAAACCTAGGTCTTTGTCAATAGCTCTGCGTTCAGCATACGTTTTGCACCAGAAAACATAGCTGTGTCCAACAATCCACACTGTAAGCATCTTGAAGGGATGTCTGGAAGTATTGAAAAAATGTTTGTAGCTGAGGTAGTCAGTTGGTAGAATGAGAGGTATGTAAAATGGTGGACAAGATGCTGTTTTTTTTTAAAAAGTAGAGAATTGATTGGCTGTTTAAGAACATTGTACATTCAAAAATAGGGTGCATTTTACTCTCTTTAAAAAGCACACCTGCTGTTTGCATTTGTAACATTGTGTGGTGAACTTGAAAATATGGTGAACTTGTGACCTGTGAGTTCAGTTCAATGTTCCATGAACTGCTACTATGGAAACTGGCATCAAGCAGAATGGGGGAAGGTTTGAAACTTAACTGTGGAATTAAAATGTGAAATTGTAATTTATATATAAGTGAAATCTTATTAAAGTAAGATTTCCCAAGTCAGTAGTATGTTTAGAAGTGGTGTGTTCTTAAAAAATAATGGTATTTTATTTGTAATATATTTTTGAACTCCTGTATGGATTCGCGGCTCCATCGCGTTGGTGCACGGCTCCATCGCGACTCCAAAAAATTCCAGGAACAGTTTGGGCACTTTTAGAAGTCAGTTGGTAAGGGTTCATATGTCTAACGAATAGAAATGTGTTTCATAATTTGAAATAATGTAGGAAGGTATGTGATTTGTTATTTACATGTATTTGTGTGGAGAAAGAGAGGGAAACTTTGCCATTACTGGTTTTACCTTGCTGAGACTGGTGCATTACATTGATTGTGTGCATAAGAAAATCATTTATGAGTTTGTGATATTTTCAATTCTACAAATCTATTTGGAAGGTGAGTTATAAATTTGTGAGGTGTATTATGTATTAGGTTTATTTTAAATTTTAAAAATAATTTAAAAACTGTGATGTTTGAAATATATTAAATAAATGTACAGATGTGTATTGTAGTTTGTTTTATTGAAGTTAAATGTTGTTTGAAATAGATTCTGTATAGTAATATGTGTATATTGGAAGATGGATTAGTGATTATGGTAGTTTATTTTAGTGTGCGGATATGTACATTTGTAGTATACCGCATAATTTTAGCTCCTGCTTTAAATTTGGAGGTGGAGTCTGTCAAGTTTTAAGGTGTGCATGGACTTCTGTCTCAAGTATGTTTCTACTTGTATATGTATTTTCATATGTCTTATATATTTGAAGGTGCATGATGTATAACATAGAGATGTTGTTGCTTTTTATGTGGTAGGCTCAAAAGTGTGAGTACTAGTAGAATGGTGATGATGCAGCACAAAAGTGTGGTTTAAAAAATGGTGACATAAGGTGTTAATGATTAGACTTCTTTTTTTAAGTTTCTGGAGAGGTACAGTTGAAATATGCCGCATCATTTTTGATGTTTGCTTGAAATTGAAAGTTTGTTCTGTGAATTTTTAAGGTTTGGATAGTGTTATGGCACAGACATATTCATGTATGCTTTTAGTAATATGGTGTGACGTTTACTAAAGATATGTGAGGGGTTCCTACTTTGTATTTGGGTAGGTGAAATATTATAAGTAGTTGTAAAATGGTTAAGCAGCAGCCTGAAAGTGAGGGTTGAGATGCTTTTAGAGATGTTATTTACTAGAGTAATTTGTATGATGTGAGGAAAGTTATATTCATATATACTGCATAATTTTCAGTGCCTGTTTGAAAATTGAAGTGTACTCTGTGAAGTTTTGAGCTGTGCATGGTGTTGTGACTGAGATATGTGTCTACTTGCTCATATATTATGGTATGTGTTTGAAGATGATAGAGGTATAAAACACACATGTACATTTTTCTGTTTTTTACTTTTATATATGATGCTGGTAGGAAAAGGTATAGACATATGCATACATGGATTTAGAAATACGGGGAGGCTTTTATGAAAGATAAGTGAAGTGTTGCTTTGCTGTTATCTATGCTCTATACCTGTTTTTTGCTAGAATAGTGAAGCAGTAGTATTGGAATAATGATGTTTATGATATGTTGGGAGAGGAATTATTTTTATGGTACTTTGTAAGAGTCTACTTATGTAATCACTCAGCCAGTAGTCATGCTGTTATGAAATCACCCAGGCGTTACCTCTGTACTCCTTTAATTCTCCAGACTTTGCCCCTGTACTCATGCAATCACCAATGCATTAGGTATACAGTGCTTCAATCACCCAGGCACTATCTTTCCACTCTTTCAATCACGCAGGCACTACTTTTGTACTTATGTAATCACTCAGCCAGTAGTCATGCACTTATAAATTCACACAGGCACTACCATTGCACTCCTGTAATCATTCAGGTAGTACCTTAGTTGTTCTGTAATCACCCAGGCAGTATTCATGGACTTACAAAATCACCTACTCACTTCCTATGTATTCCAGTAATCCCCCAGATATTACCCCTGCAGTCATGTAATCACCCAGGCACTAGTTATGTACTACCCCTGCAGTGATGCAATCATGCAGGCTGTACCTATGCTGTTAAGAAATCACCCAGGCACTAATGTTGCACTCCTTTATTCACTCAGGCACTACCTCAGTAGTCCTGCAATCACCCAAGAAGTATTCATGCACTTTTAAAATCACCCAGTCACTTCGTATGTAGTCATGTAAATCCCCAGATATTACCCTTGTAGTCATGCAATCACCCAGGCGTTACCTATGTACTCCTTTAATCCCCCAGACGTTACCCCTGTACTCATGCAATCACCAATGCATTAGGTATACAGTGCTTCAATCACCCAGGCACTATCTTTGCACTCTTTCAATCACGCAGGCACTACTTTTGTACTTATGTAATCACTCAGCCAGTACTCATGCACTTATAAATTCAACCAGGCACTACCTTTGCAGTCATGTAATCGCTCAGGTAGTACCCTAGTACTTCTGTAATCACCCAGGCAGTACTCATGGAGTTATAAAATCACCCACTCACTTCCTATGTATTCTAGTAATCCCCAGATATTACCCCTGCATTCATGCAATCAGCCAGGCACTAGTTATGTACTACCCTTGCAGTCATGCAATCATGCAGGCTGTACCTATGCAGTCAAGTATTAACCCACACACTACCCTTCCAGTCATAGAATCACCCAGGCCCTTCTCTTGCACTTATCTATTCACGTAGGTACTACTCCATGACTCATCTATGCCTTCAGGTGCTATTTTTACACTTATCCATGCACTCAATGTTTATGTGTGCACTCATGGAATTAACCAGTCACTATCCATCTTCTCCTGCAATTACCCAGTGACTACCCTTGCACTCATACAATCACCCAAGCACAACCTATGGAGTTATGCAATCACTCAGGCAGGTCTATTACATTTCTCTACTACCCATGCTGTGTTCCAATGATCCAGCCACTACATATGCACTGCTGTAATCACTCAGGCATTACTGTGCACTCATGCAATCAGCCAGGCACTACCTATGCACTCATGCAATCACAAAGTATTACCCATGCACTCTTTCAGTCATGTAGCCACTACTCATGTACTTATATAATCACCCAGACACTACCGTTGCACTACTTCAATCACGGAGGCACTGCCCTTGTACTTATGTAATCACTCAGCCAGTAGTCATGCTGTTTAGAAATCACCCAGGCACTACCTTTGCACTCCTTTATTCACTCAGGCACTACCTCAATAGTCCTGCAATCACCCAAGAAGTATTCATGCACTTTTAAAATCACCCTGTCACTTCGTATGTAGTCATGTAAATCCCCAGATATTACCCTTGTAGTCATGCAATCACCCAGGAGTTACCTATGTACTCCTTTAATCTCCCAGACTTTACCTCTGTAGTCATGCAATCACCAATGCATTAGGTATACAGTGCTTCACTCAGCCAGTCACTATCTTAGCACTCTTTCAATCACGCAGGCACTACTCTTGTACTTATGTAATCACTCAGCCAGTACTTATGCACTTATAAAATCACCCAGGCACTACCTTTGCACTCCTGTAATCACTCAGGTAGTACCTTAGTACTTCTGTAATCATCCAGGCAGTACTTATGGACTTATAAAATCACCCAGGCACTACCTTTGCACTCCTGTAATCACTCAGGTAGTACCTTAGTACTTCTGTAATCATCCAGGCAGTACTTATGCACTTATAAAATCACCCAGGCACTACCTTTGCACTCCTGTAATCACTCAGGTAGTACCTTAGTACTTCTGTAATCATCCAGTCAGTACTTATGGACTTATAAAATCACCCACTCACTTCCTATGTATTCTAGTAATCCCCCAGATATTACCCCTGCAGTCATGTAATCACCCAGGCACTAGTTATGTACTATCCCTGCAGTCATGCAATCATGCAGGCTGTACCTATGCTGTTAAGAAATCACTCAGGCACTACCTTTGCACTCTTTTATTCACTCAGGCACTACCTCAGTAGTCCTGCAATCACCCAAGAAGTACCCATGCACTTATAAAATCACCCAGTCCCTTCCTATGTAGTCATGTAAATCCCCAGATATTACCCCTGTAGTCATGCAATCACCCAGATGTATTACATGTCTCAGTTTGTAGGTTTCACTATATTCCAGAAATATTGTATACATATTTCTTTTAGATATGATGATGATTTGAAAACGTAGAGACATATGTATGCATGCTTCTAACAATATGGAGACACTTGTAGTTAACTCATGTAATAGTCTGCTGATTTTTATTTTGCTAGGCCCAACACTCATGCAGTTATAAAAACACCCAAGTACTACCCATGCAGTATTCCAAGGATTCAGGCAGTATTTATGCACTGCTGTAATCACTCAGGCATTACTGCTGCACTCATGCAATCACCCAGGCACTACCTATGCACTCATGCAATCACCAAGGTATTACCCATGCACTCTTTCAATCATGTAGCCACTACTCATGCACTTATATAATCACTCGGGCACTACCGTTGCACTACTTCAATCACGGAGGCACTACCCTTGTACTTATGTAATCACTCAGCCAGTAGTCATGCTTTTAAGAAATCACCCAGACACTACCTTTGCACTCCCTTATTAACTCAGTCACTACCTGAGTAGTCCTGCAATCACCCAAGAAGTACCCATGCACTTATAAAATCACCCAGTGACTTCCTATGTAGTCATGTAAATCCCCAGATATTAACCCTGTAGTCATGCAATCACCCAGGCGTTACCTATGTACTCCTTTAATCCCCCAGACGTTACCTCTGTACTTATGCAATCACCAATGCATTAGGTATACAGTGCTTCATTCAGCCAGCCACTATCTTAGCACTCTTTCAATTGCGCAGGTACTACTGTTGTACTTATGTAATCACTCAGCCAGTACTCATGCACTTATAAAATCACCCAGGCACTACCTTTGCACTCCTGTAATCACTCAGGTAGTACCTTAGTACTTCTGTAGTCACCTAGGCAGTACTCATGGTCTTATAAAATCACTCACTCACTTCCTATGTATTCCAGTAATCCCCCAGATATAACCCCTGCAGTCATGCAATCACCCAGGCACTAGTATGTACTACCTCTGCAGTCATGCAATCATGCAGGCTGTACCTATGCTGTTAAGAAATTACCCAGGCACTACCTTTGCAGTCCTTTATTCATTCAGGCACTACCTCATTAGTTCTGCAATCCCCCAAGATGTACCCATGCACTTATAAAATCACCCAGTCACTTCCTATGTAGTGATGTAAATCCCCAGATATTACTCCTGTAGTCATGCAATCACCTAGGCGTTAACTATGTACTCCTTTAATCCCCCAGACGTTACCCCTGTACTCATGCAATCAGCAATGCATTAGGTATACTGTACAGTGCTTCATTCAGCCAGTCACTTTCTTTGTACTTTTTCAATCACGCAGGCACTACTCTTGTACTTATGTAATCACTCAGCCAGTACTCATGCACTTATAAAATCACCCAGGCACTACCTTTGCACTCTTGTAATCACTCTGGTAGTACCTTAGTACTTCTGTAATCACCCAGGCAGTACTCATGGACTTACAAAATCACTCACTCACTTCCTATGTATTCCAGTAATCCCCCAGATATTACCCCTACAGTCATGCAATCACCCAGGCACTAGTTATGTACTACCCCTGCAGTCATGCAATCATGCAGGCGGTACCTATACAGTCAAGTAATAACCCACACACTACCCTTGCAGTTATAGCATCACCCAGGCCCTACTGTTGCACTCATCTATTCACGTAGGTACTACTCCATGACTCATCTATGCCTTCAGGTGCTATTTTTACACTTATCCATGCACTCAATGTTTATATGTGCACTCATGGAATTAGCCAGTCACTATCCATCTTCTCCTGCAATTACACAGTGACTACCCTTGCACTTATACAATCACCCAAGCACTGCCCATGGAGTTATGCAATCACTCAGGCAGATCTATTACATGTCTCAGTTTCTAGGTTTCACTATATTCCAGAAATATTGTGTACATATTTCTTTTAGATATGATGATGATTTGAAAACGTAGAGCCATATGTATGCATGCTTCTAACAATATGGAGAGACTTGTAGTTGAGTCATGTAATAGTCTGCTGCTTTATATTTTGCTAGGCCCAACACTCATGCAGTTATAAAAACACCCAAGTACTACCCATGCAGTCTTCCAATGATCCAGGCACTACATATGCACTGCTGTAATCACTCAGGAATTACTGTTACACTCATGCAATCACCCAGGCACTACCTATGCACTCATGCAATCACCAAGGTATTACCCATGCACTCTTTCAATCATGTAGCCACTACTCATGCACTTATATAATCACCCAGGCACTACCCCTCCACTCATGCAATTACTCAGGCATTATCCCTGTAGTCATGAAATCACCTAGGCATTATCGCTGCAGTATACAATTACACAGGCATTACCAAAGCACTTCTTAAATCATTCAGCTAGTACACATGCACTTATGTAATGACCCAGGCACTACCCTTGCATTCTTCAAATCACCCAGGCACTAGGCCTGTACTCTTTGAATCACCCAACCAGTATCTATGCATTTATAAAATCACCCAGGAACTATCTATGCACTGCTCTAATCACCCAGGCATTACCACTACACTCTCATACAACCTCCCACACATTACCCCTGCACTTATGCAATCACCCAGGCATTAGCCATGCACTCTTTCAATTACTTAGGCAGTACCCATGGACTCTGCACCTCTGTTCCTTCTTTCTGCACTTCTTTTGTGTCTTTCTGCAGCTGTCGCTTCTTTCTGCACCCCTTTTAGGTCTTTCTGCACCCCTGTTTCCTCTTTCTGCATCCCCGTTACCTTTCTGCACTTATTTTGTTTTTTATGTACATCTCTTGCTTCTTTCTGCACCCTTCATGCCTCTTTCTGCACTCCTCTTCTCTCTTTTTGCACCCCTCTTGCCTCTTTCTGCACCTCTGTTGCTTTTTTCTGCACTCCTCTTGCTTCTTTGTACACCTCCATTGCTACTTTCTGCACCCCTCATGTGTCTTTCACACCCCTCTTCGCTCTTTCTGCACCCCACTTGCCTCTTTCTGTACCTTTGTTCCTTCTTTCTGCACTTCTTTTGTTTCTTTCTGCACCTCTCTTGTTTGTTTCTGTATCCCTTTTGCATCTTTCTACACCCCACTTCCCCCTTTTTTCATCTCTGTTGTTTCTTTATGCACTTCTCTTGCTTCTTTCTGCACATCTCTTGCTTCTTTATGCACCCCTCTTCCCTCTCTGTCGACCCCTCTTCCATCTTTCTGCACTTCTGTTACTTCTTTCTGCACTTATCTTGCTTCTTTCTGCAGCTCACTTGCCTCTTTCTGCACTTCTGTTGCCTCTTTTTGCAGTTCTCTTGCCTCCTTCTGCAGTTCACTTGTCTCTTTCTGCAACTGTCTTGCCTCTTTCTGCACCTCCCTTGCCTCTTTCAGTACCTCTGTTGCTTCTTTCTGCACTTCTTTTTCTTATTTCTGCACCCCTCGTGCCTCTTTGTGCACCCTTTTTCTGTTTTCCTGCATGTCTATTGGTTCTTTCTTCACTGGTCTTCCCTCTTTGTGTACATCTGTTTCCTTCTTCTGTATCTCTATTGTTTCTTACTGCACTGTTCTTGCTTCTTTCTGCAACTCTGTTGCAGTCCATTTCCTTACAAGCCTTAAATGTCACATTTGTCCTGCTGCTTTACCATTCTAGTAATGCTGAGAGTGTTGGGCCTAGGCAAATATTTAAAAAAACCTATAACATGTCTCTGGTGTAAGTCTCTCCATATGTCAGGATGTATCACTCAGACACTGCCATAGCACTACTCCAATCACCCAGGAAGTACCCACGCAGTTATAAAATCACCCAGGCACTTCCTATGTACTTTTGTAATCCCCCAGACATTACCCCTGCATTCATGCAATCACTAATGCTTTAGCTATACACTGATTGAATCACCCATGCACTATCCTTGCACTCCTTCAATCACCCTGTAAGGATCTATACACTCTTCCAATCACTTAGGTAGTACCCATGCACTTATAAAATCACCCAGGCAGTTCCTATGTGTTCTTGTAATCCCTCAGATATTACCCCTCAATTTATGCAATCACCCTGACATTATGTATGTAGTTCTCTAATCATCTAGATATTATCTCGGCACTCATGTAATCACCAATGCATTAGCTATACAGTAGTTCATTCACCCAAGCACTACCCTTGCACTCCTGCAATGACTGTGTCGGGATCTATGCATTCCTCCAATCACTTTGCCAGTACTCATGCATTTATAAAATCACTGAACCACTACGTATGCACTTATGCAATCACCCAGGCAGTGCCCTAGTACTCCTCCAATCATCCAGGCAGTACCTTTGTTCTCATGCAATCATCCAGGCACTACAGAGTGCACTTCAAATTTGATTTGGATAGCAGAATAGAAATGTTTTAGTTGTGCTCTGTGGTTCTGTTGTATTGGTTGTGATGCCTTCTAATTGTAGGAATTCTGCAGTGTCTGACATACCTTTGCAGCGCAATTAAAAATATTTTTTTATTTATATATGAGAATATTTGTATATTATTATTTTATTAATATTAAATAATTTAACAAAATTATTTAAACTTTTCTTTCTTTTCAGATACTCACCATTATTAGTAATAAAGATTAAGTAGGGCAAGAAAAGATCAAAAGAAAAGAAAAAAACAGTACTATTTAAAGGAAAGAGAAAAGGAGAAATTAGATAAAGTACAACATGTGACATTGAAGAAAAAGGCTTCTGGTAAGAGAACTAAAGAATTTGTTAAAAGAGTTTTAAAGAAGATAACGAATTTTCAAAATGGAGAAAAGAAAAAGAAAAGTAGTACAACCATTCAGAAGGAAACGAAAAAAGGGCATATCAAAATCAGGTTATGGGAAAACAATCTATGTTGAAAGAAGGATGAAACAATATAAAAACATTAGAAAGAGAATGTATAAAAGTAGAGTACTGCAAAATTTATTAAAAGATTGCAAAAAATATAAAAGAAAATCAGCATTTTACAAGAAAAAAACAGATTGAAAGTGTAGTCAAAAACGCTTTTGAATTGAAAAGAAGATTGTTTATATTCGTATTGAAGAGAATGAAAACATTGAATAAAACAATGCATTTTATGAAGGAGAAAAGTAAAAGAAAAAGACTGGTTAATAGAACTAACTTTTGCCAATTTTTTTTGGGTGAATGGAAGCACACTTCTAGTTCAGAACCTTTTTTTAATGAAGAAAGCTATTTTCAACAAAATACATTAGTTCACGCAGTTGATACCAGTGGTTGTTCCTATAAGGTCAAAAACGGTTGTCCAATTGAAAAAGAAAAGATGGTTGCTAGAAATGTGGAAGAAGTAATAGCTAAAGAATTTCTAGGGAGACGTTCACAAGCTCCAGTGTACAGGTGGGATTGTAGTAGTATTTGTAGTATACGACAGGAATCTATTGATATTTTACAAAATTTCTTACGAGAGTATAGTAAAAAAAAGTGTAAAACAGAAGATTAAGATGTTGCAAGGACTAGATTCTTGTAAAGTGAGAAAAAGTACTGGCTTGCAGGGTCATTCTCTGGCTTGTCTTTCTAGAAAAGTGTTTCAAAGTACTTTTCATCATTTGAGAATGTTAGCAGTACATCACTCAGAAATGCGTAAGTTAGTAAGAAGATTGTACTATGTAAAAAGTCCTGCATTATCTTTAAGTGAAATAAACACTGCTCTTTTGCATGCTTCAGTGTTGGATGTAAAAAAAGTTTGTGATGATATAGAGTTTTGTTTCTTTGGTACTGAAGAAGAGTGTAGAGAAAGTGAGAGTTTGATAAGTGTAGGTGTTGAAGAAGAGGTGGAAGATAGTACTACTGAGAAGTTTGTAGAAGAAATTACAAAGTTTAAGGTAGTTTGTTGTGAAAAACCAAACTATGGGGCCTATTAGGATGGCGGGCGGATCGCCACCGCCGGCCTGGCAGTGGCGATCCGCCCGCCATCTGTTCCTGTTTTACCCCCGCCATATTATTATAGCGAGGGGTACCGCGGCGGACAAAAAGACCGTCCGCCGCTTTTCCGCTGGTCGGCAATCGTTACGATTGCCGGTCGGGCGGAAAAAGCCCATAATATGGTGGCGGTGCCTTGCAGGCACCGCCATCCATATTATGATGCCTGCGGTGGGAATGGCTTTCCATGGCGGAGACTACGCCATGGAAAGGCATGCAGGAAATTACTTTGGGGGCCCATTGCGGGCCCCCGGGGGGGTTGGGGGGTGGGTGGCTGCACTGGGGGTTACCTATGGTACCCCCCTTCATTGCCATGCACAAGGTGGCAGGCACCGCGCTGTGCCTGTTACGTTGTGCATGGCAATGCACAACATGGACTTTAACATTGTGGTGGGTGCTGCTTACAGCACCGCCCGCCGCAATGTTAATGTCGAGGGTGTGCCCGCCAGTGTGGCGGACGCATCCTAATTGGCCTGGCGGGACCGCCACACCTCTGGCGGTCGGTCCCGTTTTCTGTTACGGTGGCGGGCGAACAAAGTCCGCCCGCCATCGTAATGGGGCCCTATGTTTGTATTTGTTGTCGACGTGCTCACTATAGAAGTCAAACTAGGAATGTTGAAGTGGATTTAAAAAGTGAAAAGGAAAACAATGACAAGTGGGAGCAATTTGGTGCTTATTTGTTGGTGGAAGGTCATTTTGAGTTGGGTAGGGAACAACGTATTTGTAAATATTGTTACAGCAAACTAGAAGAGAACAAAATGCCAGCTAGAGCTGTACATAATAACCTAGAGTTGGTAGTTATTCCTCCGGAACTGGTAGATTTAAATACATATGAGTCCATTCTAATTCAATTTGTGCACCCGTTTCAGGCTATAGTTCGTATGGAGCCCAAAACAGGTAAGCTACCTCCCACAGATTTACAAAGAGGTTTAAAAGGAAGAGTTGTGTATTTACCTTTAGATTTTAAGAAAAATATTGAAACTGTTGGTGTAGAGAGATATGAAACTGAACCTGTAGTTATTCTACTTAATGGTGTACCAACAAAGAGTCGGAAAATATGGCAAGAGTTAGTAGATGTCACCAAAGTTCAAAAGGCTACATTATATCTCATAGAAAACAATATTTATTATAAAAATGTATATCTGGAAGAACAAGAAATATCTTTAGGAGATGATAGAGAAATTTCAACTGGCCAAATCGAATAAGCGGACAAGTCCAGCAGTGAAGAAATTTATGAACATTATAGCATACAACCTTTACATTCAAAAGAAGTGATTGGAAATACTATTGAATTATTCCAAATGAAGAAAGCAAAGGGAACTCCCATGAGTGTTTGGGAAAGAAGTTTAGAAGCTCGTTGTTTTCCACAGCTTTTCCCCACTGGAAAAGGTGGACGATGTGATGAACGACCAGTACAGATTCCAGCTTCAGAATACAGTTCAACAAGATTGTATTCAGAAGATCCAAGATTTCGACAGTGTGTTCCATATTTATTTCATCTTCTGTTTGAAAGTGACTTGTCTGGACTTTCATATGCAGGGAACCACATATTAAAAACAGAAGTTCATCTTACACATCTTTCTGCAAAAGAATTTTTGGCCAAAGTTCAACAAAGAGATGATCATTTAGAATCTCAGTTAATTAATTTGATGGCATGTCAACGTGGTACCAATGAGTATTGGTATCGTCTTCATGGAGAACTTAAATGTATGTTAAGGAACTTAGGAACCCCTACATGGTTTGTTACGCTTAGCTGTGCTGAATACGCATGGGACGATTTACTTGAATTTCTACGAGAAGCAAATTAAAATATTAAAAACATTGAATTGAAGACAGCTGGAGAACTGTGTTTCTTGGATCCTGTAAATGTGTGCAGATATTTTAATCATAGGTTTCAAGCTATGATGTCTTTTATCTGCAATAAAAATAATCCACCTCTTGGAGAAGTTATTGATTTCTTTTGGAGAAAGGAGTACCAAGCCAGAGGTGCTCCTCATTTACAAATGCTATTATGGATCAAGGATGCACCTAAATTTGGAACTGATTCTGATGAAACAGTTTTGTCTTTCATTGAAGACTATGTTACCTGTGCTATTCCAAAAACAGGAGGAGAAAATAGCTTAAGGCAACAAGTTTTACGGTTTCAAAGTCATCGATGTGGGAAATATTGTCGACGGAAATACAAGTCAAAGGGAACATTTTATACTAAATGTCGTTTTGGATTCCCATGTCCAGTAATTTCGAAAGGAAGAGTCAACAGTTTCATGTCAGCAGTAAGGCATACTATAACTCGGAAATCTCCGAAGAATACTTACAATATAAAAAGAAGTGAAGATTCAAAGTATATTAATGACTACAATCCAGTGATTTTGATGATGTGGAATGCAAATATGGATATCCAATATGTTGCAGATAATTCGATTGCTGTTGCTCGCTATGTTACATCATATATAACCAAATCTGAAAAGACGGAGTTGAAAGAAATGTGGGAAGAAATTTCACAAGAGAAGAAACTCTTAGTAACAAATTGTACAGCTTTAGTTTGAAGATGCTTTCCCATCGAGAGATTGGATCCTACGAATGTTCGGATCGGTTGACCTCTGCAAGTTTATATTCAAAGTCAAGAGGAATCATTTGGGTAAGTCTAGGTCTTGCTGCAACACGAAATCGAGTATTGAAATCTCTACAAGAAATTGAATACTTAGCATTGAATGAACCAGAAAGTACAGATATTGTTAAAACTAATATGTTGGATACATACTATCCCAAAAGGAGTCCACATCTGGAAAACATATGTTTCTATGAAGTACTGCAATATTACAGCTTTAAGAGAAATGTTACAGAAAATATAAGTGAAGAAAAATATGCAGTAATTGGATGTGATGGATGTTTAGTAAAACATGCCAAAGGAAATCTTATTAACCACAGAAAACTCAGTTGCGAAACTCCAGATAAAAGGGAATTTTTCTATTTAGCACTTCTGCAACTCTTCAAGGCTTGGCATAATAAAATGGAATTACTTGGAGATTTTGACTGCTATGAAGATTCTTTTAATGCATATAAAGATAACATTCAATGCACAATTTTCCCTACTTATCTACAAATGTTAAATGAAGAGATTGAACAAGAAACTACTATTGCAGCTGAAATAGCTAGAGACAGTTCTCAAGATTATCAAAGTTCTGCTCCACTAAGTCAAGATCCTCTAGGACAGCCAACTCTTGAAAATGAAGCAGCAATAGCTATGAATGAAGTAGAAACGGCAATGCAACAAGCACAACAGGATATTATTGAGTTGGGAAACTGGGAAGAACAACTAAATATTGAACAAAAAGAAATATATCAGCAAGTTACACAACAGATACAGCATGGTTTACTGCATGAAAAAAAAGAATGCCAATGCACCTCATTTACACCTATTCAATTGTATATCAGTAGGCAAGCTAGAACAGGAAAAGGTTTCTTAATTAAAGTTTTGACCAGTTATCTACACAAAACCACTGAATCACATTTATCTTGTGTTGTAACCGCTCCAACTGGGTTAGCAGCACATAACATTAAAGGGATTACATGACATCGATTACTCATGCAACCAGTTGAACATGAAAATAAGTTGGAATATCACAAGCTATCTGGAGAAGCTTGTTATGAAGTTTAAAGAGTACTAAAGAAAATGAAACTTCTGATCATTGATGAGGTGAGCATGGTCTTAAACTTAATGCTTGCCTTTGTGCATTTAAGAATGGAACAGATTTTAAAAACAGATTATGATGTTTTATTTGGAGAAAAACATGTAATTGTATTTGTTGATCTACTACAACTTACTCCTGTGAAAGGACAACCAGTTTTTAAAACACTTGTCCATGAAGACGCTAAGAAATATTTGGGAAGTATTGGAAATGTGAACATTTGCTCTCTTTTTGAAAATAAAGAACTTATTAAGAATATGCGACAAGCAAGTGATGAACATTATGGGAACATTCTTCAAGTTACTAGAATTGGTGTTTTGACAAAACATGGTAAAGAAGCTTTACAAAGTCGGCTACTAACAAATTTGTTTCCAAATGAAAATATTGAACCTGAAATAATGTACAAAAAAATTGGGGAAAAGAAGTCTATAGTTTGCCTATTGCCAACACTGCAAGAGTGTTCTACATTCAATCAAGAACTTTTGAAACTGGAGAAACAACCAATAGTGAAAATGTAAGCCATTGATAAAATGGAACATGAAGGGATTACTATTCTTCTCTCAGAGAAATTACAGTCAAACTTGGATTCTTTGGAAAAGTCTGCATCTAAGACTGCTGGTCTAGAAAAGACTTTATATGTATGTGTAAACTGTCGGGTAATATTACGGCGTAATTTAGATGTTGAAAAAGGTTTAGTAAATGGAGCAATGGGAAAAGTTGTTGATTTTGTTAATTATCAGAACAGAGATGGAATTGAATTTTTGAAGATTAAATTTGATCAGATTGGAGAGGTAAAACAGATTGGACGTTGTGCTGTTCGTTTTTTGCTTGTAAAAGACTTGTATGTTCGTAGAAAACAGTTTCCTCTTTCCTTCGCATATGCGGTGACCATTCATAAATCTCAAGGTTTAAGTGTAGACAGTGCTTTGGTAAATATTGGAAGTACAGTGTTTAAAGAGGGTATGGCATATGTTGCATTGTCTCGAGTAAGAACATTATCTGGATTGTATTTGATTGATTTTGATGAGAAAAAGGTTAGCGCTGATGCAAATTGTGTAAGAGAGTATAATCGGTTAAGAAGACTGTATACTCCTAACTTAGGTGAATATCCCATATTTGAAAAACATGTAGTACGTCCAAAACGAAAATATGACAAACATTCTAGTGAGGTTGGAAAAAGAAAACAATTCAAGAGAATGATGAGGCTGCAAAGAAAAGAAAAATGGACACTGTTGATGATATTGTAGGATACCAGTTAGAAAATAGTTCGGGTATCAACTGCTATGCTAATGTAATTGTGAACGTTGTGTTTTATCTAGAAGATCTTCATCATGAAATTAAGGAAATTTGAGAAAAAAGATTCTGCTCTTTATTACATTATATGTTTGAAAAGTTGGAAACTGATAGAACTAAAATCCATAGTGTTTCTGACATACTACATCTTTTGGATATATGTTCTGGTTCTTCAGAATTTACACTTAATGTACAACAAGATGCACAAGAATTTCTTATGTTTATGCTTGCAGTATTGGAAGATGAAGGAATAGAAATTGAAAATTTGTTTGGACTAAGTTACAGATGGGATCATGAATGTGAAGACTGTTCATTTTGTTCTACCACTCAAATAGACACTGAACGATTCATTTATTTGACAATACCAGATTGCAAATTAGTGTCTTCTAACAAATTAGTAAAAACAGCTAATCACGATATGAAATGTTCTCATTGTAAATCAGAAATGTTGTCAACATTATTTATAGAAAGATTTGGACAATATGTCATTTTTAATGCTACAACGTTGTAGAGCAGATGGAAGAAAATTGGAAACCAAAATTAAAAATTTTGTGGCAAGTCAACTATCAATTTCGGGAAGAATTTTTAAAGCAGTAGCTATTATTTTCCATGATGGACCTACTACAACATCTGGACACTATACTGTGTATTTAAAGTGCAATAAAGGATGGACACATTGTAATGATGCCCATTTGGAATTCAAATGTCGGTTGCCTTACGAATTACCAAATTCATATCTGATATTTTTGATGCCAAAGTTTTGAAAACATCATTCGGCCTATTGGGAAGATGTGAACACGAATTAACGAGTTTATTTTGGATATTTTGAATGCAAATAGATTTAAAAACATTATTCGGCCTATTGGGAAAATGTGAAGAATTACTGTTTGGATTATTGTTTGTGCTAATTCTTATTGCGTTTGCAAAATTGTCTTTGAAACAAGTAGTTTATATATTTGTTCTTTATATGATACGCGATGTAAATGAGAGTGTATATTTTAGAAAATGTATTTCAGAGAAGAAGATCATTTAATGCAGTTGAAGAATATAATTTAGAAACTGTAGATAGGTAAACAGATAGTTGAACTTGTAAATATTTTCAACACAGATTTGTTTGTTTTTTACAATCTTACTGATTGTATTTTTTTCCCCGCTGTTATATGATGATCAACATTGAAATCACTGTGTATGGTGAAATTCAATAGAATCTGAAAACAGCAAAAAAGGGAAACTGAATATGTTATGTAATTCTAAAATTGTGTTGTGTTCTTAAAACTATAATATTATATGCAATAACAGTTTTTTCTTATCTTTTACAGACAGTAATACTAAAGTTTGAAAATATTTTAAATTTAGTTTACAATGAAACAACTCTAAAATAGTTTCAATGAGTTTGATATCTACTTCAATAAAGTAGGTAAGATGAAATAATGTAATAAGCATAATAATATGAAGTAATGTTTACAGTCACTTTTATTGCAGTCATTCATTTTTTCAAACTCACTCCTCCAATCACCTCAGCACTACTCACGCACTCCTTCAATCACTGAAGCATAATCTATGTACTTACAAAATCACCCAGGCAATGGCAATCCACACCTTTAATCACTCTGGCAGTACCCATACACTCCTGTAATCACCTAGACATTACTCCTACAGTCTTACAATCACCCATACATTACCTCTGCACTCATGCAATCACCCAGGCATTACCCATGCACTTACAAAATCACCCAAGCAATACCCATGCACTTACAAAATCACCCAGGCATTACTAATGCATTCATCCAATCACCCACGCACTACTCATCCACTCATGCAATAACCCAGGCACTACCCATGCACTCTTCCAATCACCCAGGTACTACTCATCCACTCATGCAATAACCCAGGCATTACCCATGCACTTACAAAATCACCCAAGCAATACCCATGCACTTACAAAATCACCCAGGCACTACCCATGCACTCCTCCAATCACCCAGGCACTACTCATCCACTCATGCAATAACCCAGGCACTACCCATGCACTGCTCCAATCACCCATGCACTACCCATGCACTCCTCTAATCACCCAGACACTACTCATTCAATTACCCAGCCAGTAGCCATGCACTCCTCCAATCACCCAGTCACTACCCAAGCACTTATAAAATCACCATGCACTATCCTTGCACTCCTTCAATCACCCAGGCACTACTCATCCATTCATGCAATAACCCAGGCACTAACCATGCACTGCTCCAATCACCCAGGCACTACTCATCCACTCATACAATAAACCAGGCACTAACCATACACTGCTCCAATCACCCATGCACTACCCATGCACTCCTCCAATCACCGAGACACTACACATGCACTCATGCAATCATCCAGGTATTACCCATAAACTCATGCAATCACTCAGGCATTATCCATGCACTCTTCCAATCACCCATACATTACCTCTGCACTCATGCAATCACCCAGGCATTACCTATGCACTTACAAAATCACCCATTCAATACCCATGCACTTACAAAATCACCCAGGCATTATTGATGCACTCCTCCAATCACCCAGGCACTACTCATGCAATAACCCAGGCACTACCCATGCACTCATCCAATCACCCATGCACTACCCATGCACTCCTCCAATCACCTAGACACTACCCATGCACTCACACAGGCATTGCCCATGCACTCCTTCAATAACTCACTCAGTGCCCATGCAGTCATACAGGCACTAAGGCACTTCTGTGGCACTCATGCAATCACCCAAGCACTACCCATGCAGTATTCCAATCATCCACACACTACTACTGCACTCATGGAATCACCCTACTACTACTCATGCACTCCTCCATTCACCCAGGAACTACCCATGCAGTATTCCAATCATCCAGGCACTGCTGCTGCACTCATGCAATCACTGTGCTACTACTCATGCATTCCTCCAATCATCCAGGAAGTACCCATGCAGTCCTACATGCAAAGAGGCACTACCCATGCAGTCTTGCATGCACTCAGGCATTACCCATGCACTCCTTCAATCTCCCAGATATTATCCCTGCACTCATACAATCACACAGGCATTGCCCATGCGCTCCTTAAATTACTCAGGCAGTGCCCATGCAGTCATACAGGCACTAAGGCACTTCTGTGGCACTTATGCAATCACCCAAGCACTACCCATGCAGTATTCCAATCATCCACACACTACTACTGCACTCATGGAATCACCCTACTACTATCCTCCATTCACCCAGGAACTACCCATGCAGTCCTACATGCATCCAGGCACTACCCATGAACTCTTCAAAGCACCCAGATATTACCCATGCAGTCCTTCAATCACTCAGACATTACCCCTAGACGTATGCAATCACACAGGCATTAGCCATACACTCGTTCAATAACTCATGCAATACCCCTGCAGTCACACAATCACCCAGCCACTACCCATGCACTACTGTATTCACCCAGGGCCTTATTTATGAGGCTCCTTGCACCTCCAGAACGTCACTTTTTGTGACGTTCCCGTGGTGCAGGAGCCTGCATGATATTTATCTGGCAGCACTAAGCTACTTTTTTTGGCTTAATGCTGCCTGATAAAAATCAGTCCCTTTCACGTAGTGTTCTGTGTTAAAGGGGCATGCAATGGGTGTTACTGGGGGCATTCCCAGCAAAATACATGGCTTTTTCACACTGTCACAGATTTACAAGAAATTGTAAATCTGAGGCAGTACCAAAAGCTTACGCCTCCCTAGGGGAGGCGTCAGTGAGGCGCAACAAGGAGAAATATCTTTATTTCTTTTAATTTTTCCTCTTTCTATGTGTGCTGCATTCTGTACTAAAATAATCATCCCCTCAATGCAGGCACCGTTGCACCATGGTGCAAAGGTGCCTGCGTTGGTGCACGGCAGCCCATTGTATACTGGTGGAGGGGAAAAGGACAGGAATGCTCCGTATCTTATAGATACGGTGCATTCCTGCCCTTTTCTTTTGCCATGGGGCAGCGCAGGAGGAAGGCCTGCTGCGCTGCCCTACGGCAAAACTTCACAAATGAGGCCCCCAGACATTGCCCTTGCAGTCATGCAATTTCCCAGATACTACCCATACACTCTTCCAATCACTCAGGCACTATCCTTGCAGTCCTCCAATCATCCAGGCACTACCCATGCACCCATGTAATCACCCAGATATTATCCATGCACAACACATACAAATTTGTGTTTTTTTAACCAAATAGGCGGTTCTAACAAGAACCATTTTTTTTCTTTTTTGTTTTAGATTTTTTTGTGTTTTGTAAAACTCTTTTTATATTTTTTTGGTGTTTTTTTTTAAATGAACGAACAGCAAACAAAATGAAAAACTTTTCTATAACTTTTTGCAATTAAAAAATTATTGCAAACAAAAAAATTAACAGTGGTGGCTTTGTGCAGCAAAAACTATGGCGTGGATGGACTGTTCGCCATAACAGAGAACTTTTTTGCATTTCACACATCTTTGCTCCAGACCACCAAATTCTGGCCTAATATCAGGTCCTCTGCTTGAACTTGTAGAACCAGTTGATGTACTTGGTCCTCATTGTTGGTCATCTTGCTGGGCTTGTTGTTCCAGCTCTCGTTTTCGTTGCTCCCGTGCTAGCTGACGAGGATGAATTGTTTGAAGGTGCTTCAGCATAGAGGAAGTACCACAAGAGTATTTTTTCTCGGAGCCCCGAGATAATATATGCTTGCAGATGCTGCAGGACACCTTTCTCGCATTGACCTTCTTTTCTCCATCCGGAAAAGTGAAGAAGGCCCACACAACACTCTCCGTTCTTCTTCTTGTTGGTTCCTCCAACTCATCTTCTTCACCATGGATGTCAACAGGTGGATTAGAAGATGCCATTTTTGTTGTTTTTGAAAAAAAAAACACCAAAAAAATAGACCAAGAGCAGTAAACACAAAAGGTGTGTCTCCTGGCAATGTTGTTGAAGGAATGAGAAACTTGGGTGGGGTGCTGTAACTTCCAGATTCAAAAGCTTCTTAACCAATGATTTTCTTTCTTTTAAAGTCACATGGATTCGCGCACCAAGCGCGCAACCAGCGTGCACCCGTCGCAATTCCGTAAAAATATATTTACCAATAATTTATCTGTATTCCAGTTACAAATATATGATTTTTATGAATAAATTAAATAATCTCTTGCTATAATATACATATTAAACTTATATGCATATACTTTTAAAACTTAAAAATTTGCGATGGATTCGCACACCTGGCGCGACGTACGGAACTATGTACGTGATGTTACACGGGCTCGAAATTCGCATACCCGTCGCTTACCAAGCGCACATCCTACACGACTTAACCAATATGGCGGCTTGGATTCGCGCACCCACCGAGACAGGTACATGATCGGTACGCGAATCCACTTTTTAAAAAAAACATTTAAAAAATGTATATTTATATTTTAGAAAAGAGAAAACATTATATTATTTTTATAACAATTAAAAAACTAAGAAAAAACAATTTTTTGGACATTATCCTTAGAAATTAGCATTTCAAAAACCTCTGAAATTCACTGACAAAACATAGGTTTCAGGGACGTTATAGTTTGAAATTAGCATTTAAAAAACCTTTGAAATTCACTGAAAAAACCATAGGTTTCAGGGACGTAATAGTTAGAAATTATCATTTAAAAAACCTTTGAAATTCACTGAAAAAACCATAGGTTTCAGGGACGTTATAGTTAGAAATTAGCATTTAAAAAACCTTAGAAATTCACTGAAAAAACCACAGGTTTCAGGGACGTTATAGTTAGTTGGACATTTCACTCGTACAAAACCAGAGAAATTCAGCCATTATAGTAAGTTGAGCTAACTATATAACTCGCGCCCCCGCAATGCACTGCTGATGACGTCACATATTACATCATTCATGACATGGTCAGTGACAACACTGATGACATCACACTGACAATCTCAAATGACATCACTGATGACATCATCCAGTGACTGTGTGTTTCTGTAAAGTCTAAATATGTTTTTATATATAGCCAATGGGACTCCTCAGCGTGATTTTTAACTGAGCCCCGCGAAAACTATCTTTTGGGACTCTCAGCAAATACCCGGCATTGAAGAAGGCATCCGCCGAAACGCGTCTGCCTGGGGCTGATGGAGTGGATACCGCGTTGTTTATTTGGTGTAACTTGGTGGTATTAAATCTGAGCTGTGCAACCCTAGCATGTGTCAGACCTGGTTTCTCTTTTGAAAGCGGGATTGGATGTGGATACATAGCGGAGGTCGGCTCCGCTTTCTGGCACGCCCCTCGTTCTGGTGCTCCGTGTAATGCCGGCAAAACTCTTTGGTTCCCGTGCATGTACTGCACAACGCGGCGCCCCCCCGGCCTGGATTGTGTGAAGGTATCGGGGAGAGGGAGCAGATTGACTGCTGAGTGGGCTGCTTGGCAAAGATGGAATCCACCGTTGCGGTCCCGCAATTTCAAGGAGGCAAGTTGATCAAAGGCATTATTGGATGCAGGGCGGGTTACTATACCTGGCTCAGGACTTTGGACATACATGCCCCCTTTATGCAAGACCGATTGCACCACGTATGAGGAACTTTGGCAACAGAGAGAGGCGAGTACTTACTTTGGCACTGTCCCAGTCCTTTTTCTGTCTTTACATCTTTTAGCCAATGGGACTCCTCGGCGTGATTTTTAACTGAGCACCGCGAAAACTATCTTTTGGGACTCTCAGCAAATACCCGGCATTGAAGAAGGCATCCGCCGAAACGCGTCTGCCTGGGGCTGATGGAGTGGATACTGCGTCGTTTATTTGGTGTAACTTAGTGGTATTAAATCTGAGCTGTGCAACCCTAGCATGTGTCAGACCTGGTTTCTCTTTTGAAAGCGGGATTGGATGTGGATATATATATATATATATATATATATATATATATATATATGCCAAGGTGTATTAAAGAAAGAGTGGGTGTATGAGTATCTGAATGGATGATTTAGTAGGTGCGTGAGTGACTGTATAAGTGAGTGATTAAACATGTCTTACTGAATGCATGGGTTAGTGACTAAACTGTGTAAATGTCTCTATCAGTCTGTCAGTTGGTGTGTGAGCGGCTGCATGGGTTGGTGAGTAGCTACATGAGTGTCTATATGGGTTAATGATTGGTTGTCTGAGCATCTGAATGGGTGCCCGAGTGTCTGTGTGGGGGGGTGAGGGGTGTGTGACTCTGTGCATAGATGTGTAAGTGGGTGATTCGTTGGGTGTATGGGTTCAAGAGTGCATCTGGGAAGGGCTGTATGGGTGGGTGAGTGTGTGTATGGGTGTGTTGGTGAGTGAATGGATGTCTCAGTGGTACATGTGTGAGTAATTACATATGTGAAAGGCAGTATATGTGAGTGTTGGAGTATATAAATGACTATATGTGAGAGTGAGTGATTGTGAGAGTGGATGTATGGATGAGTGTGTGCTTGTATCAGTGATTGTACAAGAGAGTAAGTATGTGTTAGTATCTGTATGAATAAGTGAGGTGGTGTGTATATAACTGTATAGGTGAGTAAACGGGAGTGTGATTGATTCTTTGCATGACTGACTAGGTGTGTGAGTAACTCCATGGATGAGTGGCGGTGTGTGAGTGTCTGTATACATGTATGAGTGCATATGATAGTGCTGCATTGATGACTGACTGCATGTATGAGTGACTGTATTGGTGAATGAGTGGATGTGTGTGTAGACCTAGGAATCAGTGAGTGGATATGTACTAACTGGTATTGGTGTGTCTATGGTTTTGAAAATAGTTGTCTGTATTTTAGAGTGGGTGTATCAAAGGTTATATTAGGGTATGAGCAGGTGCATCAGATTATCACGTGGATGATGTCATCAGTGATGTCATTTGAGATGTCATCAGTGATGTCAATGACCATGTCATGGATGATGTAATATGTGACGTCATCAGCAGTGCATTGCGGGGGCGCGAGTTACAGTTAGCTCAACTAACTATAACGGCTGAATTTCTCTGGTTTTGTACGAGTGAAATGTCCAACTAACTATAACGTCCCTGAAACCTGTGGTTTTTTCAGTGAATATATATATATATTTATATATATACATACATATGTAACACCAATCCTATGCACATGAAAACAATATGCAGGGTAGTGATAAAACACTGTCCCAAGAGTACAAAAAACAATGAAGTCCTTAGCCGGTGTAGTTCATTTTAATGTTCAGGGTTTTCACCAAGCCAGCCAACACGTGTTTCGTCAGTGGGTAATAACCCTTGACTTCTTCAGGGCTTAATTGTGGTCTGGAAAACCAATCAGACCTCTCAACCGGTGATAATTCCAACCCGCATCCGGTTGATTGAAATCCCAGGAACTGTCGGGACGTGTTGGCGTACTCGCCAAAGTTCGGTATTTGGTTGGTGTAGACGGCTTAATCTTCCGTCTATTGGTGTTTAGCAGGCACTCGGATGAGGAGCGCCGCAATTGAGAAATATTGATTGTCACTGAGAGGCTCGGACCAGACACGATACACTGGATCTGAGAACTTGAATGATTTGTCTCTATAAAGGATGCAACTTTGAAGACGTAACCGCCGGGTTGGAATTATCACCGGTTGAGAGGTCTGATTGGTTTTCCAGACCACAATTAAGCCCTGAAGGCATTTGCCCAGTATCGAATAGAAGTATACTATTCTACTATTTTGCTGTAATGTATAGGCACCAAACATACTCATTCATGCATTTGCCTTGAAGGAGCCGATATTCTTTAAAATAGCTGCAGCAGAGATATATTGGGACAAACACCGCACTGAGGTAATGCAGCCCCAATATAACTTAATCATTGCTTATTTGCATTTGGCTCATTTGGGTAGTACATTTCTCAAATTGTGGATATGTGCATGGTGTCTGTCTCAGACAGTAGAAATATGTATTCGTATGAACCAGATTGCCGCAACCTTGAATAAACTTTATTGGTTGCAATTCGGGCTGCACTAGACGGCGAAACGATTTCAAATCCGTCGACGGCATTGCCGATCTTAAGCATATTGTACATTGCATTTGATAGCATTATAATACACACTGCCAATGATATGTTAGAAAAAGAAAAATTCAAAAATTTAAATTTCGCCAATTGGAAAGTCAATATGTTGATATTTTGTATGAAAACTTTATCAATTGTTATTATGACTCGGAGTACAAAGCTACAATTTTGTAAGTGTAAGAATGTATTTGCTTTGCTGCAACTCTCACTGCAAATTTAGTTGGAGTGTATAATTAATTGTGCAGTTATTTTCTTTGATTTGCGTGTTGAGATTAACCAGCGTGGGTTGTATCAGAAGCAGTAGTATTTTTCTATGTCGTCCAACTGTTAGATGTATTTCTATAGGCGATAGAGACACAGGAAGTTGCTTGACAAAGGCTTAACGCCGAAACAGCGTCGCCCTTTTGTTGGTGCACAATACATTTTTGTGCTTCTTCTGGTGTGCCGCATCTTGTTATTTTTGTCATTGGGGCTGAATATGAGAAATCCTCTGTATCCTATACGGCCGCTGCCGCCGTCTGCAGGCACCAACGCCGAAGGCGGGAACGACGAAGCGCAGCATCTGTGAATTATTAATATATATATATATATATATATATATATATATATATATATATATATATATATATATATATATATTACCTACTGGCGGTCGCCAGTAGGTAGTTATAGTTACAACCTAGTTTCCATAGGAAAAGCATTTTTTGATTTGCTAATAACTTTGGCGTCGTTTGACGAATCTTTATGAAATTTTGCAAAAAGTTGCACTTTTAGGTTAGCTCCTATCTTGAAAGTTTGGGGGTGATTTGTCAAGCGGGGGCTGAGAAAAAGGGGGTCCCAAAACACGTTTTCTCCATGTTAATTTCCATAGGAAATTTTGCGACGAGCTACAGCCCGAACTGCTGAACGGAATTACCTCAAATTTGGCAGAAAGGTAGAGCTTGGTTCAGAAAGCGACCTTTTTTTTAAATGGGGTAAATCCGTTCAGTAGTTTTTGAGAAATACAAAAAATAAGAGTCAAAAAATCAATTTCCCATAGGAAACTTTGTGCAAGGCTACAGCCGAAACTACTGAACGGAATTACCCCAAATTTGGCAAAATGGTAGTGCTTGGCTCAGAAAGCGACCTTTTGTAAAATGGTGTAAATCCGTTCAGTGGTTGCTGAGAAATAAGAAAAATAGAAGTTTCAATATCTGGGCGGAGCCTAAGTCCCGTGCACGAGCTTCACTGTGATTGGCTGCGAACACTCCAAACCAGGAAGTGTTGGCAGCCATCTTGTGGCTCGGTAGAAGCGAGTCACTAGAAAACAGAGAAACAAAGGTATAAAACAAGAGAAGGGGGCAGGGTAGAAACACCGTGACCCCCTAGGCCTGCTCAGGGGGTCCCAGAAGGACCCCAGGGCCAAAAAAGCATTTTTTATAAAAAAAAAAATTGGCGCAATTCGCGCTGGGTCGCGGGTTCCGCGTTTTATTTTAATGAGGTCCCCGGGTGGGCTAGGTCCCGCGGGCATTTCTTAAAAAATAATAGCTGGGGGTCGCTGGGGCTGCGGGGGCCCGCTGGGGTCCCCGCAGCCCCGGGCTTCACTCATGTTGGGAGGGGGTTGTGCGGCCCCTCTCCTGGAGCCCTCCATGTGCTTATAACTTTGGCGTCGTTTGACGAATCTTTACGAAATTTTCAAAAAGTTTCTCTTTTTTGATCAGCTCCTATCTTGAAAGTTTGGGGGTGTTTGGTCAAGGGGGCTGAGAAAAAGGGGAGTCCCAAAATGTGTTTTCTCAATGCATTTTCCATAGGAAACTTTAGACAAGGCTACAGGTCAAACTGCTGAACGGAATTACGCCAAATTTGTGAGGGAGAAAGGTTGTGGTCGAGAAAGCGCGCTTTTGTTGAAATGGTGTAAATCCGTTCAGTAGTTTTTGAGAAATATCAAATTTTACAGATATCGATATTTGAGAATTCTGACATCTGATTGGCTGAGGGTTACGAGCACGAGCTCGCAGCTCATTGGCTGTGAACGGTTGAAACTAGGAAGTGTTGGCAGCCATTTTGTGACTTAGTCCATCAGCTCGCATCTCTCCGTGTAGAAGCCATCGGGTGTGTAGTTTTACCTCTGCGAGGCAACACTGGCATCTGTGTCTGTGTAAGATACTCCTTTCAAGCTGCCTCTCCCCACATCACGAGGTGAGGCTATGCCTTTAGAAGCCAGTCCATTGGCTCGGAGCTCTGTGAGTCAGTCTGTTGGCACGACCCTCTACACAACGCAAACACCACTGCACTACCTAACTAAACACTAAACCACTACTGCCAGCACGACCCCCTACACTACAGAAACACCACTGCACTACCTTAAACCCTAAAACACTACCCCCAGCATGTCCCCCTACACTACAGAAACACCACTGCACTACCCTAAACCCTAAAACATTACCCCAGCACGACCCCCTATACTACCCAAACACCACTGCACTACCCTAAACCCTAAAACACTACTCACAGCAGGACCCCCTACACTACGTAAAGACCACTGCCCTACCCTAAACCCTAAATGTACCCCCAGCACCACCCTCTACACTACACAAACACCACTGCACTACCGTAAACCCTAAAACACTACCCACAGCAGGACCCCCTACACTACACAAACACCACTGCACTACCCTAAACCATAAAACACTACCAGTCCATTGGCTCACAGCTCTGCGTTTCTGAGCCACCGGCCCGTAGCTCTCTCTGTGCGAGCCGAGCCCACAGGCCGTAGCTCTCCCTTTGCGAGGCTGCCCGACGGCCCGCAGGTCTCCCTGTGCTAGCCGGATCGCAGTTGTCAGTCTGCGAACCGATATTGGGAATATAAGGCGGCTCTAAAAAGAGCCTTTGTGTTTATTAGTTGGAGCTACATATAAGTGCGGATGCACAGCTTCAGGTTATTCAGAAAAACTCGATTTCCCTGATCTGTGAAGTGTACTCCATCACTTCTGTAGATATCAGCCATATCATAACGTATGTTGTTGTTGTAGATCGACCCCATTCTATGGTCTCTGAGGTATGCAGACACAGCTTTGTTGACATTCTTCCTAGATTTTTCAATCTGAGGACAAAATTTGTTTGACCATTTCCACTTCTGTCTTTGGCATATATTGGAATATACAAAGACAGTTTGAGGCAAAAGCAACATCAATTGTCTAAAGGTGTCCTTCATTAGCATTTCCAAACCTACCCCAGTCAATGTGCCTAGGTCATTTCCACCACAGTGCACAATCATGAGGTCAGGGAGTTGGAGATGCAAACAGGTTTTAACCAAAGGGAGTAATTGGTGCCACTTCAATCCTCTCTGTCCAAACCATTTAATGTCCACATTTTGTAAACCTAGGTCTAAGTCAATACGTCTCTGTTCTGCATACCTCTTGCACCAGAAAACATAGCTATGTCCTACGATCCACACTAGCATTTTGAAGGTGTAGCTGGAAGATATGGATAGATGTCTGTAGCTCATGCAGTCCGTTCGTAGAATAAGAGATATGTTTAAAGATGGGGAACTACTTTTTTTCTCATACAAAACGATAACTGATTGGGAGATGAAAAACATTGTTTACTAAAAAGTAGGGTGCATATTAGTTTGTCGAAAAGCATCTTTGTGATTGGTTAATAAAAAGCAGTTTCAACGTAGAGTTCATATGATAGGATAAAATTTGCTCAGTTCAACCACACCTGCTACTTGCATTTGGAAGGCACTGTTCGAACTTAAAACAATGGTGAACTTTTAACCTGCACGTGCCCTTAAATGTTCGAGAAAATGTTGCAAAAAATATCGTTAGGTTTGAAAAAATGATGAACTTTTAACCTGCACGTGTCGTAGAATGTTCTAGAAAGTTTGTTGATAGAATACGTTGAACTTCTCACCTGTATGTGTTCTTAAATTTTTTAAAAACTGTTTATATGGAAAGTTCAAAAATAACCAATAGAGAGAAGTTTTGCAATTTGAAAAAATAAAGGAACTATTCTGATTTGTTCTTTACATGTATTTATGTGTGGAGCAACAGGGAAATTGTGCCATTACTGATTCCATTCTTGATGAGAGCGGTGCATTACATGTACTGTGTGACAAAGAAAGAATTGCAAATTTGGCAGGGAGAAAGGTCTTGGTGCAGAAAGCGCTGTTTTGTGGAAATGGTGTAAATCCGTTCAGTAGTTTTTGAGATATTAAAGGAAAAAAGATATATATATCTGGACTGTGCCTAACTCCCGAGCACGAGCTTGCCTCTGATTGGCTGCTAACAATTCAAACCAGGAAGTGTTAGCAGCCATCTTGTGCCTCGCATCGAGTGAAAATATAAAAGAAAGGTCCCGGGGGCAATTTAATATACCGGAGCTCTGTCTGTGCGAGATACCGCTTTCACGCTGCGTCTCCCTACATCAGCAGGTAACGCACCCTTTTCCACCATCAACAGCATACCTCCAACAACATACTTGGGCCCGCAAGTCTGCCTCTGCGAACCACTTGTCGGCTCACAGCTCTTCGGGTGCGAGTTCTCGGGCCCGCAGTTGTATCTGTGAAGCCAATACTGGAAATATACCGGAGGTGTCTCTCTGCGAGATACGCTCTTCACGCTCCCTCTCCCCACATCAGTGTTCCGCAGCTATCCCTTTGGAAGCCGATGGCCCGCACCTTTCCCTATACTAGTCGGCCCGCAGGTGTTCCTCTGCGAGCTGGCCCGCAGCTCTTCCTCTGCGAACTGACGGGCCGCGGTTCTCCCTCTATGAGCCTGCTAGTCGGCTCGCAGTTCTTCATCTACGAGCCAGACCGCCGGCTCTTAAGTCTCTGAGAACAGATGTAATGGAGGCAACGATCATGCAGGTCGGACACCCAACACTGCTCCGACATCCCCCAGTAGGAGCTCCTTGTCCGCCATCTCCCCTCACCCCCACCCCCCACAAACAAATGTGACAGTCACGTTAGGTTGGACAAATAAGAATCTTAGTCATGTATGGATTTACATATAAAACATTTTATTAAAACAAAACAACAACAAATAAAACTATGTACAGCCATGTCGTGTCATCGCTGGACCATTTGTGAATCACAGCCTGTAAGACAAAAAGAAAGATAAGATGGTGCGTCATGCGTCCAGCAAAGGAGAAAGAGAAAGAGAGAAAGAGTGAGGGAGAAAGAGAGAAACAAAGAAAGAGTGAGAGAGAGAGAGAAGACAAAGAAATAGAGAAAGAGTGAGAGAGAGAATAGTGTGAGAGAGGAAGAGAGAGAGAGAAAGAGTGAGAGAGAGGAAGAGAGAGAGAAAGAGTGAGAGAGAGAGAGAGAGAGAGGAAGAGTGAGAGAGAGGAGAGAAAGAGTGAGAGAGAGGAAGACAGACAAAGACAGAGAAAGAGTGAGAGAGAGAAAGAGTAAGATACAAGGAAAAGAGAGAGAGAGAAACAGTGTGAGAGAGAGGTAGAGAGAAAGAGAGAGAGAGAAAGAGTGAGAGAGAGAAAGAGAGAGAAAGAAAGAATGAGAGAGAGGATCAGACAGAGAAAGTGTGAGAGAGAGAAAGGAAGAGATGGAGAGGGAGTGTTGACACTGGAGAAAATCTTCGCAGCTTACCTTTGTGCCTCCGGTGTGTCTCCAACCACGTGCCGGGACATAGTGCACCCTTAAGTTTAGTGATCTGAAAGATAGTATAGAATTAGTAATTGCAGAGTACAAACAACTGCACACGCCTAATTATCTGTTTCGGCAATGCGCACTCAGGCTGCTGCAGCCCATCCACTCCCACTGCTCGGAGGTGTCTGTGCGCTCTTGTGCGCCCAGGCTGCTGCACACTATCCACTCCCACCGCCCAGAGGTTACTGCCCGCTGCTGCGGAAAGAAGTATCTCTGCTCACCTTCCGCCACCGGCGTGTGTGTAAGAGGGTGCACCACGTGCTGAAGCAACTTTGTCAGGCGTTGTCAGGATGGCCACGCATCATCGCAGTTTGTACACGCGTTCAGCTGTGGTGGTGTGGGGGGGGGACGTCGATTCGTGAATCACAGCCTGTTAGATAAAAAGCAAGATAGGATTGTGCGTCATTCGTCCATCAAAGGAGAGAGAAAGAGAGAGAGAAAGAAAGAGTGAGAGGAAGACAGAGAGAAAAAGAAAGAAGGAGTGAGAGGAAGACAGAGAGAAAGAGAGAAACAGTGGGAGTGACAGGAAGAGAGAGAGAAAAAGAAAGAAAGAGTGAGAGGAAGACAGAGAGAAACAGTGAGAGAGACGAAGAGAGAGAGAAACAGTGAGAGACAGAAAGAGAGAGAAAGAGTGAGAGAGAGAGAGAAGAGAGAGAGAGAGAGAGAGAGAGAAAGAGTGAGAGAAAGGAAGAGAGAGAGAGAGAGAGTGAGAGTGAGGAAGAGAGAAAGTGTGAGAGAGAGGAAGACAGAGAAAGAGAGAAAGAGTGAGATACAAGGAAGAGAGAAAGAGAGAAACAGTGTGAGAGAGAGGAAGAGAGAGAGAAACAGTGTGAGAGAGAGGAAGAGAGAGAGAAAGAGTGAGAGAGGAAGAGAGAGAAAGAAAGAATGAGAGAGAGAGGAAGAGACAGAGAAAGAGAGAAAGAGTGTGAGAGAGAGAAAGGAAGAGATAGAGAGTGAGAGAGAGAGAAAGAGTGTGAGTGACAGAAAGGAAGAGATGGAGAGGGAGAGTGAGTGTTGACACTGTGGAGAAAATCCTCACAGCTCACCTTTCTGTCACCGGTGTGTCTCCAACCACGTGCCGGGATATAGGGCAGCCCTCAAGCTTAGTCATCTGAAACATAAAAATGGAATCAGTAATGGATGAGTACATACAACTGCGTATGCCTAAATCGCTGTCCCGCCTTTGTGTATCCAGGCTAGTGTACCCCATCCACTTCCACTGCCCAGAGGTGTCTACCCGCTGCTGTACACCCAGGCTGCTGCACTCCATCCACTCCCACTGCCCAGAGGTGTATGACAGCCGCTGCGCACCCAGGCTGCTGCACCCCATCCACTCCCACTGCCCGGAGGTGACTGCCCGCCGCTGCGCAAACAAGCCTCTCTGCTCACCTTACACCACCGGCGTGTGTCGAAGAGGGTCCACCACGTGCCGAAGAAACCTCCTCACCCGTTGTGTACACGCGGAGAGCGGAGCTCACAATTCAGGTTGAGTGTTGATTGCAGGATGGCCACGCTTCATCGCAGGCCTGCAAGACAAAAAGCAAGATAAGATTGTGCGTCATGCGTCCATCAAAGGAGAGAGAAAGAGAGATAGAGAGAGAAAGAAAGAGTGAGAGGAAGACAGAGAGAAAGAGAGAAACAGTGGGAGTGACAGGAAGAGAGAAAAAGAAAGAAAGTGAGAGGAAGACAGAGAAAGAGTGAGAGAGACGAAGAGAGAGAGAAACTGAGAGACAGAAAGAGAGAGAAAGAGTGAGAGAGGAAGAGAGAGAGAAAGAGTGAGAGAGAGAGAGAGAGAGAGAGTGAGAGAAGAGAGAGAGAGAAAGAGTGAGAGTGAGGAAGAGAGAAAGTGTGAGAGAGAGGAAGACAGAGAAAGAGAGAAAGAGTGAGATACAAGGAAGAGAGAAAGAGAGAAACAGTGTGAGAGAGAGGAAGAGAGAGAGAAACAGTGTGAGAGAGAGGGAAGAGAGAGAGAAAGAGTGAGAGAGGAAGAGAGAGAAAGAAAGAATGAGAGAGAGAGGAAGAGACAGAGAAAGAGAGTGAGAGAGAGAGAGAGAGAAAGAGATAGAGAGTGAGAGAGAGAGAAAGAGTGTGAGTGACAGAAAGGAAGAGATGGAGAGGGAGAGTGAGTGTTGACACTGTGGAGAAAATCCTCACAGCTCACCTTTCTGTCACCGGTGTGTCTCCAACCACGTGCCGGGATATAGGGCAGCCCTCAAGCTTAGTCATCTGAAACATAAAAATGGAATCAGTAATGGATGAGTACATACAACTGCGTATGCCTAAATCGCTGTCCCGCCTTTGTGTATCCAGGCTAGTGTACCCCATCCACTTCCACTGCCCAGAGGTGTCTACCCGCTGCTGTACACCCAGGCTGCTGCACTCCATCCACTCCCACTGCCCAGAGGTGTATGACAGCCGCTGCGCACCCAGGCTGCTGCACCCCATGCACTCCCACTGCCCGGAGGTGACTGCGTGCCGCTGCGCACCCAGGCTGCTGCACCCCATCCACTCCCACTGCCCGGAGGTGACTGCCCGCCGCTGCGCAAACAAGCCTCTCTGCTCACCTTACACCACCGGCGTGTGTCGAAGAGGGTCCACCACGTGCCGAAGAAACCTCCTCACCCGTTGTGTACACGCGGAGAGCGGAGCTCACAATTCAGGTTGAGTGTTGATTGCAGGATGGCCACGCTTCATCGCAGGCCTGCAAGACAAAAAGCAAGATAAGATTGTGCGTCATGCGTCCATCAAAGGAGAGAGAAAGAGAGATAGAGAGAGAAAGAAAGAGTGAGAGGAAGACAGAGAGAAAAAGAAAGAAGGAGTGAGAGGAAGACAGAGAGAAAGAGAGAAACAGTGGGAGTGACAGGAAGAGAGAGAGAAAGAAAGAAAGAGTGAGAGGAAGACAGAGAGAAAGAGTGAGAGAGACGAGAGAGAGAAACAGTGAGAGACAGAAAGAGAGAGAAAGAGTGAGAGAGAGGAAGAGAGAGAGAAAGAGTGAGAGAGAGAAGAGAGAGAGAGAAAGAGTGAGAGAAAAGGAAGAGAGAGAGAGAAAGAGTGAGAGTGAGGAAGAGAGAAAGTGTGAGAGAGAGGAAGACAGAGAAAGAGAGAAAGAGTGAGATACAAGGAAGAGAGAAAGAGAGAAACAGTGTGAGAGAGAGGAAGAGAGAGAGAAACAGTGTGAGAGAGAGGAAGAGAGAGAGAAAGAGTGAGAGAGGAAGAGAGAGAAAGAAAGAATGAGAGAGAGAGGAAGAGACAGAGAAAGAGAGAAAGAGTGTGAGAGAGAGAAAGGAAGAGATAGAGAGTGAGAGAGAGAGAGAGAGAGTGTGAGTGACAGAAAGGAAGAGATGGAGAGGGAGAGTGAGTGTTGACACTGTGGAGAAAATCCTCACAGCTCACCTTTCTGTCACCGGTGTGTCTCCAACCACGTGCCGGGATATAGGGCAGCCCTCAAGCTTAGTCATCTGAAACATAAAAATGGAATCAGTAATGGATGAGTACATACAACTGCGTATGCCTAAATCGCTGTCCCGCCTTTGTGTATCCAGGCTAGTGTACCCCATCCACTTCCACTGCCCAGAGGTGTCTACCCGCTGCTGTACACCCAGGCTGCTGCACTCCATCCACTCCCACTGCCCAGAGGTGTATGACAGCCGCTGCGCACCCAGGCTGCTGCACCCCATGCACTCCCACTGCCCGGAGGTGACTGCGTGCCGCTGCGCACCCAGGCTGCTGCACCCCATCCACTCCCACTGCCCGGAGGTGACTGCCCGCCGCTGCGCAAACAAGCCTCTCTGCTCACCTTACACCACCGGCGTGTGTCGAAGAGGGTCCACCACGTGCCGAAGAAACCTCCTCACCCGTTGTGTACACGCGGAGAGCGGAGCTCACAATTCAGGTTGAGTGTTGATTGCAGGATGGCCACGCTTCATCGCAGGCCTGCAAGACAAAAAGCAAGATAAGATTGTGCGTCATGCGTCCATCAAAGGAGAGAGAAAGAGAGATAGAGAGAGAAAGAAAGAGTGAGAGGAAGACAGAGAGAAAAAGAAAGAAAGAGTCAGAGGAAGACAGAGAGAAAGAGAGAAACAGTGGGAGTGAGAGGAAGAGAGAGAGAAAAAGAAAGAAAGAGTGAGAGGAAGACAAAGAGAAAGAGAGAAAGAGTGAGAGAAGAAGAGAGAGAGAAAGAGTGTGAAGGAGAGAAAGGAAGAGATGAAGAGGGACAGTGAGTGCTGTGTCTCCAACCACGTGCCGGGACCTAGTGGAGCCCTCAAGCTCCTACATCTAAACATAGTACAGAATTAGTAATGGGAGAGTATATATGATTGCGTACGCCTAAATCGCTGTGCCACCTTTGTGTATCCACTCCCGCCGCCCAGACGTATTTGCCCACCGCTGCGCACCCAGGCCTCACTGCTCACCTTTTCGCGGACAGGGCACCCTCCGCATCATGCAGTCCCGCTCCGCAGGCCAACGGGTCTAACATTTGGTGCTGCGTCTTGATTTTGCCATGCCAGAGGACATACTAGTGCACCTATCATCATCGCAGGTTGCACACCCGCTCAGTCCTTGCGGTGCCACTAACTCAGTGAACAGTGAGGCCACGCACGTGGTGGTAGGCCTCCCTGTTCGGTGGCTCAGGCCTACACTGCGGTCCAGCAGGGCACACAAAACCTGAGCTGTCCAGACCGCCGGGACGGGCCATCACCGCAGGCTGTACACCCGCTCAGCAGTTACGGTACCCGTACCTCAGTGGACCGAAAGTCACCGTCCCGTGCCGGTGTGCCTGTGCCGGCCGCAGTGCATCCGGTGCGAGCAACTCTGAAATGGCGTCGAACACGTGTGCCCGGTCTTTTTATTGGCAGGGTCACGTGTCCTGTGACGCCTGTGCTGGATGGGTGTGGTGTGGGTGTATACTAGCCGTGAGGGAGTGGCTGTGGCGTACTGACAACTAGGGTGTGACCAGCAGATCACTGCAATGAAAATCTGGGCCATGTAGCGTTGTTGTCCTTCCCTGTAAGCGTAAGCGGAGTGGGCTGGCCTGGCGTATGCCAGTTCTGCGTGAGGCTGTGAAGAATGACTCCGGAGCTATGGGCGTGGCTCCATCGTGAGCTGTATGAGGAATCAACTGATGCGGCACTGTTGCCAGATTGGGCTAGATCACGCACAATTGGGCTATATTTTTCCCGGTTGTGCGGTAAAATTTAGGTTTGTGCTAGTTGCCAGATTATAAATATATATACAGCGCTCCAGCAAACTAGTATGTTAAAGCGCTTTATTAGACAAATATTTACTTGGCAGCCTGCTGCAACATCAATTCCAATCCATTCACCGCCTGCTTGACGATGTCCCTGCCCCTCCTTCCTTAAAGTAGCAATATTGGGCTAGTTTGGGCTACTTTTTGGTTGTCTTTGGGCTAGAGAATGCTTAAAAATCTTGCAACACTGGCCATGCCGGTGTTCTTGTTGTAGTGCTGCCGTCACCCGGGTCGCAAGCGTCAATGTGTCACTCTGTGAGCCAAGTCCCTGAACATGGCCAACATGGAAGGTACGGGGAATCACTGACCCTACATTCATCCATAGTTCCACACAAGAAAGATGGTGGACATGACACATCTGTGTGGGTGTGAATGTTTATTGCACATTCAGTGGAGTATTGCAGCTGTAGCAATACTGGGCCATGCAAAATCCAAATTTCAGTTTTTGGGACATGGAGGGCAGCCAATTAGAGACAAGCTCGTTGTCGGAGTTAGGGTGCGCCAACATATGTACTTATACAATCACTCCGCCAATCCCCACGCACTTATAAATTCACTATACACTCTCCTTGCAGTACTCTAATCATCCAGTCTCTACGTACGTACTTGTACAATGACCGAGACAAAGTTACATAACCAAAGTTTTCTCCCACTGTCAAAGGTAAGTTGGTTGCATACGCTGTCCAGAGCACAATGTAATGTGGTAGGGCCCAGGGGCAGCATGTTGCATACATAATGAACACACGGACACAGATAGATAGTGGAACTGGATACGAGCACGTGCACTCGACTCCTTTTTATTACCAGGGTCACATGTCCAGTGACGTCTGTGCTGGATGCGTGTGGGGTGAGTGTAAGCCAGCCCTCCGGGAATGGTTGGTGCTGGTAACAAGTACAACAGTAATCATCAGATCACACACAGAGATTCAATCATAAAGGGTCCATGACTTGTGCTACACTAAGTTAGGGGCACCAGATCTGAAATCATACACAAAATATTCTGTCATAAAGGGTCCATCAGTTGTGGTGGACTGAGGTAGGAGCATCAGAAGCATTCCGCGTGTGCACAGCTAGCGATGATGCGTGGTCCGGGAGGGCCGCACTGGTAGCAATGTCTGTTGCCTACTGGACTGCGTCATCTGCAATCGCAACTCCATCTGAATTGTGAGCCCTGCTGTCCGCAGTGTAGATCGAAGGCAGTAGTCAGCACAGACATCGAGGAAAGCTTTTTGTCACTTCCTCTTGAGAAAATTCAACGACATAGAGTACAATTCTGTCTGCAATTAATAAATCAAGACTGAATTCAAATTGTGAGCTCTGCTGTCCGCAGTGTAGACTGCCATTCAGTGTTCCTTTGGACTTGCAAGATGAATTTTGTCATTGTACTAAAGCTATAATTGATATCAAAAAAGTTCTTGAAGCAAGGATACTAAAAGGATATTATGTAGGTTTAAGGGTACGTGGCGATGACTTATGGTGCAGTGAGCTAGTGGCACCTGAAGCACTCAGCGTGTGCGCATCCTGCGATGATGCGTGATCCGTGTGGGCCATTTAATCACTCACTTATACAGTCAGTCACACACCTACTAAATCCTCCATCCTCACACTTATACAGCCACTCATTCTACAATATACCTTGGCCAATATATTTATAAAACATATTTAAACTTTACAGAAACACACAGTCACTGGATGATGTCATCAGTGATGTCATTTGAGATGTCATCAGTGATGTCATCAGTGATGTCACTGACCATGTCATGAATGATGTAATATGTGATGTCATCAGCAGTGCATTGTGGGGGCGTGAGTTATAGTTAGCTCAACTAACTATAACGGCCGAATTTCTATGGTTTTGTATGAGTGAAATGTGCAAGTAACTATAACGTCCCTGAAACCTATGGTTTTTTCAGTGAATATATATATATATATATATATATATATATATATATATATATATATATATATATATAGTAAGCCAAACGTCAGGTGACAAAACATAGCATCAGAAAGCATTACGCATGTTTTAGATAATCGTTGTCTACTGTTCAATACACCCCAATGATCCCTATAGTGACTTTCACATGTGTCTGTAACATAAACATGCTCATCATCCATTCAGATATTAAAATTTCGCACAATAATGATGATTTCATGAAATTTAAGGTAAAAAAACGGCAACCGCGGTGTACAGTGCACAGCGCAAATTTTGACTTGATGCACACTAATGCACTACACAGATGATTTGTGAACTGTAAATTACATGTGAATGGAGTATTTCAAATGTATACAGGTAAGCCCTCATTTGCAGTGGTGGTGACGCACTTAACAATCACCAATACTGTAATTCCAACCGTTAAAATGGAGGGTGAGTGACCTCGCATATAGGACATTTTGAACTACTCCAGCTGTCGGAAGTTGACCGTTTGGTTGGCAGTTTCATCCATGGCTGATACAGCCGTAGGCTAAAGTTAGTGATTGTGATGGTTGCGGCTCAATGGCTGTGTGCGGCTATGCTGATGACCGTGTAGATAGCGTACATGTACGCCGCGGTTTGAAAAATAACTCACTTGCTTCCTGACACTGCTGCTATCAACACCTGCCCCATTTTAGCTGCTGTTTCACACCTCTGGGAGCAACCATGTCAGGCCAAGCAGGTGAGAGGGCCGCTGCCTCCTCTCCAGAGGAGCTAGTGAATCTTGTAAATGAGGTTCTTCCCCTGTATGGCCAGCTCTATGGCTCATCAGAGGAGCAGGTATGTAACTCACATACATATTTTTCTCTGTGCAACTCCATCCTTTCCATTCCCACAGGCTACATTGTGCCTCTGAGTCACAGAGTGTATTATAATTACTATTGTTAATAATTTTTGATGCCTACATAGGACAATCTTGTAATAATCTGTGTATCTACTGTACTTTGCGTACCTAACATCACCATTGTGATGCGTGTTATGTGTTAAGCCCTAGATTCTACTTGTGGTGCCTTCACATATCTATGCATGTAAAGTTTAATGGTACCTATGATTGATTTGCTTATCAGATCATCTTAAATGTGCATCTGCATGTATGGGGTTTACTGCATAAGCTGTGTATGTGTACTGTAAGAGGCAGATGAGGATGATGTTAGTGATTTGTACAGTCCCACAATTCCCACAGCCCAGAGCAGGGCTATCCAAACTGTTGTCTGGGAGCTAGCTATACCTCACAGACCCATTCAGAGTGCCACACTACCTTGAGGTCGCTTATTGGATAGCCACAAGATGTACATTCATGTTTTGAAGTGTGTGAAATCTGAGATTCATGAGGTATCAGTATGCACAACCTGCAGAGAGCAAGGCCTGACAATGAGTTGTGCCCAGTCTGGCCATGGCCCAGGCTGGGCCAGAGTAACCATGGCAATACAAATTATTCACAGAGTAATTTCCCTGTAGACCTTCAGATCCTTGGATGTTCCCAAAAGCCCTTTTCTGAACCACTACTAACCCTGATTAGTGTTATATGGGCTACATTAGGAATGGTGACTGAGCTAAACCCATGATCTGATACTTCTCTCAATTGACCCACATTGTCCATGTGTGTCATTTGCTTGTGACAGGTCGCGTACTCCCACAGGTCTGGTGTCACTTTTCCATAGGTAATTCTTGCATTGTTCAGGCCTATTGCACAGGTGACACATTAATAGTGCAGAGAGTTGGTTACTTCTGAAGAGTTTTTAATATGTCAATATGTCAATCACCAGCTTTGTTACAATCAAACAATCTAACAAGACATACCATGGCATGTTGAATGTCATCCCTGTAACAGTGCCACGTATGTCAAAAGGTGTGTCCTGTGTTGGCAGTACATACCACACAAACACAATCAGAGATAGAATGATATCCCATTAAGTGTTCTAAATGTCCACACATCCCCAGAGAGGTGCTCTCAATAACACACATGCCATCCCTTTCTTTGTAGCTTAAGTCTTAGGATGTAGTCCATACTGTGCTACTAGCCTGTGTGGACCTTATGCATGAAGTAAATGGGCCTGGCTGTAATGGTGTCTGTACAATCATGCTAAAGACGTTTAGCCTTCAGAAGCTCACAATGGTGTGTTGTGTTTCATATTATCTCACATCACAGTACATGTAGGATGGCCCTGGCCTACATGATGTTAGTGGGCTGCCTTACTCAGTGTAGTTCATGACCAGGCTTGATGATAGTCAGCAGATAACTACAAAAGTGTGTATTCATGTCTTTGTAGTGCTTAGCATGTGAGATTGGCACATGTAGTGTGTTAACAATTGGCTGATGCTTGTGGTAGGTGTATACAACATTTTTGTCAACCAAACAGATATTCTAAGACTAGCAGTTATAATCTATGTATTCATCTATTATATCAATATAGGTCAGAAGCAATCCATTTGGAAAGCCATCACCCGGAATGTGCAGACCCTGGGGGTCTTTCGCTGGCAGGGGGTCCAGTGTCGTAAGAGGTGGGAGGACCTTGTCAGATTACCGATGGTGGCCGTTACGAATGACTCGGACACTGGCAGGTGCTACACGTTGTCCATTTATTTAATGTAGTTTCTTGTCCACAACTCGGACAGCTGTATCTGCCATCCTCGTATTCCTTTCTAATATTCCCCTGCCTCTCCGACTCCTCCATGGTTCCTGTCCTCCTTTCCTGCCCCTTCCTGTTTGTGCTGACACCAGGGTCCTAGCACTTTGGTGTCAGAATACAGTTACAACATTATATCTCCCCCCCACTTAAACAATGAACCTCATGTGAGTGGAAATCCTTAGATTTCTTCAATGAGACTAGTGGGTCTGCGACATGCTCGCTGAGGCTGGTGTAAGAGGCTCAATTCCATCAGTTTCGGGGAAGCAAGAGAGACACTAAGGGTCAGATTTACAAGCCCCTTGCTTCACTTCTGCGCCGATGTAGCGTCACTTTTGTGACGCAGCGACGGTGCAAACAATGCGGCCAATTTACAACATGACGCATCTAGGGAGATGCGTCACGTTGTAAAGCCCTGCATCACATTATACCTGCGTCAGGTATAATGTATGCAGGATAGGCGTTCCCATGCAGGAAAGCCCTGCAAAAGTGACGCATTCGTGATTTCACTGTGCCACTTCTAGGATGCCACTGCATCAAAACCTTATGCCTGCTTGAAGCAGGCGTAAGGAGTGACGCAGTATAATGAGTATAGGCCTCACCATGCATTGCTTGAGTTGCGTCGTGCTTGTGAAGGAAGTGACCCAAATAGGGTCACCCAGGTCACCTGTGACCACCTCTCAGCCTTCCAAACAAATGAAGAGTCGGTCGGACAGTAGAGAATACAAACCAAAGTTATTTATTAGTATTGCGCTGCAGCGGAGCCCAGTCTGACCAACCTCATGAGATAGCTGCCGAGGGACTGACTTCCCCCAACATGAGATCAGATATTATACATTTCCAATTCCCCAAGAATACGCCCAGGCTGGAAAATTCCAGTCCAGGCAACAGCGAACAAAGGAGGCACAGAAGGATGAGCTATGGTCCTGGGACCGGGTACATGCTATCTCCACTTCAAGGTTACTCTGCCCGCTCCCGCCATTATTGAAGGTGGGAACGAGCCTATCTAACAGCAAAGGTATGCCATAATAGAGAGTAGATTCATTAGTGCAGCGAAACTCGGACTTAGAGAAATATCAACTAAGGAGACATCGAGGCAGTTTTCTGCTGAGGCAAGCAATGTGAGACAGAAACTCAGCTTCGATCATGGAACAAAATGGCGGCTGATAATAAAATGGTGCCATGAATGCTAACTTAATACAGAACGAAGTATGAGCAACAAGGCAATTATATTTTCAATTCTAACACTTGCGAAACGACTCCAGCAATGCATGACTTTTGCGCCAACAGATGCGTCAGAATTTCTGACACATCTGTCAATACTTGCATCATGGTGCGCCGTATTGTAAATACAGCGCATCCATGGTGGCGCAAGGGTATCGGAGGCTGGCGCAGGGAAACTGACGCATCTCTACAGATGCGTCAGTTTCTTGTAAATCTGCCCCTAAGTCTTTGACTGCTGACTGGCTCATGATTATTGTCAAGAACATCATCTTCTGAGATGTCTGCTACGTCTGTGGTCTTGAAATCACACTTTTTTAAATGAGAAATGTTCCGCGTTACGTTTGTTGTTGTCAGGGGCAGCAGTAACCATGATAACCTCTATACTTATAACTTGCAGTACGTGATTGTAGTATGGGCAGTCTGACTTCTTCCTTTGTTCTTGTCTGACAAATTCCCAGTCTCCTTCCTGGATAGTAGATGTTCCTGCCTTTCGTCGAGCGTCTGCCTATTCCTTCATTTTGGCTTTCTTGTTTTGGTCTATCTCCGCCAGTTCTTGTGTCCTGGAGTTTAGTGTGCACAGTCAGATGAGGTTTCCCATGTGGGGATTCTCGTGTGCACTGTTCGACCCAACATTAAAGTAGCTGGGTATTTTCCAGTGTTGTGAGGTATGGTCCGATAGGCACACAGCCCCTCATTCAGAGCCATCTGGGCATCTTGCCTTGTTAGTTCTGCTTGTTGGATAATTTTATTTAGTGTGGCTATGAATCTCTCAGCCATCCCATTGGCTTGAGGCCACATGGGAAGGATTTTTCAGAGCTTGAAGTTGAGGTGTTTGGCAAATTTGGCAAATTCATGTCTAATAAATGGAGCACCATTGTCCGTCTTGACTACTTTAGGAATTCCCCACGCTGCAGACATTTCATCCAGTATTGGAATGACACTGGCTGCCTTGGTGGATGACACTTGCTGAGCAATTGGAAATTTTGCATATTCATCCATTATGACGCTGATGTATTTTCCGGACTGCAGAGGGCCAAAGAAGTCAAATGCTACATGATGCCAAACCCCTTCTGGCAGTTCAGACATTTGCAGTGGGGAGGGTGGCTCATCTCTACCAACTATCTGCATTGAGGGCAGTCATTAAGCATGGTTTCAACCATGAGATCAAGGGAAAGGGAACCAGGCTCATTCCTTAACGCCCTTTTCGCAGCCACTATGCCTGTGTGCCCTTCGTGTGCCAGATTGACGCCTCCTTGACACAGTTTCCTAGGTATGACAATTCTTTTATCTCTGAGCAACAAACCATTGTTGGCTATTGTCAGCTCTTCTTAAACATGTCGGAAGGAGGCCAGTTCTGGAATGTCAACCTTGGACGCACCTTGATGGTCCTCCAAGTGCCTACGCGAATTTGTTCGGAGACGATGTGCTATATCTTGGAGGGTGACATCCTCTGCAGTGGTGTCGATGATGGATTCCAGAGGAACAGCGGGTGGTCTCGCTTGATCAATGACAAAGTATTCTTCAGCCAATGAGTGTTTTGTCCTTGAGAGCATTCTTGGATGTCTGGACATGTAGTCTGCTGGATTCGCTGCTTTTCCATGCTTGTGTACAATGGTATATGTGTATTCTTGAAGATGGATGCCCCATCGCTCAATTCTGGGTGGCATTTTTGCTTGAGGGTTGCCAGATATGGTAATGAGAGTTTGATGGTCCGTAATAAGTGTGAAGTGCTTCCCGTAGATGAAGTGAAAATGCTCACAGGCCCAGATGACAGTCAGACTTTCTTTTTCTGGCTGTGAGTATGCTTTTTTGATTTCAGTCAGGCTGTGACTATTGTACGCTACTACATGTCATTGATCACCGTCCGTGTTATACTGTGCTAGGACAGCTCTCAATCCAACAGGACTGGCATCCACAGTGAGCTCTGTCTTCTTGCAAGGATTGAATAAGCGAGATTGCTGGCAGACCCTATGGAGTCTTTGATTTGTTTGAATGCTTGTGTGCACCTCTCGGACCATTGGAAGGGTTGACCTTGCTTTGTAAGGGCATACAAAGGATTACATATCGTGGCATAGTCCTTGAAATACCGGGCACTATAGCTGGCCATTCCCAGGAATGAGCGGACATCACTGACATCATTTGGGTAAGAAGTGTCATTTAGCACGGAGACCATATCAGGATCAGGCCTCATGCCTTCACAGGAGAAGAAGTGTCCATAAAACTTTACTGTGGATTTGTGGAATTCACATTTGTCCCTGTTAAGTGTCAAATTAGCTTCCAGAAGCACGTGATACTCTTGATCCATTGCTTTATCATGGTCCTTGATGGTGGCATGAAAGACAAGAATATCATCACTGTAATTAAGTGTGTTGGGGATGTGGCAAATGACTCTGTGCACTGCATCTTGGAAAATTTCTGCTGCGGATGAGACACCGAAGCTTAGTCTTTTGTACCTGAAGAGACCTTGATGAGTCAAAAATGTGGTAATATAGCGAGAACTCTTGTGGAGTTCAAACTGGTGATAGCCCTTGTTGAGATACAATTTTGAGAAGACTTTGGCCCCATTCAGTAATGTGATCATATCATGGATGTGAGGCCCCGGGTGTCTTTCATGTTCAATTGTAGTGTTTGGTGCTCTCATGTCAACACACAAGCGCACCTAGCCTTCTGATCCACGTTTGGGGACTATAACTACTGGAGACACCCAAGGGGTTGGCCCCGATGACCTCTGGATGAAGTCTGCTCAGAGGAGGTCTAATAGTTAATCCTCTACTCTACTGCTTTTTGTAGGTGGAATGGCACTTTCGGTGATGTTGAGCCACCAGCATTATTTGTTAATTGATTTGTAAATGAACCTGAAATTGGGCCATTTTTTCAAGTCCTGGGAACAATTTTGCGGAACTTGCTTATAATGTCTCGATATAGTATTTCTACAAGCTTTAGGCGTTCCTCCATGGGTAAACTGAGAAGACAGTCTGCTGCTTCAGGTCCTTAATGGCGTGGATTTGAGCTTGGACTGATCTGTCTTTGTAGGTGAGGAATGTGTGAAATTGTCCCAAACACGACAGTGGTTCTTTGGACATCCAGATGTATACTCGAACAGCTGCTTTGTGTAGTTTGGGTTTTGGATTCATTTTGTTATATTCCGTGACACAGATGTAGTTTAGGGACACTCCACTGTCCAGTAAAAATGTTGTTTGATGAATTCCCACTTGTATGGGGAGTCTCGGATATTTGTTCAGTCTGTTAGGATCATCTACCATGCAAACATATTCATCGCTGTCTGGGGAAATTGGAGAGAGAGATCACGACTTGTGAGACATGGAATGGCAAGATCGCGAACTGGCATGCAACTGTATGCTTGATCAAGATGAGCTAGTGGATTGTTCATGCCTATCATGGACTGCATTCGTGTGATGTTGTGCTCATGATTCTCTGACAGATTTTTGAATGTCTTTCTGAGCTGCTTTGCACACCTTTTCAAAATGATTGTCTTTCCCACAACACTGACATCGTTGACCCATAGCAGGACACAAACCTACGTGCGGATATTCTTGTCCACACCAATAGCATTCCAGCTGTTGTTCTTGCCTATTTCCACTATGTTTTGGGCTATGATGACAGTCTTGGAGTCTGAGAGACTATTGACGTTCAGGCGGGCACTGTTCCTTGCGTCGAGTTTAAAGTCGGAAAGCCTGTTCTCTTTTTTTCAGCTTTTCCTGCTTCCATTTTCTTTGTGTGTACTTCAGCTTGATCATTGACTCGGGTCAGCTCTTCTATCTCATCCAGGGAGTAGCTCTTCTTTAGGAGAAGTTGACGTAGTGATTTCGAGTGACATCCCTCTATGATTCACAAGCGAAGGGCATCTTTGGTTGTGAAATTGTCAAATTTGCAGTAACGCAGTAGACGTCTGAGACGTGTGATGAACTCTCCCATAGATTCATCTTTTTCTTGAGAGGCTAAGTTGAAAGTATAGCGTTCATAATCAATATTGCGTTTGTGGAGGAACTTTCTATTGAGGGCTTCACGCACATCTTGCTATGACGTTGACACATCTGCCAGTAATTCCTTGATGATCTGTCCTAGCTCTTTTCCCATAAGGTTGCGCAGGGCGACGAGTTGTTGGTTTGGTTCCGAGACCTGTGACTCTGTCATGAAGTCTTCGAAGTCCGCTAGCTATTCTTGTTAGAGAAGCCCCATTCCACTTCCAGAGAATAGAGGCAGTGGTTCCAGTGGGCGCAGGAATGACACACCAAGCATAGCTAGTCATGGCTGTGTGTTTTGCATGGTGTCCAGTGGTGTTGACATTGGTTATGTTGAGACGAGAAAAACCATAGTAGAAGTAGGATGCAGAAATTGTGTGGAAAGGTAGTCGCTCTTGAAATGAGAGAGTACTGAAGTAATTGATTCTTTTCACTTTGTATTTCTCTATTTTCTTGGCATATATGAGGCATCAGCAAGTTGTGTGAGCATTGTGCATAGGAGATCAATGAATATTAGTAAGGGTGCCTGACTTCAAGATGGCCTCCGCAGATCATTAATTGAGCTGCCTGACATTAAGATGGCCGCCAATGAGAGCAGACGAAATTCAGGGTTGCAGCAGTTGAGTCACAATATAAATGTGGCTTACCCCAGCAGCTATGGGGACATCATTTGGATCAAGGCTTCAGGCACAACCGACTCAGCACTCGACTGGGTTGGGAACCGGGGGCACGAGAGACTTTGATGAACATCAGACAAGGTAAGCGCTTGCAGTCTCGTGGCGCTCTCCGGTGGTGCGAGACACTAGCTGAGGGCAGAGTGAGGTGGGCACTTGCAGTCTTGTGACTCTGGAATTTGTACGGTGGCACTGGGCAATTTTCGGTGCAGCGGGTAACTTCACACGGTCACGTGAAAACCTGGCGGTGAGGAATGAAGCAGGGTGGGCTCCCGCCATTGCGTTTCTTCTGACACAAGTAGCAGTGGGTACCTGGATCCCACCCTCGGCGCCAGTTGTCCGATCACTGATGGTGGCTGTAACAAATGATTTGGACACTGACATATGCTACATGTTGTCCGTTTATTTAATGTAGTTTCTTGTCCACAACTCGGACAGCTGCATCTGCCTTCCTCATATCGCTTTCGATTATTCCCCTGCCTCTCCGACTCCTCCCCACTTCCCGTCCTCCTATCCTGGCCCTTCCTGTTTGTGCTGACACCAGGGTCCTAGCACCTTGGTGTCAGAATACAGTTACAACATTATAGATCTGAGGCGCTAGACAAGAAAGATCATGGAGGTCCAGCTGGGACTGTCCTGCCAATGTGCACGAGGTGTGCGCCGGACCCTGACTCCCCTAATGGCCCAGGACAGAGTAATACCTGTTACTTTTCCAATGTTGTTTGTTGCAGGCAGGCATTTCCCTATCATTATTAGGGTTGGCCCATGTCCGCTACACAAGAAGAGTCACTGTTTGTGTAAGTCTTGTAGAAGGTGGATGCTGATGTGCTGTGCCTATTGTCTATGACCAGGAACACAGCTGAGTCCGGGCCAATACCAATTTCTTTTCTTGAGCAGACAAATCTGCTCATGGTGTTTGATGTTGTGGGTTACAATTGTACCCAACAAGGCACTTGCCTTCCTCATGTAAGGAGTGATGTTCCCTCACTACTGTCACTCATGTTATGGTGGCCCTATTACATGTGACACAGCATACAGTGCACTCTTTATGCAGTGACTGGACAACACTTCCCATTGGTAAGTTGGGATTCAACAGTGACATGAGTGTGTAAACATCACTCGGGCCATCAGCTTTAGTGGCTACATGTTGCCCAGTGTGTATTTCCTTCTTGTTTTTTCATCTACATTGGTGTTTACAGATTAATTCACTGACTGGTGACATGCAAGATAGAGTGAGATGTAGAAATGTAGAGATCTTATGTGAGTGTCTACACTCAGGGGTCGATTCCGATCTCGGCCGGAAGCGCACCTAACAGTATTCGTCCGGAAAAAATACAAGCCGAACGCGTGTTTCCCGACCTATTCGAACACTCGTCTGAACGAACAAGTACGATGCGCACAACAGCCCAGATTCCGAGCGAGCCGTACTTACCCATTTCAGCTCCTGTTCCCCGCCCGAGCCGGATCCGTAAACGCCGAATCGAGTCGCACGGAAGCAAATACACAGCACCTTCCGGCCGGACTAGTACGATGCGCCTTCCGTACGCGCCGAACCCGTCGCTACGTCTGGCACGTTTGAGCATCCGGGAGAGCTGTACATAAGCTCCGATTCGCGCCACAAGACGATCCACGGCGACAAGACGAACAAGCCAGCGACGAGTACGAGTCGAAGCCACGAGAAACCCGAACGAGACGACCCAACCATGAATCCCATCGCGCAGGTCCTACCAATACTCTACATCTATTACCGGGACCGGTACGGACGCGCACGGCAAGTCAAACACCCACAACACAAACAAACGACACGTACCCGAAATATGTCACACACACATAGGGATGCACAAATGACGTACACCAGCACCAGCAGAACCATAGGGGCGGGATGGCTATCACCAATGCCATACACACCCATAGGGGGATGGATGCCTACCACTAATACCATCCCCACTCATAGGGGATGGATGCATGCCACTAATCACCATCCCCACTCATAGGGGGATGGATGCCTACCACTACCACCACCCCTACTCATGGGGGCCTGGATGCCTACCACTACCACCACCCCTACTCAGGGGGCCTGGATGCCTGTCACTACTACCATCCCCACTCATAGGGGGATGGATGCCTACCACTACCACCACCCCTACTCATGGGGGCCTGGATGCCTACCACTACCACCACCCCTACTCATGGGGGCCTGGATGCCTGTCACTACTACCATCCCCACTCATAGGGGGATGGATGCCTACCACTACCACCACCCCTACTCATGGGGGCCTGGATGCCTGTCACTACTACCATCCCCACTCATAGGGGGATGGATGCCTACCACTACCACCACCCCTACTCATGGGGGCCTGGATGCCTGTCACTACTACCATCCCCACTAATAGGGGGATGGATGCCTACCACTACCACCACCCCTACTCAGGGGGGCCTGGATGCCTACCACTACCACCACCCCTACTCATGGGGGCGTGGATGCCTGTCACTACTACCATCCCCACTCATAGGGGGATGGATGCCTACCACTACCACCACCCCTACTCAGGGGGCCTGGATGCCTACCACCACCCCTACTCATGGGGGCCTGGATGCCTGTCACTACTACCATCCCCACTCATAGGGGGATGGATGCCTACCACTACCACCACCCCTACTCAGGGGGCCTGGATGCCTACCACTACCACCACCCCTACTCATGGGGGCCTGGATGCCTGTCACTACTACCATCCCCACTCATAGGGGGATGGATGCCTACCACTACCACCACCCCTACTCAGGGGGGCCTGGATGCCTGTCACTATTACCCTCCCCACCCATAGGGGGATGGATGCCTACCACTACCACCACCCCTACTCAGGGGGGCCTGGATGCCTGTCACTACTACCATCCCCACTCATAGGGGGATGGATGCCTACCACTACCACCACCCCTACTCAGGGAGGCCTGGATGCCTGTCACTACTACCATCCCCACTCATAGGGGGATGGATGCCTACCACTACCACCACCCCTACTCAGGGGGCCTGGATGCCTACCACTACCACCTCCCCTACTCATGGGGGCCTGGATGCCTGTCACTACTACCATCCCCACTCATAGGGGATGGATGCCTATCACTACCACCACCCCTACTCAGGGGGCCTGGATGCCTACCACTACCACCACCCCTACTCATGGGGGCCTGGATGCCTGTCACTACTACCATCCCCACTCATAGGGGGATGGATGCCTACCACTACCACCACCCCTACTCAGGGGGGCCTGGATGCCTACCACTACCACCACCCCTACTCATGAGGGCCTGGATGCCTGTCACTACTACCATCCCCACTCATAGGGGGATGGATGCCTACCACCCACACAACCCCTACTCATAGGACGGGTAATGCATGACACAACCAGCATACTCCAACATAAGGAATGTCTGAAAAATACATCCCCCCCAACACCATGACAAGCGTGTGTAGTCTGTGTCAAATGCCTACAACACTGAACATGACATTGAACATACAATGTGACCCCCTATCACATGTGTCACACATAAATGTGTGTGGCCTCCACAATGCAAGCAGACCATGACCACTGTGGCAATGGGGTCTAAAGCCCCATCACCACAGTGACCAAAATGTAAGTGTGGGGTCCATAGCTGAAGCACATTTTGAACATTGTGGCAATGGGGTCTAACACCCCATCATCACAGTGACCAAAAGGTAAGTGTGGGGTCCATAGCTGAAGCACATTTTGAACATTGTGGCAATGGGGTCTAAAGCCCCATCACCACAGTGACCAAAATGTAAGTGTAGGGTCCATAGCTGAAGCACATTTTGAACATTGTGGCAATGGGGGTCTAACGCCCCATCATCACAGTGACCAAAAGATAAGTGTGGGGTCCATAGCTGAAGCACATTTTGAACAGTGTGGCAATGGGGTCTAAAGCCCCATCACCACAGTGACCAAAATGTAAGTGTGGGGTCCATAGCTGAAGCACATTTTGAACAGTGTGGCAATGGGGTCTAACACCCATCATCACAGTGACCAAAATGTAAGTGTGGGGTCCATAGCTGAAGCACATTTTGAACATTGTGGCAATGGGGTCTAACACCCCATCATCACAGTGACCAAAATGTAAGTGTGGGGTCCATAGCTGAAGCACATTTTGAACATTGTGGCAATGGGGTCTAACACCCCATCATCACAGTGACCAAAAGGTAAGTGTGGGGTCCATAGCTGAAGCACATTTTGAACATTGTGGCAATGGGGTCTAACACCCCATCATCACAGTGACCAAAAGGTAAGTGTGGGGTCCATAGCTGAAGCACATTTTGAACATTGTGGCAATGGGGTCTAAAGCCCCATCACCACAGTGACCAAAATGTAAGTGTTGTCATGTGAAAAGCTGCAAATGCCAAACTGCATGGATGATTCCTGGTCACACAACAACAAACACATCAGTGGCATCGTAGTGCTTGTGTCCCATAGCAACATAGATTGGGTGAGGCAAACAGTGCAGTGCCAATGAAACATCACTTTGGCCATGTGCAGACAAACCTCACCCATGGGGGCTCACATTGTCAACATTCACGAATTACACAATGACAGAAGTGACCATCATAATGCAGACCCACACATCAGCACCAATGGACACACAAATGTAGATATCCTGTGGAGACCGTAGATGTCAGGTGAACAAATACCATTCCATGGCAGCTATAGGACATACAAACCATGATCATTGTGCTGACTGATGACCTAGGAGTCCCAGGGACAGCAGGGGAAACCCACCAAACAACATACAGCCAATGGCACACTAAAGAAATGCCAATGCAGTGGTGCAAATGCACAAACACAAACAGGCAGACTCACACTGCATATCAAACACAACAGGTGATGGGGGGGTGTGCCAGTGTCCCCAGGCAACCACGCAACACATGAGGAGGCCTGAATCCCTATTACACAGATGTGTATACAGTGCCACACAAAAGTAACTCATGGATCAGATTCCCCTATGTGGGCAATCAGGCATTGTCAGATGAGAGGGGGCACAAATTACAAATGTCACACAAGCTTGTAGGAACAGCAACTAACACAGCAAGAGACAGACCCACCACAGCACTACCCCCCAGGGACCCCACATTGTGGTGACACTGGCCTGCATGATAATCCCACTGTGATGACAAAGGTAGATGTCGTACACACAGTGAACCACAGTCATGTTTCCTGAGCAACTAACTACCATCGCACCTACACAAGCACAAATCAATCAGCACGGCCTGTCAGCCAAGGCCAACATGGAGGTAGGGGTCTAGCCGTGCAACAACTCTCATTTGCACACACTCAACACCACACACCTTGACCTCCACCAATGTGCAGCAGTGAAGCTCACATGGACTGGTGACATTGCACATGCACCCATGACAATCCCAGGGGTGGTGGGGGGAACTAAGGTGGAGATACCCATCACACATGGCCAGTCAACAAGACTTGTGAATGTCTGACACACTGCACAGTACGCTGTACATGGGCATGACGTCAAATCCACACCAACCAATGGGATCCCGGCCACAGTCACACACCAATGAAGAAGCCAAGGTCACCCACCAAGAACACACATAGACAACTTCCAACATTGCAGCTCTGACCCTGAGGAGTGGCAGCAGTCACACACACAACGTGTCACAATCACTGAAAGGTAACACAAAATGTAAATTACATGACTTGTGTAACCAACAAGTGCCAAGGGGAATCCTGACTGTGTCTCATCTGCATTTGCCCACAAACTCAGCCCTGACAGCAAACACACCTATGGATGACACCTTGATGACCAGTAATGTGCCATGCACCCACATCACAGAGAACCCAGGGCGAAGATTTGGGGGGAACATAGGTCAACTCAGCAAGCATCACAAAGAGGAACATCACTAGGGATCCCAGCCTGTGTTTCAAAATGGAAGTGAACACACACAGACATGCTCACACAACACACACCTTGGGCTCAGGCAATGTCACGGAATTACACACTGCCATGAGGGGACTCCACTCCTGTGTAAGGAAAGCTGTGCCATACGTTGTCTCTGCAGGGCTCTATCATGTCAGCAGTACACTTGGTCACTCAGTCAACAATTAGCACAAAATGAAGGCTCTCGTCACATCAGCCTGGTCATGGGAGTGTCACCGAAATCATCTGCACAGATCCAACACACATGTATAGCAAGTTGCACTGATAACACAGATGAGTCCTTCCCCACTGATGCCCAAACTTGCATGTCCAGTGGAGATGGTCACACGGTCAGGGAAACAGACAAATTGAACAATGGCAAGCACAACTGATGTGCAGGGGTGTAAGCCACAAATGTGATATTGCAAATAAATGTAGGAAATCCCATTGGCAAATATTGAAAACATGACACCCTCATATTGCTGCAAAGGATGACATGGCTAGACACCAGGATAGGACACATTCCCCCTGGACCACATGGGGTCCTGCACAGTAACACTTCATTTTCATGATACCAAATATCACCATCACTGCAGCAAGGGCATGGTTAGCATCATCAACATCAAGTACATCTGAAGCAAAACCACCAGAGAACAGAAAGGAGCTTTATTCAGCATATGTGTCTGAAAAAAGAAAGTCCTGCAAAAATACAAAGGCCAATGGCCAGTCCAACAGTTCAGTCCGAACAGGGTGACAGTGGCAGATGTCACCCTCTGCTTGCCTGCACTGATATGGAGCAGGGACATTCCCCTCGGAGGGGTATATGGGGGGGCAGGTCAGGCACCGCAGGGACAGGATCAGGGCTCACCAGAAGGAGGCAGGGAAGGGGTGGCTGGTGCTGGAGAGTCACTGACAACTGCAGTGGAGGTGTCTGACATGGTGTGTGCCGTCACAACTGGGGGGCATGAGTCAGATGGTGTGGGTGCCGGCACGACTGCAGTGGTCTGGCCAGATGGAGTGGACAGGTTCCCCACTGCAGTGCCCAAGTCAGACGGGGTGGTAGTGGACTCCACTGCAGTGCCCATCTGCGGGGGAGTAGAATGGGGTTCCGGTAAGGTGGGCAGGACAGAGGGGAGGACACGGTCTCCACACCAGTGGCACAAACATGTGCAGCGGGGGTGTGGGGCTGGAAGAGCAAGTGGTAGGAGGAGAAGGCCGCATCATTTTGGGGATGGTGTATCTGTGGGTGGGGAACCTGGGACAGGGTGTGGCGGGGGAACCTGTGTTGTGGGTGACTGAGGGATGGAGGAAGGAGACAGTGTGGTTGAGCTGCAGGGCGGTGGCGGGGTCTTGCTCTTCCGGGACCGGGGGACTTGCGGGTGGGGGCCTCAGGCTGTCTGCGCCTGGGGGAGGGTGTCCGGGGGCGAGGGCACTCCCTCTGTGTGGGTGGACTTCCTCTTCCCCCTGTATGCTGGATCAGCGGGATCGGAGGGGAAGAGGCCGAGGTCACAGAGGAAGAGCTGCTTTGTAGGTGGGGTTGCAGGTGAGGCAAGGGAAGGGGTGTTGGAAGGAGAGGATTTTGAGGACTGCGGAGTGAGTGTGGATGCCTGTGTGTGTGTCTGTTCCCCATCCCCTGTGGGTGTGGTATCAGTCCCCTGAGGATGCTTGTGTGCACGTTTTGCCCTTGTTCTGTGTGTTTCTGTGCTGCTCGTGTCTGTGTGTTTGGGTGATTGTGCAGGTGTGCATGTGCTTGGGACCGGTAGGGTGCCAGGAAGTGTGGATGGGGCAGAGGTAGGAGGGGTGATGGACTGTTAGAGGAGGGACACTGCTGCCGTCAGGGAGGAGTCCATGGACCTATTGCTCCTCTGTAGGGCAGACATGCCCGTCGAGGTGCCCTCCATGAACGACACCAGCTGTGTCAACAGAGTGGTGTGTGCATGGAGGACACTCAGCATTGATGTCTGCCCTACATGGAGCTGCCGAAGTAGGTACACAGACTCCTCACTCAGGGCAGCAGAGGACACAGGGGCAGGGGGTGCGGTGCCTGGCACGAAGGAGACATGCTCCCGGACACGGGAGCCTCCACGGACCTCTGGAATGGGAGCCAATGGGAGGGCGGTGGTGGTGGCTGGGCCAGACATACTAGGAGGGGTGTGGTGGCTGCTGACACCCGCCTCCACAAGGGAGTCATCCTCCGAGCTGCTGTGGTCCTCAGCTGAGGTGGATGGTGCTGAGGACTCCTCGGTGTGGCTCCCTCGCCCTCCGTGCCACTGGCTCCCTCCGACCACTCATCGCCTGCTGACCCAGTCTGGCTCTGCAGCTCCTCCTGGTCCATGGAGCTGTCCCCTCCTGTGGCCGTGGATGTATCTGCAAACAATTAGGGAAACAGACAAACATCAGTCACCTGCACTGACCGCACACACCACAGTAAGTACAGCACATTACAGAGCAAGCCCTGGCATCCTCAGTTGAACATTGCCAAAAGTCCTCACACAGATTAGGAGAAGCCAATTGTCAGTCTGATGGTCAACCATGGCACTCACACCCCTCCTGCCCTTGCACCCATCTGTCTGGTGCCTGTTGGATGGTAATACCCCAGTGTGGACACAAGCAACACGTACACAGTTGTTGGACATTGCATAGAACACGGTGAAGTATGTGAACATGCACACATCACATCTCTTGCCACTGAGTTAGTACAGGTGTCCGGGTAAAGGGATGGCCAGAGTCTAATTAGAAATGCATGTGATGCATACCAGCACCAGACACCATGATGCACCCATGTCCGGATAGTCAATGCCACAATGGGGTGCATGTTGCACACGTAACTCCCCTGCAGGCTCACTCTTAGGAAGTTAAATGCCATGGCACAGGCATGCCTGCAAAGTCATACATCACTGTCTCCAGTCACATGGGCATGGCAGCCAGCCAACAACAGTCTGCACTGTGTCACAGTCCTAGGAAATGGGGAATGCAAGTTATGTAGCTGACAAGTGCACATGTCCATCCCCCACACACCACATCATCTGAACTCTTATTTGGCCACGTCATGCCAATTGGACATATGGGAGACATGAAACACAACTCTATGAACCTGAGCACCTCACAGTCTGCTGTGATTGTAAAACAGCTGCCTGAAGTTCACAGTCGCATACACCTGTGTGCACAGTCAAGTGATCAAACACCTATGAGTCACAGAAGTATCGTCTCTCATGGTCACATCTCACATGGCATGCTGAGCCCTAAACGATAAACATCCCAGTAGTCCTGACAACGAAGCCACGGCACAATGACACAGAGGCAGACACCTGAGGGAACATTTCACTGATCACAACATGTCAGCTGATACACGGGAGTGGGAGTACAGAGTGTATTGTATGCCCTGGAGTAGGCATGACTGTCCTGCTCCACCTGAAAGAGGGATGAGCCCTGGACAGTAGGCAGGTGGCTAAGCATGTGTGACACACTTGATATACATACTCCTGAGGCCCAAACATTGTTCCCACCCGCAGCATGGGGGTGTGCCAAATACCCCAGGGACATGTGGTGATTCAGATCAGCAAGTGGACCACATATCAAAGTTACACCCAGATTACATGTCAGAACTTAGGCATTGTGTAAGCAATTGACCCACCCATGAATCCCACAACATAGTCACGGGAACAAATGCTGTCCCCCACCTTGAGCGAAGCAAAATGCAATGACACAGTACCCAAGTGACACAATTTCCTGACTGTAAGCGCCACACATATGCGTATCAGATGAGGAGTGGGCATGTCACAATTGAGGGACATGGGTCCTGGACCACAAGACTGATGTACTGTGGACGTTTAACCAGGCCAGAGGAGGGCACATAGCATGTCAGACAAAGTGCACAGTGCAGTCATGGACTCACCCCCTCCTTGCTGCTGTCTGGCCTTCAGCTGCCCATCCAGGTCAGGGAAGACCACCGCCAGGATCCTGAGCATGTGCGGGGTCAGGGTCCGGTGTCCGCCCCTCCTGCGAGGAGGCGACAGCTTCAGCTGGACCCTTGCGATCCTCCGGGTCCAGCCCCGAAGGTCCTGCCACCTCTTCTGGCAGTTGCGGATCCGGCGCTTGTAGACCCCCACGGATCTTACTGCCCGGGCGATGGTCAGCCAGATTTCCTGCTTCTGGTGGGCATCAACCTGTGAGGATGACAAAGTGAAAATGCCATTACTACACATGCAACATATACGTGCATCACACAGTTGGATATACATGTCTCAATCACAGGGGCATATGATGTACACAGGCAGTGCAACGATGGCTATGAACAGTTTGCCAGCAGTTACTACATGGTATCATTGCATGGGAAGTAAACCTTGTTGGAATGCACTGTTACTGCACTGTACCTGTTCAGTGCATGTAACTACACACTTTGGGGGTGAGAGCTACTCAGTGAGCATGCTAGCCAGTGGTGTGCACACTGTAAGTCTTGCTAGTCAGACAACATGCACAATTAGTAAGGCCGTGGACAGCACACTCACCTGCTCCCCTGGTTTCCCATACAGCTTGCTGTATTGTGGAAGGAGGCTGTCCAGCAGGGCCTGGTTCTCCTCAAGGCTGAAGGCTGGGGCTCTCTCCACAGTACGTGCCATTGCAGTAGCCAGAGGATGCAGGGACAGCAGCAGTGTTGGTGGCAGATGTCGTCCTGGAGCATGTAGTGCAGGCAAGTGAGCTCTCAGGGGAACAGCCAGCATTATATGTGTGCTGCAGAGGCAGATACTGTCCCATGTGTCCAAAGTGATAGGTCCAAGTCGTTTGCATGTTCTGAATCTGGCCAATCCATGGAATTGCACCACTTATACACGCCCACAGCATCCTTCAAAAGTTAAACTTCATGACACCCATGTTTTTGCAACATTGTTGTGGCTGGCCAACTGAATTCACTGCATCAGACTCGTTACAGCTTCGAAAATGCGTCCGTTGCCATGCCAGGCCCTAGCCAATGCATGCGCACCATCCGGACCATTCCTGTACAACGCGTATTTCAAAAGACAACGCGTACACGCTCACATCAAATGCAATGGCCAGTGCGTGCACACCGATCGGTCCATTGCTGTACAACGCTGTACCCGCTCACAACAGATGCAATGGCCAGTGCATGCACACCGATCGGTCCATTGCTGTACAACGCGTACCCGCTCACAACAGATTCAATGGCCAGTGCGTGCACACTGATCGGTCCATTGCTGTACAATGCGCACTCCGCCACAACAGATTCAATGGCCAGTGCGTGCACACCGATCGGTCCATTGCTGTACAACGCGTATTCCGGGAAACAACGCATACCCGCTCACAACAGATTCAATGGCCAGTGCGTGCACACCGATCGATCCATTGCTGTACAACGCGTATTCCGGGAAACAACGCGTACCCGCTCACAACAGATGCAATGGCCAGTGCGTGCACACCGATCGGTCCATTGCTGTTGATGGAGCAGAGAAAATAAAAAAATTTAACCCCTAACACATTTTATAAATAATTAATAAAATGTTCGTTTAAATGTATTAATCAACACTGTATGTGTGGGAAGGGTAATACGCAAGTGTAAGTGCTGAATAATCTATTAACGAATGTCCGTGTGTCTAATTATAACATAAAAATAAATGCGTACTAATTTAAAATAAATGCATGATTTCTGCTTCATAGAATATAAACGTGTCGTTGCAAAAACAATAGTGATGGTAAGGAAGGAACAGCTTAAATGTTGCTTTCTGCTAGGTAATAACTAATTGGGGTACGTAGATGACGGGAGGGAAACGAAAAGGCTATTTTTCTCTATTTTAATTATGTTTTGTTTATTTCAAAATAGTGCTTCTAAAGTATAACCGAGTGGCGATAGAAAATGGCTGCCAGTTAATGAAGTGCGCAAGTGCGGGAAACACGTGACAAGGGAGAGAAGTTGGAGAAAAGCTAACCTCGTGATGTTGCTGAGAGGCTAGGATGCGAGAAATGGTCAAGGCTGATGTGACCTAATTGAACTGATAGTGTGCCGTGGTGATCAGCAAAGAACCGTGGGAAACCAGTTTAAGAGAAAGGACAATGCCTGCAGAGTTCTCGAATGTATCGAAAGAAGTTACAAATGTACTGATCGAAGCGGATGGAAACATGTCTTGAACTGTGAGAAAGGAAATGATCCAAGGACCATTGGATCCAAGAGAACTTGATTAAAAGAATGAATAAGATGACATGCATGGACCAATGAAAGAAAAGCGTGTTATTAATGTTGCAACAATTAGTTAGCAAAGTTAGAATTAGGGTATAAGAGGGCCTACTCTTAGTGGGAGGGGTCGCAGTCACAGTCAGGAGCGGAGTTGGAGAGTCGTGTTGGTGTTGGTGGCTTCCAGTGCTGGGTGGTCCTGATCGATCCATTACTGAGCGGGAGATGCTGAAAGACTGTTAGATGAGACGGGTTGCAGGTAGCTGATGCTGACGAGCTGAAGTTTCTGTTGTTGTCTTAATTTTCCAGTTGAGTATGAGAATCAGGTTATTTCTAATTCTTAAACTTAGGTTAGAAATCATTAGGCTAAATTAGGAAGGTAGGCAGGTAATTAGGGTTTTGCTTCATGACGAAAAATTTCCTTTCTGCAATAAATTGATTATGCTTAATAAATATTTGAATTAATAATGAATGAATAATTGAATAAAAGTTTAAATTCTTTCTCATGCTTTTAAAATTATATAAAATTTAAGATTCTTTAAATCAAATGACTCAGTGGTTATTTTCCTAAATGATTGTGACATCAGTAATTGGTTATTGTGATTCAGCTGGTCTTAATCACTATGAACTAATTTTTTACATGAATGATTCATCGACAAAACAATGAGCAGGAATATCTTAATAAATAACTAAAAGAAAGCGATAAGTTAAGGTAATAAGATATCCCGGCTCCTTCCAGCGGTACATAAATGGTGTTTTCCATTTAGTTCTCATGCTTCTCCTAGGAATACAGAATTTCGTAAAGGTGTAAAGGAAATCCAGGTGTGTGCGTGTGTGATAGGCGATGTTTATGGGCCCCATCGTCATGTGGATGTGAGAAAATATAGTTTGCCCCTGGATGACCTATAAGTGACCTAGGAGGAGAATAGTTTTTATTGTACGCGCTGCATCAGATTTCTTGGTAGCAGAGTTATGGTTTTCTATAGATTAGTTTAGTGATTATTGTTTATTGATTATTGATTATTTTTTTGATGACTAACACTATATGTTGAGTCGCGTTATGTTATATGTGAGTTTTCACGCTTCTGGGATGTAGGAAGTGGAACACGTGTGGCAAGAGAAGTCACATGGAATTTGGTACATGGTCTGAATTCATTTTGGTAATAACACAGGTTGTGTTATGTTAGGGATTTTCTGTACGAAAGGTGTATAACTGAGATAGCAAATCACGTTTTCTTGTGAAACTTTGGCCTTAATTCTCAGGAGCCTAGTCTCCACATGTGTCTTATCCCCAGAGAAACGAGTAAATTGTTTGCTTGAAAGAAGGGTAAGGTAGAGGGAAGTGCTACTTTATCGGCGAGAGTAAATAATTCTGTGGTAGGGTAGAGGTAAGCGCTGCCTACTGGAAATACAGGATTCTTGTGTAAAAGGACAAAGCTGTCACTTTTGTTTAGCGAATCAGACTATGGAATTGTTTTAATTGTTGTAACTAACGAAGAAAAACAGTGAAAAGAAAATTGCCGATAAATTTTGTAAAGGAGGGGTAAAAGAGCAGGAGTGACGTAGAACAGTGCCGCGCTAGGATTGGATAGTGCGCTAGTCACGTGAACACAGAGTCAGGAGTGACGTAGAAAAGTGCCGCGCTAGGATTGGTTGGTTCGCGGACGAAGGGAATTGTTCTGATTGGTACGTTAGTGTGAGTCGCGCTGTAATTGGTTGAAGTTCTGTACACAGAACAGCGCTAGTGTAAAGAGAAAAATAAATAGAAAACATGCCGTATTACGAGTATGAAAGGGAGAGGACGTCATGGACGACAAAAATAAAGAATTTCTTTAAGAAAGACAAAAAGGTCGTGACTAGAGAGGGACAAGTAATTCCTCTGCCGAAATCAGCAGCTTCACATATGATGCTGAATTATGGATATCATACATGCCTATGGTTGGAAAATTGGGCAAAGTATACGAAGAATGATGGTGCTTTAGCTTTCCCTGAGAATGGTTCGTTTAGTGTAGCGGTTTTGCGAAATTTGCGAGAAAAGATGACAAATCTAGAACCTAGACCTAGACCGACACAGTTTGAAGCATTGACAGAATGGGAGGATGAGATGTATGAGCGAGAGAGATTCAGAGGTTTAAGGGATCATGAGTTTATGCCCGGAAGGATGTGGGGAATAAATCATGAAGATAAAATAAAACGATGGAGATGTGCTAACATGACAGGAGGTTTGTTTCCAGCTTTTACAGTTGAGGAAGGGACTAAGAAAAAACGGACTGAGAAAAAGAAACATATGGAGAGGGAGAAATATATGCATGAGAGCGAAACGGATGATGAATTGCTGGAAGATATTTTAAATAGAAATCCACCTCCGTATCAGCAGAGTTCTACAGTGGTGACACCAAATGCGCCGCTAATAGAGACTATGCGAAATAAAAGTCCGGAGAAAAGAATTGAAATAAATAGGTCACAAGATCAAATGAGAACTTCACAAAATGAAGGAATAGAAAGCGACAATGCAAGCGAATTAGCAAGGACAACAAAAGAACTAACTGAGAAGATTAGAGAATTAACGAAAAATATGGAAGCAGTTACTGTGCCTGTAACAATAGGTCCAGTAATACCAGTTTTTGAGAATCAGAAAATTGATGAACGATCTTTGGTGATTCCCATGAGTTCACAATTTCAGAGAGAAAAAGAAAGGATGGAACAAAGTGCAAGTACAAGTAATTTGGCTAGTACTTACAGACCAAGTCCACCTACAAATTTGACTGTGAATGAGTGCAATGGTAGGAAAATGCATATGGTAACAGAATCTGCAACAGAAACCCCTGAAAAGAGTGGTAATTGGGTAGAACTAAATAATACACCCATAGGTCCGACTCCTGATGAATTAAATGAGTGGATGAAGGCATTTAAAATAAAAGAACCAGAAGAAAAACCATTAGATGTAATTAGGTTAAAAATTGATATGGAAGAATTAATTCTAGGAACGATTGGTACAGAAAAGATAAAAAATTACCAGGATGATGAAATAATGTTTCTGTGCAAAAGTATTACATGGAGAGCAAAGAATTTACATGACAAACTAGAAGAAGTAGCCAGTGAAATTGGAATAGACTTTGCGAAAGTGAAAACGTTGCAGAAACCATATAGAGTAGACTTTTGTGAAAAGGATATTGAGAATTTGAACACGGCAGGAAGGCTGACACAGATAAAAGAGTTAATTGTGTTGTTGAGAAAATGGGGTGATGTGGACAGATGGAAGGTTAGATGGACGAAGAAGAATGAGAAAACTACAGACAAAGCTTCTTTGGCTTTTATGATAACTGAAAAGGAACCTGTTGCCAGAGAATACCCTATGAGAGAAACTCCAGGTGGTAGTTATGTGCATGTTCCCTGGACTAGGCAGGATATACTGTCATTTACCAATGACTTTCCGAAGCTAAGAGAGAAACCAGTTGAGTGGTACCGACAAGTAGAGAGATTTGTAAAGGTTTCAAAAGTGTTGTGGATAGATTTAGATGGATTATTTGACATAGTGGTACCAACTGATTTGTGGTCAGAATGTAAGATTACAGTTGACTGGCCAACTACAGAATATCCAAGAGATCCTAAGACAGGAGCTCCAGGTCCTGATGTGATGAAGAAGTATGATAAAGTGATTACCTTTTTGAAGAATAAGATTCCTCCTAAAGAGACAGATTGGGTAAAAATCGACAGAACTACACAAGAAAGTAAGGAGTCTGTACATGCCTATTATGAGAGGTTGTTGTTGGTTTTCAAGCAGTATAGTGGATATGAGGAATTAAGTGAAAAGGATATGAGTCATTTTGTGTACAGATTTGTGTTTGGATTGAAACCAGAGATTAGTGAAATGATTAAACAGCATATGATTAATTGGCAGAATGGCACAGTCGATGATGTGCTGAGGTATGCTAAGTATTGCAGTGATGATATTGAGAGTAGACAGCGTAAATTGAAAGAGAAGGCAATGTGGGCACAGGTGAAGGTGGCAGAAAAACAAGAAGCTCAATTGGACAATAATAATGGGAATGAAACAGGACAGAATAAAATGCGACCTAACATAGGTAAAGGGAAAGGTCAAGTGAGTCTAGAAGAAGCAAAGAAGAAATGGCCATGTCATAATTGCGGAAAATTAGGGCATTGGAGAAACGAGTGTAAGTTCCCACCTAAACCTAATCCGGAAAATCAATCATTAACTCCACAGGTGCAGAATGAGGTAGTTGTTCAACAAAGTCAGGTGCCGCAACCACCACTTCCCAACACTGTTAACCAGCAAAGATACAGTACAGAAACAGGATTCTACGGAGGAGAGCAGGTAACACAGTTGCCGCGAGCAGCTAACATTTCTCAGTATTGGTTGCGTCAGAGTGAGGATGAGCCGGATGAAAGATTCTGACGGTGCCCAGGAGAGGGGAAAGAGTGCGTACTTGGCGCAACTCTAGAGGTAGATCAGTCTGGTCCCTTTGTGGATGGAGAAGTGAATGGTGCAAATGTAACATTCCTTGTCGATACTGGAGCTACCCGTTCTACTGTTAGATCAGTGGAAATTCCAAACCTTCCTCTCTCAGGTGAATGCATCCAAGTGGTAGGAGTAGCCAATCAGCAGATTAAAACACCACTTACTGAATTAGTGGAAGTAAAAATTGGTTCTTTTAGCAAAATGCATAAATTTGTAGTGTGCGATTGTAGTCCTGTAAATCTTTTAGGTCGTGACCTCTTGTGCAAGATGAATTGCACAATTTATTGTACGCCAGACGGAATTGGATTTCAGACCTCAGATGAAGATGTCTTATATAAAGTAACTTTGATGAATCAGGAACCTGAAATGAATGGTTTGTTTCCTGCATTTGATGCAGAAAAACTTCCAGAAGAACTAAAAATTGCAGTGAAAGAAAGTGTGTGGGATTTTACAGGAGAAGACATTGGATTGATGAAAGAAGTTGATCCCGTAAAAGTAACAGTGAAAGAAGGAACAACTTACCCGAATACGCCACAGTACAAATTAACTCCAGAAATAATTGAAGGAATAACTCCTGTAATAAATAAAATGATTGAACAGGGAATTCTAAAAGAAATAATGAGCAGTCCATGTAATTCACCTATTATGGGACTGAAAAAGCCAAATGGAACATATAGAATAGTACAGGATTTGAGAAAGATCAACAAAATAGTTGTGCCCTGTTGTCCAATAGTGCCAAACCCTGCAGTAATTCTATATCAAATTCCACACGAAGCTGAGTGGTACACTGTGATAGATTTGTGTCACGCATTTTTCTCTATTCCTTTGCATCCAGATAGCCAGCCATTATTTGCGTTCCGGTTCGGAGAGCGTATTTTGGCATGGTGCCGAATTCCTCAGGGGTATACAGAAAGCCCCTCAATCTTTAATCAGATTCTAAAGAAATCTCTGGAAGATTTGAAAATGCCAGAAAAGTCAGTGATGGTGCAGTATATCGATGACCTATTGGTGGCATCGAAAACAAAAGAAGCATGTGTAAATGATACAATTGCTTTACTGAACCATCTAGAGAAAAGAGGACATAAAGTGTCTCCTTCAAAATTGCAATTTTGCCAAAAAGAAGTTCAATATTTAGGGCATAAAATTGAGAAAGGAGTGCGAAAGATAGCTACAGAAAGAGTAAGAATGATTCAAGGAATGAGAGCACCAATGACGCAAAGAGAGGTAAGAATGTTTCTGGGAATGGTTGGATATTGCCGACAATGGATAAGTGGCTTCTCTTTGATTGCAAAACCATTACAAAAGTTGACCAAGAAAGATGTAAGAGACCCTTTTGAGTTAAACAATGAAGAAATGAAATCTTTCAAAGAATTGAAAAAGAAATTGTGTGAGGCCCCAGCATTAGGCATGCCTGATTATGAGAAGGATTTTGAGTTGTACTGCAGTGAAAGAGATGGATGTGCGTTTTCAGTACTGGTACAAAAACATGGAACAATGAAAAGACCAATTGCTTATTTTTCAGCTGTTTTAGATCCTATAGCAAAAGCATTGCCCGGATGTCTGAAAGCAGTTGCTGCTACTTGTGTAAGTCTGGAACAAAGTGAAGGTATAGTGATGGGGTATCCACTGAGAGTATATGTTCCCCATTCAGTAGAAATTCTTTTGACAAGAACAAAAACACAGTACATGACACATAGTCGGCTGACTAAGTACGAAAAAGTCATCTTGAGTGCTGAAAATGTGACCATAGATAGATGCATGAATGTGAATCCTTCAACATCATTGCCAGATGAGGAGAGTATAATTGAACAAGACGAAGTAGATCATGATTGTCTGAACGTGCTGGAATATTGCACGAAACCAAGAGCTGACATAAAAGATGAACCGTTAAAGGAATCCGATTATGTCATGTTTGTAGATGGCTCATGTTTGAGAACGAAAGAAGGAGTTTTAAGCGCAGCTTACGCAGTGTGCACAGTGGCAACTGTGATGGAAGCGTCTTGTCTGAAAGGAATAAGGTCTGCACAAGTTGCGGAACTGATTGCTTTGATTCAAGCATGTAAATTAGGAAGAAATGTACGAGTCACGATTGTGACCGATAGCCAATATGGTTTCGGCATCGTACATGATTTTGGTCAGATTTGGTCACAAAGAGGTTTCTTGACGTCTGCAGGAACACCTATCAGAAATGGAGATTTTGTTAAAAAGCTGCTTGAGGCGATACAGTTGCCTAAACAAATAGCTGTAGTGAAGTGCAAGGCGCATAAGAAAAACGAAGATTACATAGCCGTTGGCAATAATTATGCTGACGAGATAGCCAAATATTGTGCAGAGAACATGGTGTCCATGAACAAAAATAGAGAAAGGGAGCATATCTCTTCTCCTTTGCTTTTTACTAATACTGTCGAGACATGGGATGAAGTAAGACAGTTACAAGAAGCTGCAAATGATGAGGAAAAAGATTACTGGATAAAAGCAGGATGTAGAAGACAGGAAAATAATGGTGTGTGGGTATACAGAGACGAAATACCAGTTATGCCTGATAGCATGATTGCAGACATGGCACGGATGTACCATGGACAAGCTCATATTGGGAGAGATGCAATGATCAGACTTTTTAGACAAACCTGGTATAACCCAAAATTCAGAGCCATAGCTGAAAGTCTTTGTCAAAGATGTCTTATTTGTCAGCAGTTTAACCCAGGAAGAAAGACGGTAGTGAGTCTAGGAACAATAGGACGAGAAGGAGGTCCGTTCACTAGAATGCAGTTAGACTTTATAGAAATGCCCCCTAGTAACAGACTAAAATATGTTCTAGTGGTCGTCTGTTTGTTTTCTCGTTGGGTGGAGGCATACCCCACTAGAAGGAATGATGGAACAACGGTGGCAAAACTTATGCTGCGGGAGTTCATTCCAAGGTATGGTTTTCCAGTCACGGTTGAGACAGATAGAGGAACACATTTTCAAAATGAGTTGATCCAATTGATTTGCGAAGCATTGAGTATTAAACAAAAACTACATTGTGCTTACAGACCAGAGGCTTCTGGGGTAGTGGAGCAAATTAATGGAACAATTAAGAACAGGTTAGGAAAAATGTGTCAAGCTACAGGACTCAAATGGCCAGATGCACTGCCTCTTGTTCTGATGACCATCAGAAGCATCCCTGAAAAGAAAACTGGACTTAGTCCTCATGAGATGATCATGGGACGAGCAATGAGACAAGCACAAGTACCTGTCAACAAGTTATTGACTATAACTGATGATCTAGTACTGGATTATTGCAAGGGACTGGCTGATGTGGTGCGTTCTGTGTTTCATCAGGTTGGACCGGATGCGACCACTCTTGAAAGAAAACCAGCCCACGACTTGAATCCAGGAGACTGGGTCTGTATAAAAATCCACAGGAGAAGAAACTGTCTAGTTTCTCGCTGGGACGAACCACGACAGGTAATCCTAGTGACAACGACTGCAGTCAAGTGTGCAGGAGTGAAGAACTGGGTCCATGCCAGCCACACAATCAGAGTTCAAGAACCTACTGATCGACATGTGAGTCGACGTCTGGAAGTGTGGGATAAAAGCTTAACGGCTGGGACAACAAGGATAAGAGAAAGGGTGCCAGAACTTGAAGATCGACCTGAAAGTCGACATCTGGAAACCCCAACTGCAAGCACCTCTAGAGAAGAAGAAGAAGAAGAAGAAGAAAGAAATTCAGAAGTTCCAGAACTTGAAGATCGACCTGTAAGTCGACATCTGGAAACATCTGACACAAGTTCAGGATCTGATGATTCAGTTGCAAACTGTGAAGAATTCCGAAGGAGAACTTGGGGTTATAAACCAATTCGAGAAGAAAATGAGCAAGAAATTGATCTAGATGAACAACCAAGTACAAGTTATGGTGGAAATCCTTCAGAAATAATATTAATAGATGAAGTAGGGAAAGAAGTACACAAAAAGTTAGAGAATCGAGAAGAACCCCGAGGAGCAATAGGGACAGATAGAGAAACAGAAGAACAGGGAAATTTAGAAGCAGAAAGGGAGGAAAACACCAAATCGGAAGAACACCGAGGAGGGACAGTAATAAGGGAACACAAGAAGGAGAAGACAGATCCACCAGTAGGAGATGACGAGATCATAAGTTTCAAAATAAGAGACAATAGTGAAACAGTTGAAACAGAAACTGAAGAGAGTGGAGAAGAGGAGAAAGCAAAAACTGAATCAAGAAAAAGAAATTGGAAATCAGAAAGAGAAGAAAAAGAAGGTGAAGCCAAAAGGCCAAGAAAAGGAGATAATTGGCCCAACAGCTATATAAGAAAATTGAGATATAGAATAATAAGAGCTGGAGACGAAAGTGCTGAACAAGTGAATGAGATAACAAGTCAAAAGGGACAAGAAAAACCCAGTGGAAAAAGATTACAAAAGTCCAAAAGAACAAAGAAAGTGAATGCAAAGTATAAGTCACCTGAGTGGCTGTATATCGCACTGACGGATTACAAAGAAGAAGAAAACACTCACGAGAACCAGAGACTAAGAAGTCGAATGGGAAAAGGTGAGATGCAACAAACCTGAAGTGAAGACTTATAGTGCTTCTGCCGGACATGACAATTTTACTGGATGTGACAAATCACCGGATGTGACAACGAAAGAATTCTGGAAAGAATTAAAAGAAAGTACCAAGTAAAGACTTCTTGAAAGCAGAGTGGCATCTAAGTCATTTCTGAGGTGTAGTGACACAATTTTCTGAAACTTAACAAATAAATAAAAGAAAAATGGAAAATACTAGGGATAGAAGAGATAAATGTGAGTTTATAAAAAGATGGTGTAAAATGTGCTGCTTTTGTACAGGGTTATTAATGACCATATGGATAGTTTTAGCAATCACAATTCCTATTAGTTTAGCTGTAATAGAAGCGAAGAATGATACTAAACCAGAGAGAGAAACTAATATTAAAGAACCAGTTATTTTAAGAAGTAGTGCAGAATTACATAAGGATAAGTCAGTAACAGATTTTTCTAAAAATGTTTTTACAAAATTGTTGTATGAATATGTAGAGACAATGGATGTGAGAGACTGTTATGTTTGTATGCAGTTGCCTGCATCAGTGTCAGAAGGTGTGACTTATCATCACCTACCTCTAACTTATGGAATAACATGTAGTGTAATAGCAAGTTTATTTTATAAAACAGGTAGATTAGAATCTTATTATACTGATATAGATAAGATTTTTGCAAACATTCCAGTAGTACCAGAACTTAACAAAGTAAAACCAGCAAAGGTTTTAGGAGAATTCTTTCTAGAACATAGAAAATTAACCTTAGAAGAAATAGTTAGTAACAACCTTACCTGTGAGTTAAAGAAAGAAGAAAAGGTATTTTTAGAAATGGTTGAAGAAAGAAGAATGAAATTTCAAAAAGAAGCAATAAAAGAGGAAGGAACACATCTATGGACGTTTGAGGAAGGAAATCATGAAGGGAAAAAGATAAATGCAGCAATGACATTAGATTGGCCGCAAACAGGAAAGTTGTGTATTAGGAGAAATAAGACAGTCTATGACAATTACTTTGTAGGTTCCAGTATCTGCCATGACAATTATCAAATTCTGGGAGGTTGGGGATTCAAAGGTGGAAAAGATCCAATATTTCCAGGTATCTATTATATTTGTGGGAATAGAGCTTATTACAGGTTACCGGACCATTGGTATGGAACTTGCTATGTAGGCCTGGTCTTTCCAAAAATCTTTCATATGGACAGAGAAGAAAAAGGAACATACAAGATGATTAATAGCTTTACACGTAGAAAGAGGGAAAGTTTTTCAGAAATTGTAGGTGATATTTTTGGAGCATTAATACCAGCAGTGGGAATATCTTTGAATGCATTTAAAATTCGGAAATTATCCACAGTAGTAGATCGTTTGTCTACAGATACTGCGGGAGGGTTCTTAATGGTAAATACCGAAATGGTTGCCATGAGAGCTATGGTGATGCAAAATCGGCTTGCCCTTGATATTCTTTTGGCAAAGGAGGGTGGAGTCTGTGGAATGTTGAAAGTCCAACATTGTTGCACTTACATTCCTGATAAAAGTGAAAATATACAGAAGTATATTACAAATATTACAAATTTGCACAAAGAACTAGTTCCACTGGAGGTTGAAAGTGTCTTGGGAAAACTTGGTAGAGGGTTTTCTTCAGTAGCAAATTGGTTGACCAGAATGAGTAGACTAATGATAGGGAAAGTTATAATAATAGCAACTATAGTAATATTGTTAGCCATGGTGTTGAAAATAGTAATAACGTGTATAAAAAGAAAAGTAAGACAAAATAAGATAAAAAGAAATAACAGAATAATGAAAGAGAGAGAGAGAGAAATGGGTGAAATTGAGTTAGAGAAAATGAAAGAAAGCATGTATAAGGAGACAAGAAGACAAGATGAAAGAGAAACAGATGTGTAACTAACAAAAAGCAAAGGATGAAAGACATATACTGCCTGAAAAAGAAGTATAACTTGGTTTTATGTGGTGATTTAAAAATCACCAAAGGGGGAGTTGATGGAGCAGAGAAAATAAAAATTTTTAACCCCTAACAAATTTTATAAATAATTAATAAAATGTTCGTTTAAATGTATTAATCAACACTGTATGTGTGGGAAGGGTAATACGCAAGTGTATGTGCTGAATAATCTATTAACGAATGTCCGTGTGTCTAATTATAACATAAAAATAAATGCGTACTAATTTAAAATAAATGCATGATTTTGTGCTTCATAGAATATAAACGTGTCGCTGCAAAAACAATAGTGATGGTAAGTAAGGAACAGCTTAAATGTTGCTTTCTGCTAGGTAATAACTAATTGGGGTACGTAGATCCGGGAGGGAAACGAAAAGGCTATTTTTCTCTATTTTAATTATGTTTTGTTTATTTCAAAATAGTGCTTCTAAAGTATAACCGAGTGGCGATAGAAAATGGCTGCCAGTTAATGAAGTGCGCAAGTGCGGGGAAACATGTGACAAGGGAGAGAAGTTGGAGAAAAGCTAACCTCGTGATGTTGCTGAGAGGCTAGGATGCGAGAAATGGTCAAGGCTGATGTGACCTAATTGAACTGATAGTGTGCCGTGGTGATCAACAAAGAACCGTGGGAAACCAGTTTAAGAGAAAGGACAATGCCTGCAGAGTTCTCGAATGTATCGAAAGAAGTTACAAATGTACTGATCGAAGCGGATGGAAACATGTCTTGAACTGTGAGAAAGGAAATGATCCAAGGACCATTGGATCCAAGAGAACTTGATTAAAAGAATGAATAAGATGACATGCATGGACCAATGAAAGAAAAGCGTGTTATTAATGTTGCAACAATTAGTTAGCAAAGTTAGAATTAGGGTATAAGAGGGCCTACTCTTAGTGGGAGGGGGTCGCAGTCACAGTCAGGAGCGGAGTTGGAGAGTCGTGTTGGTGTTGGTGGCTTCCAGTGCTGGGTGGTCCTGATCGATCGATTACTGAGCGGGAGATGCTGAAAGACTGTTAGATGAGACGGGTTGCAGGTAGCTGATGCTGACGAGCTGAAGTTTCTGTTGCTGTCTTAATTTTCCAGTTGAGTATGAGAATCAGGTTATTTCTAATTCTTAAACTTAGGTTAGAAATCATTAGGCTAAATTAGGAAGGTAGGCAGGTAATTAGGGTTTTGCTTCATGTCGAAAAATTTCTTTTCTGCAATAAATTGATTATGCTTAATAAATATTTGAATTAATAATGAATGAATAATTGAATAAAAGTTTAAATTCTTTCTCATGCTTTTAAAATTATATAAAATTTAAGATTCTTTAAATCAAATGACTCAGTGGTTATTTTCCTAAATGATTGTGACATCAGTAATTGGTTATTGTGATTCAGCTGGTCTTAATCACTATGAACTAATTTTTTACATGAATGATTCATCGACAAAACAATGAGCAGGAATATCTTAAGAAATAAATAAAAGAAAGCGATAAGTTAAGGTAATAAGATATCCCGGCTCCTTCCAGCGGTACATAAATGGTGTTTTCCATTTAGTTCTCATGCTTCTCCTAGGAATACAGAATTTCGTAAAGGTGTAAAGGAAATCCAGGTGTGTGTGTGTGTGATAGGCGATGTTTATGGGCCCCATCGTCATGTGGATGTGAGAAAATATAGTTTGCCCCTGGATGACCTATAAGTGACCTAGGAGGAGAATAGTTTTTATTGTACGCGATGCATCACTGTACAACGCGTACCCGCTCATAACAGATTCAATGGCCAGTGCGTGTACACCGATCGGTCCATTGCTGTACAACGCATATTCCGGGAAACAACGCGTACCCGCTCACAACAGATTCAAAGGCCAGTGCATGCACACCGATCGGTCCATTGCTGTACAACGCGTATTCCGGGAAACAACGCGTACCCGCTCACAACAGATGCAATGGCCAGTGCGTGCACACCGATCGGTTCATTGCTGTACAACGCGTACCCGCTCACAACAGATTCAATGGCCAGTGCGTGCACACCGATCGGTCCATTGCTGTACAACGCGTACCCGCTCACAACAGATGCAATGGCCAGTGCGTGCACACCGATCGGTCCATTGCTGTACAACGCGTCCCTGTACAGGTCACTCGCATATGTCACCATGCTTGTCACTGGTGAACGTATGCCAGCCACATATACTTGCCAGGGACTCAGGGGCACACCTACAACACCACACCCAGTCCACACTGTATCCTAAGGCATGTAAGGCTGCATTACCTTTTCTGTGTATGGGGTAAACATGTGGTTTTGGGGTGGCACTTGGGGTCAGCCACTCCCAGGCTGTGCACGTGTTCATGGGGACAGGATCCTTTGTGTGTTGTGCACATGACCACTGTGATGTGCAACTGTTCATTTCAGAGCATGTGGCATGGTCACATTTCCAGGTTGTGTATGTGTATGACATGTCACATGCCCCCAGAGTCCCATGTGGGAAGGCATGTACGTCACAGGGTGACCCATTGCCACAATAGTGATGGCCCTCCACAGTCTGTGTGCATGTTGTGTTTCCGATGTCTCTGATTCCATGTGCACAATGGGAGACAGTCTCACATCAACGTTGTTTGTGCATGGACTTTGATGTTGTGCGTGTGTGTGTCCCAGACGTCCATGTCTGTCCTGCGGAGGCAACAGGGGCCACTACCTGTGGGAGTCATGTTTGTTTTTCTGACATGTACATGATATGCCATGTCATGCCAGTGTCCATGTGGCAATACAGGGTCCCTGGGAATCTACCTGTCAATGAGCTGTGATGCCTGTGGCGCATCTGTCCAGACATGTCACTGTGGTGTGTGTTTGGTACGTGACAGCAGTAAATGGGTACTGTTACACAGCCTAATGGTTTCCCATAGCACAACCTGGAATCTGTTGTCAACACATGTTGAACTGAGATGTTCAATGATGGCCATGTAGGTGCCATATATGTCCATTCAGAACGGCACACACATCAAGTACTTGTGTCTCGTAATGATGTATCATGTGATATTGAGTATGGTCAATGCCACATATGTGGGGTGACTGACAATCTTTCTTTCTTCACCTATGCACTGCAGGGCACCAGCTGTCCATAGACCATTCCCTGACCTTGCAACGATGGTGGAACGTGACAGCATCCGACGGTACCGCTTCACCAGGCAGCTGATTGAGGATTTGGCAGTGCGCTTGGCCCCACAATGTCAACCTGGCAGGCCGTACCCTACAGCGCTGACCCCCAAGGTGAAGGTGATGGCAGCCCTACACTTCTTTGCCACCGGTACCTTTCAACACACTGTGGCGTCTGCTGGTGGGATGTCACAGACTATGTTCAGCCATGTGCTACGCGATGTTTTGGAGGCTATGTTGAGATGTCTGAACCAGTACATCTATTTCCCTAAACGTCAACAACTCACTGACATCAAGAGTGACTTCTATGCCCTGGGGAGGATGCCACATGTCATTGGCTCCATTGATGGGACACATGTGGCTTTGGTACCAACACAGGCACATGAGCAGGCATACAGGAACAGGAAACATTATCATTCGATCAATGCTCTGGTGGTATGTCTTGCAGATATGAGCATCTCACATGTGTGTGCCCGTTTCCCTGGTTCGGCACACGATGCCTACGTGATGAGGAGTAGTCGCATCCCGAGGATGATGTCACAGATGCAGAACCAGCGTGCCTGGCTTGTCGGTGTGTACTGACTTTGTACCATTGTGTGTGTTCTGCTATGTTGTTTTCCGCCCTCTTTTCCAACTCAGCTAATGTGCAATTGTCTGTCTGTAGGTGTCTCCGGATACCCCAACATGCCGTGGTTGCTGACACCCCTCAGGAACCCTGTGACACCAGCCCAGATGCGCTACAATGAGGCACATGTTCGGACCAGGAGAGTGATCGAGCGGACATTTGGTCTCCTGAAGAGCCGCTTCCGCTGCCTGGACAAGACAGGAGGGGCCCTCCCATATGCCCCAGCAAAGGTGTGCAAGATTGTCATCGTCTGCTGCATGCTACACAACCTGGCAGTGCGGAAGGAGTTGCCTCTCATCCTGGATGACGATGACCAACATCCGCCACCTGTGGAGGATCCTGGCCTGGGCCACGATGCCAGTGATGATGATGATGATGATGGTGATGACCGCACACAGCTCATCACCAACTTCTACAGCTGAATGTGAGTATCCAGAGATGTCATGTCAATGATGTGTGTTTGCTTGATATGTGTTGGTGGTGCTCTGGTGCTGTTTGAGTGTGGCCATGTGCTACTTGACTGGAAGCGTGCAGCGATGTGTCCTTACAGGTAGTCTGTACTCCCCAACAGTGTTGACATGCTAACTTGGTTTTCTGTGAGTATCTTGTGACATGTATTGGCCATGAGTATTGCAGTTCTGTCCTGTTCTTCCGTGCTTTTGACTGTGTGTGGTACTTTCAGAGTTGTTTGGTGAACTGTGATCCCCCGACACCATGATTCAACTTCCAGGGTGGAAGCAGTCGTTTACCTACAGGTGATGTGCCACACAACCCTGGACTTTATTTCTTCTACACTTGTTGACTGTGTGGCCACTGCCACGTAGGATTACCTTGCATCTGTAGTGGAAACAACATGTTGCAAATGTGTAATAAACCTGTGCTTCACTTTGGGTTGTGCGTTGTCTGTGGTCACACATCTGACTGACATGTGCTTACTGCACCTGTGGGCTAGTTAACACAGACTGTGAATAGGTGTGGTGTCTGTGCATTCCACTGTATTTCCTGGACACATCAGTGTAGGCGATGAGTCTGATGGCCCTGGTGTGTATGTGTTGTGTAGCCCTAGTGGTGTGTCTCCCTCATATGTGTCACGTCGCCATGACTCACATGACGGTGTTGAACTTGCTGTAGCAGTTAGCATGCACAGTGTCATTTAGCAGATCACCATCTACATGACAAAAACCACGTTGGAATCACACCAGAGGCAAGTATGGTGTATTAGTGAGTTTATTTACATACATGTGTGAGGATAGTGCACAGGATGGTGGGTGCTGTACATTGGGATTGGAATCCAAAGTTCCCAGATGAGTTGGAAGGCTTGGTAGCAGAAATGTGCTGAGTAAAGTCCACAGTCATCTGATACATTGGGCCAACTTAAGCTCCCCATGTCATGTGGGAGAGTTGTGTTGCATTCGACAGGGTAAACAGTTTGCACACAAAGGAGATTTTCCAGAACAGGTGTTGGGTTCCTGGGGGATGTACATGGCCATCGGCCTCTCAGTTTTCCTTCCTCGGACGACCCCTCTTCTTCCGGGGGGGACCCTCACGTGCAGGCTGCTGTGGTGCAGAGGACTCTTCGCCAGAGTCCTCCTCCCTCCCTGTGGCAGTTGCAGTTGTTGCAGCACCAGATGTTGTGGGCACACAGGGAGGTGTGGCCATGTTGTGCTAATCTGGCGGAGGCATGTCAATATGTCCCTATGCACCACTGTCAGTTCTTCCAATGTGTCCCACTTGGACTCTATGCCAGACCTGTGTGTCTCCACACGGGACATGTGTGTCTCCACACGGGACATGTGTGAGTCCAAGCGGGCATGATGGGCAGCCTGCTGCTGTTGAATGTCCTTGAGGATCCCCACTACCTGGCTGACCTCTCCGGTGCTATTCTGGTACGCCTCAGCAATGCGTGCCAGTTGTGGGTCATCATGCAGTCCAGGCCCCTCTGCAAACAGCGACCTATGTCTACCACCCCTCCCACCACACCTGGCGACACGTGCGGGACCAGTGGTGGCACACACAGGTGACCGTAGGCCCAATTGGGGGTTGTTACTGGGGTCGTTGTCCATTGATCCACGTTGGGCCGGGATCCCTGTGCTGTTGTCATCAGTGGTCCTTGGTCTGTCCGTGTTGGCAGGGGTGGTCTGTGTGTTGGCAGTTGTTGGAGGGCTGGGTGCAGGGGGTGCAGATGTTGGTCCTGCTGGTGCTGCATGATGACTCGCACCGGAGGGGCCAGGTAGGTCTTCGCCATCCGAGGAGTGCAGAGGCTGTTCCTCACCAGTGAGCTCAGTGTCCCCCGGAGCCTGGGATAGGGACTCCTCATCGTCTGCTGCTGTGTCCTCATCATCACCTGTTTTTGGAAGAGACACACAATGTATGTTATGTTTCTACGGGCATCAATGGTTCACACACCTGACAGTTGTGACTGTACCTTTGGATGGGGGCCAGTACATTGCATTGTCCTAAGTTGTCACAGTCAGAGGTTGATATTGGTGTAGCACATTGTCCTGCGAACCTGAAGCTTTTCTATGTGAATGTTGAGCTGTGTGCATGGCCAGCATTGGTGGTATTTGGTGGACATCCGGCCCTCCTTCTCCCCCCAGCCCAGTTATCCCACCATGGAACGTGCTTCCATTGCAGGGAGTGCAAGTTGGCTTTCAGGATGTCAGTCAGTGGTGTCCTGCTGTTGGTTGGTTCCCAGTTCCCAGCAGGGGCTTGTGCTCCCCACAGCAGTACCCAGTGTCAGCCATCTTGTCAGTTGTTTTCCACTCCCTGTGAAGTGAGCATGGTTCAGAGTGGTGTTGATGGGCCAATTGTGAGAGTGACCAATATCTGTGACTACAACTCCCATCATGCTATTGCCTACACCCCCCTTCCCAGCATGCCCATACTTCCTTCCTTTTGAGTGGAGTTCACAGTGTGTGAGTGTGACAGCAATGGCAAGGTGGCGGACAGTGGTGTCCTGCTGTTTGTTGGTGCACAGGTCCCAGCAGGGCCTTGTGCTCCCCACAGCTGAGGCCAGTGTCAGACATCTTTGAAGTGGCTTTTCACTGGCTGTGAGGTGTGCATGCTTCAGTGTGAGCTTGCTGGGCCATGTGGGTGGGGGATGTTGAGCTGTGACTACCACTCCCATCATGCTATTGCCTACACCCCCCTTCCCAGCATGCCCATACTTCCTTCCTTTTGACTCTGCTTCCCTGTGGGGTAGTGTGCCTGTGCTGACAGGATGGCTGACAGTGTTGTCCTGGCGTTTGTTTGGCTACAAGTCCCAAGAGTGTCCCTGTGCTTCACACAGCATAACCCAGTGTGGTTGTTCTTTGTGGGATATTTAATTAGAGTGTGAGGCAATGCATTCTCCCAGGTGAGTTGTGTGGAGTTTGTGTTAAGGGGGTGTGTGAGAAAAGCTGCTGGTTACTATGGTCATAGCTGTCAGTCCTCCTTCCCACCCAGCCAGATATCCCACCATGGAAGGTGCTTCCATTGCAGGGAGTGCAAGTTGGCTTTCAGGATGTCAGTCAGTGGTGTCCTGCTGTTGGTTGGTGCCCAGTTACCAGCAGGGGCTTGTGCTCCCCACAGCAGTACCCAGTGTCAGCCATCTTGTCAGTTGTTTTCCACTCCCTGTGATGTGAGCATGGTTCAGAGTGGTGTTGATGGGCCAATTGTGAGTGTGACCAATATCTGTGACTACAACTCCCATCATGCTATCGGCTACACTGACTTCATCAGCATACACAGAATTCTTTCCTTTGAGTGAGCTTCCCTGTGAGGTGGTGTTCTAGTGGTGGCAAATTGTCTAACTGTGTTTGTTGGTTGCATTTGTGACACTGCCTTGCTGTATTTGTAGTTATGTTTGTACATATCTTGACACAGTTACATGTCACTATGAGATGGCATGTATTGTGTTTATCTGACTGACAGACAAATCTTGGGGTGATTATCTTTTGATTACTGTGTATTTGCTAAGGGTGCATGGTTTGACTATCCCCTTGACATTGATGTGTGTGTATTGTCACACAATATTGTGTATATTTGTTGTGTACTCACCAGGCTCTAGGATGTTTGATAGTCCATATACGCTCACTGGTGGTAGGATGGCCCGCACCTTCTCCTCCCAGGGCCTGAGGTATAGTGGTTTGGCAGGAGGGCCACTGCTGGTGTGCTGACTCACGATGTAATCCTTCTTTAGTAGGTCCCTGACCCTCCTGCGCACATCATACCACCTGTTCTGGATGTCTTCCTTTGTGCGCAAACATGGTGATTGTGCGTTGACCCTGTCGACGATCCTCTGGCACATCTTGGTTTTCTGCGACATGGGGGTCTGTTGTACCAATGTACCAAACAACTGTGGCTCTACCCTGAGGATCTCATCTACCAGGACTTCCAATTCACTGTCTAGGAACTTTGGATTCTTCTTTGGGGGCATGGTGATGGGTGGTGGTGGGGATTGGTGTGTGTGTGTGTGCAGGTGAGGGTGTGTGAGTGTAGGTTTTGCTGGGTGTATGTGAGGGTGCTATTTGTTGAGGTGCTAATGGTGTGTGGCTTGTGTGATGGATGAGCTGTGAGTGTGTCTGTGGTTGCTGTGTGATGGTGTTCTGTGCTGGCAGGTGTGTTGAATTTGCAAAGGATCATGGTAGGGATTTGTGGCCTTTATATAGGTGGAGTTGGGGGTGTGTCCTTGTTCCATTTTTTTTCCCCCTGTATTTATTGCCTTTGTCATTGCTTGTTTGGCCCTTTTTTTTGTTTTTTTCCTTAGTATTTTTTGTGCATGTAGGAGACGTTCTTCTGACTGAGTAGGACGCTGCAGTTGTCTCGTGCGAGCTTCTCCGAGTCGTCCACGCTGTGTTTCTGCAGGGTTTCTTGTGCAGCGTACGCGTCGGTCGCCGAGTATTGGCTTCCTTCGGCTGACTTTTGTATGCGTGTCGGTCGTTCGGCTTGCGCTCCGTGCGACTCGGTCTGTTTTTCCACGCATTGCATCGTACTGCGTGGGTCGGAGTTCGCGGGTACGTTTCGTTCGGTTTGATTCCTGGTGCGTGTCGGTCGGTTCTATTTGCGTGGTTTCCCGGCCGGATAGCTTGTTTCCGTCCGGTTCGGTCGTTCGGCTTGAGTTCCGTACGAGTCGGTCGTATTCACATGCATTTCATCGTACTTCCCAGGTCGGGCAATGCCGGTACGTGTCGGTCGGACTATATTCCCGCACCGAGTCGGTCGGTATGTTTTCCGGCCCGAATCGGAATCGGCCCCTTAGTCTTACAAGTCAATTTGTGTTTGCTCTACCAAATGGTGCTGTGATGTGCCATCCCATTAGGACTATAGTGATCCCATCTCTCATGTCACAGATATTCACAGACACACAACAACATTCAAAGGTGTATTGGCCTGTAGGAATGAAATGTATGAATAGTGTTATCACCTGTACCAAGCAGGATTGAGGATGTTCATTTGGCTATAAGGTGTTTTATGCTATGTGCATTTGGAGTATCTACCTTCCAAAACGCTGTCCTTCATTGTCTCCAGGCTACTTTTCTTTGCTACATGGGATATGTAGCTAAAATAATTCAGTACTGATTTTATTACATGTTTCAGGTGGTGGACATATGATGAAGTTTGAAGTCAAAAGTGTCATCAGTGTGTAATGAGCATTTGCATGTGACATGATCTCTGTCACAGCACATATCAATGGTACATTGGTCTTTAACTTGACCCTCATGACATCATGATGTATTATGAGGGAAATAACACATTTGTGAAATCTGGGCCTTGTGTGAACATTGTGTAAATGTTAAATTTGTATGCATACTATTAGGTAACATAATTTTACTATGGTATGGTAAAAGTGGCAAAGTATGCAAGGTGATCCACTATCCTAGTATGGGTATAAGGATGGAGTGTAGACAATCCAACAATGCATTAGGCACTGTCTGGGGTTATGACATAACTAGTTTGCAGGTTCTGTTGCATACATGCATGTGCTCATGCTAATGTTCAAACCTATATAATGAACCATGCAACTAGTGTGATATGTGCGCCTAATAAATGTTTTCTGTTGATATGTGATGGTCAGGTGTGGAAAAGCAGTTGCAATAAACCCATGTTACATGTAATTTAAGATTTATCCAGGGCAGGCAAAGGAGAAGGGAGAATGTCATTGGGGAGACAGCTGATCACAGTAGTTCCAGATGTGACATCTCTGACATGGAGGGACCCAGTGACCAGGAGGGTGTGGGGAGTGCTACGGAGGACAGCAGCTCATCATCATCTGAGTCATCCTCCAGTGGATACTCCTGAGTGGTGGTGAACCCCACAGGATTAGAACCACCTTCATCCTTGTCCACCACCCCCAGTTACATTGCCACCCTCCTTGTTGTCCCCCAACCAGTTGTCTGGTTCCGCTCCCCAAAGAGGGGCACCATCTCCTTTGCTGCAGGCACCTCCGCCCATGGCCCTGTTACCCCTGCTGTCCTCAGTAAAGGGGCTATTGACCTCCTGAGGACCATCTCTGTGGGTCAGACTGCACTCCTGAGTGCCATCTAGGGGCACAGCATCCAGCTGACACAGATTGTGGCCTACCTGGAAGGCATTCACAGTGCAATGTCTAATTTTATAACCAATGTGGAGTGCACCACAAACAATCAAGCACGTGCAGGCGTCACAACGATTACGTTTCGAGAGGAGGGGTGGATTTCCAAGCTACTGCCAGTGCCAAGTTTAGTTAGGTGCTGCGCGAGTGGCTCTGTTCTAGCTGCTGTTACCGTTCTGGAGGCTGTTTGATTCTGCGGCCGGCACAGGAGCCGTTGATATCTTGGAACTGACCCTGGATCCAATAGGGTGCAGTTGCTAAACAAACTGATATATAGTTTGCCTCAACACTTCGCAAGTTTCATATTCGACTGATTATGTTTGCTGACAAACGACATATGTTCAAGCCCTGATGAAGTCCATATATCTGGACGAAACGCGTCGGCTGTCTGGCTGTTGTTCTTTAACGAAAAAAGAAGAATAACGTTTTCACTTGATAACCATAATGGATGGACTGAGACTCTTTGCTTGATCGTTTGTGGTGCACTCCACATTGGTTATAAAATTTAACATTGGTCTTGGAGACTGCCCCTTGGGAGCAGCAGGGGCAGTGGAAGTGCACACTATCTGAGTCATTTGGCTCAGAATTTCGGACTTTTTTGGGGGGGGATTGTTTTGTGTGGAGGTGCGTCACAAACACATCTTTTGGTGTGTAGGGTCGGCTTGCTGTTCCACCTCGGAGACACAGTGCAATATCTGTCCACCCATCCCAACCTTCCACCCCACCTCCTGCCCCTTCCCCATCCAAATTTTCTATACCCATGCCTGTCGCAAGCACACACACACATATACATGCACACACTTCATCAGACGCAAGCACCACACACAAGCAAAAACAACACAAAAAGCAGAGGCATGAAACCACTCACCAGACACAAACACTCCTCACCACCCCACCACACCATTACTTCCGCACACTACACCAACACACACATACCCCTCCACCACACCCATACCCCGAGCCACCACACCAACAGCCACAGGCCCCTCCACAACACCCATCTCCCAGACACCACACCAACAGCCACAGACCCCTCCACAACCCACCACCCCTGAGAAATCGGATCCCACCCCCACTAAACCCAGCCCAAAGACCCCAAAAAAAAAAAATTGCTGTACAACGCGTACCCGCTCACAACAGATTCAATGGCCAGTGCGTGCACACCTATCGGTCCATTGCTGTACAACGCGTATTCCGGGAAACAACGCATACCCGCTCACAACAGATTCAATGGCCAGTGCGTGCACACCGATCGATCCATTGCTGTACAACGCGTATTCCGGGAAACAACGCGTACCCGCTCACAACAGATGCAATGGCCAGTGCGTGCACACCGATCGGTCCATTGCTGTACAACGCGTACCCGCTCACAACAGATTCAATGGCCAGTGCGTGCACACCGATCGGTCCATTGCTATACAACGCATATTCCGGGAAACAACGCGTACCCGCTCACAACAGATTCAAAGGCCAGTGCATGCACACCGATCGGTCCATTGCTGTACAACGCGTATTCCGGGAAACAACGCGTACCCGCTCACAACAGATGCAATGGCCAGTGCGTGCACACCGATCGGTCCATTGCTGTACAACGCGTACCCGCTCACAACAGATTCAATGGCCAGTGCATGCACACCGATCGGTCCATTGCTGTACAACGCATACCCGCTCACAACAGATGCAATGGCCAGTGCGTGCACACCGATCGGTCCATTGCTGTACAACGCGTCCCTGTACAGGTCACTCGCATATGTCACCATGCTTGTCACTGGTGAACGTATGCCAGCCACATATACTTGCCAGGGACTCAGGGGCACACCTACAACACCACACCCAGTCCACACTGTATCCTAAGGCATGTAAGACTGCATTACCTTTTCTGTGTATGGGGTAAACATGTGGTTTTTGGGGTGGCACTTGGGGGCAGCCACTCCCAGGCTGTGCACGTGTTCATGGGGACAGGATCCTTTGTGTATTGTGCACATGACCACTGTGATGTGCAACTGTTCATTTCAGAGCATGTGGCATGGTCACATTTCCAGGTTGTGTATGTGTATGACATGTCACATACCCCCAGAGTCCCATGTGGGAAGGCATGTACGTCACAGGGTGACCCATTGCCACAATAGTGATGGCCCTCCACAGTCTGTGTGCATGTTGTGTTTCCGATGTCTCTGATTCCATGTGCACAATGGGAGACAGTCTCCACATCAACGTTGTTTGTGCATGGACTTTGATGTTGTGCGTGTGTGTGTCCCAGACGTCCATGTCTGTCCTGCGGAGGCAACAGGGGCCACTACCTGTGGGAGTCATGTTTGTTTTTCTGACGTGTACATGATATGCCATGTCATGCCAGTGTCCATGTGGCAATACAGGGTCCCTGGGAATCTACCTGTCAATGAGCTGTGATGCCTGTGGCACATCTGTCCAGACATGTCACTGTGGTGTGTGTTTGGTACATGATAGCAGTAAATGGGTATTGTGACACAGCCTAATGGTTTCCCATAGCACAGCCTGGAATCTGTTGTCAACACATGTTGAACTGAGATGTTCAATGATGCCCATGTAGGTGCCATATATGTCCATACAGAACGGCACACACATCAAGTACTTGTGTCTCGTAATGATGTATCATGTGATATTGAGTATGGTCAATGCCACATATGTGGGGTGACTGACAATCTTTCTTTCTTCACCTATGCACTGCAGGGCACCAGCTGTCCATAGACCATTCCCTGACCTTGCAACGATGGTGGAACGTGACAGCATCCGACGGAACCGCTTCACCAGGCAGCTGATTGAGGATTTGGCAGTGCGCTTGGCCCCACATTTGCAACCTGGCCGGCCGTACCCTACAGCGCTGACCCCCAAGGTGAAGGTGATGGCAGCCCTACACTTCTTTGCCACCGGTACCTTTCAACACACTGTGGCGTCTGCTGGTGGGATGTCACAGACTATGTTCAGCCGTGTGCTACGCGATGTTTTGGAGGCAATGTTGAGATGCCTGAACCAGTACATCTATTTCCCTAAACGTCAACAACTCACTGACGTCAAGAGTGACTTCTATGCCCTGGGGAGGATGCCACATGTCATTGGCTCCATTGATGGGACACATGTGGCTTTGGTACCACCACAGGCACATGAGCAGGCATACAGGAACAGGAAACATTATCATTCGATCAATGCTCTGGTGGTATGTCTTGCAGATATGAGCATCTCACATGTGTGTGCACGTTTCCCTGGTTTGGCACACGATGCCTACGTGATGAGGAGTAGTCGCATCCCGAGGATGATGTCACAGATGCAGAACCAGCGTGCCTGGCTTGTCGGTGTGTACTGACTTTGTACCATTGTGTGTGTTCTGCTATGTTGTATTCCGCCCTCTTTTCCAACTCAGCTAATGTGCAATTGTCTGTCTGTAGGTGACTCCGGAAACCCCAACATGCTGTGGTTGCTGACACCCCTCAGGAACCCTGTGACACCAGCCCAGATGCGCTACAATGAGGCACATGGTCGGACCAGGAGACTGATCGAGCGGACATTTGGTCTCCTGAAGAGCCGCTTCCGCTGCCTGGACAAGACAGGAGGGGCCTTCCCATATGCCCCAGCAAAGGTGTGCAGGATTGTCATCGTCTGCTGCATGCTACACAACCTGGCAGTGCGGAAGGAGTTGCCTCTCATCCTGGATGACGATGACCAACATCCGCCACCTGTGGAGGATCCTGGCCTGGGCCACGATGCCAGTGATGATGATGATGATGATGGTGATGACCGCACACAGCTCATCACCAACTTCTTCAGCTGAATGTGAGTATCCAGCGATGTCATGTCAATGATGTGTGTTTGCGTGATATGTGTTGGTGGTGCTCTGGTGCTGTTTGAGTGTGGCCATGTGCTACTTGACTGAAAGAGTGCAGCGATGTGTCCTTACAGGTAGTCTGTACTCCCCAACAGTGTTTACATGCTAACTTGGTTTTCTGTGAGTATCTTGTGACATGTATTGGCCATGAGTATTGCAGTTCTGTCCTGTTCTTCCGTGCTTTTGACTGTGTGTCATGTCTGTCCTTCACAGGGTACTTTCAGAGTTGTTTGGTGAACTGTGATCCCCTGACACCATGATTCAACTTCCAGGGTGGAAGCAGTCGTTTACCTACAGGTGATGTGCCACACAACCCTGGACTTTATTTCTTCTACACTTGTTGACTGTGTGGCCACTGCCACGTAGGATTACCTTGCATCTGTAGTGGAAACAACATGTTGCAAATGTGTAATAAACCTGTGCTTCACTTTGGGTTGTGCGTTGTCTGTGGTCACACATCTGACTGACATGTGCTTACTGCACCTGTGGGCTAGTTAACACAGACTGTGAATAGGTGTGGTGTCTGTGCATTCCACTGTATTTCCTGGCAACATCAGTGTAGGCGATGAGTCTGATGGCCCTGGTGTGTATGTGTTGTGTAGCCCTAGTGGTGTGTCTCCCTCATATGTGTCACGTCGCCATGACTCACATGACGGTGTTGAACTTGCTGTAGCAGTTAGCATGCACAGTGTCATTTAGCAGATCACCATCTACATGACAAAAACCACGTTGGAATCACAACAGAGGCAAGTATGGTGTATTAGTGAGTTTATTTACATACATGTGTGAGGATAGTGCACAGGATGGTGGGTGCTGTACATTGGGATTGGAATCCAAAGTTCACAGATGAGTTGGAAGGCTTGGTAGCAGAAATGTCCTGAGTAAAGTCCACAGTCATCTGATACATTGGGCCAACTTAAGCTCCCCATGTCATGTGGGAGAGTTGTGTTGCAATCGACAGGGTAAACAGTTTGCACACAAAGGAGATTTTCCAGAACAGGTGTTGGGTTCCTGGGGGATGTACATGGCCATCGGCCTCTCAGTTTTCCTTCCTCGGACGACCCCTCTTCTTCCGGGGGGGACCCTCACGTGCAGGCTGCTGCGGTGCAGAGGACTCTCTGCCAGAGTCCTCCTCCCTCCCTGTGGCAGTTGCAGTTGTTGCAGCACCAGATGTTGTGGGCACACAGGGAGGTGTGGCCATGTTGGTGCTAATCTGGCGGAGGCATGTCAATATGTCCCTATGCACCACTGTCAGTTCTTCCAATGTGTCCCACTTGGACTCCATGCCAGACATGTGTGTCTCCACACGGGACATGTGTGTCTCCACACGGGACATGTGTGAGTCCAAGCGGGCATGATGGGCAGCCTGCTGCTGTTGAATGTCCTTGAGGATCCCCACTACCTGGCTGACCTCTCCGGTGCTATTCTGGTACGCCTCAGCAATGCGTGCCAGTTGTGGGTCATCATGCAGTCCAGGCCCCTCTGCAAACAGCAACCTATGTCTACCACCCCTCCCACCACCCCTGGCGACACGTGCGGGACCAGTGGTGGCACGCACAGGTGACCGTAGGCCCACTTGGGGGTTGTTACTGGGGTCGTTGTCCATTGCTCCACGTTGGGCCGGGGTCCCTGTGCTGTTGTCATCGGTGGTCCTTGGTCTGTCCGTGTTGGCAGGGGTGGTCTGTGTGTTGGCAGTTGTTGGAGGGGTGGGTGCAGGGGGTGCAGATGTTGGTCCTGCTGGTGCTGCATGATGACTCGCACCGGAGGGGCCAGGTAGGACTTCGCCATCCGAGGAGTGCAGAGGCTGTTCCACACCAGTGAGCTCAGTGTCCCCTGGGGACAGGGACTCCTCATCGTCTGCTGCTGTGTCGCCATCATCACCTGTTTTTAGAAGAGACACACAATGTATGTTATGTTTCTACGGGCATCAATGGTTCACACACCTGACAGTTGTGACTGTACCTCTGGATGCGGGCCTGTACATTGCATTGTCTTAAGTTGTCACAGTCAGAGGTTGATATTGGTGTAGCACATTGTCCTGCCAACCTGAAGCTTTTCTATGTGAATGTTGAGGTGTGTGCATGGCCAGCATTGGTGGTATTTGGTGGACATACGGCCCTCCTTCTCCCCCCAGCCCAGTTATCCCACCATGGAACGTGCTTCCATTGCAGGGAGTGCAAGTTGGCTTTCAGGATGTCAGTCAGTGGTGTCCTGCTGTTGGTTGGTGCCCAGTTCCCAGCAGGGGCTTGTGCTCCCCACAGCAGTACCCAGTGTCAGCCATCTTGTCAGTTGTTTTCCACTCCCTGTGATGTGAGCATTGTTCAGAGTGGTGTTGATGGGCCAATTGTGAGAGTGACCAATATCTGTGACTACAACTCCCATCATGCTATTGCCTACACCCCCCTTCCCAGCATGCCCATACTTCCTTCCTTTTGAGTGGAGTTCACAGTGTGTGAGTGTGACAGCAATGGCAAGATGGCTGACAGTGGTGTCCTGCTGTTTGTTGGTGCACAGGTCCCAGCAGGGCCTTGTGCTCCCCACAGCTGAGGCCAGTGTCAGACATCTTTGAAGTGGCTTTTTACTGGCTGTGTGGTGTGCATGCTTCAGTGTGAGCTTGCTGGGCCATGTGGGTGGGGGATGTTGAGTTGTGACTACCACTCCCATCATGCTATTGCCTACACCCCCCCTTCCCAGCATGCCCATACTTCCTTCCTTTTGACTCTGCTTCCTTGTGGGGTAGTGTGCCTGTGCTGACAGGATGGCTGACAGTGTTGTCCTGGCGTTTGTTTGGCTACAAGTCCCAAGAGTGTCCCTGTGCTTCACACAGCATAACCCAGTGTGGTTGTTCTTTGTGGGATATTTAATTAGAGTGTGAGGCAATGCATTCTCCCAGGTGAGTTGTGTGGAGTTTGTGTTAAGGGGGTGTGTGAGAAAAGCTGCTGGTTACTATGGTCATAGCTGTCAGTCCTCCTTCCCACCCAGCCAGATATCCCACCATGGAAGGTGCTTCCATTGCAGGGAGTGCAAGTTGGCTTTCAGGATGTCAGTCAGTGGTGTCCTGCTGTTGGTTGGTGCCCAGTTACCAGCAGGGGCTTGTGCTCCCCACAGCAGTACCCAGTGTCAGCCATCTTGTCAGTTGTTTTCCACTCCCTGTTATGTGAGCATGGTTCAGAGTGGTGTTGATGGGCCAAATGTGAGTGTGACCAATATCTGTGACTACAACTCCCATCATGCTATCGGCTACACTGACTTCACCAGCATACACAGAATTCATTCCTTTGAGTGAGCTTCCCTGTGAGGTGGTGTTCTAGTGGTGGCAAATTGTCTAACTGTGTTTGTTGGTTGCATTTGTGACACTGCCTTGCTGTATTTGTAGTTATGTTTGTACATATCTTGACACAGTTACATGTCACTATGAGATGGCATGTATTGTGTTTATCTGACTGACAGACAAATCTTGGGGTGATTATCTTTTGATTGCTGTGTATTTGCATGGTTTGACTATCCCCTTGACAGTGATTTGTGTGTATTGTCACACAATATTGTGTATATTTGTTGTGTACTCACCAGGCTCTAGGATGTTTGATAGTCCATATACGCTCACTGGTGGTAGGATGGCCCGCACCTTCTCCTCCCAGGGCCTGAGGTATAGTGGTTTGGCAGGAGGGCCACTGCTGGTGTGCTGACTCACGATGTAATCCTTCTTTAGTAGGTCCCTGACCCTCCTGCGCACATCATACCACCTGTTCTGGATGTCTTCCTTTGTGCGCAAACATGGTGATTGTGCGTTGACCCTGTCGACGATCCTCTGCCACATCTTGGTGTTCTGCGACATGGGGGTCTGTTGTACCAATGTACCAAACAACTGTGGCTCTACCCTGAGGATCTCATCTACCAGGACTTCCAATTCACTGTCTAGGAACTTTGGATTCTTCTTTGGGGGCATGGTGATGGGTGGTGGTGGGGATTGGTGTGTGTGTGTGTGCAGGTGAGGGTGTGTGAGTGTAGGTTTTGCTGGGTGTATGTGAGGGTGCTATTTGTTGAGGTGCTAATGGTGTGTGGCTTGTGTGATGGATGAGCTGTGAGTGTGTCTGTGGTTGCTGTGTGATGGTGTTCTGTGCTGGGAGGTGTGTTGAATTTGCAAAGGATCATGGTAGGGATTTGTGGCCTTTATATAGGTGGAGTTGGGGGTGTGTCCTTGTTCTATGTTTTTTTTCCCTGTATTTATTGCCTTTGTCATTGCTTGTTTGGCCCTTTTTTTGTTTTTTTCCTTAGTATTTTTTGTGCATGTAGGAGGCGTTCTTCTGACCGAGTAGGACGCTGCAGTTGTCTCGTGCGAGCTTCTCCGAGTCATCCACGCTGTGTTTCTGCAGGGTTCCTTGTGCGGCGTACGCGTCGGTCGCCGAGTATTGGCTTCCTTCGGCTGGCTTTTGTATGCGTGTCGGTCGTTCGGCTTGCGCTCCGTGCGACTCGGTCTGTTTTTCCACGCATTGCATCGTACTGCGCGGGTCGGAGTTCGCGGGTACGTTTCGTTCGGGTTGATTCCTGGTGCGTGTCGGTTGGTTCTATTCGCGTGGTTTCCCGGCCGGATAGCTTGTTTCCGTCCGGTTCGGTCGTTCGGCTTGAGTTCCGTACGAGTCGGTCGTGATTCACATGCATTTCATTGTACTTCCCAGGTCGGGCAACACCGGTACGTATCGGTCGGACTATATTCCCGTACCGAGTCGGTCGGTATGTTTTCCGGCCCGAATCGGAATCGGCCCCTTAGTCTTACAAAGCAACTTGTGTTTGCTCTACCAAATGGTGCTGTGATGTGCCATCCCATTAGGACTATAGTGATCCCATCTCTCATGTCACAGATATTCACAGACACACAACAACATTCAAAGGTGTATTGGCCTGTAGGAATGAAATGTATGAATGGTGTTATCACCTGTACCAAGCAGGATTGAGGATGCTCATTTGGCTATAAGGTGTTTTATGCTATGTGCATTTGGAGTATCTATCTTCCAAAACGCTGTCCTTCATTGTCTCCAGGCTACTTTTCTTTGCTACATGGGATATGTAGCTAAAATAATTCAGTACTGATTTTATTACATGTTTCAGGTGGTGGACATATGATGAAGTTTGAAGTCAAAAGTGTCATCAGTGTGTAATGAGCATTTGCATGTGACATGATCTCTGTCACAGCACATATCAATGGTACATTGGTCTTTAACTTGACCCTCATGACATCATGATGTATTATGAGGGAAATAACACATTTGTGAAATCTGGGCCTTGTGTGAACATTGTGTAAATGTTAAATTTGTATCCATACTATTAGGTAACATAATTTTACTATGGTATGGTAAAAGTGGCAAAGTATGCAAGGTGATCCACTATCCTAGTAAGTAAGTAAAAAAAATGTAAGTCCGTTTTTATATAGCGCAGCTACTCACCCTTACGGGTCTCAAGGCGCTGGGGGCCGTCATGGAAATTAAGTGAGCTATTGCCCAGAGTCACATGGTGCTGAGCTGAGCTGCCGCCGGGGATCGAACCGTGAACCCTGTGCTCCGAAGTCAGCTGCCCTGGCCAGCTGGGTATAAGGATGGAGTGTAGACAATCCAACAATGCATTAGGCACTGTCTGGGGTTATGACATAACTAGTTTGCAGGTTCTGTTGCATACATGCATGTGCTCATGCTAATGTTCAAACCTATATAATGAACCATGAAACTAGTGTGATATGTGCGCCTAATAAATGTTTTCTGTTGATATGTGATGGTCAGGTGTGGAAAAGCAGTTGCAATAAACCCATGTTACATGTAATTTAAGATTTATCCAGGGCAGGCAAAGGAGAAGGGAGAATTTCATTGGGGAGACAGCTGATCACAGTAGTTCCAGATGTGACATCTCTGACATGGAGGGACCCAGTGACCAGGAGGGTGTGGGGAGTGCTACGGAGGCCAGCAGCTCATCATCATCTGAGTCATCCTCCAGTGGATACTCCTGAGTGGTGGCGAACCCCACAGGATTAGAACCACCTTCATCCTTGTCCACCACCCCCAGTTACATTGCCACCCTCCTTGTTGTCCCCCAACCAGTTGTCTGGTTCCGCTCCCCAAAGAGGGGCACCATCTCCTTTGCTGCAGGCACCTCCGCCCATGGCCCTGTTACCCCTGCTGTCCTCAGTAAAGAGGCTATTGACCTCCTGAGGACCATCTCTGTGGGTCAGACTGCACTCCTGAGTGCCATCTAGGGGCACATCATCCAGCTGACACAGATTGTGGCCTACCTGGAAGGCATTCACAGTGCAATGTCTAATTTTATAACCAATGTGGAGTGCACCACAAACAATCAAGCAGGTTCAGGCGTCACAACGATTACGTTTCGAGAGGAGGGGTGGATTTCCAAGCTACTGCCAGTGCCAAGTTTAGTTAAGTGCTGCGCGAGTGGCTCTGTTCTAGCTGCTGTTACCGTTCTGGAGGCTGTTTGATTCTGCGGCCGGCACAGGAGCCGTTGATATCTTGGAACTGACCCTGGATCCAATAGGGTGCAGTTGCTAAACAAACTGATATATAGTTTGCCTCATCACTTCGCAAGTTTCATATTCGACTGATTATGTTTGCTGACAAACGACATATGTTCAAGCCCTGATGAAGTCCATATATCTGGACGAAACGCGTTGGCTGTCTGGCTGTTGTTCTTTAACGAAAAAAGAAGAATAAAGTTTTCACTTGATAACCATAATGGATGGACTGAGACTCTTTGCTTGATTGTTTGTGGTGCACTCCACATTGGTTATAAAATTTAACATTGGTCTTGGAGACTGCCCCTTGTGAGCAGCAGGGGCAGTGGAAGTGCACACTATCTGAGTCATTTGGCTCAGAATTTCGGACTTTTTTGGGGGGGATTGTTTTGTGTGGAGGTGCGTCACAAACACATCTTTTGGTGTGTAGGGTCGGCTTGCTGTTCCACCTCGGAGACACAGTGCAATGTCTGTCCACCCATCCCAACCTTCCACCCCACCTCCTGCCCCTTCCCCATCCAAATTTTCTATACCCATGCCTGTCGCAAGCACACACACACATATACATGCACACACTTCATCAGACGCAAGCACCACACACAAGCAAAAACAACACGAAAAGCAGAGGCATGAAACCACTCACCAGACACAAACACACCATTACTTCCGCACACTACACCAACACACACATACCCCTCCACCACACCCATACCCCGAGCCACCACACCAACAGCCACAGGCCCCTCCACAACACCCATCTCCCAGACACCACACCAACAGCCACAGACCCCTCCACAACACCCATACCTCCAGACACAACACCAACAGCCACAGACCCCTCCACAACACACCACCCCTGAGAAATCGGATCCCACCCCCACTAAACCCAGCCCAAAGACCCAAAAAAAAACAAAAAAAGCCTTCCAAAAGCAACCCATACCTTCCACATCCCACTCCACCCCTGAGAAATTGGATCCTCACCCCACTAAACCCAGGCCAAAAATCCAAAAAAACAAAACAAATTCTCCCAAAGACCAACTCATCCATTCCACACCCCACTCCACCCTTGAGACACCCGATCTCCAACCCACTAAACCCAGCCCCACTAAACCCAGAAACCCAAAACAGCCCCCCAAGACAAACCCACCCCTCCCTAAACTGAACCCCTTCCCCCCAAGTACCTTCTTTGAGGTGCCTGCTATGCCCAATGGATGCCCCTTTGTAAGGAGGTTCCCTGGCAGTGTCAGTAAGGGCCAGCTTGGTGGCACAGCATTGTGCTGTGGAACATGGCTACACTATGGACTGGCCATTGGCCTTCGTTTGACATCATGTTTTGACATACTGTCATTAAAATGTTTCATAGTTTGGAAGACATTGGTCCTGCCATTAATTTTCGAACTATTTGATGTTACTGTATAGTTGGTGATGTGTGACTACAGTTGTGTTTGTTTCATCCTGATTGCTGATCCAGATAAAGTGGTTAGTCTGATCTGAACTTGGACCCAGTGCTGGAGTTATATAGGACAAGGGGAAATGTTGGTTGGATGTTTATGAGGGATGAAATCCAATTGGTGCAGACATTGCATTGGGTATTATGTTATATGTTAAGTATTTGAGCTTGGCCTGGCCACTGTTAACATCATTTAGGTTGCACTTTTCCCTATGATATCGGTTGGATACATGTTTGATGTGTTCAAGTTAGATATTTGTTTATCCACACATGGAGGGTGTTAAATTGTCATACCTTTGTGGACATTTGTATGAACATGTATCCATTTTCCTGTGTGTACCTTTCACCTACTTCATCTAGATGTGTGACAAATGCTGTTAGTGCTGTATTTGCTTTCATGACTTGCACTTACACATTACCTACATATGCATGGCACTTGGTTATGCCATTGGTTGTCCCTGATATTCTTCAATCCAAGAGGTCTTGTGCACATTGAGGTTTTCAGGCATGTGCAAATTGATCTGTGCCCCAGGGTCTCAGCCTTTCAGGGTTCCTCCTGGTAAAGGCATACCTATTCTGCAGAGTGTTTACATTGTGCCCTTAGAATGCTTCTCACTCTGATTCTTTGTAATCCCATTAACTGACATTGCCTTTTCATGTGATTGAGAGTCTAATACAGATTTGTAGCAGAGAAGGTGTGTTTCAGTTTCATGACACAACCATACAGATGTATTTTTTATATCAAAACAGGCCCAGGGATGTGTGCAATGTGAGGGTGTCACAGACATTAATAATTGTGATAATGATGAGGAGGTGCTGATGTGGGACACAATTTAATATTATTATATATATATGATTATAAGTTGTGAATATATGTCTGTTTGTGTACTGTGTGCCTGTGCAGTGTCAGTGACGTGACCTAGGAGGGCATCATACAGATGTATTTAGGTTATGCATTTAAACAATGCCAAACAGGGTCCCACAAAATATGTTGACCAAGGGACGCCAACACTTCGCCAGATCCACGGCGGGGCATTGTTTTGCTGAGGAGTCTATGGAAACAGGTAGTAGTATGACTTACCGTTAGTTGCGTCTGTGACAGTGTCAGTTTTGGGCGTGATCAAGCAGGTACAGCAGCGGCAGGATATATACAATTGGCTCCATAGCGGCACAAGATGTGTAGAGGTAAGTAGTGGTGAGTTTCGACCTTATATCCCTCCCTTTCCGCCAGCTCTGATGTGGTGGTTGGACCCCCACGTTCACGCCGGCTGTAAGGCACCTCGTAATTAGGCCGGCAGTTACAATGGCGGTGGGGGCGGGATCGTGGTGGACTTTCGTCTATGTAAACACATGCCTCGTAATACGGCGGTCGGACCGCAGCAGTGGCAGTTGATCTGCTGCCGCCACAGCAGTCCCAAGACCACCAAACTCATAATCTATTAGCACTTTTTGGCTTCAGGCTGTGACATAATAAATGCAGAAAGGTGCCCGAACTGTCAAAGTGCTTCCAACATTCAGCTGAATTTGAAGGGTTCCAGGCATGGTTTCGTACTGGAGTATAATACCAGGAAAACATTGTTTTGACCATCTCTTCTCTACCTGATGCACTTGTGAATGATACGTGTGTTCAATAAAATACATGAGTCCATTCCTTTGCAGGAACTGTACATCTTCCTCTTCCCACTTCCATTGTGCCGGAAATTCTCTAGTTACTTTCAGAAATGAGTAGGTTTCTGAAAATAACCTTTTATAGTATATTTTGTGATTATGCATTTCTCAAAATCTGTTAGTGGTCAACTGGCCTCTGGTTTAAAAGTCAACCTGTGTGGCCCAGTGTCTTAACTGGAGTTACCTCAACCTCTTCTTTTTTGTGATCCCATAGTTTTTTTGATCTGTTCAAAAGATTGTATACCTTCACAATCATCCAAGTGTCCTATTCTTTTGCAACCTGCTTTTTGCCAATCCACCTATGCTTTCCCTAATAAGGCTTGTGTAAAATCAGGATTGCCAATAATAGGTGTCAATGGTGAGGGCATGGTGATGTGGCCTTTTGCTACTGCTATTTTGTCCCAAGAATTCAAACTTGCTCTAGTCTAGATGAGTACCATCTCGATCCATGTTTCTTATGAATCCAGGCAACCTTCCAAATATGCATTTCCACCAGGTTTTGATCTGTAAAGGAGCAATATTTTCAGATTCTTTCCTATTCCAGTCGATTGTGTACCAGATTTGGGTCGTAGGTAGTAATTAATTAGTTTGGGAATGGCAAGGCCACTATTTTGGTGGTAAATGAGCATACTGCTATCCCATGCAGAGCTTCTCACCCTTCCATATAAAGCATTCAAGTAGTTTTTGCAGTTTGTCAATCACTTTTCAAGGGTTATTATTGGAGAGTTGGCATTACATGCAGAATTCTGAGCAGGAGAGTAATTTTAACAGCTGCCTTTTTACCCATCCATGAGATTTATCCTATATGTAAGGACTGTAATTATTTCTGGCCTAAGTTCAGGAGTTCTGTGTAGTTCTGAGCAGTGATTTTATGTGCCACAGTAGCAATGTTAATCCCCATTTTTTATGTGTGTTGTTTGGGCCAGGTTAGTGGGATGGTTCTTTGTAGCACCTCTTGGATTTCTTTTGGCATGGGTATGTTTAGAATCTTGGATTTCTGTATATGCATTTTGAAGCCAGAAGCTTGATCAATTGTGTAATGTTCTGCTAACTAGGCTGGTATTGACTGCTAAAGGTCAGTGAGCATAACTAAAACATTGCCAGCACATAGTGCTATTTTGTGTTCTTATATACCAATCCTTATTCCTCGAATCTCTGAACTGGATCTCACTCTCTCAGCCGTGGGCTCAATATATAGTGGGAAAAGGAGCAGAGAGGGGGCAGCCCTACCTCATACTCCTTTGAAGATGTACGAGGTCACCCTGTTCACACTAACTCAGCCTTGGTTTTCATATATCCACATAGGGTCCTTCTGGCCAGTGTATCTAGGAATCTCTTCAAAAAGGTCCAATGCTCTCTATCTGATACCATTTCTGCATTGATCAACAGCATCAAGGCCATTTTCTTGGTCCACCTAATGTTGTCTAGAGCATGTAGTATATGTTTCTTTCTGTCTCACCATCCCCTTTCTGGGATAACCCTGTTTAGTCAGGATCTATCAGTCTTTGCTTGTGTGGGCTGAAATGTCTTGCCAATTTTCCAGTGAAGAGTTTTGCATTCATAATCAATAGGAAGATGGGTCTATATAATGAGCTATTTGAGGGGTTCTTCCTCAGTTTTGGGTCCACTTTTATAACAGCCTCACTCATTGAAAATGCAAGGGATCTGGAGTTTGCAAAGGAATAAATAGGTGCATTAGCAATAAGGCTATATAAGGGTGGAATGTCTGTAAAACATCATGCTAAGCTAGACGGCACTTCTTCACCTAGGGAATTGTTTTATTAATTGGTTAAGCCCAGCACTTTGATGTTGACTTAGGTACGTCATCCTCTAGTCAAATCGTTTACTTGTTTGAAAGCACTTGCATGATCATGGTCGTGTCTCCGTCTTTTGGCAGCTGGCTGGGCCATTTTTCCAGACTCCAGACTTCCTATGACTCTCTTCCTGGCATCCATGGACCTGGTGGTTTCACAAATCCACTCAGGCAACCTCAACATTTCCAGGTGTGACTTAAGCTCCACTTCCTTCCAGGTAGAGTGCTCAAGATTTATTCCCTAACAAAAAGTCCACAGGCATGGCAAGGCTCAATGCAACTTTCAGAAGACCTGGGACCCACCCCACTCAAATGGAACATGGACCACTGGGTAATGACCCTTACGGTTGTCAGCTACTACCACATGGTGGAATGTATTGGGTAACATCTGCTCTGAGGCCACCAGCTGACTCCTTACCGTAGTTATACTGGCTCCTGTGTCCCTCAGAGCCTCAACACCTTGCCCATTAATGGTGATCCACTGCCTATACTTTGCAGTATTGGAAGGCATATGGACACTAGAGTAACCTCACTGACTTCCCCCCTACTGACTGGAACAAACATCTCTCCAAGCATAACACTTGCAACCCTGGTGTCTTACCTTCAGTGGGAGGGCGTGCCCTCTTGAGACATTTGGTATCCCCCTTGTAATGCCCATACTCATAGCGCTCATAGCCCTTGGTGTTTGTATTCTGATTCTTATCAGGGAAGCTCTCTTTCTGGTGGCCAGATTGGGAATGGGATCCTTTTCCCTGAGAAGTATTTTGGGGCCTTTTTATCTTCCCCCTCCTTCTTCTGGTATGAGCCCCGACCACCCTTTTGGGAGTTCCTCATATGCCTTCTTGGACACTCTGGTGATGACATAGGGGTCCACCTCCTCAGCAAGCTTTCTGGGGGTCAGTCAACTAGTTATCAACCAGTTGCTGTCACAGCTCTGTAAAACAATAATCAAGCATGAGCTCCTTCAAAATCAGGTTGTAGAGCCCAGTATAATCTCCTACCTTGCTGCCCCTCACCCAGCCCTTCAGTGCCTTGCTGGAATAATCTAGAAAGTTCACCTAGGTCTGTGTGGGAAGTTTGTGACTGTTCCTGAACCTCTGTCTATACCTCTTGGTGGTCAACCCAAACTTATTGATAAGTATGAACTTCATACTTGTGTCTGGTCCCCTACCTCTAGTGTTAGGATTGTATCTCTCGCCACTGTGGGCATGTACCTCAACAAGCTACATGCCAGCACTCCCCAGGAACGTTTGCACCCTTAGAGACACCTCATACACTGAGAGCTACTTTTAAATGTCACCCCACCACATAGCTGTGTACCAAATCCTTTGGGATGCAGACCTTTTCTTCTCCAGTGGACACTGCAGGTACGCTGCCACCATTAATGCTGGACTCCACTTGCATGGCTTTAATGTCCAGCTGCCTGAGGCTTAGCTGATGGGCCATTCACTTTTTCTCCATGGTCAGCTTCCTTTCTTCCAGAGTTTGCTCTTTCTCCAGCTTAGCAATCTCTAACTTAAGCTTTCCCTCCACCCTCCTTACCTCAACTCCTCTAGGGACAGGCTCATTATGACACACTGCTCCCTGCACAGGGTGGAATATACAGCCTTGGAAGGATGTTGCCCCTATCCTCCACAGGTAGCAGTCCAAGACCCTCCTGTGAGTCTTTGTCCTATTCATCCTCATGCAATCGCGGATTGGATACAGTCCCAGATAAGTCTCGCTGAAGTTTTACCTTCTCAAGAATTGTGCCAAGAGTCTCGTTCATGGAGAAAAAGTGCACTAGGAGCAAGGAGAGCATCTCTAGCGGAGGTCCGCGGGGCACAAAGAGCCAGCGGGCATCACGAACGGACAGGCTACAGCCTTGCCGTTGTGAGTGGCAATACTTGCTGTGAGAACAGACAAACTTCCACACACTTGCACTGATCCTTTGTGTGAGCAGCACAGTTCCAGAGCAAATGGACCCATTCACATTTGCGAAGAGACCAAAAGCTTGATTTAAGGAGCCAAAAACCACTTCCTAGTGCCCAAGACCTCAGAGGCACCTCTTGGTGTCAGGAGCTCCTCAATGATGGGTCCAGGAGCTGTGGAGAGCCTGTTATGTCCCTGAGGGTCAAATCAGGAGGCCAGCAGACTAGCCCTTGGATTTTCTCTGGGATCCTGGGTTCAAGATGGGTTCCAGGTCTAGTTCTTCCTCTCCAGGCAAGAGGGAAGCAAGCATCGGGTCAGCACAGCAAGGCAGCAGTTCCTCCAGCGCAGCAGTCCTGTAGAGTGACAGCCATTCAGCAACACAGCAGTCCTTCTTCTTGGCAGAGCATCTACAGGTCCAGAAGTGTATTGAAGTGGTAGAATCAGAAGTCCAGCTCTTATACCCACTGGTGCCTTTGAAGTGGGAGATACTTCAAAGAAGGGCTTTGAAGTGCATAGAGGTCCTCCCTTCCTGTCCAGCCTCCAGACTCACTACAGGGGTTGAGCAGTTCTTTGTTGGGTGACAATACACAGCTTATTCAGGTGTAAGTGTGAGGCTGTGTACAGCTCCTCCCTCCCATCCTGCCCAGGATTAACCCTGGGCAAAGCACTACGATACGCTCGCGTAGTTTGCGAAGTTTGCGCTACTTCGCACAACGCGAATTGCACGTAGCACAGTGCAAACACGCGTAGTGTAGTGCAGCTGTCATTTTTTGCTTGCTCGCGGTCCTCAACGTCAAGTTGGCGACCTCGAGCAAGCAAAATGACATCCCGGCGAGACTTTTTCCTCGTTCGCGGTCAGCAACATCAAGTTGCCGATCGCGAGCGTGGAAAATAAACCTCCCGGCGAGATTCTCAACGCGGGGTGGTCAGGTTTCTCATTGCGAGTGGTCGCGTATGCTCGCGACCGCTCGCGATGAGAAACTACCAGTCCGCGTTGAGAAAGCTGCCGCTCGAGTAAAAATCTACTCGAGCGGCAGTAAAAGACAGCTCGCACTGTGCAAGATGCTGTTTTCAATGATTGCACAGTGCGGACAAGCATCCGGCACTGTGCAATCATTGCGAACAGTGCACTACGCAGTTCGCGTAGTGCTACGCGTAGCTCGCGTAGTGCGAACTGCACTTTGCGTAGCTTCACGTTGCGCTACTTCGCGAACTACGCCCAGGCTTACCCAGGATGGCCCATCAGGATGTTGATGGCCCATCAAGTCACACCTAAGCTTCCTTTGTGTGGATTTCTAGAAAGAATGCACAAAGCCCAGCTGTCACCCACACAGATGAGTATTGGAGACAGGCTGCAGGCACACAGTCCTAAGAGTAGAAAAATGCCATCTTTCTAAAAGTAAAAGAAACAAATGATGGACGGAATGCTGAACAGGGCAAACATTCACCCCCAATCAAAAAGATCTGAGTTTACTCTATTGTTCTTTTGCTCACCACATCACCCCAGTTGGGACCCAGTCATATGCAAATCATCTTGACCCTGTTCTCATGGGAACAGTCCAGCCTGAACTGCCAAGCCAGGTCCTCCCTGGACCATAAACAAGCATCCTGGGACCGGTTCTGGGGCATCACCCCTCATCATCTAGGCTAGCTTGAATCCAGTGGCGCAGTGAGCACAGGACCCATGTCTGGGCATACCCTTCCCACTAAGGGCAACAAAAGCAAAAGGAACAAATGATTGACTGAATGCTGAACAATGCAAACATTGACCCCCAGTCAAAAAGATCTGTTTAATCCATCGTTCTTTTGCTCACCACGCCATCCCAGTTTGGACCCAGCCATATGCAAATCAGTCTTGACCCTGTTCCTAATTAGATCAGTGCAGCCCGGCTAGCTTGAATCCAGTGGCACAGTGAGCAGGGGACCCACGTCTGGGCATACCCTTCTCACTAAGGGTGATAAAAGCAAAAGGAACAAATGATGGACCGAATGCTGAACAATACAGACATTCACCCTCAGTCAAAAAAATCTGGGTTTAATTCATCGTTCTTTTGCTCACCATGCCACTCCAGTTTGGAACCAGTTCCTCATGGGAACAGTCCAGCCCGAACTGCCAAGCCAGGTCCTCCCTGGACGGTAAACAAGCATCCTGGGAGCAAAAAACAATGGATTTAGGCCCAGATCTCAGTACTGGGGTGAATGTTTGACATTGTTTAACCTTCTGTCCATCAAGTGATCTTTTTGCATTCTTTTTGCATCTTTCTAAAAGTGGCATTTTTAAAATTGTAATGATAAATTCAACTTTACCAATAAAGAGGATTTATCACTACAATTCCATAGGCACTAACCATGACAGCACTACCTCCTTCTAATTGTGAATTACAGTTTATTAGTTGTAACAAGGAATCTGCAATGTTAACCTGTGGAAATGGTAAGCATGGTAAGTAGTGAAGAACAATATTGGGAGTTTTTTTACTACCAGGATATGGAAAACCTAAAAGTACATGCCCTTTCTCTTAATTACACAGTACCCTGCCCTATGGGCTACCTAGGGCCTATGTTAGAGGTGACTAATATGTAATAAAAGGGGAGTTTAAGGCGTGGCAAATAGTTTTAAATACCAAGTCAAAGTTGCAGTAAACTGCACATACAGGCACTGCAGTGGGAGCCCTGAGACATGTTTAAAGAGCTACTTAAATGGGTGGCACAATCAGTGCTGCAGGCCCACTAGTAGCATTTAATTTACATGTCCTGGGCACATGTAGTGCACTTTACTAGGGACTTATAGGCAAATTAAATATGCCAATTGTGGATAATCCAATCAAACCATGTTTAGGGGAGCGAGCACAAGCACTTTAGCACTGTTCAGCAGTGGTAAAGTGCACAGAGTGCTAAGGCCAACAAAAACAAGATCAGCAAAATAGGAGGCAAGCAGGCAAAAAGTTTGGGGGAAGACCACCCTAAGGCTGATGGTCTAACACACTCCATAAGAGGGTATGTGATTTTCAGCTCCCTTCCTCCTGTGCTTCTCCCACAATGCTCAACGTATCATTCTCCTTCTTGTGCTGCTCTCTCTCTTGTTTGCTTCTCCGACTGCCAAACCCCCACCATCCCCAGTCTCCCGCTTGTGTTGCTTTTCCTCTACATCTTGCTTTAGTTTTTATTTCATCAGCCCACCCTGCACCCCCCTCCCCCATTACTCAGCGATATGTTCCTCCATTGCTTCCCCACCCTTGCAGGCATTTATATTTTTTACACTTTTACTTTTTTGGTGGGCTCAGCACAATACATTTTATCCTGTGTGCGCTGCTACACAAAAAGTACTTTCATGCACTTACAATTAAAAAATGTTTTTAATTTACTGAACTAAGTGGTTCCTACCATCTTAAATCGTTAATTAAAAAAAAAAAAACTAAAATCGTGCCCATGTTAATTCCACGCTGCATGCATGCATGGAAGGGTATACATCATAACAGAAGAGGGTGCTAAAGAATGACGTGGCTGGCAATTGCAGCTGTGTGATCACACTTTTTTTTTCTCCTGCTGCTACACAGCATCAGCAAAACCATTTTACTTTTTATCAATGGTGCATGCATCATCTAGAAACAGTGGCATAGCAAATAGGCCTGAAAAGTGAGATATAAAGGCTTTAGTAGTGCTGGGTCACATTATCCTGTAAGTTAGTAATGGCCTCACAGAAGGAAGGAGGGAAAGAAATCAAACCACTAGCAACACATATATTATAATCACTTGCACATATTCTCTTACTTTTCTAAGAAAAGTAAAAAAGTGCTTCCGTCTGACGATTGTTTGGACTGCTAAGTAACTTGTGATAGGAGCTTGCAGTCCATTTCATTACAGCGGAATTGCTGCTGTTATTTTGTGAATGGTGGCAGTTCATGATTAACTACACACCTGCCCACCGGCCTTAAAGAAGTCCATGTGACTGGTGTTAATTGCGAAAATTAGATTCAGCAGAAACGGCAGGGCTGCATGCCTTCCCGTGAAGCATTAGAAAAACTGGTTTCCTTGTTGTGTATTGGCCTTGGGAGAGCCAGAGGAGTTACTTGGGGGTTGGGTGAGGGGGGGCTGGTTCACGTGCACCCCTCTAGAACCAGGCCTGGGCCTAATAACTGCAAACCATGCCTTTTAATGAGGAAAAAGGAAAGCCCAGCTTGGATGAAAATGAGCTTTTTAAACTAAGGTCCACCTATCTGGTTGTATATTAAAATATTGTAGATAAAAATGTCGTCTGACATAAATATCATGTCCTAAATATTATTTACAAAATATCGTCCTATTCAGTGTCGATTTTGTATTATTAATTCTAATGGGGCGATCTTTTTCTAAAACTATTTAGTGCACAATACTTATGTCAGGCAATATTCGGACTATGTTATTCTAGTACTAGACCCCCTATCCAGGTCTAGGGCCAATACAGGGGGACAATTATTTTACCTCAAGCTTCGCAGTATGAGGAAGGGTCGTCAGAGTCGCATCATACAACTAGGACTTGCAATTGTATGCTTCGAGCATTACGCATGTACAGCAGTCACCTTCTCTTCAGGAAACAGCTTAAAACCTTGATTTTCAATATTTGAACTGAAGGCATTTTTAATAAATACTCTACTAAAAGGGAACCTTAATCAGTTCAAGAGCGTTTTTTAAAACTTAGAAATAAAATAAATGAAAACACAGACGGAACAAAAGAACCAGGAAAGATCAGATGATTGAGGGGCGGTTGAATCTGTAGGACACCACCAAATAACTTGAGTGGTACTCTGGGCGACCAAGAGAATGGACAGAATTGAGAGTGAAGCCGCAAGGCTAATCAATGTTGAAGGATAGAAGGAAAATCGGCAAAAGGCACATAAAGAATTTAGAACTGTGCATTACATTCATCTTGCAATTTGAGGTTTAAGTAGAGAATTTGGAAAAATTCAAAACGGTCCTCCAATATTCTCCTTCACTGTGCCCCAGTGCTCCTTGGGATGTCTGAAGGCTTGGGGGTACCTGTGCAACACTATCTGTAATGTCCTACATTGAGAGATGCTTTCTGTGTTCCTCAGATATCAATCATAGCCTTAAGAAGTATTTTAGTAAATGTATGAAACCCCAGAGACAAGGCAAAGGCGATTCAAATATTTGCATCTGATATTGGGGCCCTTTTTGATTAGCACAAAGTTTAAACTTTTTGACCTTGCTAGACCAACACAACTGTAGCACAAAGGGTTACAAGATAACCAACTTAATCAGATTGAAACCGGAGATTTCTTTACCGGAGCCAGACGTGCCCAGGTGTCTGGATATGCTTCAACTGCGAGAGTTTGGAGCTTAGAACGGCCTACACTGACCTATTTGCTATCACTCTGGTGGATTAATAGCAATGTTTACAGTAGGTATGGGCTGAGAATAGGTCTATGTGATCTGATTCTATAATTTGCTTCAAAAGCACAGCTTGCATCGCAGTTCTTGAATAATTAGAGTACCAGAGGTGAGAAAAAATATATATCATGCTAGAAAATATATGACCTAGTTGGTATATTCTTTTGGAATCTCAGCAGCTGGAACTATTTCTAGAGGTGAAAGTGGTAAGGTATTTTCAGGTATTTCCCAACTGTGCTTAATTGGACTTTTGTTATGAAGATTAGCTGATGTAAGGTTACAGAGATAGAAGGAGAGTGAAGAGGAAACAACGGCTAGGGCACTGTTCACCCAACAATAGACAACAACATTTAATCCCTAACCAGCTGTGTTACTGCAAAACGAAACTTCAATTTATACTGAACACCTTTGTCAAAGTTAAAGTACAGCTAAATGTGATTGGTTTCACAATAAACCACCAGTGCCGGCAAAAACTATATTTACATAATGCTTCTCAAAACAACAGACTCTTCATTGAGGCGACACCTCACAGGAGCGTGGAAGGGACAACAGATGATAGTGGTTACTGTGTCTCAGGCGTCTCATCATTAAAGCTCACTTGAGAAAATGTAGGAGGACAATGGCAGTGGCATTGAAGAAACTGGTTCCAAAGGCTCTGAAATAATGGGGAAAGTTTTAATTTCTCAGACTTCGCAGTGCCCAAAATCTTAGATGTACCCCCTACTGACCACCCAGTTGTGTTACATTATATGAGGGAGGTCTAGTAATTGCTGGAAATACTGTCTGTGTCCTCACTAATTCTAAAATATACAAGGGTAATGCCTAACTGCTTTAATGTGCATTGCATCTCTAGCATATGTTAAAACTCAGGTTATCTTACAACCTGTAATAATGAGGGTCAACTTGTTTCATTGCCATCCCAGTGTTAAGGCAAACTCATCAAGACCATAGGAGGGACAGGCAAGCATCTAATGGGTGTCTGACGGGTGCTTCTGAACTCAAGGTTCATGAAACATAGGTTGATAAAATATAAGTAGTGTTAAATACAAGTAGATTTCCTGTCCCCGATACCTACGGCAAGCGGTCCCCCAGCTTCTCGACTGAAAGAGGAAAATTAAGGGGTTGTATAATTGTAGCTGTGCCCCTTTAAAGAGAATCTACAAAAAAGGTAAAAACAACCGTATTGGTAGCAATATGTGCAGATGTCAACATTTTAAGTAAAAAGTTAGAAGGGTTGAGACACAGAATTGGGGCCATTTGAGTTCTACAGGATAGCAGACCTAGACAATAAAGAAAACCTTTACAGGGCAAAATTCTAAATCTAAACCACAAGGGTTTATTCAATTTAAGAATTGTGAGAGGTAATAAGTTCGTCCTCCAAAACAAGTAAACAGAACCAGAATATAGTTCAGCAAAGGACTTGAATAATCTGCTTAATTCAACAGTCAATGGACTCTAAGTATAAATGAGTACCCGAATGACATAGAGACTGCTCGTTTCGTAAGGCAAGAAAAAGTGTAAGTATAAATCAAATAGCGAGACTACGGCGGAGTCTGCATGGTATAGAGAGCAAGAAAAGTTTTACGAATAACTCTGCAGACAGACTAACATCAAGTCTGCCTTCCAGAAAGTAAGGAAAAATTCCGGCTCACCTCCCAAAAACGGCACATTTTATTGGTTTTCAGACAGTGAAAGGCACACTTTTGACATGGTGTGAAGTGAAATAATAGCGCTAACAACAAATCATCATTCATACAAATGTGATACATGAAACAAGAAACATTTTTGGAACACCTACTTTGCAAGCATAATTATACTTAGGAGATGAGAAATAATAATGTGACATTTGTACAAGAAGTAAAAACAATACACAGCCCACTGCTTATAGCAGACCCGGACAAAGGACCTTGAATATGTTGCAAATATTGCAACAGTAAGCATAGGATTTCCCTCTTGAGGAATACAAATTAATACATTTCAGTTCAGCAGAAAAAATACCATCACAACACTAATTATATTTTGCTTATTTTCTGCAACGGGCAAACACAGAAGAGAAAACATGCACATGGGAATGTTCTTTCACAAAACAATGAATTGTGCACTTTCTTCAGCAGCTCTAAAATTGATATCAGTGCGAGCAGGCTGCGGCCTAGCAATGCTTCCTTGAGGTCTAGGTATTTTAACTATGGCCTACTGATGTGAACCTAAACATATTGAAATAAACATTATTTTTCAATTAGTAAAATTGCTCTAATGCATTAAATCTTCACTCTATAGAATTCAGGGTGCCAATTGAAGTTACAGAATCAATCAACCAAGCACATAGCTTTATTTTTCATTATGTTTACAGTAACATTGCTCCTAAATGCGTTACTAACAAACTTTCCCAAAGACATATGCGGGTCTATTGAGCTCACATTAAAAAAACTTCACCAACAACTGGAAGTTGCCAAGGAACCAATGATTTCTCTAGGAATAGATTGTGCTTCCATTAACAAAGATGGAAGTTTTGAATGTTTTGTGAATAATATTATGACATTTGTTACCCATGCTGTTTTCTAACATAGGCCAATATGCCACAGTTTTCTTTTGCACACAGGCACCTTGCATCTTGCACTACTTACCCTTGTATATCTCTCTTTTCTTCTTATTGAGGAACCTCCCTTACTCACTACTTTGGATGCTGATGGTAGGTGTAAATTTCCTGCCGATGAATTAAGTCTTCTTTCCTGTATTCTTTTTCAGTAAATGCCTTGAATCAAAGCAATCCTTATCAATCAATGATGAAGATGGTACTCCTGATATGGACTTCTTGACCCTACCTGTCTACCGCATCATTTATCATTCTTATAACTTTGTTAAAAACATATTTAAACTACCATTTACATTATTTGAGAAACGTTTGCTTACACTTATTCAATATATTGGGTAGCAATCTTGTGAACCTTCTGAAGGTTCTCCCTTTTACTGATATCCGCAACATAAGACCTGATGTCAGGTGGGATACTCAAAGCGTACCACTTTTATGAGAGTGGCTACAGCCCTTTCTAGCCAGGCTGTGTGGTGACTGACTGGCTCTGTAGAGATGACTGTGATGGCAGCATGTTTTTAGTCAAGCCTTAGAGCTTTCTTACCTTTACCCCTGGGTGAGGACTACCTACCAGTTCTCCCATGTAAAAGGTCCATTCAGCCATACATTACTAATATGCTTAGCTGTCGTAATGCCTCGGGCATTCATGAAAAATGCCTGTAGCATGTGTATTGTGCATTGTGGGGAGTGGCAGAGGGGAATACATGTCTGTATCTGGACTGCTGAATACTTAAGTTTATGGGACTCCACATTTGTGTGTGCTGCACAAGATGGAGGTCTCTTCTGTGCTGGGCTGAGATGTTCCCCATAAATGCCTCGGCCTTTGCATACAAACTCTTCTGACACCACCCCCCCCCCTTTGAAGTTAGTGTACCTGGTGATCGGGATGGAGGTGTAATCAACTACCTTTCCTCAGGCTTCCTTTACTACTGTGAATTCCTCCAATGTCCAGTTTCCATTATTGTGGCCATCCCCTTTGCAAGGCGCACTACCAATGTAATACACCTCCCTGACCGAGCTAATCCAAAATGGTCTCAAAGTGTCCACTGGGGCATGAAGCTTGCACATTTTAAACAACAGCAGGAGCCAGAGGCTCCACAAGATTTTAAGGAGCTGAGCATTTAAAATCTGCAGACTTCATGATTGGCTGAAGGCATGCCTTCTTCGCCACCAGAAGAGTAAATGTGCGGGCTTCCTTAGCAACTATTTTGTTCAACTTTTTCAACTCAATATCAAGAAGGCCTTTGCACCAACACAGAATATAACGGAGTCTGGAGTTTTTCTCTGTGTGCTTACCATTCTTCCTTTGAAATAGATCTAAGTCCATCAAAGCCTGCTTAACCACACTACTACTAAAATTCTGCAAAGAAGGAAAAACTGGTGGTGTGACAAAGACAATGCATTTTGCTTACCAGAAACAGTGACTTAATGCATGAGAAAAGAGGTAAGGCTGAGCTGACAGCAAGAACCTTAATGGGAACAGCTTGACAGACTCTGGGGCCGATTCCGATCTCGGCCGGTAGGGCTCCGAATAGGATTCGGCTTTACCGGATCCGATTCGGAGCCCTGTTTCCCGACCGAACCGTACGCGGGTCCGGCCGAGCGAGTACGATGCGGACTCGCCGACCGACTCGTCCGGGCGACCCGACCGCTCCGACCGACTCGTACCCGGATCGTACCGCTCCGACCGACTCGCTCGGACCCGATTCGCACCGCGCAATGGAGACGTTTTCCGGCCGGGTAGGCACGATGCGCACCTCGACCGCTCCGACCGACTCGCGCCGTCCGACTCGAACTCGCTGTCGGAGCCGTACTTTGGGGGTCCGTGTCGGACCCCTGTACGCGCACCCGTGCGAGGCGCACACAGGGGGACCCATGGGTCCCCCTACCTGTGCGTGTACGCCGCGAAGCGCTCGCGGCGTACTCGCTGTAGGGGCGCCCTTGTCCGCCTCGCACCCATTGAGGCAATGGGAGCCCGCGTACGCGTTGTACGACCGGCTCCCATTGAGTTCAATGGGAGTCCGACCGACTCGTGTCCGGTGGCATACGAATGCATCGGACTCGTTCGGTCGGACTGCACGGGTCCGATTCGGTCGGAAATCTCTCCGGGTCCGGCTCGGTCGGAGAGATTTCCGGCCCGAATCGGAATCGACCCCTCTGTGTCCAGGAAGGTTACTCTAGCCCATGGGCCATGGAAAGCAATATCTATGACCTGGTTAATGAACTCCATCACCTTCAGACATTTGAAGGAGTAAAGCTGCTTTGTTCCTGGCCCACCTTATACCTGGTCTAAATATTATTGTACTGCTAGGATCCCTGAAATCGTTTCCTTTCAGTCACAAAGCCAGCCACTCTTTAGCCCATGGTTTAGGTCTGATCCTATCAGTTGAGGAGGTACCTCTGATTGCAAACAGTGGAATTATATTTATAGCCGCTGTGGTTCTGGAGATACTGCTGGTTGACCCTGCCATTGTAAAACCATGACCAGCGGGTGAGCAGATACTTTCACCTATTCCATTAATGCATCTAAAGATACATATAAAGGGAGCAGTGACTCATGATTCAACACAATGGGGCCGGTTCACAAAGTGCATTTTGTAGTATGTAAAGTAATACTGCAGTAGTACTAGTCATATACTACAAAATGTTATGTGCAAACCTACGGGTGGAGACCTCTGCCTCTGTCTCTTCTATTCTTTCTGTGGTGAGATCTCTGCCACTATAGGCTGAGATATCTGCACAAAGATACATGGTTACATAATAAATGTGGGAGGGACAAGTGGGTGTAGCTGGAAATTCGGGAATACTTTATACTAAACGGGTTTGGTTAAGGGAAATTTAAGGAGGGGTTTAGGGAGTGACATAATAATACAAACAAACACCTACAAAACAGTAAGACCATTGCAATTTACAAACTATACTTTGGATTGGTAAAATACCATCCAAGGTATCCTAGGGTGAATTAAAGCAACCCTTGACATGTGTTTGGCTCTAGTTCGAGATTATGGCCCTTTCAGCCTTAGAGTGACGCATAAATTATACAAAGTACATACATACATACAAACATACATACATACATTACCTACTGGCGGTCACCAGTAGGTAGTTATAGTTAGGATCAAATTTCCATAGGAAGAGCATATTTTCAGTTGCCAATAACGTTGGCGTCGTTTGACGAATCCTCGTGAAAATTTCAAAACTAGTTTGAACCTCACTTCAGCTGCATTCTTGAAAGTTTTGGGTTGATCTGTCAAGTGGGGGCCAAGAAAAAGGGGAGGGTCCAAAAAAGCATTATCCCCATGTTAATTTCCTTAGGAACTTTCGACAAAGCTACAGCCTGAACTGCAGAACGGAATTACACCAAATTTGGTACAAAGGTAGCTATTGGTCCAGAAAGCAACCTTTTTGTGAATTGGTGTAAATCTGTTCAGTAGTTGTGGAGTTATTTAAAGGTTTTTCAGATATACAACTGGGGACGCAAAGTGTTCGCGACCCCTCCCGATCTCGTGCTGAGATCTGATTGGCTGCCAACACTTCAAACCAGGAAGTGTTGGCAGCCATCTTGTGACTCGGCTTGAATGGAGTCTCAGAACAAACGTAGACGTCCGCGCTGATCCTGCCCGGCTCTAGACGGCTACATGGCTTCTACCGTGCTGACATTGCTCCCTCCCTGAAGCGCAGTGTCTGAGGCAGCGGTGGAGCAGCTTTGGCCGTCCCTCGGACAGGGGAGACGCCTGCTGTCCTCGGCGGCGGCGGGGGCTGCCGGAGCGCAAAATGGCGACCGGAGTCATGCGGGAGATGCTGCGGACTGGGGCGGCCCCCGGGAGGTAGGACTGCTGCCCTGCTGCTGCAGCGCGGGTCCCCTCGCTGACTCTCCTGGTCGGGGAAGCACAGGACTGATTCCTGCTTTGGTGGAAGGCCCCTACCCTCGCGACAAGGCATTGGACGACTGCCTGACCCTAAGATGGCGGCCGTCAGCGCTCTTCGAACGGCGAGTGGCGCCACACTCGATTCATCCTGACCTGGCCTGGCTCCCTACACGGACGGCGGTCTTTCCCCACATCGCCGGTCTGCCTCCTGGTCGCCCTCCGGTCTGGGGCGGCTCAGCCCGCCGAAGTGCTCCTCGGGGCCCTGCAGTCCCGCCGGATCCACCTATGGTCTGACCCGACCCCGGCGGCGCAGATAGCGCTGAGGTGATTGCGCCCTGGCCTCTTCGTGCCGCGACGCCGGCGGCCGGCGGGCCACAGTCTACAGCACCCCTCCCTGGTCCTTAGACACAGGTTGCATTTCCACAGGCCTTGCTGGCGCCACCTAGCTATGACCTACGCTATGGGAGGCACCTTGGATTGAGGTAGCGTGCTTCTCCTCACGGAACCCTTGTCTGATAGCCCTCTCTCTACCTCCATTCTCTATTTCACTCACCGGTGCTAGGAACCGCTGCGACTACAGCTTCGTCCCCTCGGACAGCTGCACGGGCCCTGCTTGGTCCGCGCCCTATGCCGCCGAAGAAGGATCTGCGGAGGACGACGAGTAAGCAGCCGGGTAAAGTCTCCGACTTTTTCCTTCCCTCGGATAAGCGCCCGACGCTGCGAGGAGACGCAGTAACTACAACAATGGCTCTTACGAAGGCGGATATGGCGGATATGTTCAAGGACTTCAAGGCGGATCTCCGCAAGGACCTGAGCCAGGATATTACCACCTCCATAGACCAGTTACGTGCAGATCTTACAGACCGGCTGTCCTCCCTACAACAAGATGTAGATTCCGTGGGCACTAGGGTTCTCGACCTGGAGACACACTCGCAAGAGCAGGAACGACTCACGTCAGAGCTGAAGGGGGATGTCCGCCAACTTCAGGAACAGCTCCACCAATCTCTACTCAAGTCGGAGGACCTAGAGAATCGGTCTCGAAGAGAGAATGTACGCATTAGAGACCTTGAGGAGGGCGCGGAGGGGCATGATCTGGCGGCATTCGTGGAGGGCCTGTTCGCAGAGATTTTGGCTCCCCAGTCACTTAAAATTAAACTGGACAGGGTACATCGTGTGGGCGTCACACAGCCTGGTGAGAAGAGAAGGCCACGCGATGTCTTAGCGAAATTTCATTCTTTCAAAGTGAAGGAAGCGGTTCTCCAGGCGGCCAGGGCAAAGAGCTCCATTGCATTTCAAAACTTTCCGTGCTCCATCTACCAAGACTTAGCTCTGGCAACGTTGGCACGGAGACAAACGTTTAGAGGCATTACTACTAAGCTACGTGAGGACCACATTCGGTACAGGTGGACTTATCCATTTGGACTAAGCTTCGATTATAAAAACAAACGCCGCCACATCACCGACTTGAAGGAGGGTCAGGAGCTCTTGGGTCTCTCGCTGGACGAACCGGACGCCACATCAGATAAAAATGGAACTCCATCACGAGGATCGTCAACGGCTTTTGGATGGTCGGCAGGCACGCGCAGGGGCTGCTGATGACTGGTTTAGGCCCTCCTTTGGATCTAGGGTCTGCTGTGCTCCTGACCTCACCGGGGGTCCTGGCCCTCTGCGCTCCTTGCTGATCATTGGTTAAACTCCTAGGCGCTGGGCGGGGGCTAGGACGGAACACAGCCTTCAATGACACTCTCAGGTTACACGCCATGGGCGCCTACACCAGGACTCCCGGGGGTCTGGCCTTATTGGAGGCCCCGACTGGCTGAGGAGAGACTCGAAGATTACGGACTGCCACCTCCTAACAGTAAGATCTATGCCTCTGGGTTGGGGGCTCTTTCCCCTTTTCTGCCACACTTGTCCAGAGCGAAAGTAGGCGCTCTCTGGGAGTGATCTCCCTTGTGGGTATAGGGGTTGACATCACCAGGGTGGGCTACATGTCTTGGCGTGCCTTGTCCTCCTTTGCTACTGGCCACTGCGGACTCTCATTGTGGGAGGGATATGCATGTCACTGTTTTCTAGTCGTCACTAGACACTGTTACACGTTTCCTTTTAGGATTATGTAGCCGGGGTGGGCGTGGACGGGGCCCTCGGACCCGTTGTTCCCCCTGGTTTCCGTGGGAGGCACGTGCTCCCGGCGGAACTTTGTTATTCAAGTTTGGAAATGTTTTTTTTTAAATTCTGTTGGGGTTTTTTGGGTGGGGGGTTGGGGAGGGTTGGGGTGGGGACTTGGTGGCGGCTTTTTATCATGTAGCTCTGGCGGGTCCCGGGGTACATGTACTCCTACGGTCTTGATGTATGAGCAACACACCTTTTTTAGGGAGATGGCGGCGTCGCAGTACACTCAGGGGCTCTTACAGAGTTTGCACATCTACTACGGACGCTATGTCAGTTACAATAGGAACCTGGAATGTCAAGGGGCTTAACTCCCCTCAGAAACGCCAGAAAGTGTGGAAGTATATTATCGATCACCATCTGGATGTAGTGGGGATTCAGGAGACGCATCTCGCTAGAACCGAAGACACGCGTTTCAGACACAAACAATACCCCTTGATCTACCGTTCTTCGGCACTTACGAAACATAGGGGAGTAGCAATATTGTTTCGTTCCTCCATACAATTTCAACCCCTAGATGTTTTTACCGATAGGGAGGGCCGCTGGGTCATGGTGAAGGGCCGTCTCAGAGGGAAGTTGTGCACCTTTGTAGCATTATACGCGCCCAACTCTGGTCAGACCTTGTTCCTACATACACTGCTGGGGAAAATGCTGGACTTTGCGGGGGGACAGATAATACTCATGGGAGACTTCAATTTGACTTGGCATAAGGGAATGGATAGCTCACACTCACAGCGCTCTGAAATGGGCTCTTGTTCCGCTGACACTCAACAACGAATCCAGGACTTAGGCTTACTAGACTCCTGGCGTACTATGTACCCACAAACACGGGATTATACCTTTTATTCCCATGTACATCGCACGTACTCCAGGATCGATTACGTTTTTATTAGTCAGTCCCTCCTGGGTTCCCTTCAAGCCGCCAAAATATTCCCTCTTTCCGTGTCCGATCATAGTTTGTTCTCCATCTGTCTGGCCTGGCGCGGGAACGCACCGGCTGCGCCCAGGTGGTACTTTCCGGCGTCATTAACAAGAGATAAAGACACCTGTGCTCAACTTAGAGACACGATTAAAGAATTTTTTGCGATTAGTAAACCAGAGGATACATCGGAGTTTATCACCTGGGACGCACTCAAAGCAGTTTTCCGAGGGAAGTGTATTGCGCTTAACGCAGCATTAAACAAGCAACGCACTAGGGAAAGAGAACAACTAGAGCGGGAGTTATCCTCGGCTGAAAATGCCCACAAACTGAACCCCACTCGACAGACTCTCCGGCATTTGACAGCTCTCCGCGGTAAGCTCTGCGCCATCTATAACAATAGAGCTGAGTTTACACTCCTTAAACTTCGCCACTTATCTTACTCCCAAAGCAATAAAATCGGCAAGCATTTAGCTAGACAACTTCGAGGTAAACGGGAGAAAGAATACATAGGGGGCATGGTGGGGCCTGATGGGGTTGCCACGCACAAGGAGGAAGACAAAGCCGAACTCTTTGGCTCCTTCTATGATGCGCTATATACGGGGGAGGAACTGGAGGTTGCCAACCAACGGGATTATCTCCGCGAGTTGCCCCTACCTCAGGTTTCCAACGAATGGAACGAGCTACTCTCTGCTCCCTTCACCTATGAAGAAGTCAATGTAGCGATTCAAGCCCTTAGGCCCCACAAGGCCCCAGGTCCGGATGGGTACACCGCTCTCTTCTATAAGACCTTCGCCCCAGACATCTGCCCCTACCTTACGCGTCTCTATAATAAGATGGCCGAAGCCGGGGAACCTACTGTATCTATGACTGAGGCCATGATCTCCGTGATACCAAAACCCGGGAAAGACCCCCAATATTGTACCTCCTATCGCCCTATTGCTCTTCTTAATCTAGATGCCAAATTGTATTCCTCTATCCTAGCTAAACGATTGAATGATCTTATGCCTGACCTTATCCACCCGGATCAGTCCGGATTCATCAAGGGCCGCCAAACCCACGATAACACCCGTAGAATTGTACACCTCATTGAAAAGGCCAATAGGCGCAAGATCCCTGCTGTTTTAGTGGGTCTCGACGCTGAGAAAGCCTTCGATCGTGTTAATTGGGAGTTCCTGTTTCACACCCTCCAGGCATTCGGTTTTTCAACTAAATTTTTAACTATGATTCAAGCCAATTACCGACAACCTCGTTCCAGAGTGATAGTCAACGGGGTCAGCTCAGCCTCCTTTTTCCATTCCAGGGGCACCAGACAGGGGTGCCCCCTCTCACCTTTACTCTTCGCTCTTAGCATTGAGCCCTTGGCAATGGCACTTAGAGGTAATCCCAGTATCCGGGGTATTCCATTTGCTGGGAAATCTCATAAAGTCTCCCTGTTCGCAGACGACGTTCTCCTGTCACTCTCCGAACCGGACATCTCTCTTCCAGCCCTGCAGAAGGAATTGGAGCGCTATGAATTAGTTGCAGGTCTTAAAATAAATTTTAGCAAATCCTATATCCTTAACCTCACTTTGCCACCACCTGAGGTCCACAGGCTCCGACCCCTTACCCCTCTTGCATGGGCATCCTCTTCCATACAGTATCTAGGGGTTCAGTTGACGCCGAGGGTCGAGCGGTTATATGAGGCCAACTTTCCGCCTATCCTCAACCGCATCCAAGTGGAACTCACAAAGTGGAGGCCCCTCTTCTTATCCTGGCTGGGCCGGATACACGCAGTAAAAATGTCACTCCTCCCTAAGCTTCTCTATTTATTCCAGGCCCTACCTATAGAGCTCGACAGGGACTTCTTCCGACGAGTCAAGACTATGATCTTGCGGTTTATATGGCAGGGGGCGGGCCCGCTTCTCCTTTTCCATGCTACGTCGCCTTCGTTCGGAGGGGGAGTAGGCCTCCCTGACATCCAGTTGTACTACAAGGCTGCGCAGCTAAGAGTCTTGGTCGAGTGGTCGAAGGGGGAATCCGACAAACACTGGCTGCATATGGACCGTAGTGTGTCTGGGAGAACCATCTGGGACTTGATCTGGCGCCCTAAGAGAGATAGACCCCCTAACACCTACATAGCGACGCCCACGCGCACCACTCTGAAAATATGGGATACACTGGCGGGAGACGATAGATGGACCTCTTTCCCCTCCCCGTTTACACCACTACACTTTAATCCAGCATTCCCACCGGGTACCCAAGAGGGGCCTTTCACTGCCTGGAGAGAGGGGGCTGTCTTGCTTTAACTCACCTTTTCCATAACTATGACCCGCTCACCTTCGACAATTGCCAGCGGGACTATAACTTGGGAAACAGAGAACGATATCACTATAACCAACTGATGCATTGGGCCCTCGCGCCGCACATACGCGACGCAGCTACCCGACCCCTCACTAAATTCGAATCCTTCCTTACTAAGACCACGACTATGAAGGGAGTGATTTCCTTTATATACAAATTTCTTATCACCACTGCAGTTTCTCCACGACCACGCTACATGTCCATGTGGAACGACCTTATACAACGTCCTATCTCAGATACCGAATGGGAACAACTGTGGACAGACATTACACGGTTTAATCACTCCTCTGACCTCCGGGAAGCCCACCTAAAAACCATGATGGACTGATACCTCCACCCCTCTAGACTTAAGCAAATCTTTCCCAACACTTCTGATAGATGCTGGAGAGGGTGTGGGTTATTGGGAGATTTTAAACATATCTGGTGGGACTGCCCGACTATTCGGCCCTACTGGGAGGAAATACTGGCGCACATTAAGGAGATCCTGGGGTACCCGATTCCAACCACTATAGAGGGGGTTCTTTTAGGTCTTCGTGATCCCGCACTAGAACATCAGACACGAGCAGATAAAACGATCTTGTGGCTTTGTATAGGCGCAGCAAAAGTTACCCTAGCGGCCGCCTGGAAAAGAGGGAAGCGCCAGCGATATCCCTGTGGCACTCTAGATTGTGGAAACTTCTCAGCCTGGAACGCATGTCTGAAATCTTTCGAGATAACTTTAAAAATTTTGAATTCAAATGGGGTCCTTTGGTGGCCTTCCTTTCCCGAGGCCTACCGTTTGCTGTTTGCCCGGCGTCTATTAGAGCTCTGCATCTGTTTCAACTATGATCTGCCCTATCTGGCCATAGTCAGACTAGAGGGTTGTACCTTGTCGCCACCAATGTCGGGGAGGGGGAGGGATGGAGGGGTTTCTATTTTTCTTTTTTCCTGGTTTGTGTTGGCTTTTCGTTTCACCCCTGGTTGGGGAATGTTGAAACACAACTAAGAATTGTTTGGATGCCTTCGGCAGTAGGTGTCAATGCTCCTCCCATCGCAAAAGAAAGATGGGACACATTTGGACACTCTGCCTATCACTTATGGTTCCTGCCCACACCCAGTCAATATAAGGAACTGTATCGTTTTATTAGCAATCTAGTAATAATGGGATGGGATGGGTATAGAATGGTAAGTGTTATTTGCTGCTTACAGCCTCATGGCACCTGAGGACCCCCTGCGAGGGGTGTTTTGATAGTTTTTTGGTAAATGATGTAATTTGTACCAAACAAAAAAACATAACTAATAAAAATATGTTTGACAAAAAAAAAAAGAAAAGAGGGCAGGGTAGAAACACCCTGACCCAGTAGGCCTCTTGGGGGTGTCCCACAGGGAGAAAAACACATTTATTTTTACATTTTCGGCGGATGTAAAAGCAATTCTGGCTCCCACAGGCCTTGAGGCTCCCCCCTCGGTCCCCAATGGTGTGGGTGCCCTGGGTGGGACCAGGGCATCCACAATTGAAGAGGAAATTGGCCCGGGAGGCAGGCTGCGCGGCCCCCTCTTTTTAATGATAAACATTTTTTTTTTTAAAAGGCCGTGCCCCGGGGGATGGGGTCCACGGGGCTGAAATCGGCCCAGGAGGGGGACTGCGTGGCCCCCCTCCCAATATTTATTTTTAGAGAAAAAAAGAGGCCAGGCCCCGGGGTATGGAATCCCCAGGTCCGAAATCAGCCCCGGAGGGGGGCCGCTCAGACCCCCTCTCTTAAACTTTATAAAAAAACAAAAAAAAGGCCGGCCTAGAGGGATGGGGTCCCAGGGGCTGAAATCGGCCCTGTGAAGGCCCCCACCACCATTCAAAATAGGCCTGGCCCCAGAGGATGTGGTCCCGGGGCCAAAATTGGCCCAGGGATGCGAGGGCCACGCGGCCCCTTCCCCAAATAAATAAAAAATAAAAAAAGACTGTCAAGTTGCCGTAGGCTTGCCCCCTTTCACCACCACTCTGCAAGCCCGCCTCCTGGTGGATAACTGGTTGGGGGATGAGGTGCCCTTGGCTGCAAGGGTCCTTGGGGGCCCACAACCCCTTTTGTTACCTCCAGTAAGTCCCACACAGCAGGATTGCTCAGAGGTCTTCCGAGGCCACACCCCTTTCTTCACCACTCTCCTATATGCCACCTGGCAATCTGCTGGTTGCGGGATGAAGTTCCCTTGGATGCTGAGGGTCCCTGGGGACCAACAAGCCCTCCTGTTACCTCCAGTAAGTCCCACACAGCCTGATTGCTGGGAGGACTTCGGAGGACACACCTCCTTTCTCCACCACTCTGCAAACGTGCCTCCTGGCACACTGCTGTTTGGGGGATGAAGTACCCTTGGCTCCAGGGGGTCCTTGGGGGCCAACAAGCCCTCCTGTTACATCCAGTAAGTCCCACAGAGAGCGATTGCTGAGAGAACTTCAGAGGCCACGCCCCCTTTCTCCACCACTCTGCAAACACGCCTCCTGGTGCACTGCTGTTTGGGCGATGAAGACATCATCCACAGGACTACTCACACACCTACTCACACCACATACAGCTTCTCGTATGCCCATTCACACACCCACACAGCCACTCACATACCCATTCACAGACCATGCTAGTACTCACATACCCACTCTCTCCTCCATAGAGCCACTCACACACCCACTTACTCACTCATACAGCCACTCACACAACCATTCAATCACCCATACAGCTGCTCATACAACCAGCCACTCACCCATACAGCCGCTCACACAGCCACTCACTCGGCTATACACCTACTCAGACACCCACTTAATCACCTACACAGTCACTCACATGCTGATTCACTCACCCACTCACTCACCCATCAACACAGCCACTCACTGACCCATACAAGCACTCACATGCTCACTCACAAACCCACACAATCACTTACATACCCATTCACACATCCATACAAGCACTATCCGCTCACTCACCCCTACAGCCATTCACACAGACACTCACTCTCCAATGCATCCACTCACACACCAACTCACTTAACCAAACACCCACTCGAACAGCCATTCACCCATACAGCCACATACACACCAAGTCACTCACTCATTTAGCCATTCAGACACCCACTCGCTCAACCATACAGTCACTACACACCCAGTTACTCACCCTTAGAGCCACTCACACTGCCACTCACTCACCCATATAGCCATTGACATATACATACATACATACTTTCAGGCATAAATTATGCAAAAAGGAAGTAGAGAACTCTGGGTAGTTACAAAGTTTAGGTGGAGAGCCCCTCTGTATTCCTTTGATATGTCCCTTTAAAATTCTCAAAGGAAGTTATCTTTCTCTTTGCCTTCTTTCAGACAAGTGGCCAGAATGGAGTTGGAGGGAACCACAAGTCTCTTTCCTCATCTTTGCTACAGTCTGCATCTTCTCCAGTGTGAGAAATTGGGTTGTTGGTGGAGGGGGGTTAAACATTACTCAAGCAACAGCCACAATCCTTGTCAGGGTGAACCACAAAAAAGTAGCTAAATTAACCTGTGCCTAACCCTTTGGTAGCTTCCCACAAAAGCAGTCAGGCTTAAATTAGAGGCAATGTGTAAAGTATTTATGCAGCATATAAACAGTAATAACAAGTGAAAACACCATACAAGAAAATTCCCACACCAAATTAGAAAAATAGAGTACACTATAATAAATTATTTGACATCAAAATGACAAAATCTGATCAGTGGAACTGGAGATATGCAATTTAAAAGATTTAAGGTAAGTATAGCACCTAAAAGCACATAGAGCCACTCGTCATTATCTGGTCATGCGAGACTGGGTGGAAGTCTTAAGTTCAGCCAGACACCGATGAAGCACTGGCCAAATACAGGGACCAGATTAGTCCAGCTGAAAATTTTACATTCTAAAGTCCAGGGCAAAGAGTTCTGTTCATGGTGGAGGAGGCAGCGAAGAGAAGGGAGAGCATCACAGATGGTCATCACTGTAGCGAGAACAGCAGGCTGGCATTGTGGATGGTCGTCGCTGTAGTGCGAAGATCCTGTCGGGCATCGCAGACGGTCGTTGCTATAGATTCACACTGGTAGTCACCACGGGCTGTCAATGTTGTAGAGCAAAGTGCAGATATTGTACTGGTGGTCGCTGTAGTGCAAGAAGTTGGGTTCACCGGAGCTTTGCATTGGGGGTCAGCGTGGGCATCAAAATCATGGCTTGAACGGGTCCATTCACGGTCACGAAGAGCCCACAACTTCAGGATGTCCTCTTTTCTTTGAGGAGGAGCTCAACTGATGCCACACCAAAGGTCTAAAACCTGGGGGGGGGTTCTTGGGGCTCAAGAAGGTCCATTTGCAGGAAGTCATCTGGGCAGCTGCAGAGAGGCCTCTGGAGCTTGTTATGTCCCTGTAGCTCAGAACAGCAGGCTCAGTCTTCCTTTTCAGCAAGCAGGGCAGGTCTCAAGCAGCAGGGCAGCAGTGCATCCGTCTTCTGCAGTATCCATAGGAATGTACTAAAGAGAGGGTCTGAGTGTCCACTTTTCATATCTGATGTCCACTTTGACGCAGAAGAGGCTTCAGGAGTTTTCCCCCTACAGAGGTGTCTGGAATTTGCTGCCTCTGTGCCCTGGTCCCGGTCTGCACAGGCGCACAATAGCCTAGAGTGAAATACTTTGTATATGAGCTGGGCTAGTAGCTTTGAAGTGCATGTGTGGTAAGTGGCAGCTTGCCCCCATCCTGCCCTAGATGGCTCATCCTGCCAAATCCCAGACCCTCTACTGTGATGCCTTCTGGGAGGAATACACAAAGCCCAACTACCAACTACACCTAGTCATGTGACCCAGGAAAAAGAATGCAAGCACCAAATGGTTAGAACAAGAAAATACCAACTTTCCAAAAGTGGCATTTTCAGAATTGTGGCTTAAAATGTGACTGTACCATTAAAGAGTCTTTTAAATTACTATTCCTCATACTCCAAACATTACTTATTTGCCTGCTCCCAATCAAAGGTTATCACTTATTAAATGTAATAAGGTAACCTAATGTTATCCTATGATAGAGGTAGGACTCGCAATTGTGAAAAAGAATTTAGGAGTTTTTCACTACCAGAACATGTAACACTTAAAAATACATGTTCAACTTTTTAAATACAATGCACCCTGCCCTACTGGCTGTTTAGGGCCTACCCTAGGGGTGACATATGTAATAAGAAAGAAGCTTTAGGTTAAAATGGCAGGTTAAACAGCACCATAGATTGCAATGGCAGGTCTGGGACATGTTTGAAATGGTACTGAAGTGGGTGGCACAATCAATGCTGCAGGCCCACTAGCAACATTCAATTTCCAGGCCCTGGTTACCCATAGTACCACTTTGCTAGGACTTGCCAATTGGGTATAAGCCAATTAACCCATGTTTAAAGGAGAGAGCACAAGCACTGGCTAGCAGTGGTAAAGTGTGCAGAGTCCCAAGACCAGAAAAATTAATTCAGCAAAACAGGAGAAGTGAAGGCAAAATGTTTAGGGGAAGACTGGTCTAACGCCTAGTACTGTATTATCACAAGGGTAAAGTTAAACCAAAATTCTAACTTAGATCAAAAGTCTAACTTTACTTCTTTTCGGTATTCACAAAGGTATAGTTTGACCAAAAGTCTAACTTAGACCAAAAGTCCAACTTTACTACTTTTTGGTATTCACAAAGTTAAAGTTAGACCAAAAGTCTTACCTAGACCAAAAGTCTAATTTTACTACTTTTCGGTATTCAGAAGGGTAAGTAACTTTACTAGTAGTAAGTTTACTAGTAGTAAGTACACTCACTTTTTAAAGTTCTGTTGCAGTGTGCTTAACTCACCCTTGACCTACATCAGGTTGGTGTGAAGTTCTGAAGTACAGAAGGTGTATCTGATCTGGGTGTATGTGTGCCTGGAGAGGGAGCCATACAGGGACAATGCCGTACTGAGTAGAATGTGCATGGTGTATGCATGTGATGGAGATGCATGTGCCTCAGTGTGGTACAGTACCTGAAGGATGATGTGCTGTGTAGTGATTGCAGGGGAAGTGCATGTGCTTGGTGTATGTGTACCTGTGAGTGGTACAACACATTAAAGTGTGCAGTATGTGCAGGATAAATGCATGTGCTGGATGTATTTCTGCCTATGAGCAGTACAATACATGAAGGATACAAAGTGTGCATGATAGGCACATGTGCTGGGTGTATGTGTTCCTAATAGCTGTACAGTATATAAAGGATACAGTGCTGGGCAGTGCACACATCTTGAATGCAAGTGCCCAGACATTTGGGTACCTCTGAATGGTACAGTATATAGAGGATACAGTACTGTGCAGTGCCTGTATGCTGCATACATGCACTGGGAATATGTGTGCCTGTGGATGGTACAGTACAAGAGGACCCTGAGTTTCAATTTCGGTGACTCAGGGCTGCATGGTGAAACATTGCGTGGAGGTAGAGAGATCCTCCTCAGACAGATTTGTGGATTACCGCATTCCTGTAAGCTGGGTAGGACACATACTGGGGAGGGGAGGACAAGGCCTCCTTAGTACAATTCAAAGTGTGCTCTTTGATTCAGTGAGAGGTCACTAGGAAGAGGTCTGGGCACATCTCAGGAAGGAGATGGGGGTGGTAAGAGAATCATAAACAACTAGGACTGGGAGACATAGGCTAAACTTTTGATGCACATATCATTGTGGCTGGCATCCAGGTGTGAGTGAACTCTAGTCACTCCCATGGCTTGTGCTGTGTAACTGTCAGCTTCGGAGCTTCAGAGACATCCCTACTGTGACAGACTGCTTTTTGAGAGGAAGAGGGAGCAGAGGAGTATGCACTTTAAATAAAGCAGAACCCCAACATAAAACTTCAAAGACTCAAACCCTAAATCACATTTGGTGTCTGGAAATGGACTATAAAAAGGGGAGCCAAAGCTTAGTGCAGCAACCCTGGATGCCAGGATGGGCTGCCGAGGTAAAATACTGCCATGCAGCAGTAGTGGGGCAACCCCGTATGCCAGGAAGGGCTGTCGAGGATAACTCTGACTTGTTGAACGGGCTGGAGCCCATAATCAGCAAGCGGTGGTGACCCGTAGGTCACTGGAAGCAAAAAGGACTGTGAATGGTATAACCCCGTTGGATGAGTGAGGCACTGTGGGAGCCTTGTCACTCACGTGTAGGACCAAGATAAGGATTGACATTGCCACCCCTCTTATTGGGAGCGTGTGAACACTTACCTCACAGGAGAAGCCAACGGACACCTACAATCACTGCAGGAGAGCAGATGCGAGGGAGAGAGACTGCACCCGCTCAGTGCAGCTGCTGAGGCCACCTGCGGCCAAATCACCTGACTTGGATTGGATGCCGCTGTGAGCGCCCGTGGACAGGGCGCACTTCAGGACTCCAAACGCTTCACTTCTGCCAGAGCATGTAAGACATATTTTGAGTCAGATGGTCCCGGGGGGAACTTGCTGCTAAATCAAGTGCGTGTGCACTGGAATACTATTGACTTTAAACTAACCCTGGGCGGTGAACTACGCTACGCTCGCGGAGTTTGCGGAGTTTCGGTAACTTTGCGATTCGCGTAGAACGCGAAGTTACCGAGTACTACGCAATTTGCAACGTAGCGTAGCTGTTTTTCTTCTTCGCGCGCTCAATATGCGTTCTCGCCAGCGCGGTAACGACTTACCGTGATTCTGCGTTCGCCGACGCGATTTCCTATCCGTTCACAAGCGCCACGAGATTTGGAATCCGGCCGCACGATCCCGCGAGAGTGTGCGAACGCGAACACGTCATTCGGACGCGCAATCTGACTTCCGGCGGCAGTGTTGGTAGGATCGCGATCCCGAACACGCAGAAACTACAATCTGGCGAAGAATATCTCTCGAGCATCATAAAACCTTCTCGAAATTTATTATTTTGCTCAAAAAAGCTCCTCAGATTGTGATTTGGCTGTAGTTTTTTGTGCAAGGAGTCCTTTTTCTTTTTTTACTTTTTTTTTTCAAGAGGAGGAAAGTGCCCCTGAGTCTCCAACTTCCTGTTCCTGTCCAGCAGGCTCCTCCCAGTGCTTTGTCCATGTGCTGTTCACTTTCATTTGGATTTGGAGCTGGAAGGATCACTTTTTGTGTCTGATTGCTGCATCATATCATTGGATTGGATTTGAGGACTTTTGGATTTGAGATTTTACAAGTAAGTTGGAGAATTGGTGTACTTGTTTGTTTGATTGGGGCTTCTTTGTACCTACATTTTTTTGGGATTTTCATCGTTTTTCAAATTTATTGTTGTGGCCTGGGTGGCCTGTAGTTTCAGTAGGGGCCTAGTTGTTTTTCTTTGATTGACATTTCAGCCAGTAGGCCCAGAGGTACCCATGGGTGCATGTTTCTATGGTGTCTGTTGAATTTAAACATCATGTAGGGCATGGATGGCATTGGATTGAATTGCTAAATGTGGTTTTTGGGGTGTAGTTCACTTTTTGGGTGTGTGTTAATAAATAAATACCTTTGTTGGATGTGTGTGATTGCTTGTTGTGTAACTTTCCAACCTTTCATAGCCCTGTGGATTTTCGTTTTTGTATTTTTGTATTAAAGCTGTGTTGTTTAGCAGGCCTCCTTTGTCTGGTCATTATAGGCCTGCTTGAGTTCATTGTTTTCCATGGCCTGTTGTGACTGTGAGTGACCATGTGGCTTGGGGCCATTTTATGGTGGTAGTTTAGTAGTGTGCTGCTTTTTCCATATAGGCCTGCATGTCTTTTCTTTGTTCCCCATGGCTTATGCTTGTTGTTGTTGTGGCCTGGCCATGTGGGTGGCGGCCATTTTGTGAAGGCAGGCAGTGTGCTTTTGCCATAGGCTTGCATTGTCTGTCTTCCATTTCTTTTTGTTGTGGGTGGCTAGCGGCCATTTTGTGGAGCCATCCAGGCAGTGTGCTTTTGCCATAGGCCTGCATTCATTGTCTGTCTTCACTTTCTTGTTATTGTGGGTGGCCTGGCCATGTGGGTGGCGGCCATTTTGTGGAGCAAGGCAGTGTGCTTGCTTTTGCCATAGGCTTAAGCTTGTGGCCTAGTCTGCCAGTAGGCCCAGAGGTAGTCATCATGGGTGCATAAAAACTGTTTCTGTGTTGTCTGTTGAATTTTAACATCATTTATGGCATGGATGGCATTGGATTGAATTGCAAAATGTGGTTTTTGGGGTGGTATTTCAGTTTTTTGGTGTGTGTTAACTAAATAGGCCTTTTCAGCCAGTAGGTAACCCTGGGCGTTCAGCTTGCAGACTTTTGGCAACTCCGCACTGCGCAACAACTCTGACTTACACTTTTTTTCTTCTTCGCGCGCTCAATATCCGTTTTTGTGCGCGCAATAACGACTTTTTGTGAAGATCGCGATGTCGAACACGCAGAATTTACAATCTGGCGAATAATATCTCTCGAGCAGCATAAAACCTTCTCGAAAATGATGATTTTGTTCATTTTGCTCAAAAAACTCCTCAGGTTGTCATTTAGATGTAGTTTTGTGAGCAAGGAGTCATTTTCCATTTTTTACAATTTTTTTAAAGAGGAAGGAAGTTCCCCAGAGTCTCCAACTTCCTGGTCCTGTCCTTTGTCTTCACTTTCTTGTTATTGTGGGTGGCCTGGCCATGTGGGTGGCGGCCATTTTGTGAAGCTAGGCATTGTGCTTTTGCCATAGGCCTGCATTGTCTGTCTTGTCTTCCTTTTCTTGTTGTTGTGGGTGGCCTGGCCATGTGGTGGCGGACATTTTGTGGGACCAGCCACTGTGCTTTTGCCATAGGCCTCCAAGCTTGCGGCCTAGTCTGCCAGTAGGCCCAGAGGTAGTCATCATGGGTGCATAAAAACTGTTTGTGTTGTCTGTTGAATTTAAACATCATTTAGGGCATGGATGGCATTGGATTGAATTGCAAAATGTGGGGTTTTTTTGGGGGTCTATTTCACTTTTTGGGTGTGTTAAATAAATGCCTTTTTTGCGTGTGTATGTGTTGTTGTTGTGGTTGTTGTGTAACTTTCCAACCTGTTTTTAATCAATCAATCAATCAATCACAGAATTTGTAAAGCGCACTACTTACCCGCGAGGGTCTCAAGGCGCTGGGGAGAAAAAAAGGGGGGGGTGCTGCTACTGGTCGAACAACCAGGTCTTGAGTAGCCTCCTGAAGGTCAGCAGGTCTTGGGTCTGTCGTAGGCTTAGTGGAAGGGTGTTCCAGGTCTTGGCGGCGAGGTGGGAGAAGGATCTGCCGCCGGTGGTAGTTCTTCGAATGCGAGGGACGGTGGCGAGGGAGAGGTCGGCGGAGCGGAGTTGGCGGTTGGGGACGTAGAAGAGGAGTCGTCTGTTGAGGTAGGCTGGGCCAGTCTTGTGGAGTGCCTTGTGTGCGTGGATGAGGAGTTTGAAGGAGATTCTCCTGTCGACGGGGGGCCAGTGCAGGTTCCTCAGGTGGGGGGTGATGTGGCTGTGGCGTGGTACATCGAGGATCAGGCGTGCGGAGGCATTTTGTATGCGTTGCAGTTGCTTGATGAGCTTGGCCGGGGCTCCCGCGTAGAGAGCGTTCCCATAGTCAAGTCTGCTACTGACGAGGGCCTGGGTGACTGTTCTTCTTGTATCTGTCGGGATCCACCCGTAGATCTTGCGAAGCATGCGGAGGGTGTTGAAGCAGGAGGAGGAGACTGCGTTGACTTGCTTGGCCATGGAGAGCGTTGAGTCGAGGATGACTCCCAGGTTGCGTGCGTGGTCGGTGGGTGTCGGGGCTGCTCCCAGCGTCGTTGGCCACCAGGAGTCGTCCCAGGCTGAGGGGTTGGAGCCGAGGATGAGGACCTCTGTCTTCTCCGTGTTCAGTTTTAGTCAGCTGATCTTCATCCAATCGGCGACGGCCTTCATTCCTTCATGGAGGTTGGATTTGGCGGCGAGGGGGTCCTTGGTGAGGGAGAGGATCAGTTGAGTGTCGTCGGCGTAGGAGATTATGTTGAGGTCGTGCTGTCTGGCGATGCGTGCGAGCGGGGCCATGTAGATGTTGAACAGTGTTGGGCTGAGGGACGATCCCTGGGGTACGCCGCAGATGATCTCGGAGGCTTCGGATCGGAATGGTGGGAGGCGGATTCTCTGGGTTCTGCCGGCGAGGAAGGAGGTGGCCCATTCCAGGGCCTTGTCTCGGATCCCTGCGTCGTGGAGGCGTGCGCGTAGAGTGCGGTGGCAGACAGTGTCGAAGGCGGCGGAGAGGTCCAGCAGGATGAGGGCTGCGGTCTCACCGTTGTCCAGCAGGATCCTGATGTCGTCGGTGGCGGCGATGAGGGCAGTCTCAGTGCTGTGGTTGCTGCGGAACCCCGATTGGGATGGGTCCAGGATGCTGTTTTCTTCGAGGTATCGGGTTAGCTGTTTGTTGACGATCTTCTCGATGACCTTGGCTGGGAACGGAAGCAGGGAGATGGGCCGGAAGTTCTTGAGGTCTCTCGGGTCCGCCTTGGGTTTTTTGAGTAGGGCGTTGATCTCTGCGTGTTTCCAGCTCTCTGGGAAGGTCGCGGTCTCGAAGGAGAGATTGATGACGTTGCACAGGTGGGGTGCGATGGAGCTGCTGGCTTTGTTGAAGATGTGGTGCGGGAAAGGGTCTGACGGGGAGCCGGAGTGTATTGTGCTCATGGTCTTGATGGTGTCATCGATGTTCACGCTGGCCCAGGCTGGCAGGGGGTCGTGGTCGATGGTGTGCGGCGGGTCTGGTGCATCGATCTTAGTTGGGGCTCTCTGGGTGTTGAAGCTGTCGTGGATGTCGGCGATCTTGCGGTGGAAGAAGGTGGCGAGGGAATCGCACAGGGGTTGCGACGGCGGGATGTCGTTGGTGTTGGAGCTGGGGTTGGAGAGTTCCTTCACAATGTTAAAAAGCTCCTTGCTGTTGTGTGCGTTGTTGTCGAGGCGGTCTTTGAAGGAGATTCTCTTGGCGGACTTGATGAGGTGGTGGTGGTTACGGATGGCGTCTTTGTGGGCTGCGTGGCTGTCCGGTGTCTTATCACTGTGCCATTTCTTCTCTAGTTTCCGGCAGGTACGCTTGGAAGCTAGGAGTTCCGAGGTGAACCAGCTGGCTCTTTTGGTGGTGTCACTGTAGGTGAGTTTTTTCAGCGGGGCGAGGGTGTTGGCACAGTCGTCCATCCATCGTCTGAGGTTGCAGGCAGCGTCGTCGGTGTTGGATGGGTCGGAGGGAGGGCTGAGAGCGAGGTTTGCCCGTAGTTGGTCTTCGGTGACTTTGCTCCAGCAGCGGCGTGGGATCTGTTGGGTGCGGTGGTGTGTGGTGGGTTTCTGGAAGGTGAAATGGATGCAGCGGTGGTCGGTCCAGAGGAGTTCCGTGGTGTGGCTGAAGGAGACGTGGGAGCTTGAGGAGAAGATGGGGTCAAGCGTGTGGCCGGCGGAATGGGTCGGTGTTGTGACGAGCTGGCTCAGACCGAGGTTGGCGAGGTTGTCGATCAGGGTGGTGGAGTTGCTGTCGTTGTTGTTCTCCAGGTGAAAGTTCAGGTCTCCGAGGAGGATGTAGTCGGTAGAGGTCAGGGCGTGCTGATGAAGTCGGCGATGGAGTCGCTGAACTGGGGTCGGGGCCCAGGGGGTCTGTAGACAAGGGTGCCTCTAAGGGTGGTGTTGGGGTCCGTGTGGATCTGGAAGTGCATGTGTTCGGCGGTGCAGAGAATGTCGTCGGTGCTGGTCGAGACCCTGATGGTGTTCTTGTGGACGATGGCGATTCCTCCTCCTACTGCGTTGACGCGGTCTCTGCGGGTGATCTTATAGCCGTCTGGGATGGCTATGGCGATGTCGGGGGCGGAGGAGTCGTTCATCCAGGTCTCTGTCAGGAAGGCGACGTCTGGTGATGATGTGTCGAGCAGGTCCCAGAGCTCGACGGCGTGTTTGCGTGCGGAGCGGGTGTTCAGTAGGATGCATCGGAGGTGGTTGAGGACCTTCTTGGCGGGTGCCTCTGTGGCTCTGAGGCTGGTGTAGCTGCAGTTCCGGCAGGTGAAGGGACCATGGGTGCGTTTCGGGGCGGCCTTGAAGCAGTTGTGCATCCGTCCGGGGTTGAGAGCGTGGAGTGTGGTGGCATCGTATCGGCATCGGTCCTCGAGGCTGGAGCGGGGGGCGCACGGCCCAGCGGTTCTGGCGCTGGGCGCGGTCCAGGCGCGGACGGGCGCAGACGGGCTTGCCTTAGGCGCGCCTTTGGCGCGCCAGCGGCGTGGCTGCACAGCGGCCGCCATATATGGGGAGGTGGGAGGGAGGAGCAGCTGGGAGGCGGGAGGCAGGGGCAGCGAATGGGCAGTCAGGCGGGCGGGGCCGCAGGGGACGCAGCGGCGGGAGTGGAGAGAGGCAACGAGGGGTACAGAAGGCAAAATGGGCACAGTTAAATGGGGGCAACGAGGGGAAACAGAAGGAAAATGGACACAGTTAAATGGGGGCAGCGAGGGGAAACAGAAGGAAAATGGACACCGTTAAATGGGGGCAGCGAGGGGAAACAGAAGGAAAATGGACACCGTTAAATGGGGGCAGCGAGGGGAAACAGAAGGAAAATGGACACAGTTAAATGGGGGCAGCGAGGGGAAACAGAAGGAAAATGGACATAGTTAAATGGGGGCAGCGAGGGGAAACAGAAGGAAAATGGACACAGTTAAATGGGGGCAGCGAGGGGAAACAGAAGGAAAATGGACACAGTTAAATGGGGGCAGCGAGGGGAAACAGAAGGAAAATGGACACAGTTAAATGGGGGCAGCGAGGGGAAACAGAAGGAAAATGGACACCGTTAAATGGGGGCAGCGAGGGGAAACAGAAGGAAAATGGACACAGTTAAATGGGGGCAGCGAGGGGAAACAGAAGGAAAATGGACACAGTTAAATGGGGGCAGCGAGGGGAAACAGAAGGAAAATGGACACAGTTAAATGGGGGCAGCGAGGGGAAACAGAAGGAAAATGGACACAGTTAAATGGGGGCAGCGAGGGGAAACAGAAGGAAAATGGACACCGTTAAATGGGGGCAGCGAGGGGAAACAGAAGGAAAATGGACACAGTTAAATGGAGGCAGCGAGGGGAAACAGAAGGAAAATGGACACAGTTAAATGGGGGCAGCGAGGGGAAACAGAAGGAAAATTGACAGTTAAATGGGGGCAGCGAGGGGAAACAGAAGGAAAATGGACACAGGAAAAATGGGGGCAGCGAGTGGAAGCAGAAGGAAAAATGGACACAGGAAAAATGGGGGCAGCGAGGGGAACAGAAGGAAAAACGGGCACCGAGGCCACAAGCAGAGGGGCGAGCTTACCAGCAGCAGCGGGCAGGACACCACAGGCGGAGCTGTGTGGCGGGGGAGCGACCTACCTGGCAAGGTCAAGGGTCGCTCTCCTCACCGCGCAGCGGCTGCCATATATGTGGAGGTGGGAGGGAGGAGCAGCTGGGAGGCGGGAGGCAGGGGCAGCGAATGTGCAGTCAGGGGGGCGGGGCCGCATTGGACGCAGCGGCGGGAGTGGAGAGAGGCAACGAGGGGTACAGAAGGCAAAATGGGCACAGTTAAATGGGGGCAGCGAGGGGAAACAGAAGGAAAATGGACACAGTTAAATGGGGGCAGCGAGGGGAAACAGAAGGAAAATGGACACCGTTAAATGGGGGCAGCGAGGGGAAACAGAAGGAAAATGGACACCGTTAAATGGGGGCAGCGAGGGGAAACAGAAGGAAAATGGACACAGTTAAATGGGGGCAGCGAGGGGAAACAGAAGGAAAATGGACACAGTTAAATGGGGGCAGCGAGGGGAAACAGAAGGAAAATGGACACAGTTAAATGGGGGCAGCGAGGGGAAACAGAAGGAAAATGGACACAGTTAAATGGGGGCAGCGAGGGGAAACAGAAGGAAAATGGACACAGTTAAATGGGGGCAGCGAGGGGAAACAGAAGGAAAATGGACACAGTTAAATGGGGGCAGCGAGGGGAAACAGAAGGAAAATGGACACCGTTAAATGGGGGCAGCGAGGGGAAACAGAAGGAAAATGGACACAGTTAAATGGGGGCAGCGAGGGGAAACAGAAGGAAAATGGACACAGTTAAATGGGGGCAGCGAGGGGAAACAGAAGGAAAATGGACACAGTTAAATGGGGGCAGCGAGGGAAACAGAAGGAAAATGGACACCGTTAAATGGGGGCAGCGAGGGGAAACAGAAGGAAAATGGACACAGTTAAATGGGGGCAGCGAGGGGAAACAGAAGGAAAATGGACACAGTTAAATGGGGCAGCGAGGGGAAACAGAAGGAAAATGGACACCGTTAAATGGGGGCAGCGAGGGGAAACAGAAGGAAAATGGACACAGTTAAATGGGGGCAGCGAGGGGAAACAGAAGGAAAATGGACACAGTTAAATGGGGCAGCGAGGGGAAACAGAAGGAAAATGGACACAGGGAAAATGGGGGCAGCGAGGGGAAACAGAAGTAAAAATGGACACAGGAAAAATGGGGGCATCGAGGGGAACAGAAGGAAAAACGGGCACCGAGGCCACAAGCAGAGGGGCGAGCTTACCAGCAGCAGCAGCGGGCAGGACACCACAGGCGGAGCTGTGTGGCGGGGGAGCGACCTACCATGTTTTTAGCCATGTGGATTTTAGTTTTTGCATTAAAGCTGTATGTGTTGTTTATCAGGCATCCTTTGTCTGGCCATATAGGCCTGCTTGAGTTCATTGTTTGCCGTGCCTTGTGCCTGTGAGTGACCATGTGGCTGGGGGCCATTTTGTGGTGGTAGTTAGTAGTGTGCTGTTTTTGCCACATAGGCCTGCGTGTCTTTCCATTGTTCCTCTTGTCTTACTGCTTCCAAATCCATCCCCATTGCCAGCTGCAGC